>JAMZRA010000008.1:6043921-6646859 GCA_024499935.1 Tyrophagus putrescentiae
AAAATTATTACCAAAGAGTGATCACAACTGCCCATAGACATTAACCCCATTATTTTTCACCTCTTAAAGAATAGCAAACGATACATTAATGGAAAGGTAATTTTGAGTACATTTCATATAAAAAGTTTCAGAATGGAGTCATTTTTTGTTTTTGAGAAAATCGGGTCCAAAGTTGACCAAAACATGTCATTTTTGTTGGGAGGCAGGGAGAGGCTTAAAGATGCCGTTAGAGGGCGTTACTGTAATAGAGCAGACAACAACAATAATATATCTCACATGTTAGCACCCATAGCTTGTGTTTAGAAAAAAATCTGCAGTGGCGGTTAAGCATCGGAGGCTCAGTCGGCGAAGGCGGAGACTCAACGAAACCTTTTGCTAACAGTAGGTTTCATGACACTGGCTTTTGAACAGTGCTTTTTTTACTTCAACTCTCCGCCTTCGCCGACTGATCCTCTGATGCTTAACCGCCACTGCAGATTTTTTTCTAAACACAAAGCTATGGGTGCTAACCTGTGAGATATAACAATAATATTGAGAGTTGCAAACTTTGGACCCGATTTTCTCAAAAACAAAAAATGACTCCATTCTGAAAATTTTTATATGAAATGTACTTAAAATTACCTTTCCATTAATGTATCATTTGTTATTTTTTGAGAGGTGAAAAATAATGGGGTCAACGTTGTGATCACTCTTAAAAACGTAAAGTCAGCCTATCCCTAAAAAAATGATTTTTCTCTCTCCGTCTTCACTGACTCTTTTCGTTCCACAAATAACACCTTTAAAGATATTGGAAAACGGTTTTTACCAGTAGAACGAGATAAATGGCATCTTTCTAATGATACCAAATTCAAGTTGATCAGATAACCGGAAGCATTTAATATGGCGGAATTTCCGTTTTTAGTGATAAGCATTTTTAGCTGTATTAAAAAAACTACTAGGCCTAGAAGCATGGGGTTTTGACTGGAATGATCAGATAAATAGCCGGCACAAAATGGCTATCTCAGAACTTTGATGAAGTAACCGGAAGTGCTTTATCTAAATTTTTCACTTTTTAGATAAGCTTTTTTAAATACCAAACAAGCTCCAATCTCACTTTTGACTACACCATTGCATTCCCTGTCCCTTAATTGGTCTATGTCTAATTTGGTTTGTCCTTAAATCTTATGGTTAACCAGAAAACCCAAAAAGTTTGGAACGTTGTCTTTTGTTTTGGCAGATGTTGCGCTGGCTTTGGCAGCTGTGCGCAGGCGCGGGACGCTATCGCAGCAGCTGCAGCGCTAGATAAAACTGTGCGCTCTCGCTGCCGTTCTCGCAACGCTCGCTGCTGCCGCTGCTCTGAGTTGGCGGGAAAGCACTGCTGGTGCGGGGGCAGCACAGCCCAGAACGGCGAGGCCTGAGACAGCCTGCGCTCTCGCGCCAAACTAGGGTGCTCGCTGCTGAGGCAGCTTTTCTCTCTCACTTTTTCTCGCAAGCAGAATCATTCTGCTTTTGAAACAAAGTCCTGGGACTTTGGCTGTGCGTTATCGCTGCCGTTCTCGCCCTGGGCTGCAGGGGGAGCACCGCTGTTGCAGGGGAAACAGTGCCCTGCCCAGGGCGGCGAGGTTTGACGTGACTTGGCCGTTGTCAACGACTGACGACGAGAGTCTCGCGAGCGCAGCGAGCGAGGCCCGAGGAGAAGGATCTTACATCAAGTCATGTCAGGGTGAGCCGCCGGCCCAGACATGAATGTATGTTAGCGGTGCACAGATAAAAACGGCGAGGTCTGGCGTCACTTGGCTTACCAAAAACGCCCGCCGACGAGGGCCTCGCGAGCGGAGCGAGCGAGGTCCGAGTCGGCGGGCGTTTTTGGTAAGCCAAGTGACGCCAGGGTGAGCCGTTGCTTAATTGATTCAATTTAACCAAGATTTTAGATTTAGGAAAAAATAAGTGAGAGCACAACTTTGCAAAAAAGTAGCAGTGCACAGCCCAAAGCGGCGAGGTCTGACGACACTTGGGCACTGTGAACGTCCACCGACTCGGGTCTCGCGAGCGGAGCGAGCGGGGCCCGAGTCGGTGGACGTTTACAGTGCCCAAGTGTCGTCAGGGTGAGCCGCTGGCCAAACTTTTAAAAATGTTAGCAGTGCACACTTAAGGTAGGAGTGAGCGAAGCGAGCTCGACTGAGCCCTTGTTTGACTAAAATAATCAAAAAATAACTGTTACAAATTGTTTATTTAAAAAACTTGGTAATGTAATTTGAATTTCTTCATTTAAATTTTGATTTAAAATAAACTTTTTATAAACAATTTTGTTGATAATGTTAATAAAACCCAAGTTTATAAATTATTTCTTATATTTCAGTTTGACATTTCTGTTTTTATTTTGCGTGTAAATGTCAACTACCAAATTTAAATTAGTTAGGCAACAGGTAACCTTTTTCAATGTTTGTTAGTTAATCTTTTTGTTAAAAATACCAAATTACTAATGCATTGTGCACCACAAACGTAAAACTGATTTTTTTAAAATGAAAAATTTTATTTGGGGTTTTTTATTTCTAAGCACTTCTTTTCTCCAATGCTCAAAAGGTAAAACTTCATTTTTTACAATAATGTCGCGGAATTTCTTCCGTGAAGATGAGAGAGATGAGAGAGAGAAAGATGGGCGCGGGCGCGGGTGTTGGTCCGGTGTAGAAAGAGAAAGAGACGGGCGCGTACGATGGTTGAAATGTTTAATCAGAATAAGGTGAAGGGTAAGGGGATTGAAGAAGAAGAAATGGAGAAGGCCGCTCAGGGCGAATGGGCGCAGGAATCGGGAGTCCAACAACAAGGGGCTCGGGCACGGCACGGCAAAAGGCCGGCGATGATGGGCGCGCACTGGCAGCCGGTCCGCTGAGCGACAGAGTGACGGCTACGACTGCTAACCAACAACTGACCCCTCGACGACTTAAGACGGTCTGGGCGCCGCAGGCTTATTGTCCATCGAGCCTTCTTGGGACAGTGGGGGCACGTGGGCGGTGAAACGGCGTGAGGGAACGCTCCTCTCACGTTCACATCATCCGATAGCTCACAGGCAAGGTGCTGAGCAGCAGCCAGGCGATGACTCAGCCAGCCGCCGCTCCATGCTCTGGAGCCTTCTCGAATGGCCTCGTCAGAGGCCATCACCTCAAGGAAAATTCCTTGACAAATAATAACAATTAACTAAATCGATTATGGCAGCCACCGACGGCTGCAATGACGACGGCTGGTCACCGTACAGTAACGAAAAGTGCTTCAAAGTGTTTCAGCACGCAACGACCAACTTTGAAGAGGCAGAGGCTTTTTGTACACAACAAATGGCTAACGGCGGCAGCGGTGAAGACGATAACGATGCACTAAAGAGCAACAGTAATGACCAGGTAGTGCCACGCCTGCTAACCATTGCCAACTCTGGCCAGCAGGCTTTTGTTGAGGAGCTGCTTTTTGAAAAAAGTTCAATTGACACAAACAGCAACATTTGGCTAGGGGGGAAATTTGAAAACGACGGTTTCCGCTGGCGGCGCAACTACGGTCGCAGCAGCGGCGGCGGCGTCGAGCTGGATCAGGAGAGGCTGGACAACGGTGAAGCCTTCAGCAACTGGGAGTCAGGCCATCCGAGCACTAGAGCTGAAGGCTACTGCCTTGAAATGATCATCGGAAACACAGGAGATGATATGAAAAAGGGGGCGTGGATTGAGCAGCCCTGCGCAAACCGGCCAAAAAACCAAGTTGTCTGTGAGCGCCCCCAGCAATGGCCAACCGCCAAGCTGCAGGAGCACCTGATCAAGCTGCAGGAGCACCTGATCAAGCTTCAGCAGACAGTGCAGACGATGATTCCCATTGGCTTCACCTACGTCCAGCTGCCCAATGATCGGGCTCCCACTGAGTTGTGGCCCTATTATAGCTGGGATGACGTTAGTCACGACTATGATTCAAACTTCTTTCGGGTGGTCGGGCAGCATGCCAAGCCTTTTGGAGAAGTGCAGCAGCAGCACATTCCCTACATTATCGATATTTCTCAAAAGCAGTGCAAACCAGCGGAGGAGAGCAATTGCAAAGAGGGAGATGGAGACGATGCGCTGTTCAAGCCTACGGTAGAGTTTACCAACTACAATGGCTTTGTAGAGAGAATTGAAATGAACACCGTTTTGACTGGAACGTTTGCCAAGGGCAACGACGACGATTTAGTTTCTCACTATTTGGAAATAATGTACCAAGGAGGTGAGATCCGCCCTACTAATATGGGGGTAAAGGTGTGGCGACGGGTCGCTTGAACAATAAGAAAAAGGTTAGATAAGTTGCTGTGTTGTTACCAACTGCTTCTGTTTATATCATTTCTTTTTGAATATCAATATAAAAAAGAAAATGTAAAAAATGATCATTTAGAAAGTGGTCGAAATAATTTGGTAGTTGTCAAACAGCCGATAACTATACACTTTTAAACGGCCAGCATCTAGAAATGACTCAATCTGAAAAGTTTAACAGTTATAAAAAATCCACAAATTTTTTATTTTTTCTTTCAACAACATGTTTTTCAAGTTTTCAAGCATTTTTTATCTAAAATCTTAAATCAAAAATTGTTCAAGAAAAACTGAGACCTTAAAAAATTAATCGTTGTTAATAAAACCAAATATATTAAATTTATTTTCTTATTTCATTCATTCAATTATTTCACTTTGACCTTTCTTTTTTATTTATTGTGTAAATTTTAACAACCAAATTTAAATTAGTTAAGCAACAGGTAACCTTTTTCAATTGAACGTTGGTCAATCTTTTTGCTTAAATAACCGAAAATGTCAAGGCAATGTGCACTACAAATGTACAACTGATAAAATTTTTTAAAAATGAACAACTTTGTTTGGGGTTTATTATTTTTAAACATTTCTTTTTTCCAATGCTCAAACGGTAAAACTTCATTTCTTTTAAACTAACAATAACATCACCAACTAACTTCATCTAATTCTGGCAGCCACCGACGGCTGCAATGACGACGGCTGGACGCCATACAGCGATGAAAAGTGCATTAAGGTGTTCCAGCACACAACGACTAACTTCGATGAAGCGGAAGCCTTTTGTACACAGCAAATGGCAAACGGCGGAGGCGGCGGTGACGAGGACGATAACGAAGCACTAAAGAGCAACAGTAATTTCCAGGTAGTTCCACGACTGCTGACTATTGATAACGCTGATCAGCAAGTTTTCGTCGAAAAACTGCTTTTTGGAAATAATTCAATTGACGAAAGAAGCAACATTTGGCTGGGGGGACGATCTGAACGCAGGGACTACCACTGGCGCCGAAACTACGGCCGAAACGGCGGCGGCATTGAGCTAGACAAGGAGGGGATGATCCTTGATGATGTCTTCACAAACTGGCAATCAGGGTATCCGGTCGATCTTGGAAATTGCATTGAAATGATCACCAAAACTGGAGATGAAGCAAAAAAGGGACAATGGGTCGACGAGGAATGCGCAAACCGACCTAAAAGCCAAGTTGTTTGTGAACGCCCCCAGCTGTGGCCAGCCGCCAAGCTGCAGGAACACCTGATCAAGCTTCAACAAACAGTGCAGGCAATGAGAAAAGGTTAAAGTGTGACGATGAACTGGCTAATTAATAAAAAAAGTTTGATAAGTTATTGTGTTGTTATTAACTGCCGCTGTTTATATCATTTCTTTTTGAATATCAACATAAAGAAAAGCGAAATGTAGGAGATGATCAGATAGAAGGTGGTCGAGGTGATCTGGTAGTTGTCAAACAGCCGATAACCGTACACTTTAAAACGGCCAGCATCTTGAAATGACTCAATCTAAAAAATTCAACAAAAATAAAATAAATCCACAAAGGAGGACCGCTAAATTGGTGAAAAAATTCAACCGAGAATTGAATACATTTTTAGATTCTTCTTGTCAAACCCTTTCGAACAGTACCCAACATGTAACATCAAAGCTCTGCGCGAAAGCAACAAAAATGGCGTCGAATGACGTCAAAAATTTTGACTTGGTGGCGCACTGGTTTAGTTTGTAGGCGTCATATTGCTATCAACCTAGAGTTTAGTGGTTCAAAACAGCTCAATGTATTATGTTTTTTTTCTTTTTTCTTTAATTGTACGTTTTTAAGAATAAGTTTAATCATAAATTAACGTACAATCAATGAAAAAAGAAAAAAAGAAAAAACAATACATTGAGCTGTTTTGAACCACTGACCTCTAGGTTGAATGCAAGTTGACGCCAACAGACTAAACCAGTGCGCCACCAAGTCAAAATTTTCGACGCCATTCGACGCCATTTTTGTTGCTTTCGCGCAGAGCTTTGATGTTACATGTTGGGTACTGTTCGAAAGGGTTTGACAAGAAGAATCTAAAAATGTACTCAATTCTCGGTTGAATTTTTTCACCAATTTAGCGGTCCTCCTTTTCACATTTACCTTCAACAGCTTCTGCGCTGAAGCGCCTTCACTAAACTTCTGCCGCCTGAGCGCCGCCTGAAAGGGCGCAAAGAGAGCCAAGTTGACCCGACTGATGCGACCATAGAGCACCAAAATGCGGGCACACTGCCCGGTGATGCCGTAGATGAAGAGAAACAGCTGAAGAGAAATAAAAATGAACATAAAGTTCTCCAGAAAGAGCATGCTCCCCTTGGAGATGGACAGAATGAGGTAGCTGACTGTCAGGACGTAGCTGGGCAAGAGGACGCTGAGATAGGAACGCCAGACTCGAGCGTATTCCGTCGTCAGGCGACAAATGAAAAGGATCTTTTCATTAAGATGAAGATAGTGGAGCCAGTGGGCGTACAGACGTTTACCGGAAGTTATAGAGGATTTTCTATTCTTAGCTACCGAAGTAGTTGTCAACTTCTCTTTGAGGTCTTGAAAGGCGTCCAATTCATTAGACTGCAGCAGCAGCAGGTACCGGCTGTAGATCAGCACGTAAATGGTGGGCGCAAAGTTGGCGTACACCTCGTAGAAGATAAAGACCGGAAGTAGGGTGGAGAAGAAGGACAGTGACAGAACGGAGGTGTTGTAGAAGCCATTAACAAGTAGCATCAGGTAGAGGTAGGTTTGGACTACAAAGAAGGCGCCGCCGACGATCAGGTGAAGAAAAAGCTGTGCCAGCTTTTGAAATCTGATCAACTTTTGACTTAGCTCAGCGCTCAGGTACTGTCGAAGACTGCTGCCTTTTTGGTTGCTAATATACAGACAGTTTGAGGCAGCGTCATGATAAAAGGTGAGCTGAGGAGGCGTGAAACGGTTAAATAGAAGTACAAAGAACATGGTGATTGCTCCGGGAACAGTAACAAGAACCAGTCCATCTGACTGGGACCAGATATTTGGAGGGAGTGTCTGGTGGAAGACGACGTACTGACTGTGGGGAATCTCACCCTCAAAAAGGTTTGGAAGGGTTCCCAGGGCTTCGTATTCAAGAGCGTAGTAGCCAATGAACATGGTGAGAAAGTTGACAATGAGAGGAGAGAGGAAGTGGGAGTTGATGTGCAGTGCATTTGAGTCATTTTGAATCACGTTGATGCTTTTTTCTTTTAACTGAATGGCGTCTAATCGAGTGAAGAAGGCGTTGTAGTGTTTTTTTAGCACCAGGTTGAAGAGGTGTCTGGTGATGATCATGATTTCGTTCAAACTTATCGCTGCAAATAAAAACTTGTTCTGTGAAATTCCGCGTTTATTTCTAAAAAAAAATCTTAAATAATTAAATATTTACGCTTATTACATTGGGTGACAAAAAGGAAATAACTTTTCAAACAAACCAAGATACAAATAATCAATTTTAAAATTTAAAAGAAAACTTTAAGAATAAAACATGTTTTTTAAAGTTTTCTTTGCGAGTAAATGACACTTTTTGCTAAGATTTTTGCAATGACCGTGCATTTTTGACATTTTAAAAGTTGGCATGACATGGATCAAATGTGCAAAACAAAATGATTAAATGTAAACTTTCTTTGATTTCGATTTTTTAAATTTATTTGTATCTGTTATTAAAGTTTATTTTAAAATTTTTTCTAACAGAGTTTCTTGCATTTTTCATTTTAATTACTAGTGTTTTTACAACTTATGCACAATAAAAAATGATGAATTTGAATTTTATTGATCTTTAAAACTGTTTTACACTACAATTTCAATACAATAAAAATGCAATTTTAATACAAAAAGTAAATGGAATTGATGTTCTTGAAATGAACTATTAAAAGTTTGATTATTTCCGACTGCACATTATTCCAGCTAAATCATTAATTAGGCATTTTTCCGCAAAATTGAACAAGAAAAAAGCAGGTAGACAATATAAAAGACGGCAAACTGAATAAAGTATTATTAAAATTAAAACCCATTTAAAAAAGGGAAATATTGTTATCAAATTCAAAATTCAAAGTCATTTTTGATAAAATTAAAACTTACATTAAACGTCGAGTTTGGCGTGATGATCCCAATGGGACCGGCGGTGTAACCGAGCTGACTGGTGGCACAATTCAACTGCTCATAAAGGCTTAACACTTTAATCTTTTCAGACGTTTGAGAAGATGATGAAGGTGATGATGATGAACTTTTTAGAATCTGAATCTGCCCCGAAGGAAGGTACTTTTGGGCGTGATGCAGCCGTCGGTTGAGGTGAATGGCGGCCACATTGGAGACCGAGGCGGCGGAGAGCTGAATGAGGGTTACAATTAGCACCAGAAGGTGAGGGTGAATGCCGAAAATGATCTTCGTGCAGAGGTAGATGTGAAAGGGAATGTTGAGAATGACGAAGATGAAGAGCTCCACGGAAACCACTTTTTGATTGAGGTGGCTGATGAAATGGACAAGGGCTGTGTGCCTTTTTAGGAGCGACATTAAAAGGGGTGAAATTGAGGAGGATGAAGATGAGGATGATGATTTTTTGCCTTTTTTGGTTTCCACCAAGTTCGCCAGCTTTTTCTCTAGCAAACTAAACTGAAGTCCGTAGACTCGGGCAATTAGGCTGTGCAAGTAGGAGCCGCAAATGAGATTGTTCAACGCCTGACAGGAAACGTAGAGCAGTGCCCACCGATCTACTGCAATGAAGAGATACTGAACTGGCCAGTACTGAGGGCGTGTTCGAATGGCAAAAGCGGTGTAGCTGATGACGCTTACAAAGGTGATTAAATCTAGAGAAAGAAAAGGGGATAATTTAGTTTAAATTGAAGAGAAAAAGTACTCGAAGAAGTTTACTCAGCAGCACAAAGAAGAGAATGTTGGTCAGCTCGATGATGTTTCCCGTTAGGAGGACTTGCGCCTGCAGGTGAACTCTACTGTTGTCAAAACTTTGATGATCGGCAAGTCTTTTGAACTCCTCAAACCGGCTCACCAGTTGAGCGGATTTAACCACTAAATTGGCAGCAGTTTTAAGTACATTCCGACTTTTGTAGTGAACAACAAACGCCGGGTAGAGGCGACCAAAGTGGCGCCGGGCGCCACCGAGCAGCGCCGTCTGCTGCTCCAGAATCGGTAGGTCAGTTCGATAGACTCGAATGTAGTGAATGGCGATGGTGTAGAGAGAGGAGGAAAGCGACCAGGGCGAAGGCAATTCGATCAAAGTTGCCCTTCCGGTGCACCAGCTCGAGGACAATGTCCAGGCGGAAGTAGGTCTGCTCGGTGCCGGCGAAGAGGAAGGCGGCGCTGGCCCAGTACCGGACGACCATCACCAGGCAGTAGGCGTACATGATGTAATGGGCCAGAGAAATGGGCAGTTTCTCCTGATAAAACCGTGTTCTGTTGTTGTTTTGATAACGAGCAATGTTTTGTTGGGCATTCTCTTGCCAGAAAACTTTCTGCTGGGCAATCTTTTCACCGTAGTAAATCGCCTCGGCGGGCGGAAAGAGCAGCTCCATCGGTGAGTAGAGGCCAAACATCATTTTCTTTGAACTGCTGACTTTTCTAGCATTATTTTGAGCCTTCCCACGGCCAAAAAGCTGATTTTTTATCTTTGACATGATCTTTGAGTCTTTGTTTTGGTTCTGGTTTTGGTGAACTGAAATGACGTACTGCAGAAGAGCCGACTGAAGGTCAGTTGATGAGTTGAAGGAGGAAGAGGAGGAGGAGGAAAGTTTTTGACTGTTTTGAAGTAGTTTTTAGAATTTCTACTGCTCATATTCAACTGCCCAGTTTATTGTTTCACTTGAACGTTTGACTTTTGAGTGCCGTTGTTGTTGTTGGTATTGGTATTATTTTCTACTACTATGAACAATGATTTTTCCGCCGGAATTGCAATCATGTTAGGAAATATCAATTTTTAGTTTTGTTTTGGCAGCTTGTTTTTATCAGGTAAAGCTGTACCCAAAAAAATTGTAGATTTCAAAAAAAAACTTTCAATAAGAGTTGTAACACTGTGAGGTTAATAATTCAAAGTTTAAAAAGCTAATTAATTGACAGTACTTGTGATCACTACTCACTCATTTGATCAAATACTGACAGCAGCGGTTACAACTTGCGTACATCGAGAGAAAAAGTAATAACACCAAAAATTAATGACAGTTTGTAGTAGTAAAACGACAGGAGAAAAATAAGTTTAAACATTTAAAACTTGTAAGCTCTTAACGTTTATTTTTTCTCAAAAAATGCTTTATTGACACGTTCAATTTGTGACAGGGAACGTTTAGGTGCACTCTCTTCAACCGTCACCGATACGGGGTGCACTGCAAATATTTAAATTTTTAAACAAATAACCAACAAAAAGAAAATAAATTTTAAAGCAAAGAAAAAATTCAGAACTTTGATTCTTGTGCACCATAAGCAGATCAATCAACGGATTTCTAGAAAATGTTTTGTTTATTTTTTTGGTTTATTCACGCCAATCCGAAGTTTTTTCTTGCAAGCGTCGGCTTGCTAACAATCTGAGTGGGTTTCAGCTAAATTGTTTTTTACTAAAAAAAGGTTTCAATTGACTGACAAACAAACAATTAACTTATGATCAAATACTTCTATTCTTCTATTCTTAAATCAAATCACAGTGTTTTTATGTTTTTACAAATTAACCAATTGAAAGCAACAATCCGGAATTTGAACATCTTACTTTTCATTGTCTTCCGCTTCACCGGCAGCACCAGCAGCCTTGCAGTGCTCAACGCCTTCTTCACCTTTACCTCTGGCCAGTCTTCCGCGAGGATATGGCACACAAAGTACTGACATGGAGTGACAATAGTGTACGCGGAAAAAAAGCTCGGTTTTGTAGCGGTGGTGGGGGCGGCAAAGGCAAAGGGGGCGGCCACCTTGGACAGGCACCGCCTCAACGCCGCCTCAAACTGCCGCAGCTGATCGCCTGCAGCAGCAGCCTGTTCCGACATATGTTGAGGGTCGGGCAGCTTGCGCAGCGTCCAGCCACAGTCGGCACAGCTGACGGTGGGCGAGGGGTAGAGGAAGAGCACCACTCGCTGGACGGCGGGCAGCACTGTCGGGTGGAGGAGTTGGCCAAGGTAGGCGTGGTCTACTGTGGCCTTCTTTATTGAGAGCTGCAGGTGCTTCAGGGAGGACAGTGAAGGGGGCGGTGGCGGTGGGGCGTTTCGGGCTGGTGGTGGTGGTGATGGTGGCGGTGGTCGTTGTTGTTGTTGCAAAGCAACAGCTTCGGCAGCAAAAACTTCCAAGTTAGCCTCAATGTTAGCCTCAACTGCTGCCTGAATTTGGGCATTATTTTCAGCATTATCAGCAGCAACAGCAACCACATTATCATTAGCATTCCTCTCCGCATCCGCCTCATAGAGAAAAAGGTGCGTCAGGTGGGGCAGACGGGCGAGCTGTGCCACTGTCCCAGCAAGCGATGGCAGTCTGAATGTCCAGCAGACAGCTGCCGTAGGGGGTGAAACGGCTGCAGAAGAGCCGCAAATCTTCAGCACTGTAGGCGATCAGGTAGAGGGCGTGCAGGTGGGCGGCCAGCGGGGCCAGCGAGGTGGATCGCCGCGCGTAGCTGCCCAGCACTAGATCAATTTCAGGATTTCCTTTTTGAGTGTTCCTAGGTAACGCTGCAGACTTGGTGCGCTCGGGACGCTGCAGTGGCTAAGTGAGCTTAACGTTTCGAGGGAGTTGGCAGAACTCTTTCAGATTAAATGAGCGGGGAGCGTCAACTTCAAGTCAAAGTCATCAGCGTGAGGTGTTAGCCGGGTGAGACGTAAAGCTTTCAAAAAGAGAAGGAAAATGGGCTTGGAAGGCTTTTCCCGTGAACCCATCTGAGGGGTCAGGTGGGCGGCAGGGAGGTGGGTTAAAAAAGGTATTTGAAGTTTATTTGTTTCCCCTTCACGCGGACCAGTTTGTGGGGGGGGAAAGGGCGGCAGGGGCGGTTTCCGGTCAAATTGAAACCCCCGGGAATGGGGACCGGCGAGGGGTTTGGTAGCGGTTTAAAGGAGAATCTTAGGCGCCACCTTTCACTTTGGGCCGGTGAATCGAGGCAAGAATTTGCGGGAAAGGAATTGGCAATGCTTTAATCCGTCCAGCGTCACCGGGGAAGGGGGCGAGGGCTTGTAATTCGGTGGAATGGGGAAGGGGGGGTAGGTTTTTGTGTTTTTTCGATTCTTTTCGGCCATCACCCCCAAAGACAGGGGTAGAGGGGGGCAGGCGCCCGGGGAAAAGGTGGGCGGGGGTGCTGGGGGGTGGGGGGAAGGGGGGGTTTGCAGGGGGGTTTTTGGGAGGAAAAGGGTTGAAAAAAAAAGGTGAAAAGGTGAGCAGAAAAAGGGGAAAGGCCGTTGGGGGGGTGAGCCAGAAGGGGAGAGGGGGAGGATGAGTTTTGGACGGTTTGGGGTTTTTGGCGGAAATACCCCTTTTTTTCCCCTCACGCAGCCCAAAAAAAAATTCTAGGGGAGGAAGTTTTTGGGACAAAGTGTATTAGAGGTAAAAAGGGTTTTTTGCCACCCCCGACTCCCCCCCCAACTTTTTCCCGCTTTTAACCCCTAGGTGACGGGTGAATGCAAAAAATTTTAAAACAAAAAATCCCATTTTTAAAGTTTTGCCCTTTTAAAATTAAAAAAAGAAAATTTTTTTTCAAATTTTCCAAAAAAAAATTGGAAAAAATTTAGTCGTTGTGCTTTTAATTTTTTAAATGTTTTAAAACACAATTTAAACTTATGAAAAAACATTCACTAAAGGAAAACACGCCGGGACTTGAACGCGTCCCCCATTACCAATCATAACAACATACCCCCGAAAAGTTTGTTGTCCCCCGGGGGCCGTTTAAAAATTAATTGGCACGCAAAAACCCCTTTTTATCACCCAATTTGGGCCCCCAAAAATTTTGGTTTGTAGGGGGGCGGCGGCGGCGGGGAAAAGGGGGGCCCCACTTGCCCAAACACGTCAAGCGCCCCTGACAGTCGCTTTATCCGGGGGTTTGGGGACCTTTGCAGGACATTTTCAGCGCCCACCCACAGTGGAAAAGCGGGGGTGGTGGGGGGTAGGGGCAAAACAAGCCCGGGGCCCCACTTCGCGGAAATTTGGGCAGCATGGGGTTTTGAACAGTGGCGAGGGGCGTCCGGAAGACGGTTTATCCCCCAGTTCGGTATTGTAAAAATTTTTAATTGTGTCCAAAACGACAAAAGGGTTTTTTAATAAAATTTTTTTTTAATTTTGGTTTACCCCCCGACAAAAAAATTTTTTTTGCTACCCCCGGTTTTTTAGCAAAGGTTTTAACAAATTTTTTTCAAAAACAAAGTTTTAATTATGTAAAAAAAGCAATTAATTTGTAATATAAAAATTTTTTAAATAGAAAGCATTAAAAAAAAATTTATTTTAAAAAAAAAAAAAAAAAAAAAAGGTTTTTTCTTTCATTTTTTTTCTGAAATTTACCCAAACAATTTTTTTGGGCCCAAAAAAAAATTTTTTGGTTTTATTTTTTAAAATGAAAACCTAAAAAAAAACGAAACACTAAACCTTTGTTGCCTTTGGGAATTTTACATTCCCACAAGGCCCCGAAAAAAAACCCAATAAAAAATTGGGGCAAAAAATTTTCATTTTAAAACCTTTTTTCCCTTCCCAATTCATTCCGTGCTTCTTTTCACCGTTTTACTAAAGGAAACCTTTCCGTTCAGGACCAGATTTAGTAGCCTGTTGGGGTTTTTTGGTCCGGAGAACCTTTGGATGAGCCCTGGGTTAGTCTTGGGCCGGCAAGCTCTAAGGCTTCCCCGCGGTACAGTTCGGAAAACCGGCCCTTTTCATCATTCCCTAATTTGAGGTAGTCAAAAAGAGTTTTTTCTTAATTCAAAAAGTTGAATTGGGAAAAAAATTTTAAACAAAAAGACACTCTAAAATTAAAAATCAAATTAAGTCGGACGCCCGTTTTCCCATCTTTCTTAGTCCTTTGTCGGGGTCTTTTAACCAAGGTTTTTGATTTCTCATTGCTTTTTTTTTTACATTTGAATTTCTTTTTTGGTATTTACTACTTTTTTTTTTGGGGCCAATGTTTCATTTTTTTGTTTTTTTTTTTGTAAAACCCCTTTTTATTTTTTAGGTTGGAGCTCAAAATTTTCCCTTTTTTAGGCCCCCTTCCCCCTAGTTCTTAGTGGGAGCCAGAAAAGGGGGCCCAAAAAACCAAAAAAAGAATTTTTTTAAACAAACCCAAATTTTCCGCCCAGTGAAATTTCCCCACGCAAAATTTTGTCCCCTTCACCGGTTTTTGTCGCCTTATCCCGAACAAGAAAAATTTTCCCGTTGTTTACTTTCCCTGTCCCCGGCCGTGACGTCCACCCATTGCGGTGATTGGGGAAAAAGGCCCCCGCCCTTTTCCAGTAAAACCCCTGGGGGTGAACACCTCCCTGCGTCGCAACGCCCCTGCTTTTGGCCCCCGCTCAGGGTCGTCGGCCCCGGTGAACGGCACCCGGTATTTTACAAGTTAAACCGTTTAAAAAGAAAAAGATTGGGGGGCTAAAGTGAAGGTGATGACCCCACGGGCAATGTTGGGGGGAAAAAAAAAGGGCGGGTTTTTCCGTGGCCGAGGTCGCACCCCGAAGCGGGTTGGGTAATTGAAGAAAAAAAATTTTTTTAAAAAGAAAAAATTAAAAAAATTTAAAATTTTATTTTTGTTTTCAGTTTTTCCCTCTGGTGGCTTTCTTTTTTGCCTTTGATTTATTTTTGGTTTGTTTTGAAAGAAAAAATTTAAAATTTATTTTAAAAAAAAAAGGTTTTTTAAAAATTTAAAATTACAAAAAAAAATTTTTTACCCATAAGCCGAATAAAGGGTTTCTTTTGTCAAAAAACCCGGAAAGAGGGGCCGGAATTGAACTTTTGCCAAAATTCACCCCCAGAAAAGACCCTCTGCGCCGTTCCCCACCTCCTTTGGGCCCAGTTTCAGCGGAAAGGCACAAAGTCCCATTTCGATACGTGATGTACCCGAAAAGCAGCTGGTTTTTGTGGGGCCCGGGGATTTAGAAAGGGGGGGGCCCCTTTTGGCGGCACCCCTCAACGCGTAAAACTCCGCAGTGATCGGCAGGCCTTTTCCCAAATTTTTGAGGTCGGGCAGTTGCGCAGGTCCACCCACAGTCGGACAGGACGGTGGGCGAGGGGAGAGGAAGAGCACCACTCGCTGGAGGGCCCAGTGTGGGGGGGGAATTTGGGCCCAAGGGGGCGTGGTTACGGCCTCAACTGACAGCAGGGGGTCTTCGGGGAGGGCAGTGGAGGGGGGGCGGGGCGGTGCGGCGGGGTTGGGAGGGACCCCAAAACTAAGCAGCCCCCAAAAAAGTAAATTGCCCAAGGGCCCCTCTTGCCCCCCTAATGGGGCATTTCTTCAGGGATTTGAGCTCCCTGCGGCAGTTTTGGGGCAGCACCAGCCACAGAAAAAACCCCCCACACATAGAAAAAAAGGCTGGTGGGTGGGGCACCCGGGGGGCCCCAGCTGAGCTACTTCCCAAACGGGCATTAAACTCACAAAGCGCCGAGGGGGAAGCCCCAAAAGGACCAAAATCTTAGCATTACATAAGGAGAGGGCGTGCAGGGGGGGCGGCCAGGGGGCAGCGAGGCGGAGGTGGGCCGTAGCGCCCAGCTGGTTTTGGCGGTTTTTTCTCGAGGTTTTGGATCCGCAAGTTTTTGGTGAGTTGGGGCGGGGGGCCCCAAAGGAAGAGTTTTTGGGGGTTTTTGGCAGAACCCAATTTGGCGGGGGTGTTAGGTTAAAGTATCGGTGGGGTTTGGGGTGGACCGGGGTTTCCCAAAAGGAAGGGGTGGGTTGGGGGCCTTTCCGATGAACCCCCTCGCGTGGTCCGGTCCAAGGCGGTGAGCGTTGGGAAAAGTTGAAAACGTATTGAATTGTTTCAGCTGAATTCGTGGTTTACCACAGAAAGAGTACCGAGGGTTTTGCAGGGGGGGAAGCGAACGAGCACGGCGGCGGCTTCACCGGTCAACACCCCCACGGCCATAGGAAAGGGGGTAACGTGTGGGGCGGTTGCACCGGTTTAAACTGGTAGCGATGGCTAGGCCAAAAAATGTCTTTACTTTGGCCGGGGCCCGCCGCCCCAATTAAGGAAAAAAATTTCTCCCGGCGAAAACGGCCCGGCCCAATTGCCCCCACCGCGTTCCCCGGCGGTCGTCTGCAGGCGTCGCCCGGGGAAAGGGTGGGCAGGAGGGGGGGAAGGGTGTCAGGAAAAATGGAGGGGGTGGGGCAGGGGGTTTTGTGATTTTTCGATTTTTCAGGCCCCCACCACCCAAAAAGCAAGTGGTAGGGGTGTAGGCAGACCCGACGTGAGGAAGCCGATGTGGCGGCGGTGGAGCAAGAGGAGAAGGTGGGGTGTTGAACATGGTGGGTGGTGGGAGGATGAAAAGGGTTGGGGGAAAAAAGGGGAAATGTGTCCGATGAGAAAAACGGGGGAAATGTTTCCCAAGTGTGTTGGGATCTTTTCAGTCCGCAGGCAGGGAGATTTGAGGATGAGTTTGGCCAGTGTTTTGGTGTTTGGTGTGTAAAATTTTTCTCTCTCAGTCGCAAAAGAGAAAAATTCTTGGAGAAGGAATTTTAGGCTGCCAAACTCAGAGTGTATTTAGCCTGGTAAACAGGTTTTTTCCCACCACCAGATACCCCACCACCATTTTCCCCGCCCGATTTCAATCCTAGGTGACTGGTGAATAGAAAAGGAAAGGAAATTTTAAACCAAAAAACAGTCTTTTAATTTTGTCCTTTGCACAGTAAAAAAAAATTTTTTTTTCACAATTCCATAAAAATTGGGCCCCAAAATGTGCTTTTGCTGGTTTTTAAATTTTAAAATTAAAAACAATTTAAAAAATTTTCCAAAGGCTTTTCAAACCACACCCAAATTTAAAACGTACCCTTGAGGCACGGGTTAACTCCAAACCCCCCCCCCCATTACCGATATTATTATACCAACTTTCCCCAACGACTGTTTTTTGATGCCCACCGCGGGCCAGTTTAGATTTAATTCGGCACGCCACAAACTTCCCACTCACCCGAAATTTTGGCCCAAAAGTTTGGGTTTTTGGGTGGGGGCCCCCCGGCGGTGGCGGCGGAAAGGGGGGTGCAACTTTGCCCAAACCCCCTTTCGCCAGCGCGCCCGGCCTGTGCAGTTGATCCCCGGGCCCGTTTTTGCGATCCATTGCGAGGATCCTCTTCGGTTTCACCCCCAAACAGTCGGGCCAAAAAGGTGATGGGGGTTTTGGTTTGGTGGTAGGGGCAAAACAAGCCCGCCGAAGACCCCTTTCCAATTTCCCGGACTTTTGGGCAGCACTGCCCGGGTGCAACAGCTCGGGAGGTCGGTTCCCCGAAAAAAGGCTTTCATCACCCCCAGTCTCAGGTTTTGGAAACAGACGGCAGTGGGGAAGGAGGTGGTGGGGGTTTGGTTTCGCAAAGGTGGGAGGGAACATCGGCATACCAACCAACCCATTCAGTTATTCCCCCAAAAGCAAGGTGCTTCAAGTGCGGAAATTTTGGCCAGCGAGGACTGTTCCCCCAGCGAGGGCAGTCCAGTTGTACGAAGCACAAGCGTTTCGAGGGGGGTTTGGTAAAAACGGTCGGGCCCAAAGGGGCGCCCCTGGGTCAGCCGTCGAAGCGACAAAAAGGGAAGGTGTTAAAGTGGGCAGCCAGTTCGGCGAAAAGGGGTTTTTGAAGGTTAGTGGCCATCACAAGGGTTTAAAATTTTAAAGTGAACTCCCTTGGGGCCCCCTTTATCATGCTCAGGTGGGGTTGCCAGCGGCGGAACATTTTGGGGCACTTTTTACCGAAATTTGAAGCTAACCCTTTCCCAATGAACAAAGGAAAGTGGGCTAGCCCAAAGTGAGGCGGCGGTGCGGGGAGATTAGCTTCAGGTAAGGCTCCCTAGCGAAAAGGGGTTTCAGCTGTGCAGGTGCCGTTTGCTGGTGACCACGGTGGAAAGTAGGTCTGAAAGGGGCTTTTCCAGGGTTAAAAACTAATTTGCAGGGTTTGGGAGAGTGCCGGCATAGGGTGAAATGAGAAAAGGGAAAGGGTTTGGGAAAAGGGGAAAAGAATAGTCCTCTTTTTTCCCCTCCTCTTCAAGGGATGCCCTCCTTTTCCACCCCCAGCACTGTCAAGTTTGGAGGCGGGGAAAAATGGAGGCGGGCGGGGGTGATCACCCCTTGGTTAGTTTGGGCTACGGTCATGCTGAAAAGGGGGGGGTAAGGTTTTGGGGGAAAAAAAATTTCTGTTTTTTTTGGGAGTAAAAATCAGCTCTTAAACGAGCCCAGTGCTCAGTGTTTTCCCCCAACTGAAGGGTGAGCATGGTTGACTGCAAAACGCCCGGCCCCCCACTTCCCCAAACTGAATTCACCTGGGGGCTTTCTGTAGGCTTTCACCCAGTGGAAGGGGCGGCGAGAAGTGGTGAAGGCGTCCCGGGGGGGGAATGGGTATATTGCTGTGGTTTTGGAACATTGAAAAACCCTGGTACTTTTAAAAGGGGAAAGCCGACGCAAAGAAGCCCAGGTGGGCGGGGCTGAGAGGAGGGAAAGGGCGTGATTGAACAGGGGTGGTGGTGAGGGGAAAACGGATAATGAAGTGATTATAATGACTTTAAAAAAATAAAGTTAAATTTTTTCAAAAGGGGTTTTTGAGGTGTGTGTGGGCTCAGGGGAGTCGGGGTGGACCAGGTTTGGCGCACAAAGTTGGGCCCCGTTGCTTTGATTGACTGTGGAAAATTCTTTTTTTTTTCCTTTTGGCCAGGGAAAAAACCTTCTAGGGAGAGAAATCCTAGGACCTTAGCTCAAATCACTCACTCACTGTGGGTTTAAAAAAGGTTTTTAGATTGTTCTCCCCCTTTTTCCTTTTTTTTTGAGCGCCATAGTAAAAATGTGGGCTTTAAAAATTTAAAACATTGAAAGCCCTTTTAAAATGGTATTTCCTTTTTTTATTCAAAATGTTGTTTTTTTTGTTTTATTCAATTTTTAGGCAAAAAAAAATTGGTTCAGGTTTTGGTTTACACTAAAAAATGTTATATTTAGGCTTTTGAGAGCCCGAAAAGAGCGCAGCTGTTTGGCATTGTCGCGAAGGAAAAAAGAAACGGCCCGGTTGAATTTGACCGTCTTGGGTGGGTAAGGGGCCAAGCAGTTTGCCACCTCCGGGGGGCCCGCGCCCCCTCCCCCCTCCCTTTCATTTTTACAAGGCTGTGACCTCGAGGACAGTTCGGGGCCGGTCATGCCGCTAAAGTCCCCCTTTTGCTCGTCGAAGCCTTTCGAATGCCAGAACCTGCAAAATGGGTTCAGCTTGAACTCGATCCACTTTGAAACGGGGGCAGCATCAGATTAAGTCCGTGGTGCGCAGTTTGCCTAAGCAGAGAGCAGATTTCCCGCCTCGCTTTGCCCCTTTGAGGGCCTTCAAGAAGGGCCGCTGATGGACGGGTTTTTGAGGAGTCGGGAAGCCTGGTTGGCAGAAAAAAGCAACATGCTGAGGTGTTGCCTCGTAGGGCAGCTCCACCAGGTCGCCGTCTTCGAAGGGGCGTGGCGGACTTCTCTCGTACTTCGCCATCATCGAGACTTTCACCTGGTGGCGGGCAGGACGGGGAATCCCGCCCCCCTCGGGGACTGTTGTGGAAGGGAAACCCCCAGCCCCCTTTTGAAGTAGAGGGCGTTGAGGAGGACGAGGCGAGTGTCCCGGTCGAGGGGCTCGTCAAAGGCTTCGGTATCTTCCGTTGGTTTTCTCGCCGGCCCAGCGGTTGATCTCCTCATTGCTCGGCGCCTTTCGCTTAAAGTCCCCCGAGAGAATTCGCTTTTGAAGTCTTTGTTGACGACGTTCAGGTAGGCGGGGAGGAGGGGTACTTTTTGGAGGGCGGCCCCATTGGCCGCTGCAGTTTTATTTTGGGGGGGAAAGTGGTTCAGCTGCTGAAGAGGGGTGTAGGCGGAAACAGTGGGCGTCAGTTGGTTTTGGGTTTGGGAATCTAGGGGAGAGAAAGAAATGTTTTAAAAAAATTTAAATTTTTAATTAATAAAAATGGGGTACTTAGCGTCTTTTAATTTCACTGGCAGTGCGCCCACTCCGCGGCCATGACCATCGTCAGGACGGTGCCGATGCTGAAGGGTGAAATGAAGAGGTTTTCGGGCTGGCACCGAACTTTGCTGCTCAGCTTTCCTGCTCCAGCCGTGCAGAACTGGTAGCCAAAGTCCTCATTGGCCGGCGAGATCAATTATTTTGGTGTAGCCAGCTCTTGGCCATTGATGGCGTGATCACCCCCAACAGAAGAAGAATATCGAGTCAGTAGTGGTTTGCACATTTTGACAAAACTTTTTGTTTCTGAAAAATGTGTCACACGAGCAGTCTTTATATAGTTTGGCCAGAAGTTGCACACACACACTCACCACAACAAGATTTCCCGCCGTGTTGATAAAGCGGTATGGTAAAAAAGAGAAAAAGAGAGAAAGCTTAAGATTTCGCAGCTTGATTAGGAGGAAAGTGAAATCAAAGAAAGAAAGAGAGAGAAGAGGGTCGCTGTGATTGTTGAGATTGTGGTCTATTTATCGCATCGGGAGAAAGTGCTTGCCCAGTCAGTCTGGCAGGAGGTCTCTTGCAAAAGAAACACAAACAACATCAATGTAATCGCTCGTCTCGCCAGGCAAATCTCGAATCACGTAAATACTCGTAAAATTCATCGCCGCTGATGCGGTTGCTGCGCTGCTGCTGTTGCCTCGACAATCCGGTTGCTATGCATTGCTTCGTTTTTCTTCTTCTTCTTCTTTATCATTATTTTTTTCTTTTTCGAATACTGTTTTTACTGCTGTTGAAATGTTGATAACAGTTTTGTTGTTGTTTCAGACTTTGAGCTAGGAATGATACTACTTTGATGAGTAGGGCAGCAGTGCTTGATTTCAAGCGCTGATAGCACGGATGAGAACTTGAATTGTGTGCTTTGAGGAAGATGAAATTCAAATAAAGTTAAGTGAAAAAGAGGAGGAAAGAAAATGATACATCGTAGCGGCAATTCTGTTTGTTTATTTTCCGAAACCTGTTTTCAAACAGTTGCATTTTTTTCAAGGACAACGAGATGACGACTTGATAAAGAGAGAGCGTCGGGCAAAAAGTACAATTTTGTTTGCTGTGATACCATTTTTTAAAACGGAGAAATCACCACATGTTACACAGTTTGCTCTGGATATTTCCACAAAATTGCTTTCACGGAGAAGAAAGAGAGCAAAGCGATTGATTGCAACACCCGCAAGCCAAATGACTGATACTTCAACCTAACAGTGTAAACTAGTACTGATTTTGTGATAACGAGTGAAACCCTCTCTTTCTCTCTCCTCTCTCCTCTCTCTCTCCTCTTCTCTCTCTCTTTAACTTTTGTTTATATTTAGCACTGCATTTTCCTTGTCCTAATTCATAGTTAGAGTTTATTTGCCTTCTTGAAGATCAACAAGTAAAAGAGTACGATGTAAGAGACGATCTGTTGATTCGAAAAAAAAGATAAAAATTACAAATCAGCAAGCAAGTTAGATCAAACTCACCAAATAAAACGACGAGCCTCAATTTGTAGTTGTCAAAAAGAGTAAAGGCGTAGCAGTGAAACGGCGTGATCGGAGTACGATTCAATCTAAAATGAGAAAATTTTGATAAAACACAAAAAAATAAAAACATTATCAAGAAAACCTTAGCAGCATCTGCGCCGCAAGCTTCATCGGATTGCCGGTACTGCCTCGAAAGAGGCCGAAAAGGTCTGATTAATTTTCGTTAACTTGTCATTGTACCAGATGACCGGGAGCACTGCCTCGTAAAGAGATACAGAAAGAGAACCAACTGTCCAGCACAAAGGGTGAACATGAAGGTCTCCGTCAGGCGGAGTTCACTCTTGCTGGTCAGCAGGAAGACGCAGTAGGAAATGCTCAAAACATATCCCGGCAGCAGGACACTGAGGTAGGGACACCAAATTCGCTGTACTCCGTGGTCAGTTGGGCAAATTTTGAGGATTCGGCTATTAAGTCTTGATACTGAAGCCAAGCGGCATTCACTCAGAGAAGAACTTTTGGTCTTGGAACTGCTGCTGAAGAAGTTCTGCTGAAGATCGGCAAACCGAGCCAGCTGATCAGTTGCATAAAGTGATGTAGAAATTGTAGATGATGACGTAGATGGCTGGCACAAAGTACCCGTAGATTTGGTAGAAACGAACATCGGAAAGATGATCAGCCAAAAGAGGGCTGAAATGAAGGAGAACCAGTAGACGCTTCGAAGAGCAGATCAGGTAGAGGTTGCTAAGGCAAAGGCAAACCGCTGAGATGGCCAGCTCCAGCAGGTACTTGGCCATCGGCGGAATGTGAGCAGTTTTAGGGTGAACTCGGTGTCAGTTTTTCTGTTTATCTGCAGCAGCAGCGCCGCTGTAAGGGCGCCCATGTTTAGGCGCAGTGATAAGGCTCTCGGGCGAAAGTGGTCATCGTGAGGACGGTGAAGATGAGCATCTCTACGGGAACTGTCACGTAGACGAGGCCGTCAATTTGGTCCAGATACTTGGTGGGAAGATCTGGTGAAAGGCGAGGTTTGGGCTGGTGGGAAGTTCCCTAAAACTGATTTTTCCGGTGGCGTCAAATTCTAAGAGGAATATTCCAAAAAGAATTGCCGCCAGGTCAGTGAAGAGTGGAACTAAAAAGTGGAGGTGTGGAGGTTGGTAGTTGTCTACCGGAAGTTCCAAATTTAGCACTGCATCTAGGTGGACAAAAAGAGCGTTGTAGTGAGCCTTCAAGGCGGAAGGAAAAAGGCGACGGGCGATCAGCATATTTTCGGAATCTTCGAAAAGCTCGGTGAGCTCGTGAAAGTGAATGCTCAGCTTTCCCATTTTTTGCAGTCACTTTAAATCAACTAAAAAAAGTTATAATTTTTGAAATTCTCAGAAGCGATGACTTGACTTGTTGTTGGGTACTAAAAGGTATAAAAGTTTTTTTCACTAATGAAAGCTTCCGTTCTAATGAATTTGGTGTGTGTGCTTGTTTTGATTGCTTTTGAAGTGTCATTTTAACAAGCAGGAAAACTATTGAATTGGGCTCTGCTTAGCTGATAAATGATTTTTTGAAATCAATTTTTGTTTTTGTGCAACCATTTATTTTTACGCCAAGTTTTACTAGCTTATTGAGAAATGTACAAAATAATCAAAAGTTTTTTCTTTGACTGATCTTAAAAGTTCATATTTTAACTTTAAGATTTGGAAATATTTTGACAATTAATAATAAAATTTTTGCTAATTTTAAACGAAAGCATGAAATTGAGGCACGAGCACATTTATGATTGATTTTTAAGGTTTTAAACAGACAATTCTGGAAAAAAGAAAACTTGTTTTTGTTTTTTATGTTTTAAAAAATTAAATAAATTTGAATAAATCAGTTTTATTGCTTTGCAATTTTCTAATTTTAGCTAGTTTTAATAAAACTGTAAAAAAGTTCTACCTGATAAAATCTTTAAGTGTAATTATTACAAAGTTTAAAAATGAGTTTTTGTTTTATTTTTACATAATTAATTTTACAACAGTAACAATTTGATTAAAATGTGAATTCAGCTAACACGTGCAAAACAATAAATCATGTTTATAATCTGCCTTATAGAATGAGACTAAAACTTTTAAATTACAAGTTTTTAATTTAATGATTTTGCTATTGACTTAAGAAGGTACTAAAATTAGTTAGAAAACTTACTACAACCTCCCTGTACTTATAAAATTTAATTATTACAGTTATAATTGCTTTGAGTGTATGTCAATTTAAAAATAAAAGTTACCATTTTAAAATTTTCAATAAAAATTATCAAAAAAGTAAAGTTGTAAATACGCATACAAATTGCTTGCACCAAAAAGCAATTTTGCAGTTCAACATGGTTTAAGAAGTAATTTGAAGTGTTTGCTGTTATAAATTTTTAAAATAAAAACATTGTACAAACACTTTAGTTGTTAAAACAATTTCAGTCAACACAATATAAAATTGAATAGAAAAAATTGAAAACCACTTAAAAAGTTACAAAAAATCAAGTGCAAAACTTAAAAAACCTTTTTCAATTATTTCTAATTTCAGTGCAACCAAATAGATAGATCTGGAGACTCAGAGAATCAGCCTAGGATGCACACACTGAAAAGGCAAATAAAAAAGGAAATGCTAGAACACTTTGCGGTTGGAAATGAAGAAGAAAAAGGAAAATTCACTTGCTTGTTGCCAAGTGTTGTTGAAATGCACCGAACCCTATGATATAAAAAGAAATAAAACAAATGAGAAAACGAACAATTTGATTAATGGCAGAGGAAATGAATGGAATTCGACAGAACTGGATGAGGAATTATAAGTCCTTTTTTTGCTGTCACTTTATCGTCTTTCTCTCTTCCCCAAAAAAGAGGGGGTGCCCCTTTTCTTGTTTTTTTCTCTCATTCACGTTTTCTCTTTTTTTTCTTCCTCTTTTTCCCCACATTTGTTTCCTTTTTTCCCTCCGTGTTTCCCTCTCTCTTCTTCCTTTCTCTCCTCTCTCTCTTCAATTCTTCCGCATCTTCTGCCAATTCTATCCCGCTCACGTTTTTTTTGCCCTTCCCCGCACAGATCGAGGCCTCATTCATCTTCCATCAAGGGTCATCATTTTCCAACCCCGTCATCCCGATTGTAAACCCAAACAGTGTTTTTTGTGGCCGCCAAACATTCATGGGGTCACTTTTTGGCTTCGTTTAAATTTTTCCCCCGTGTTTTTATTTGTGGTCAATTCTTACTAAAAAAACAACAAGCAAAATGAACGACCCACATGAAGACTCCATCATCACAACAGCACCACCAACCTCCGCTTTGCTACACACCGGAAACGCTGGAGATCATTCCCTCCTCGACAGTTCGCCACCTCCTCATGGGGCCTCTACTTCATCACCTCCCTGTCGGCGCTGCGGCAATGTCCTCGTCCTGGGGGTGCGTTCTTTCGGCACGAGTCGGCGAGAAACATTCGCATACCTCAAAACCTCGCCATCTCCGACCTGATTGTCGGCGTGCTGTGCATTCCCTACTCCGCCCACTCGTACATGCACCGATTTGGGTACCTTTTTTGAGAACTAATTTGATTTTATTGTAGAATAACTACCTTTTTATTAATTCACAGGTTTTTCCCGCCTGGCTCTGTCCGACGGCCCAATTTTGTCAGGTATTGCCAACTTGAAAGTTTTGCCGGTCAAAGTTGTTTTGTTTTTCCGTTTAGGTGATCCTGTACTTTTGGCAAGTGGACTTCAAACAGAAAAACAAAAATGGCTGACCGGCAAAACTGTTGCTAATGTTGATCGATTTTTTTCTTATTAAAATCAAATCGCTACAGCTGCTGGGCGTCTTTGTCACCTCAATGACGCTGATGATCATCGGCGTTGAAAGGTGATGCATCCTTCCTTTTTTCTTTCTTTTTTGTTTGTTTATTCATAAATTCCCTGAACTGAGTACTTTTTTTGTTTTGGTGATCGTCAAGTTTGACCGTTGAGTTTATTAGTGCGTGGTGTTTTTCTTTCCGGTTCAGGCGACTTTTATTTAACAAATACGAGTACAACGAATTGCCTTTTATTAATCCAAGAAAAACATTGACGACAGTTTTAGACGTTTCGGTTTTTTTGTTTATTAAGCTGGTAAAAAAAAATAAAAAGTGACAGATGGCACAAATAATAAATAGCAACAGAATAAAACTTTTTCCCGGTGGTCACCCCATTAGTCATAATTGACATTTTGTTCCAGAATTGTCCCCGAATGTTTCAAGATGATTGTCGTCTTCACTCTTGTCTGTTTGACAGCTAAACAGTTTTGACTAACATGAATACTTCGGAGATCTGTCATTTTCGGACCAATTCTATTACGTTTTTGCTCAATACTCTTTCTCTTTTTTATTCTTGTGCCATTCCGTTGTGCTTCTTTCACTGCCAAACAAAATAAAATGCCCTAAACGTCAGGTAAGTAGTTTGTGATATGATTGAGATGATGGAATGACAAAACAGGGAAAAGAAACAAAAAAACTAATAATTCTCTTTGACTGATGACACTGCTGGGAATTTTTTTCCGGTTTTTTCTTCTCTTTTTCACCCTACTACTTCTTTCAGATACTTTTCGCCCTCCATCCCCTCAGTCGGCTACATTCTCACTGGCTGCAGAACCACGGCCACGTCTTTCTGCTGATCACCTGGGCGGTGGGCGCCCTGTACGCCTACTTTCCGCTGCAGTACACTCCTCGTGGAGATTATCGTCGTCTCGCTCCTCTTCTTTGGAGACTTCTTCAGAATCAGCTTTTTCAAATTTCACAGATTCCCGAAATTTTTACCACCACCACGACCAGTTATTATCAGTGCTCGTACAGGGAAAAGGGACCTCAGTGCCAACCACGTCGTCTCTTTCTAATCAGCAACCTCCTGCTCACCTTTGCCATTCCCTGTCTGACGTTAGCCTTCAGCTACATTAGCATCATTCAAAGCTGCTCCACGATCAACGGCGAATTCTCGCTTCAATGAACAGTACGCCGGTGATGTACAGCGGCGGAAGCGGAA
Organism: Tyrophagus putrescentiae; assembly: GCA_024499935.1. Lineage (NCBI taxonomy): Eukaryota > Metazoa > Arthropoda > Arachnida > Sarcoptiformes > Acaridae > Tyrophagus > Tyrophagus putrescentiae. Next base: position 6,070,796 of record JAMZRA010000008.1, read on the forward strand.
ATGTGCAGATACCAACGAAAACAGCAAAAGCAACACGCGCAGTGGAAGTGGCGTGGAAACAGCCGAGTTTTCAGCGCAATGAACGGCGGTTTCAAAAGTAGTAGTTAAGGTGAAAATTCGCCTGCCCTCGCCGACAGTTCGACGCATTCACAAGCGACAGCTGAATTACATTCAAACTCGGCTGAAGGTAATGTTTGAAATTTTAAATAAATTTTTTAACTTTGTTTTTTGTTCAGACAATTCGCATCATGTTCACCGTCATCATCCTCTACTGCGCCTGTTGGATGCCCATCAAGGTGTACCAGTTTTTGCACGAGTACGACCTGATTCGTTTCTGTACAAAGGGGCAGTTTTTTGCCATTGTCTACACCTACATGCCTGTCACTGGCTGGCATGCCAACAGCTTTGGTGAGTTGATTTTGCCTAGTTAAATTGTTGTTGTTTTGGTTTTACTAAATATCTAAAACTGTGTTTTTGATATTTTTTTCCAAGTTAATCCGATCGTGTACAGCTTTATGTCAAAGAGTTCCGAGTATGATTTTTTAAAAAGTTGTGCTATTTTTAAACTAACATTTTTTTGTTTAGAACGATTTGAGAAGAATTTTTAAACTCTGAAAATTGAATCTTTGTTTTTGAATTTAACATAAAAGTTTTATTTTTTTATTTGACAAAATTTAAACTGTTTTAAATTTTAATTAATTGTATGTACCAAACTTGTTTCTCTATAACAAAAAGAAAATTTTAATTAACTGTTGCCTGGGTGCTTTTGCTCAGCAAAAAAGCGGTCAAGTCCATTAAATGTTTAAAAAATCTAATCAACTAACTTTTGTCAATTTTTAGACCCGGATTAACTGCAAATTAAAAACTTTAATCATTTTGATATTTGACATCAAGAATCTTTAAATTTTCCACCCCCAAACGATGGCCAAATTCTCAAACAAACACAAAAAGCCCCATTTCTAAATAATTTATTTGGCACATTTTAACTTATCGATAAAGTAAAAAACCAAACCACTGTGTCGCCTCTCATATCAGCATTTAACATTAAACAACGCCAAAACACTAGAGAGATTTCCTAAAATCACTCCAGGTGGTCCTAAGATTTAAGGCAATGGCAATTTAATTCCTAAAAGGCAGTGTGTCAACTCCAACCAAGGCTGTTATTATTATTTGCTCACTAAGAAAAACTGCATAAAACCTTTTCTTCTTTTACTGCTGACACTTTTTTAAGTAAGCAAACAAACTAACCCGCACACAAAATGATCAAAATGGTCCGCACCCGTTGCTTGTTTTGGCTTTGGCTCTGTTTTTGGGTACAACCAGCTCGGCCACGGTGGAGGACACTAGTGAAAGTGCCGAGGCACTTCGCGAGTGCGGCAACATGCACGACCTGAATGTGCGCAGCTTCGCCAACTCCTCCGGCGAGTACGTCAACGGCGAGTGCGCCCTCAGCTGCATCATCGACGGGCGGCCCTTTCCCCTGGTCACCATCAACGAGGGGGCGTCTGTCCGCTCAACATTCGAGGGGTGAGAACATTGAAACGAAAACTTTTAACTATAATAAACGCACAATTTTTTTCATTACTTTACAATGCAGCTCTGCAAACACGGCCACTGCGAGCTGTCTAAACCTCGCGAGCCGCACAATGACCCGATGCGAGAGTGCGCCAATCTGAATCACGTCGAGTGGCCACCTTTTCAACAGCAGCCAAACGCCTACGAGGAGGGCCAGTGCCGGTGCTCTGCTACATCAGTGGGACGCTCGCCTCGGAGCACAACCTCAACAGCGGCTACCCGTGTTCAAATAAGAAGGGAAGTGGAATTTGCTCCAACGGTCAGTGCGTCATCAGCGGCCCAACCCCGTCAACCCCTACGCCAACGCCACATACAAAATCTCCAATTGATGTTCCGAACTTTGAGGACATCTACATTAGCTTGGTGAACTCCACCTTTGTCTCCGCCAAGCTGAGCAACACCAATCCCGTCCAGTTGATTACCGACGGCAGCCTCTGTGTGAAGGGTACTGAAGTTCGGGTAATGGATTAAAAAAAATACGGCTTTTTTGACTATTTATCTAAAGCCTTTACTTCAATTTTTTTTATTAGAAATACGAAGGCTGGAGCAAGTGCACTGACAACTACTGCACCTCACTGCACACGCCCTGCATAACGAAGCTCAATGAGCGGCCGCACTTCTTTATGTTCAACGTCTGGTCGATGAACAGCCCCGGCTCCACCTCTCTAGGTGACGTCTTCCTCAGCCTGGAGGAGCTCTTTGAGCACATCAAGGAGTCCTCCACCGGATACAAGCTGAAGGCTGCGGCGCCGGTGTAAAAGGGGCGAGCTGAGCACTCGGCTGACGACCACACTGTACAAAGACAGTCTGGTCGTCGGCGATATTACGCTTGATCTGCTCATGCTGTTTGAAAGTAAAAGCTGTTGTTTTAAAAACGCAACCGTTTGGACTCAAACTCGTTAGCGCTGGTGAAACCAAGTGTAATCAGTGTGCATGATCAATAAATCCAATGCCAACTCTCTTTTTGTTTGTCAAGTACTGGTGACAGTTAAACATTTTTTATTTATCACCTTATTCTTAATTAGCATCATATCAAGCAATCATTTTCATCAAACACAACATGTTACCTTTTGTGTGTGTGTACACTTGTGTTGATTACCAAAACTTAATTGATCCAACAAGTGATAATTTTCACCGTTTTTTTTTATTAACCTTTGCTCTTCTGTTTGAGATATGATTGCTGCTCGGCGTTGTAACCAACAAAAAACTGCATCTTTTGATTTTTTGTAGTTAAATTAAAAAATCAGTGCACCTAAAATAGACTCACTGAAAACAGTTGCACTTGCTGCAGTGGTCTTTTTGTAAATTATTATTTTTTCAATATAAAAAATGTATCAATTTTGGAGTTGTGTAGGATTGGTGGCTGTTGCCTTTATGGCCATTAACTTCCCGCCGTAACTGCGGAACCAAAGGGCGAACCGGAAGCGATTCGAGAATGCGGCAACATCCACGACCTGGACATGCACCAGTTTCCCAACAACAGCATCGCCGTCTTCATCAACGACGAGTGCGCGCTGAACTGCACCGTGGACGGCCGGGTGATGAACACCGCCAGCATCAACGAGGGCTACATCTGTCCGCGGAATGTTCGCGGGGTGAGTACAGTTGATAAAGTCTTAAAGCCTTTGTACAATTCTAATCATTTATGGTCATTATGCTCAACCAGCGCTGCCACCGAGGCACATGTGTCGTCCCACTGAACCCTGATCACCACGGCGACGCCGTCACGCAATGCGGCAACCTCAATCACATTGACACCCACTTCTTCAACAACTCGGGCACGCACTACGTCGAGTCGGAGTGCAAGGTCGTCTGCTTCATCAACGGCCAGGAGGCCTCGGAGCACAACATCAACGAGGGCTACCAGTGTCCGGCGGAGAAGAGCGGCCGCTGCAAGGCGGGCACCTGCGTCCTCAGCCACACTCTGCCCACCAAGCCGACGACGCTATCCACGCCTAAAGTGACGCCCCCGTCAACCACTCCTCCTACTCAAAAGGCAACGCCCAAGCCTACAACGGCGACTAAGCCTACAGAAACTCCAAAACCTACAACAACCCCAAAGCCTACGCCTCCGCCAACAGCGCCCCCTAAAACGACGCCTCGAGTGGACACCTTTGAGAATATTGAAATTGAGCGAGTCTCCTCTCGTTTCATCGGCGGCATGATGAACGACAACAGCAAGGTGACGAACATCTCCGTCTGCTACAAGACGGTTCCCGTTAGGGTTAGTAAAGAACAAATAATATATTTTTTTGCACTTATTAAAACACTTTCTTTACTTTTGTAGACGTTTGACCGGAACGCCTGCAAGTACTACTGCAGCTCGACGGAGATCTCCTGCATCATTCAAAGTCCAGAGCGGCACTTTTCACGCGACCAGTCGTACTTTCTCTTTAACGCCTGGCGAAGCGGCAACTCCATCGGCGACGCCTACTACCCGATCAGGGAGCTCTTCTACATCGTCAAAGACGAGCCGGGGATGATGATCGCCCACAATGGCCGGGACAACTACAACATGAACGTCATCACCAGCATCCCCCTCTACAACAATGAACCCTTGGTGGGCAACCTGTCCCTGGAACTGGAGCTCAACTACCGACGAGTGTAAAACTGTCATTAGTTTTGTCACCGTTTTTGTCGTTGTTTAGCATTTAATTTAAAGTTTTTCAAATAAAATTGATGATATAAATTAAATTGTGACAAAAAATTAATTGGAAAAATTAATTAAAACAATTAATCTGATTATTGGAAAAGCGAAGTTTGCCAGTCGATGTTAGTTTTGTGCTAACAGTGCAATTGTACAAAAACGAGTACCATTCAATTTCTAGTCAAACAAAGCCAGATCCTGGTAATCAAAGCCAAGAAAAGTAAACTAATTTCTCAAGTGTCATCATAATTAGTGTTTGAACCAAATAATGTTTTGCAACCAGAATGAAATCAAAGTGGATCCCAAACGTTAATTCTAAAAAGTAGATTAGCTTTGGTGTCGAAACTGAGCCTCTTTAAACTTTTAAGGACATATTAAATACAAATTTTAATTATTTTGCAACTAATCATTGTGTTAGTAAGAATCACATGTGCCAAAAACAATGATTTAAGCTTATTTAGATAACAATTTTGCCCATCTAAAAACAAAGTGCAACAGCACAATTGCCAAAAATGGTTTCTGGAAACAGCAACATTGATCTTTCAAAATAAAAAGTTTGCATTTAGTACTGATAACAACTCAAGATCGAAAAGTGCAGATTTCCTTGTTTAGACAAAAAAAATAAAAAAAACTTTTTCATTGGGAAACTAGTAGCTCACAGACGTTTATTACATCTGCTAATTAAAAACCATGATGATGATACGATAAACAACATTTCATTCTTCTAGAAAAAAGAAAGTAAACTGCAATCAGCAGATTCTGAGAGCCCTTTTTCAGCTGCCTTGCCTAGTATAAAAGACTGCCAAGTTTTGCACAGTAGAGCCACCAAACAACACACACTGGTTCAACACACCTTTAAACACAAACATAAAAAATTAAACAATTGAAAAAAAATGGGTCAAAAGAAAAAGTCATCTTCTCTCTTGGCCCTTTTAGAGGTGATGGTAGCAATCGCCATCACCTTCTCTTCCTCCTCCTCCTCCTCGGTCCAGGCCGCCGAGCCGGGCGTGATCGTCGGCCTGAACATCGACGCCGTCACCCTGTTCACCGCCCAGGACAGCACCTTCTCGGTGGTGAACGTCGGGCGGGCGACCAGGGACCAGGCGAAGCACGTCACACTGGGCTTCACGCTGAAGGGCGCCAAGGTGCTGGCGGCCAAGTCGGTCACCCACCAGGCACGGCGCAGCACCTGGGGCCTGCAGCTAAATGACGAAACGGTGCTGGACGTGCGCGTGCAGAACCTCACCACCGCCCACGAGATGACCGTCACCTGGCCGGGAAATGCCGAGTCGCAGGACGAGGAGCGAGAGATCTGCTTCAACCTTGGCAAGGACGTCAAGTGGTACGTTGATAAATCAATACCGTTATTACCAGCTTATCAATAACTTTTTTTGTTCCTCACCAGGTTCAACACCTACCAACAATACCACCAACAATGGCCAATGGACCTAGGTCGGCGCCTGGAGAAGGTGCCCTTCAACTCGCTGCAGAAGGAGCCCAACAGCGAGCTGCAGCACATCGTCGAGGGCACCTTCCTCGCCTCGAACGGCTTCATCCTCCGCCTGAACGGCAACTCGCCCCTCTGGTACCGGACCATTCCCGCAGCGACCGGAAGTGGCAGTTCTCAGCAACAGGAGCCACAGATGTGCATCAGCACCGCCGCCGCAGCGCCCTACAACTCCGGCAACACCGGAAACGGCTACCTGGACATCAGCTTCACGCTGTACTCCGGTGCCGACCTCCGCCAGACGTACATCACCATGTCGAATCACCTGCTGGGCGGGGTGGGAGGCATTCCCCGGCCGATGGCCGTCCCCGAGGAGCACATGTTCGCCTATCCCATCTGGACTATAGTGCCCGGGCGCAGCCAGGAGTTTGCCGAGGCGGCCGATCTGAACAGCGCCAAGATTCGCTCATACGCACGGACGCTGAAGCGACACAAACAACTTCACTCGGTGGTCCTCCTCGACACCTGGTGGGCCAAGGAGAAGGAGTTTCTGGTGGTGGACGACACTGAGAAGCTGCGTGACATCAAACAGCTGAGCGACGTGCTGAACAGCGCCGACGGTGGTGAAGCGCCGACGCCTGCCAAACTCGACTACCGCCTCCAGCTGGCCGTTTCTCCCTTTGTCCATTCCCAGTCGACCTTCTTCAAGGAAAACCCCACCTTTTTAGTTCAGGACTCTTTCAGCAACCGGCCCTTTGTAGTGCGAGACGGAGTGCAGGCAAACCACGGCCTGCTGGACTTCTCCAATGCCGCCGCTCGGAACTGGTTCATCAACCGACTGCGCTCCTTCCAGACCGACTACCACGTGGTCAGCTTTGTCTTTGAACCGGTCACCATCACCGATGTGCACACCAAGTTCAGCCGATTCGACGTGCAGGACGTGCCCGGCCTGTATGCGCACGAGTACGCGCGGATGGCCGCTCAGCTGGCGGATGCTCCCGGCGGAACTTCCGCTCCTTCTGCAGGAGTTAAACGAAGTCTGGCCGGCGTGAAGGAGGCTCGCAACAACCAGGACCTCTCCCTCTTCGTCTACATGAGCCGGCGGGAGGCGAGCTGGACCGACCCGCAGGGCATCAAATCGCTCATTCCCACCGCCCTCGCCCTCAGCCTCGCCGGCTACTCCTTCATCGTGCCCGACCTGGTGGGCGGCAGCCAGCGGGATGCCAGCTCCAAGCCGAGCCCCGACGGGGAGCTGTACACCCGCTGGGCGCAGGCCACCGCCCTCATGCCGGCAATGCAGTTCGCCACGCCCCCCTGGTACTACGCCAATGAGAGCATCACCGCCGCCGTGGTGGCCGCCATCGAGCTGCACACCAGTCAGTCGACGCTGATTCGAAGCCTGGCCAACAACCGCGTCAACGGCGACGGGGCGCCCATCATGCGGCCGATGTGGTGGGCGGACCCGGATGACCCGAAGCTCTACGAAGCGGGCGTCGTGGACACGCAGTTTCTGGTGGGAGAGCAGGGCGTCAATCAGGTGCAGCTGCTGGTGGCGCCCATTCTGGAGCGGGGCGCCACGCAGCGGTCGGTGTACCTGCCGAAGGGCAAGTGGATCCAGCAGCCGGGTGGCAAGGACGCCCCCTCGGAGGAGGTGGTCGACGGCGGCCGCCAGGTGGTCGGCAACGCCGACCTCGCCCACCTGCTCTGGTACAAGAGGCAGATTTAAGCTTCTCTGATGATGACCCAAATCAGATCACAAAGCTGTGCAAGCAGTTTTTTCCGTTGCTCTTTATGCACTTTCTATTTTAACTTTTTTTAATCCAGAACATGTGACATGTAGCATTTAAATTGCTTTTGTTGTTTTAATTTACATTAAATGCTGATGTTGAACTGAGTCGATTGATTGGCTGGCAAGAGCAAGTTGTGCAGTGTGCACTGCTATCACCACTTGTGCCCAGAAAGCCACTGTAACCAGAATGCTGGCACTTCAAAGTAATTACCACAACTGCCACCAGTTTAAATTCCAAGAATTTAGATAAACGTTTGTAAAGTAGGGCAGTTTTGTTTGTAAAACTTAAGGAGGGACAACGCGCACATAGCAACTTTTTTCGAATTTTTTGGTTTTCTTTTCAAATTAACAACTTTTTTCAGCAAGATCTTGAATCACACAGGTTCCATTATCTTCAAAACGGGTAATACTACAAAAATGATCAAGGTGTCAAATGAAAGATGACAAAATTATCTAAATTTTGTCTGGCTCGGAATTTTAATTTTCCACTTTGTTGTATATTTAAAAAATATTTGAAATCTTTACATACTCAGTTTTCGTCTTTCATCATCATTCAAAAATTATTATCTGAGACGTCAAACTACTTAAAAATATTTTGAGTCAGACAAAATCTAGATAATTTAGTCACCTTTCATTTGACACTTTGATCAATTTTTTGGTATTACTCGTTTTGAAGATAATGGAACCTAAATGGTCAGAACATTGGTGTCGTTACCGACAGCGACTCACTAATCGGAGGACCATAGTAGAAACACAAAAATGTTCTACATGAAATTCTTAACAATCCTTATTAAGTACATTCTTCATGAACATCATAGCCACCCCAAAATCAAAATTCGAAAAAGCAGTAAAAAAGTGCGCGGTGTCCCCCCTTAAAAAACTAACAGGTGGCCGGCAGACAAACAGAATATCAACAAATGCACCTCGAGAAGATGATTAATAAAGAGAGACTCACGCAAAGAGTTTTTGGCGACTAATTGATTTGTATTTTTGATAATTACCTGGCCAAACGGCCAACATTTAGTTTGATTACGTAATTAAACACAAGTGCCGTTGTGGGTTGCCAGGAGCTGCTGTTGCTGACGCCAAAATGTATTCCACTTGATCCATCAAGGCTGATCCAAAGATCAACATTTTTACATTAAAAAGATGTTTTTAACTAAAAACTTTTCTACATGTAAAACTTTAAACCTAAAACTGCACAATCTGTTGCTGCTGTTCTTGATGATGATGATGATCAATTTAGAAATCTTGATTACTTAAAACTAGAGAAAACAGTCGTGCCACTTACGCACACATTTTTTAAATTACTTCCCAATTTTAGACTAACTAACATTTTAGTCATTGTGTGTATTAGAAAAAAAAGTATAAAAGAGTCCTCTTCTTTGTGACACAGCTAATCACCAAGCCGACCAGCCGGCCAATCAGCCCAGCACCGACGCAATAATAACACACAGCTAAATTTTTTGCGACAGTTTTGAAAAGAAAAAAATGAAAGTTTCAAGAAAAGGTTCAGCTTGCGGGGCGACGATGCTGCTGTTGCTGCTGCTGACTACCGCCCTCACCACCACCAGCGCCCAGGAGAGTGTCGTAGTGTCGGGCATGGACAGTGAAAGCGTCGAGCACTTCACCGTTCAGACCGTCCACCACGACACCGTCATGACGGTGGACAATGTCGCCCGAAAGAGCAAGGTTGCCGGTGACGTGACGAAGCACATCAAGCTGAACATCACGCTGAAGAACACCAAGGTAGTGCGGGGCGGGAGGGACGGTGAGCCGAAGCCCCTGCAGAGCGACTACAAGATCCGCCTCACCGACGAGAAGGACCTGGTGGTGAGCATGAAGAAGCTGTCATTTCAGGGCATGACCACACAGGAGATCACAGTCCGGTGGCCGGGCAACCAAATCACCCAAACTGAAGAGCGAGAGGTGTGCTTCAACATGGATAAGAACGTCAAGTGGTAAGAGGGGGGGGGGCAAAAAATGAGCCGAAGAAGGGGAAGAGTAAAAGTTATCAGTTATCTTTATTATTATCATCATCATCATCATTTGTTTCTACTCCATCCCAAACCCTACCCCTACCAGGTTCAACACCTACCAGCAATTCAGCCAGCAGTGGCCAATGGCCAACCGCAGCCTGGACTATATCCCCTTCAACTCGCTGCAGAAGGACCCTAAAGGCGAGCTGCAGCACATCGTCGAAGGCACCTTCCTCGCCTCCAGCGGCTTCATCCTCCGCCTGAACCCCGACTCGCCGCTCTGGTACCGGACGGCGCCGGAGAGCAGTAGTCAGCCGGCGCAGATGTGCATCACCGCCCGGGCGGAGGCGCCCTACAACGCGGGCCGGAAGGAGGACGACGCCTACTTCGACATTGACTTCACGCTCTTCGCCGGCGAGGACCTGCGCGCCGCCTACATCATCATGGCCAATCACCTGCAGGGCGGTGCGGGCGGCATCCAACGGCCCCCGCGAGCCCGAGGAGCACATGTACGCCTATCCGATCTGGGAGATCACCGCCGGCCGCAGCCGAGAGTTCGCCGAGGCCGCCGATCTGACCACCGCCAATGTGAAGAAGTTCGCCGACCACCTGAAGAAGGAGGGCCAACGTCACAATGTGCTGCTCCTTGACGCCTGGTGGGCGCTGCCCACTGACTACATGGTGATGAACGACGATGAGAAGCTGCACGACTTTGTCCACCTGAACGAGCTACTGAATCCCGCCTCTGGCAAGGGTTATGACTATCGCCTGCACCTACAGCGTGACGCCCTACGTGCCCGTTGGGTCTCCTTTTGCCAAGATGAACCCCGCCTTTCTGCTGCAAGACGGACTAAGATCCGGCAGCACCTTTGTGATTCGCGAAGGTCCCCAGATGAATCACTCGTTGGTGGACTTTTCCAACCCAAAGGCGGCCCGGTGGTTCCTTGACAAGCTGAGCTACTTTCAGAAAACCTATAAAATGGCCAGCTTTGTCTTTGAGCCGGTCACCGTCACCGATGATAATGTTAAGTACGCCGATCGGTTGGTGAGGGACGTGCCGGCGCTGTACAGCACCACCTACGCCCAGATAGCTAGCCAGCTGCAGGGCGGCAGCATGGCCATCGTGAAGGAGGCCCGCGACAACCAGGGCCTGCCGCTTTTTGTGAACATGGCCCCCCGTGTCTCCGATTGGACCGACCCGCGAGGCATCAAGTCGCTGATTCCCACAGCCCTCGCCCTCAGCCTGGCCGGCTACTCCTTCATCGTGCCCGATCTAGTAGGGGGCCGCCTGCCCGGGCCCTCCCGCTCGCTGATCCCGATCCCGATTGTACACCCGTGGGCCAGGCCACCGCCCTCATGCCGGCGATGCAGTTTGCCACGCCCCCCCTGGTACTACAAACGAAACGATCGCCGACGCGGTGGAGGCGGCCATCACCCTGCACACCACCACCTTCAAGGAGCTGATGAAGCGGCTGGTGACTGAGCGCGTCAAGGCGACGGCTCGCCCATCATGCGGCCGATGTGGTGGGCGGATCCGGAGGACCCGAAGCTCTACGAGGCGGGCGTCGTCGACACGCAATTTCTCTTGGCGAGAAGGGCACCGGCAAGCAGCTGCACCTGGTGGCGCCCATTCTGGAGCAGGGCGCCCCGAGCGGATGGTGTACCTGCCAAACGGCAAGTGGTTTCAGCAGCAGGGCGCGGGAATGCCCCCTTGGCCAGAGAGTTGCAAGGCGGGCGGGAGTATCGCGTCAGCGCCGACCTCAATAACCTGCTGTTCTTTAAACTGCAAATTTAGTAGTTGAGACTAAACTGAATTGAAAAAACTGATAATTTTTAAGTGCCTATTTTCGGTGTTTCAAAGGTTGTCATTTACTTTTTTTTCGGTCTGTAATTTAACTTAACCTTTTAATTTTTTTTGTTTGAAAATTAATAAAAAACGGTTTGTGTTGAAAACGCTTTTGGTTGTTTTAGTGCAAGACCACGTAATTTAAAAAAAAAATTTTAAAGAAAAAAAGTTGCAAATTGCCCTTTAAGGATGTATCACCTAAAAGATCAACCGGCAAAACTATGTGCCTCTTGCGTAGAACTTAAAATGCTTAAAGTTTTAAGATGAACGATTGAGATAGAGTTGAGGCGTCCGTTTGTCGTATTGTCTGTATTATGACCGTTGATTGTACAAGTTTTAAGGTATAAACTAGCATCCTTCTTATGTGCACGTTTGTTCTTTATAATGTATGATAGGAGTGCCTTTTTTGCGCAGCATAACTAAAGTTTTTAAAATGTTTTCACTGCTAAAACTTGTCGTTTTCTCTTTCTGCTGCTGCTGTTTCCGCTGTCTCACCAGAACTCCACCTCTACAGTTGAAGAGAGCAACTTAATCAGCGTAGATGACAGCGTGGGATCACCACTGACGGTGAAGTGCAGTTCTCCGCCTCACAAAAGAACCTTCTTCTGCCGAATTTGCTGCGTGATCGCCTTGGGCGACTAGTGCTGAACATCAGCCTCACAGAGGCTAAAATGACCATGTGAGCCAATCAAAGCTGAGCGAGAACACCTGGGCGCTGAAGTTGGCAGACGAAAGTGTGCTGTACATTTCAACTAAACGAAGCACTAGGCTTAGCCATGACGGCGACGACAGGGCCGACATTCAGGAGTACTACATCGTCTGGAGCACCCGGGAAAGCGGAAGGGAGGTGTGCTTTGACCTGAGTGGCGATGGTGCTAGCTGGTAAGATTTTTGAAATTTCAAACAAAAATTTTCTAAAATTTTAAAACACTTTTTATTTTACTTTAGGTTCAGCACCTACCAAGAGGCAAGTGGTAATCAAAGCTGGCCGATGAAACCTCACCTCAGCCGTCAGCTACTTTCCACTGAACAGCATGCTGCCCAACTCTCCCCTTTCCACCGCTCGTCACCTCATTCTGGAGCACTTCTTCTTCAGCTCAAGCGGCTACGCGCTGGTACTTGATCGCCAGTCGCCGCTCTGGCTGAGCCTGCTTCCAGCCACAACAAATAGCAAAAACGCAAAACTGTGCATCAAAACGGACGCCACCAGGTCGCCGTACAGTGGCAACACTAGTAAAGCCAACACCACCACCGAGGTCAACTCTATTCGCTTTAGCGTGTATGCCTCTCGGAACATTCGCTCCCTCTACGACGCCCTCTCTGGCAACAGTCTGGGCGGCGCCTTTCAAGTGATCCCTCGACCGAGTACCCTGCCCGCCCCTCAGCTGCTGAGCTACCCCAGCTGGCTGGTGACCGCCGGCAGGAGCAAGTTCTTCGCCGAGGAGAGCGACTTTAACACCGAGAAGGTGATTCAGTTCAGTGAGAACCTGAAAAGCAAGGGCTACCTCCACAACCTGATCATGCTGGACAGCGGCTGGCAGTGGGAGCGTCGCCCGGCCGGGCAACCCCTGGCCAGCTTCTACAAGGGCGCCTTCAGCAACCCAAGTGGCTGACCACGAGGGTGCACGACAACACGCAGAAACTTGGCCTCCTCATTGAGCCCTATCTGTCGACCATGGCTGGGACTTTAAGGACCATCGAGACTACTTTGTGAAAAGCAAGGCCAATGCTGGCGGAAAATTCACCGCCTCCGCCGAAGGTCCCCTCAAGGGCCGGCGCTTTTTGACGTCACAAACGAGGCGGCGGTGAGGTTTCATGGCGGACCGGGTGAACAGCCTGGTGAAGGAGAACGAGGTGGACTTTCTCGAGCTGGCCAGCATTCGAACCGCCCTCGACGGGGCGGTGGTTCAGCTGAACCGCAGCGAGGAGGTGCCCGGAAGCGGAAGTTCGACGCTCTTCAGCCAGCGGTACCTGCTTCACCTGTCGACGGCGCTGAACCAGGCCGCCGGCCGGCCGATTACCACCATCGTTCAGGAGGTCACGAAACGCAGGCCCTCTCCTCCTTCGTACGAATCTCTCCTCGCACTTCCGACTGGGCGGGCCTTCGTTCGGTGATTCCCACCGTCCTCTCCCTTTCCATTGCCGGGTACTCCTTCATCCTGCCTGACATTGTCGGTGGAAGTGTTCCAGTGAAATCGGCAACCAACCAGGAAGACGGCAGTATTTACCCTTCCTTCTTTCCCGAACGAGAGCTCTTCATCCGCTGGACGCAGGCGGTGGCCTTCATGCCGGCGCTGCAGTTTGCCACGCCCCCCTGGGAGTACGATGACGGCCCCAACGTGCCCGACCAAAATAAAGATACGGCAAATCTAGTGCAGAAGGTACTGGCAAAGCGGGTCCTGCTGGCGCGAGACCTGCTGGTGAGGCTGGCCAATCTTCGCCAACAAAGTGGCGCCCCCATCATCCGCCCTCTCTGGTACCGCTGGCCGGAGGACGAGCACGCCTACCTGATTGACGACCAGTTCATGGTGGGCGACGCCCTGCTGGTGGCGCCCGTTCTGGAGCGGGGCGCCACCGGGCGGTCGGTGTACCTGCCGCGGGGCAAGTGGAAGGCAGAACAGGGCCAGGCTGGCCAGGTGGAGCACATGGGCCCGGTGACGGTGTGGGTGGATGCGCCGCTGGAGGTGGTGCCCTGCTTTACCTCTATTATTTAAGTTGGCTTTTTAGCTCAAAAAAAACTCATCTTTTTTTGTTTTCAAACAACACAAAACAAAGTTTAATTTTTGTTTAATTAATTAAATCCCAAATCTTAGTTATCTTATCAGCATTTCAGTACTAGTGCTAAGCCGTTCGCCGGTAGACCTTCACCGCCATGTTCACCGGCCGCACCTCCTCCACCTCGGAGTGCTTGAAGTTCATGTAGTAGAGGTAGTTGGCGCTGTAGGTGGATCCGCTGGAAATCCCATCACTCCATCCGCTCCACCGGAATGGTCAGGTTGTGGTTGTAATTTAGCACTTCTTGTTGAGCAGTTTGTTGCTGCATCGCCAACGTAGACCGTCTCCAAGCGGGGCGCATTGTACGGCTGCACCTCGCCAAAGTCAGAGGCGTTGCCGCCGGCCACGCGGAAAAAGACGCCCTTGTAGGCGTCGGAGACGTCCGTCCAGGTCATGCCCGGCCAGAGGACTTCCGGCGACTTGTCCTTGGGCATCTGCACGTAGGTGAAACCGATGGGAACGGTGCTCTTCTTCAACGCGGTGATCTCCTTTCAGACTCGATTCGAGTGGTGGCCAGCTGCTCGCTGATCTGCAGGAGCTGTGCTTGAGGACGATGATCGTCTCGGCCATAATTTCAGGGACAACGTGGGAGTTCGCTGGCAGACGACCAGGTTCTTCGAGCGCACGGCTCGTCGACCCACTTTCCCAGCGAGCCGACGTCCGCCTGCATTTGGACGCAGTAGTCGGAGAGGTTCTTTGGACTTCCGGTCGCCCAGTTCGTAAAGTGACCGGCCCACTGGTTAGAGGGGTGTGGTCCGCCCAGTTGAACTGCTTATTTCCCCGTATCGGGCGCCATCCACACATTGTCCACGGCCTTCCGCTTGGTGAAGAGGAATTGTTGAGGAAATTCTGCTCTTCGGCGAAGTGAATCGACACCAGGGAGCTGTTGTTTGCAGTGCAGGTCTTCTCCGCATCACTGTATGACACTAGACCGTCAAAAAGTTTGTAGCAGTGCTCGTCCTTGTACTGCTCCCAGTCGCCACAAGGACTGCTGTCATTGGCAAATGTGAGTGTGTCTTTGTAAATAAAAAAATGGAAAGTTTTTACTTAAATTTTAAGTAATTTTTAAGTGTAAACTTACCTAAACACGCAAGAGTAACAGCTAAAACTAAAGGAGTTTCATTTTGCACTTTGAAAGAGAAAAAAAAAAAGAGAACTTATATTGTTTACTAGCAGCAAACAGATCAACCTTTTTTTATACTTGCTACAAACTTCCATTGCAAACAAATTTGACCTCAATTTTTTTCTACGTATTAGTTAATTAAATAAAAAGGGGATTAAGTATTGAACTGCATTTTTGCGTTTCTAAACTGTTAGACTGTGCAACATTGAATTTTTATTGGCACATTATTTTATAATTGTCTATATACCGCAAACCTTTGTGACTGCAAACGTAACTGTAGCGTTGATAAATTGATAAGAAGACAAGATACAAGTGAAACCCACAAATTAAAAAAATTTTGTTTTAAAACTGGTTGCCCAATAATTTTTTTCTTTGCCTTTTTGTCTGTGCCACCACTGACTGGAATGAAGAGGTAAAATGTCCCGACTTATTCTTTCTCTTTCATTTTCTCAACTTCATCTTCTTATTTTTTCTATATGAAAAGCGCTAATTCCTCTCGCAAAGAAATGCTCATATTTACTCTATTTTGCCTACAGATGCTCTGTGTTTACTATATCATTCATCTTCAGCAACGTTTGGATTCTAGTCCGTTTTTTGTTCAAGATGGAGGCCAAAAAGGGAATTAGAGCAATTGTAGTGCAGGTGCAGCTCCCCCCCACCTTAGCACCTTTTCCACCGTTAATCATCCTTGTAAGCTTCAAAATGACCGAACCACGGATCACCCAGAGTGAATTCCGACCAAACAAAAACGGCAGTATTAATTTCACACTTCAACCAATACCTCCCTCAACTTTGAACCTCTCTAAAGAGACCCGTGACCACCAAAATCCACCGAAAGAAGCGGTATCCAATCATTCCAATGAATCACAATCCTTCTCCTTCTTGCACCTCTTTCTCGCCACCAAATACGCGCTGATAGGAACAATTTCCATTGGCATCTGCCTTTTTGCGGTTGCTTTTTTCGAGCAGAGGAAACAGCGGAGATTATGCTCGCCTCGCCACCGTACCGCCGCTACAACACCAAAGACCGAAAGTACCACGTAAGTTTGTTGTACATTTTTTGTACTAATAATATAAATTTTTGTTTCTGGTTCAGTATCTTGGAACGCTGCTCCTGCAAGCAGTTTTTCCCTCGGCGAGGGCCTTTTCAATGCGTTTCTGCTTTATGGCGTCCCCCAAAAAATAGCCTCTGTTTGGCGGACCGTCAACTTCTGGTACCAGCTAATCGGCTCGAGCATTGTTCTCATAGCTTTCTATTTACCGGTGAAGAAGGCTTTATACGGTGCTCAGCCTGCTGCAGGCACTTCTTGCCATCCCTTACCTCAGAGGCGTCAAAAACGAGAGAACGACAAGGAGAGGAAATGTGGTTTAAAAATTGAAAGATTTTACATATTTATAAATGTTTAAAAAATTAAGCCAATTTGTACCCTTACATTTTTACTGTTAAACTACCAATCAAATCTGCGTTTTTTTCTAATTGACGCATTTTCAAATCCTTTCATTTCATATCCTTTCAAAATACGCGATAACTGATTTCAATTCGCACAACCACCACAATGTCCGATGCTTTGTTTTCCCCTCTGTTCCTTTCTCTCTTTGCTTACGTAATATAAAAAAAATAGAAAACGCTTCTCCTTTTGCTTTCAAAAGCTAGCAGCTTTCAAAACGTTGCCGCATCTGCTGCACATGTACACTCTTCTGTAAAGTCTCTCTTTTCTCTCTCTCTTCTCTTTCTCTCTCTCTCTCTCTCTCTCTCTCTCCTCTCTCTCCTCTCCTCTCTGTTGCTCACATTTGCTGTTTACAAGCGCAGTCGCTGCTGTTGCTTTCCTTTCTCTCCTTTCCCTTTCCAATGTGCAACACTGTGAAATAATTTAGCTGAACAAGCTAAACACACAGCTGAAAAGGGCAGCAACAACTAAAAAGAGAAAAGCAAGGGTGACGCATCCGACATTTTATTTATTGTTGTAGTAGTGATTGAACTTCGGCAGAGTTGATTTTGATTGAAGCCTGAAAAGCTGGTGAAGCCATTTCATTACTTTAAAACCTCTACTATTCAAAGTCCACCATGACCGACTATAAACCTTCAGCTCCACCGACTGGTCCTGAAGAAGGAAGTAGTGACCCACTGAATCCACTGAATCCACTAAATCCTCCACCACCACAAATCAGTCCCCCACCTTACCCAGGCCTCGATGGACACTCCCCTCCACCACCTCCCTTGGATTCACAATTCACCCCAATCCCTCCGCCTATTCAACCCCTCCGCCCAGTTACCAGCCAGTGCCATTATATCCTCAGACTGCACCTCACCTTTATCCTCACCCTCATCCTTATCAACCCACCACCATCACCCCAACAACACAGTTTGTCGTACACGCCGGTCGCCAGCCAGGGACAGTCACCGAGCTTCCTAAACTCTTTGCCCTCAAGAAGTACTTTCTCGTGGGGGCACTGCTCTTCAGCCTGGTGTTCACCTTCTTCGAGCTGAGCACCGCTCGGGAGGTGGTGCGGCTGAGGTTCGCCTACTCCGACAAGAAAGATGTGGTAAATATTTTGCTTTAAAAATGCTTCAGAAAGGGAAATTCTAAAAACGGATTTTGTTTCAGGAGTACACCGCCCTGCTCTACCAGACGATGCTCGCCGCCAGCTGTCTCTACAATCTGGTCATGCTGGCGGCCATCCTCCGCCACCAGCTCTGTCTGGTCACCACCTTTGTCTGCATTCAAATTCTCTTTGCTATTGTGATGGTGTACAGCTACTTTGTCTGGAACGGAGGATTTGGTCTGCCGTACACGCTTTTTTCAGTGGTGATTGCCGCCGTGGCGCTGCTTTTTGTACGGGACTTGAGATCGGTGGTTGATGGAAAGCGGTTTAGACGGGCAGATTGGGGCGGAACGGTTTAAGAAATGAGTTTTGGTGATTTGTAAAGCTGAGTTGTTTTTGTTTTTAACAAAAAAAGCTTCTGTTTTTTTATATGTGCTCTCAATAATAAAGAAAACTTGAGTTTTAGCATTTTTCTGGCGTGTTTTTACAGTCTGTACAATCTGCTGAATTTATGCAATGAAAAAAAGGGTTGTTTTTCAAGCCTTCACAGACACTGGCACACATTTCACAGTCGTGTTGGTGATTAGCAGCAGCAGCAAAAACAGCAAAAGCATCAACACCAAGCCTGGCAACTATTTTATCTTCTTCTTCTTTTTCTTTTCTCCCTTCTCAGTCACTCACGCACACAGATTTTCCCTTTCATTCTTTTCACACTATTCACTCCATGCTCTGCCCATCATCTGCACCTACGAGCTGTTCACAGTAGCGGCAGGCAGGCTAGTAATAAAAACAAAATTCAAGGTCGTCGGGCAAGAAAGTGCTGCTGATGATGAGGAGCAAAAGAGGAAAAGAACCGTCCAACTAGTCAGCCAGCCCGGCAACCAACTAGCCAGACAGACGGTAGAGTTAAGGCGCACCAGTTAGACAGTGAGAGAGATGCACTTAACCGTTTGCCCCCCCCCCTCCTCTTCAGCACATGATCAGAAATGAAGAGATTGAGCTCGGTGCATACAGCAAACACATAGCCCAGCACCGTGTGCAGTTGTCAGCAGTTGTGTTCAGACTGTCGCCCTTGTCACACTGTCGTCGCTCTTCATTACACCACCACAACTGCTGACCAAACCGTTTGAGCACTTTTGTCAGCTTTTTTTCCGCTTATTACCACTATTACCACCACCACTACCACATAAGTATGGCCGAGTCCACCACCACCAGAAATGCTCCCGAGCACTTCCGCCTGAAGAAGAACATCCTCATTGTGGTGATGATCCTCGAGCTCACCTACAACATCTACGTCTTCTTTGACGCTCCAAGAATTGCCAAGGCAAAGAAGGAAGAAAAGCAGACAGAGGAGAGCCTGGTAAACTGTTGCTGCGGCTGCTGTTGAAATTTTTTTTACGAAATTTAAATACTCACTTTTGTTCTGCCTAGGAGTCGCTGACCACCTGGACGCGCGTCGGTGCCGTCATCAACGGCCTGGTCATTGTCGCCTTCTTCTACGGCATCGCCCAGCACCACATCTGCCTGGTGTCCAACTTTATGATTCTGCAGGTGATCACGGCGGTCATTCTGGTGGTCTGCTTCTTCATGGGCGTGGGCACACTGCCCGGGGCGGCCATTGCGGTGATTGTCGCATGTGTGGCGTACCTTTTTTTCCGAGACATTCGCCAAATGGCGGCCGCTGATAAAGCGGGGGCGGCGGGCAGTGGTAGGGTTTAAGAATTTGATTAAAAAAATTATTAAGTGAAAAAAATGTTAAAAGTTTCACTTCCGGTGCCAAAATAAAAACACAAAAAAGTGCGTCAATAACTTTTGTTAAAAATTTGCAAAACAGTTTTATATTAAAAACGACTTTTTTTGCTTTTGTAAAGCAAGCAACAACTTTTCTACTGCGGGTAGTCACTGTTGATCTACACACACTGTTCCGGTTAAATTTGTTATTCAACTTTTAAATTAAATCACCCTTTTAGTTAAGCTCCCTTTATAATCTTTTTTTGTGAACACAATTTGCTGGGCCGCACAGTGCCAAGTACTCTTGTTAGAGTACTAAAACAAAATGAAGTGCTTTTGGAGAGGAAGGGAACAGAAACAGAAGCAGGCATGGTGATTATAAAACAAAACAAACTCAAGGTCGAAGGCGAGGCGGGAAAAGAGCTGTGAGCTGTTGTTGCTGCTGCTTCAGTAAAAAGACAGCAGCAGGCAACCAGACAGTCGTTAAGACAATACAGTCTCTGAACACAGCGAGCACTTTTAATACTCACAGTTGCTAACAGAAATAGCACTACTACTGACACACACACGCACACACAGACTAGTTACCTACCGTCAGTATTCAAAGCTTTTAGCTCGCTAAATTTTGCTCACAATTCTGCTCATGTAATCATTACCACCATTCAGTTGGCCACAGGCAGGCAACCTTTTCACATCTTCTTCAGCACTTCAGCACTTCAACAACTTCACTTTTGTCAAACAAACACTGTCTTCGCCCTGTTCTAGCCTCCTTTAACATTAATTACAATTAAAACTAAAATTCAAAAAGTAAAAAGCAATCATGACTGAATCAGGCACATCTGTGCAGACGCCGCCTAACTTCAAGCTGAAAAAGACCATTTTAATGTGGTGATGATCGTGGAGATCGCCTACTGCATCTACGCTTCTTTGAGGCAAAGAAGAGCGCCGAGAGTATGCTGGCCACAAGCCGCGTCCGAACGGACAGAGGAGAATCTGGTAACAAATTTTATAAAAAAAATTTAACAGTTGTAAAATAACATCATTTTTTAAATTCAGAAATCGCTGACCAACGGTTTTCGGGCCGGGCGCAGTCATCGGCGCTCTTTTTAACCTGCTGATGTTCTACGGCATTGAGAAGCACCACATCTGTCTGGTGACCACGCTGGTGGTCCTCACGGCACTCCGCTTCTTCGCCGTGCTCGGTTTCTTCTTTGGGGGCGGTGGCCTGATCACCGTCGCGCTGACGGTCATCCTTGCCATCGTTGGGTACCTTTTCCTTAAGGACATTCGCCTGATGAGGATCAGGAGCGGGCGGGAAAGATGGGCAGAGGTGCTGCCTAAATGAATGAAATGAAATGAAACTGATTTGTGAAAAGATGAAGAGTTTCCCTTTTTTAATTTTATTTGCTATGATAGCAAAAAAACAGGTGTAGTTTTATAAAAAAAAACCCCACACACTACTTGTAAGAAGTTTCTCTCTTTTTTTGGTGTAACCGAAGTTTTGATTTTTTTTGTTCTATTAAACTCTTGACATTTTTTTGTTTAACAGCACTACTAAGTTAAACTCGTCAAATAAACTTTTCTAAAGGATTTTCAACTCTTGCTCTAATTGTGCCAAAAACACATGTTTATAAAAACATTCTTTCATCACTAGCCAAATCAATTGTTTTTTCATCATCACTATCTGCTAAACAGGAGGCATTTTATTGCTTGTCATTTTTTTCTTTTCATTTTGTTCATTTATTTTATATTTAGCATTGTCCTCATCGCAGACTGAAGGGAGTAAAAAAGGATAAAAAAAGAGAAATAAAAACAACATCAGCTTTTCAAGGCCAAAACGGTAGCTGTAAAAAACGGCACCCTGCGACGACGCTGAACAGCACCACACTAAAAACAAACTAAAAAATTTTCCCTGATTAGATTATGAAACCCAGTGAAAGCAGCTTGATCAGTCAAAAGGAAAAAGTACTACACGTGAAAGATAACACACAACTCGTTTTGAAGATCAGAGCTTATACGTGATGATTGGCATTACATTCAGTCCCTCCTTCTTTCTCATTTTTTAACTGCAAACTGAAAAACGGGAATTCATTCAATTGCCGCAAACCCGATTATCTTCGCGTCAAAAAAGTGCTAACCCCCAATTTCCCAATTTGGCATTTTTATTTTTTTTAAAAAACTTTAAAAATAACCTCTCCTCCTTTCAACTGATCATCATGGCCAAGTACCCCCGCAATCCTTTCCTGGACTGTCCGGAGCCCGAGATTTTCAATAAAAGAAGTACCCGCTGGTGGATTCCCCTGGGCTGGCGTTTTCGGGGCCCCTTTTCTTTTTTGCGCCGGAATTGCCAACCCATCTTGTGCTTTCAAGAGACTCGGGAGAGCCAGAAAAAAGATAGGGCCTTCCCTGCGGGCCCGCCGCTTTGCCGTTTTCGTTTGTGATGTTCTGGGCTCAAGGGCACCACATCCCCTGGTCACCCCTTTACGGTTTTAAAGGAATAAATGCTATCATTCGGGTTGGTTTTTCGGGCGGGCGCCACCGACCTGGCAATGTCGCGGTCCTTGATTTTTGCCTTTTTGCTTCCCTTTTTTTGGGGGAATTCGCCTGATAAGAACAAAAGGGGGCGGCCAATCACCGGGGGGCGGTGGCTGTTAAAAAAATTTTTTAATTTAAAAAACTTTTTTTGAAAAAAAATTTTTGGTGAGTTTTTTTGTTGTAAAATGCATTTTTTTGTGTTTTTTTTTAATTTTTTAAATAAAAAAATCAAGGTTTTTTATAACCACTGAAATCCCAAAAAAAAAATTATTTTTTTTACATAACTATTTCAAAGCATAATAAGAAAAAAAAAAAAAGAAAAAAGATAAAGCGAAAAGTGCAAATAAAAATTTTCTGTTGGATGAAAAACTATTTCCAATACCCTTTTTTTCATTTTTGAACCTTTTTTTTTAGGAGCATTTAGACAAAAAAAATTTTTTTTTAATAGAAAAAAAACCCTTTTTTAACTATTTTTTTTGTTCGCTTTAAACTGCAAAAGGAAGAAAATCCCCTCTACCACATTCACATTGAATCCACAACAGATCTTGCTGTTTCATCGCCTTTGGAGTGATCGCCCTGGCAATGATCGCTTTCAACCTGCTGATGTGCTACGGGGGTTCCCCGGGGCATCACCTCGGGTCTGGTCACCTCGCTAGTGGTAGGGGCAGGTGATCGTCACCATTGGCTTGGTGCTCTTTTTATTTTTTTTTGGCCCTTGTTAGCCTCCAAGGCATTATTTTTTGGCCCCGGGGTGGCGGTTCCCCATTTTTGCCTTCTTCTTTTTTTAAGGACATTCTTTCAGATGAAAGCGCAGAAGGAACAAGAGCAGGGAAAAGGATTTGAACAAAAAAAAGATTGCTTAAAAATAAAAAAATTAGCAAAAAATTTTGCTTAAAATGATTCAATTTTTTAAAATTTTTTTTTTTTTAATTATAAAACTTTTTTTGTTTTTTTGTAATATTTAAAAAAATTTTTTTAAAAAAAAATTTTTGTTTAGGTAAACCCTTTTTGTAGTATATTTTTTTGTTGTTTTTTATTTCATGAGCACACAAACATCCCAAATTTATAATCACCTGCAGCAACTGCGGTATAAGAAGAGCTTTCGTTGTCATTTTATTTTGGGGCATTTTTTTCTTTCATTTTTTATCGTTTTTTTCTTTTCTTTTGCTGCTTGGTTGGCAAAAAAAAAGATGAAAAAAAACAAAAAAAATTCAGGCAAGAGCGCAAAAAAATTTTTTTGCGTGTTTTTAATGTGAAGAACCTGCTTCAAATTTACGACCAAATGCTGTGATGAAAAGCTGAAATGTTAATTTGTACTTTACTTGCACAAACCCAAAACCAAAGCAACTAATTGGGCCATGGTTTCCATGCCAACCAAACAAAAATTGGTTCATATCACCAACCAAACACTTTTTGCCATCGTCTGCCAGCGATTGCCCATTGTTTTGCAGCTCCCGCCTGATAACTCTCATTTGAAAAAGAGCTCAGGGGTTTTTCGGTATCAAATCTACGATTGCAGTTATTTCTATCCAAAGAAAAGAAGCCACTATGATAATCATGGCAATATTTTCTGTGGTGGGTAAGCCCAAAAACCCACACGATAAAAATATCACACGAAGCAGTTTGTCTCGGCAAAAAGCACAGAGCTTCATTTCATTTACCCGACTTTTTTTGTGTACACTAAACTTCTAAATTTTTTACCCAAAGTAAACACAGTCAAAAGAAAAAAATGAACGAACCAACTAAGCCGGACTACTTCACCGTGAAGAAGCTCATCCTCCTGGTGGTGATCGGCATTGACGTCCTGCACACATGTTACCAGCTGACGCTGGTCGATTGATGTCCGCGCGTGTACGAGGGGATCGGGCGCCAGTACCCAGAGCTGGATACCGGAAAACCGGGTAAGGATCTTATAATTACCAACAGTCATGAAATTTCATTTTAATTTCTCGTTTGAACCTCATTTCAGAAAGCAACGGCCGTGCTGGTCTACGTCCTCTTCGGCCTGAACATCCTCTACCACCTGTCGATGGTGTACGGCGTGGTGAAGCACCACGTCTGTCTGGTGACGACGTTGACCGTCTTTCAGGTGCTGGGCGCCCTGCTGTTCCTGGTCACCTTCCTCTTCTTCGGCGGTACCGACTACCTGGCGACTGTCATTACCGTTCTGATTGCCCTTGTCGCCTACCTTTTCCTGAGGGATATTCGCCTGATGAGGGAGCAGGAGCGGGCGTACAAAGTCAACAGCGCGGTCGCTTAGAAGAAGAAGACGAAGAAGTGAGTTGAATGAGACAAATAAATAAAAAAATTTTCAATTTTTAAACAAAAAGTTTTAGTTTTTAAAATCAAGTAGAGTGTACATTTTTACTTTTACAAATTTTTTTACTAATTTAACAAAAAGAATGCTGCAATTAAAATTTGCTTTTTTATCATGTCAAATGCATTCTTTATTGCACTGCTGGTTAAGGGAGAAATAGGGAATAAATTGAATTGATAAGTGGGAAAAATGGCAAAGAATCAAAATAATTGCTGACGTTGCCATAGCATTAAGATTATTTTTTTAAAAACTGCCATTTTTTTGCAATTGCAACCTTTTGATGTTGTACTATCTCATCACAAACCGTTTTCTTAAAATAAGATTATAACAACATCACCAGCCGATGATGGTAGACATGGTAATCGAGAGCGATTGACGGTTGTAAAGTGGCAGTAACAGCAAAAAACTGATTTTAAACGCAATACAACCTTAATAATAATACAATCCAGGTGTGCACTGCACACTGTCGTTTGCAAACAACAAAAAAGTAGCAGTAAACGGCTGCATTCTCGCTTCACAGGTCTCATTTACAGAGACAAAATAACACTGATAGTAGTGCAAATTTACAAATTTTAAATCAGCAAAACTCCTGCCAAGAAAAAAAGAAAAACAAAATGACCGACTCTACTTCCGTTCCGCTGAAGCACCACATGGTGAAGAAGTGCGCCTTGCTGGCGGTGATGGCCCTCGAGGCGCTGCGCACCATCTACTTCATGGTCAAGGCGGAGCGATTGCCGATCAGCTGCGGAAGCATGCCACTACATCGCACTCCGAGGAAGCTCGGGTAAGAGGGGGGGGGGAAGGGGCAAAGGGCAAAAAATGTTAGTGGAGTCTAGGGGCAAAAAAGCTAATCTCACTATGATTTCTAATTATCGATCTCTATCCCATAGAAAACTGGCAGTGGCATGTACATCGGCGGCGTCTGAACTCGCTACCTTCTTCATGTGGTGGGCGTCCTACTTCGGCACCTCTGCATCGTCACCACGCTGGTGGTGCTGCAGATTTTGGGAGTTTTCGCCTTGGTGATTGACCTCTTCCTGAAGGCGGTGGGCGCGGCGGCGGCTACAGTGTAGCAGCAACATCTCCAAAGTTTCAGCTATTGAGCGCTCCTCATCGGCCTGGCCATTGCCGTCCTGCTGTACATCTACCTAGAGACATTCGCCAGATCAGGGACGAGAGCGACGGCGGGCGTACAACAGCGTCAAGTACTGAGACTGCCTAAAAACAAAAAAAGCGGGTGGTGCTACAAAAATCCCCCAAACCAATGTTTTTTTCGCAAATTTTTTTTTGGGTCTATTAAAAACTACTCTACTGTTCTATCAAATGCATAACTTTTTATGATCTTTTTGGGTTTAAACAAAAAAAGGGAAAATTTTAATTATTGAAAGGGGAAAATTGATAAAAAAAAAATTTACTTTATGGTAAAAAAAAGGTTCCCCATAGCATAAAAAGGAAAAAATTGTTAGCTTGGCATTAAATCCTATCGGCTAGTAGTGGGTTTGCCCTTCAAAAAGTTGTCTATTGGATTTGTTTGGCCCCACTTGATATAAAAACTAATAAAAAACTGTTATCATGTGTTAAAAAATATTAAAGACTACCTAAAGTAAACATGGCAATTGTGAGAAATTAAACGGTTGTAAAAAGGTTAGCGACCCCAAAAAAGTTAAGGCTTTAATGCACCCAATCAGAAAAAAGGTCAATACACTGCAAGTTTGCAAGCAAAAAAAAAAACGACGCCATTTTCCATTTTCCCAATCTTCAATTTCCCACTTAGAAAATGGGGAAAAGACTGAGAATTTGCAGATAAAAAACCCCCCTTCAAAAAACAAAAAATAACCCTACACAAAGGGCCCTAATAAAAAATGACCAATTTCTCTCCCAAAAAAAAAATTCTTCTCCTCCGCAAACCTACCCCCCAAAGGGAAAGGTCCCCCTGCTGGTGGGGATAACTTGCTTGGAAACTAAAAGCCCACCCTACTAACATGGTCAAGGGGCCGGCAGATGCCGCCGAGTGATTGACCTTGTGAATCTAGGTACGGCGGAAAATAGGAAAAAAGAGGTATGAATTGATATTTGCAAAAAAAACTTGTTTTTTTTAAAATTTTAGTTTTTTCCCCTTTAAACTAAAAAAAGGGTTTTTTAATGCGACAATTATTTACATTACGGGGGCCCTGGTTTTGTATTTTTTTTGATCCCCCCCCGGTGGGGGGGTCCCTCCGAGCCCCCTCCCCCACTGTCACCGTGATTTTGGGGGCTTAAATTTTTGGGGCCCCGTGTCCGGTTTGGTGGCTGACATCGTCATCAAAGGGGGGGGGGAGGAAAGACTACCTAAGCGGTTTGGCTCAGTTTGGTGATCCCTTTTCTTCTGTACTTTTAAACCTGCGTAAATTTTACCCAATTAAGGGACAAGGAGCTAGCACGGAAGGCGTTGCCAACGTCAAATACGAAGCCCCCACAGCCGTTAAAAAATGTCAAGTGTCAGTGTTTTACACTTTTAAAAATGACTCCTCCCATTAATTTTTTAAAAATTTTTCAATTTCAACTTTTATGGTGGAAATTCAAAAAATACTAGTTTTTTGCAACAGCAGTAGTTAATATTTTTCCCAACACAAATTTTTTATTTTATTTTTCATTGCACTCTACTGCTTCTACTACCTTTTCTGCAAAGATATTTTTTTTATAAAAAGAGCAGGAACGGGCGTACAAAGTCAACACGGTTTCCTCTTGGGAAAAAATGAGGTGTTTGGGAAAAACGGATGAAAATCTTAAAGGGTTTAACTAAAATTTGTTGTTAGTTTATAAATTTAAGTGTTTGTTGTTTTACACTTTTACTCTAAAAAAAAATGCTTTCCCCCAAAACAATGCCGCAATTAAAAATTTTTTTTTACTATATTAAATGCATTTTTTTTTGGGACTGTTAGTGCCTAGAAAAAAAAAAAATTAAATTAAAAAATTTAAAATAAGGGGACAAATATAAAAAATGAGTGACGTTGCCATAACATAAAAATTTTTTTTTAAAAATTAGTTTTGGTTCAAAATTATTTCAGGTAATTCCCGCCTAAAACATTGTCATTGCAATTCCCCAACTTTTGGTCATAAAGCTTAGGGGGCTATATGTTATCATCACAAAGTTTTTTTAAAAAATAATTTTAATAAACAAGGGGTTTAATGACAAACAGGGGCCATTGTAAGATTGGCGGCTGTAAAATATCGGGTAGCAGCAGCAATATTAAGCCCCAAATTTAGATGTTTGCACACAATTTGCAAGATAGAGAGAGAAAGCGAGAGAGAAAAAGTCATTAGTTTTATTCCATTTAAAGAAAAGAGGATAAAACTGATTTAAAAATTTTGGGAAATTAGGTGATTCAAAAAACTTTTGTAAAAATGACTCCATCACCGTCCCTCACCCTCCAAAAAAACCACAATGAAAAGAAATCCCCCCTCCCTTGGTGGTGACAGCCCTCGAGGCCCGCACATCTCTACAGCATGGTCAAAGGGGGGGACGATTGCCGGCGAGGTGCTTGGCAGATGAAGCTGCACAGAAATAAAACCCGAAGATCGGGGTAAATGGAAGAAGGTTTAAAGTGTGGGCCTCACACTGTGGGAAGGGGGGAGGAAAAACTAACAACAATTTTTTTAAAATTTTTGCCCTTTTTGGTCAACATAAAACACAAAAAATTTCACCTTCATTTAGAAAAAAATTTGGGAGTAACGATTTCCATTTTGGGCGGCCGGGGGACTTTCCTTACACTTTCTGGGGACGATGGGCGTGCTGCTGCGACAATCTGCATCGTCCCACCATGGTGGTCATTCACCCTTTAGGGGTGTTCAGCTCGGTGCTTTAACATTTTATCATGGTTGTAGGGGGTTCACGCTGGAGACAATAGCGCCTTAGGGCGAATACCTCAGAGGCAAAAGCTACCTGAACGCCCTTTATCGGTTACGGGTTTTGCCGCTTTCTTACCTTACCTGCGCGACTTTCGCCAGATCAGGATGAGGAACGGCGGCGGGCGTCCAGGGCGTCAAAAAAAAAGGCCTAAAACAAAAAAATTTAGGTAAGCCTTTTAAACAAAAAAAAAAAATTTTTAAAAAAATATATACAGAAATAAAAATTCTTTTCAAGGTGGACGACGTTCCCACAGTTTTAAAATTGCCATTATAAAAAAAAGGTTACCAGGGCATGGCCCCACAAAAAAAAATAAGCCCGAAAATTCAGACCGAATTCTTGCAATAAATTTTTAAAAGTAAACAGTTTTTTTTTTAATTGTGTGGTTCGAAACGTGTTTTGATTTAAATTACAAAATCAAGAACCGGAACCAGAAAGCTCCACGGAGTGGCCACCCCACCCATTCCCCCAAGTTTTTTTGGGGTAAAAAGGGGATTCTCTGTGGGAGATTTCGAACCCCAGCACCTTTCACATGATCATGGAGGGAGGCAGGCGAGGCTGAAGATCAAAACCCCCCAATAAAAAGGGAAAAACCGGGTCGGGGGTTGGAGTGCTCTTTAAAAAGCGGAAATATTAACAAATTTTTTTTTGATTGATATTTCTAAAAAATTCGGCAAGGGGGTGTAATTGGCGGCACCCTGAACCTCCCCTCCCCCCCCTATACGGCGCGTGCTTCGACGACACCTCACCCGCTCACCACCTTGACGGTGCTTCAGGCGCGTGGTGATAGGCCCGATGTCCTCTTTTTTGTAGCCCTTTTTTACGTGCAAAGCTCCCCCTTTTGGAGTCTCAAAATTGGGTTTGTCAGCCTGTGCTGCCCGCCCTTTTTAATGTACCCCGCGACGTTCGCTGATTCGAGACAAGGAGCGGCCAGTACAGAGCGTAGCGGGAAAACGGGTTTTTAAAACAAATCGGTTTAGTGATGTCAATTTTAAAAACGAACTACCCCCAAAAAGGAATTTGGTAAGGTTTTTAAGTTTCTTTTTAATTACTTCCCAAATTTTTTCAAAAAAGCAGAATCTGAGCAGAATGTGAGCACGCAGATTTGTGAATCAAAAACTTAAAGGTTGCAAAAAAAACTGAAAGCCCCCCCGTCACGTTCTCTTTTTTCCCCTTTAATTAGTTTCAACACTAATTTTTATCTTTTTTCATGCACTCTACACTGCCAGTAATAAAAGAGAATTTTTAGTGCGGTTTTTTCCGAAATAAAGGGTTGCATTTCCCCTTTTTCAATAATTCACTTCGGTGAAAGTACGTGACGGTAATGCAATACCATACGTACGCTCATGAACTCAGCAGCCAGAACCTCTGGAAGCTGCCCCCGTTTCCAGGGCAATTTTGCAGCAGCAACAGCAGAATCATATAGAGAATCAGGTGCAAATCAGATAAAAAAAAAATGGGAGATGACCTTGAGACGGCTGACTGACCACGGGCCAGTTTGCTCGTGTCTGGATCAGAGTTGCAAAATCAAACGGCAGAAAAAATTTTCGAAAAAAACAGGATTTCCCCGGGGGACACCATTCCGGACCCGGATTTTACCTCACCCACCCTTCCCCCCCACCCAAACCATCCACCAAAGCCCTTCAAATTGTCAGGGTTCCGCGAGCCAAAGACTTCTACGCTAAAAAGTATTTTTTGAGATTCTTAGCCGTGAGCATTTTCCTTGACGGATCGCATTTTTTGTAAGCAGCTTGCATTTAACTTAAAACGGGCACGGGCAAGGGGGGAAGGAGTAAAAGGAATTCGGGGAAAAGGCTTTTTTTTTTTTTTGAAAAATTTCTAAAAACATTTTTCTAGCCCTTATTCTTGCTGTGTTTTTTTCTGTGGGCGGGTTGGTTAAAGAAATCTTTCTTTGTTGCCCACAATCTCGGGTTGGTCCCCGTTTTGTGGTGTTTCCCTCGGCTCATTGGGGGGGCCCAAAAATGTGAAAACGGTGTGTAGGCCATTTCAATTTATCCGGGGGCCCTCCCTTTTCATGAAGGACCGGGACGATGCGAGACGGTCTTCGAGGGTGGTTTTGTTTTTTGAAAAAACTGATTTTTTTTTTCGTACATTTTTTGTAAAAACCCTTCCACTTGTATTATAAAACACTTAGATTTTGTTTTTGTTTCCTCCCACAAGCTAAATTACGAAAAATTAGCTCCGAAAAAGTTATTTTTCACATTACATCTTGCTCGCTGCAAGAAAAAAAGAAAAACATTTAAAAATTGTGTTGTTTTCTTAAAAGTCTTTCAAAAAAAAAAAAATTTGAAAATATGAGTTTAAAAAAACGGCTTGGGAGCGCCTTTTTTTCAAATATCTCATATTTTGTAAAGTTTTTTGCAACTTTTATTTTGATTTTTAACTTGCTGAAATTTTTATTTTATATAAAGTTTTGTGATTATCTCCCTTCGACTTTTTGATCAATCAGACTTGTTGATTTTTTTCTATTTTTAAAGGGGCTCACCCTGGCTTCATTTGATTCCCAAGAACGCCCCCGCCTGGGGCCGTCGCCCCCGCTCGGAAAACCCCTCGGCGAGGGCGTTGTCCATTTCGTCAAGTGAACCCAAAACCTGCGAACCTTGTCCCCGTTGCACCGTAACAAAATTTTTATGTCTGGGAAAGCGGCTCACCCTGACTCACTTGGGCAATGGCAACCCCCGCGCCTCGGACCTTCTCGCCTCGCTCGCAAGGGCCCCGAGCGGGGGGCGAGGGGTGCGCATTGCCCAAGTGACGTCAGACCTCGCCGCCTGGGTGGTGCACTGCCCCCGCATCACAGTGCTCCCCCGGCAGCCCAGGGGGGCGGCGGCAGTTTGCAACAGCGCCCACGCGATAAGCGAGCGCTCAAGGCAGCCTGGGACAGGCGACCGGGGAACGCTGGGGTTTTTGAAAAGGGCGGCAAAAGCGAGCATGCGAAAGTGCAGTCAAAACAAACCAAAAGTCAAAAAACTCCAAAGAAAACGTTTCCAAATTTTTTGGGGTTTTCTGGTCAACCAAAAGTTTAAAGAAGCCAACATAGACACAGACTAATTAAGAGTAGGGGAATCTGTTGGTGGCTCAAAAATTATCGGACTTCATTTAGTATTTAAATGGTTTATCTAAAAAGTGATATAATCAGATAAGGCACTTCCCGGGTTTACTTTTCAAAATTTGAAAACCTTTTTGTGCCGGCTATTTTTTATCATTCAGTAAAAACCCCATGTTTCTAGGTTTAGTAGTTTTTTTTAATAGGGCCAAAAAAATAATGACTGAAACAGATAATCCGCCATATTAAATACTTCGGTTATTTGATAACTTAAATTTTAGTATCATTAAAAAGACCCTTTACTCGTATACGGGAAAAAAAAACCCTTTTCAAAACATAGTAATTTTTTTTTAGAGGCAAAAGAGGCGTTAAGAAAAGAGAAAAAAAACTTTGGTTTTTGGGGGTTTGTAGAAAATTTTTTTTAGTGCTGCTTTGTTGGCTGGTTGCTGGGTTTTCCTGGGTTTTATGTTATTCAAAAGAAAGAGCTTTCCCCCTTCAAGGGAAAAAAGGTGAAAAAAAAGCTGGCTGCGCTGTACGATGTTATCAGCACGGCTGAGGGTCAATTAAAATTTGTTTTTGCAAAGTGAGGGAAAAAAAGGGGAGAGGGTTGCTGCGGGTAAATAAAAACTGACATACCTTTTTTTCTCTCAGTGACTTTTTTGAGGATAAAGTTATCGTCTGTTAAGAAAGAAACCCGGGGCAGGAAAATGGTGGCCATCATCACCATCAGAAAAGAGTGTGGCAGCTGCTGCAGAAGCAAAAACCCAACAAAAACAAAAGTTTTCCGAAATCATCTTTACAGCTGTGTTGTGGTTAGTTCTTTCTTCTTTTAGGCATTTGAAAAGAAATGCAATTGAAAAAAAAAACCCAAAAGGGATACTTCCCAAAAGGCAAAATTTTGTAAATTTTTTTTTTTTTTTTTTTTGTAAATTTCCATTTTTTTTGTAACATAGTTTTTTTTTGCAAAAATCTAATACCACTTTTTTTGCCCTCACAACATTTTTATTTCAACAGGTCTTTTCTCTTCAACAAATCAGAACCGGTGGGATTGTAACACACAAAACATACAAACCCCCCGCCGAAACAAAAAAACCGTTTTACCACCAGCCCCTTCTCCCCAAACTAAATTAAAACCTTTTTGATTGTTGTGTTACCTGCCCAGAAAACATCTAAATAATCAAATTAAATAATCACCACCAGACAAAATGTCCTCCGAAGCCGCCCCGTTTCGAGAGCGCTTCGCCGCAGAAGTCCTCCAAACCCCCCGACCACCTACCCCCGGTGGATTTGGGAACGCGTTCGAAACTGAGGAGTGGCAAGTTCGACGCTACCTCCTTGATAAAAACCCCGGGGGCCCCAAAAACGGGAGCCGCCTTCAGCGCCTCTCCCGGGGGCCCTAGCCTGGAACAGAGCTACGGGGTTCACGGGGCGAACGACGCCACCTTTCCCCGGGAGATCTGGGAGTGAACTGCGGGGGAGATGGTCGGCCGGACCGGGAGGGGCGGCCGATTCAGTGGGAGGCCACGCGAATCAGGTCATCTTCAAGGAGGTTCGCGGGATGACGAAGAGTTTGTGGCGCACTGCTTTGAGAAGATTGACGGGAGGCGGGCGAACGAAAGTGGTTTCACGCCGTCACCGACGCCAAGGCGGCCCGCACTGAAAAGCGTCGCACCTGGAGGGGAAGAAGTTTCAAAAAGTTGAAAGTGCTGGGATACTATCCAGGAGCATTGCCAGCACGTCATCGTCGACGATGCCCTGGCCTGCTGAAAGCCCTCATGAGATGATCCGTCGGCATGATGCCCAAGTGGTGGCGGAGTGGTCGTCTTCAAGAAGGCGAGTGACCGTTCCGGCGATGATGACCCGCAGTAAATTCCCAGCGGATGTGTGTGGCCTGCGGGAGAAGTGGTGTCTGCAGTGAGGAGTAGTGACGATGGAGAAGCTGAGGCGACCGCTCAATCTCAGTGAGCATTCGTCGACAAGTACTCAAGACCTTTGGGCTGAAGCGAAAGTACCGAAAGGGCGTAAAAAAATTGGAAATTCCCTGTTAAAACTCTTTAACAAATGTAAGTAAACATTATCTCTCCTTTAACTTAAACTTCTAAACAAAAAAAATTTTAAGTTTCTATAAATAAAACTTCCAACAACTCCTCAACAAATCCTTAGACCTGATTAACGCCGGCCGGACTCCTCTGACCGCCGTGATGACAAAGTACTTCAACCCCACAGCAAGTTGGTCAGCGTACAGTGGAGATAGTGCGGGCAGCGTCCGGTAAAACCGAGGCGAAGTCGCAACGGCACCGGTACACTCGAAGTTGTTGGTGGAATGACGTAGAAAAGAGATGGACGGTGGCTCTCAAGGCTCGGGCCGGTCCATAGCCCAGAGCGGACTAGCCTCAAAGTATCGTCTCGGCGGACGAGAGTTCGCCAGGGCGGGTGGCCCCAAAGTCAGGTAGACACAGAAGAGGCCAATCGCGTGGGCTCAGAATGGCAATCATATTGCGGTGGTGTGGCGATGTAGACCTTGGCTTCCAGTTCCACCTGCGGCCACCGTGGGTGATTCCTGTATCGAGAAGGCCGCGCAGCAGCGAAGCCCACCTCGGGTCTTCAGGACCGAGGGCGTTCCAAAAACGCGGTACACCTGATCGTAAATTTGCTTCTAAAACTATAGCGCTGGCCGGTCGAGCCAGTTCGGCGCTCTGAAAGCTTCTGGAAGTAGGCCGCCTCGCATGATATAGTATCGAGGGACGTAGCCTAATGTACATCCACGCCCACGCCACTGGGGGCTAAATCCTCGCGGTGACTCGTGAGGTGCTTGAGAAAGGGGCGGTTCTCCTCCGACGTTTCCGAAGCGCAGGAACCCGAGTGAATGTTACCTTTCGAAGAATTTCCGCCGACTTGCAAGGACTTCGGGGTTAGGGTCGAGCGTCCAGCAAGGGCTTCTCGATGGGGCCCACGGCAATGCGCTGCCATAGGCGAGCCAAGGGGTCGTATGTGAGACAGATTGGGGAGGTTACAACTTCGGAATGGGAGGGGCAGAGACCGGCAAGAAGGGCCAAGGGACCATGTGCGGATTGCGGCAGGTCTTGCACGATCTCGGCGACGCTATCCTGTGGTTTGAGGTCGTCTAAAAAGGGGTAAAAAGGGATTGATAAGATACTCAGAATTTGTGAGAAATATTTCCTACCAAAAAAAATAAGCGATATCGCTTAGCAGCAGCCGACATTAGCTCGACGAATGCGCCGCTTTCCAGTGCGTATTGTTGGTTGATTGCCTTCAACAAATC
The DNA here is from genome assembly GCA_024499935.1 of Tyrophagus putrescentiae. Lineage (NCBI taxonomy): Eukaryota > Metazoa > Arthropoda > Arachnida > Sarcoptiformes > Acaridae > Tyrophagus > Tyrophagus putrescentiae. The sequence goes on from JAMZRA010000008.1 coordinate 6,105,337, forward strand.
TGTTTCTTTGTAGTGGATCTTGGTGAGCAAAAGGGCGTCGGCGCCTCGGCGCGAGTGATGATCTGCAGTGAAAGCCGTTTTCCGCCGTTTTCATGGTCAGGATAGGTGAACTTTCAAAGATGGATGGGGGGGACTTTCCTTCTTGTGATGCTGGTAATTGTTATTATACATTGTACGGTGAAAATCGGCGACTACTCTCCTCCTCAGTACGGACGGTAGTAGTTGTTGATGTTGATGATGTTGTTTGGGGATAGGAATTTTTGCTGTCTTTCTCAGCAGAGAGCTTCTCCTGATGCTGCGTCTGTTGACCTTGTTGTTCACTGCCGATTAGGACAATGACTTGGAGCGCTTTTAGAGTTTCAGAGAAAGTGGCTTTACGGTAAAAGATTGGTGTTGGTTGTTAGCGTATGCCTGCCTGCATGCCTCATTTTGACTTGGACTTCAATGGAGAGGCTTTTTGAAGCCACGCTCCTTTGCTTTTTGCCTTTTGGCGACGTATGCGGACGCCTCCCCCTTGGAAGGGAGGGTAAAGGCGGAAGCGCAGTGGCTCCTCTTCAGAGCCTCCCAAATCCAATTTTCGACAGACTCTACTCACTTCGAACTTTCATCAGGAAGGCTGAGATTGATAGCGGACAAAAGAGGGCGAAAACGAGGAGACATATGAAGAGTAGAATTATTTCTTTTGGCGTTTTGGATTCGTGGGTACTATGTGATCAACCTCAAGCGCTCAAAAATCAAATGATTGTGCTTATGGCTGATGCTATCTATCAGCTTCAGCACATTACCTTCCTTGTTTCAGTTTGCCCCGCTGACATTTTTGCAAATTGATTACTTACAGCATGAAACAACTTTGACAAGTAACACAAGCTCGTGCAGAAGCTACTTGTACGGTTCATTAAAAAGTATTTTTTTTGTTGGACTTGTTAAGTTTTATGCATTTTTGTAATTTTATAAAAGTCATTTTTTAATCAATTTAAATATGAAAATTAAATTCATCCAAAAGAAAACTTTATATTTTCAACGGATGAAACTGTAGTGTGACCCGGCAGTGAATCACTGTGCACGTAGCAGAAGCTGTTAATGGCAGATAACAACAACACATACAACCATTTCAAACTGTGATGAACTGAAGGAAGTGAACAAAGGATGTTAAGTTTTAGGCGTTGCCGCTGCACTGCTGGCTGTTGCCGCCGCCGCCCAACTGCTTGAGGACCTTTCTTAGCCTTTGTTGCTGGAGACACGGTCATGTTGAAAGGAGTTTCTGTGGCTTCTGCTGGGTGTTTTGAGGTGGACCTTTGACTTGGACGTACCACCACCACCACCTGTGCTGCTGCGGTCGGACATTTTGCTGTGGACTGATTTTTCCCTTCTGTGTGATGACTGTGTTTTGGCTGCCTGACTGACCTGATCGACTTGCTCGGCAGGACAGTGCTGGAGGGCTTTTAAGTCCCACTTTCTTTTTACAATTTCTGTACCTCCTCCTCATCTCTACTGCCAACTCTCTCAACATGAAGGCTTGAAATCTTGGAGTGGAGGAGCTCTGGCAATGGGCGATCTGAGTCGAGGGTGTGAGGTTGAGGAGGCGGAGGAGGAGGAGGAGGAAGAGGGATTGCTGCAACGGAAGCAGACTGACCTTCCAATCTGCCCCTTATGCCGCTTGAAACTCCTCCATCTGGACTTGGTGTCGTTGAAGTTTTAGTAGCACCCCAGCAGCTTTTCCTTCATCTGCCGCTAGCCTTGCCGTCCTGGCCGCCCGCTGCCGAGTCGCTGAGTGGTCGTTTGTGGCGAGTATCTTGCAGGTTAGCTGACTGAGGCGAGAACCTGGAGGTTGAAAGGAAGTTCGCGAGGCAGGGCCCGACTGAGAACGGGGTCCTTTGTCGTTCTGGATGCCTTTTGTGGAGAGGTTCACGGTTTGCCGCCGCCAAACAGTCGGGCGATAACTCCTCCTCCGTTTCCTCTTCCCCGTTTTCGTATCGACTGTTTTTCCATTTTCTACCATGGCCCTTCCCATCCTTCGTGTTACCACCACCACCACCACCTTCCGTATCATCCAACTATCATGTCCTTTTATCCTTTAATATCCCATTCATTCATCCCCTTTGCAGGCTAGCAGTGACGCATAGCAGTAGGAGGACAAGATCATCACCGGCCACAAAGATCATCAGCATCACCACGTTGGCTGCAATCAGGTATCAGCTCCAAAGGCGATTCGGTCGGGCGTTTGGGAAGGTGGTGGTGGTGTTTGGTGAGGATGAGTGAAGAGGAGGAGGGTTGAAAAAGTTGTGGTGCTGGATGGATGATGAAAAAGAAGATTTAGAAAAAAGGGGTCAAAAGTAAACTATTTAATGAAGTTCACCAGTTCGTAGTTGCGTGGTGGTTTCCAGTGTTGATGACGGGTTCTGGGGAAGTTTGGAGTTGTAGTAGTGGTTGCGGGTAAGTGGATTAGTTTCATCTGACTCCCATCATCATTTCCAACAAAAGGACGCAGCAACAACAAAAGCTGAAGAAAAGAAATTTGGCAAAGAAAAGAAAAACATGATGTGTTGTTGTTGTTGTCACAGTGAAAAAAACGTTTGGAGATAAAGTTTTGATCAATTTAGAAAAACATTTATAAAAAAACACCGTTTTTAAGGTATAATAAACAATTCTAAAAAAGTGTTAATTTAAAAGTTTGATTTAGTTTATTAAAAATTCAGAATTAAAATTAAACAATAAAAATCTTTAAAAATTCGTAAAATTTTTAATTTTAACAAGCACATTGTTTCTAAACAATCACAACAATTCTATACATGGAGATTTGTTCCCTTTTTCAGGAAAAAATGCCACTATAGCAAGAGATGGGTTTCCTCGCAAGTACTGACTGAAAGAGTCAGTCACCGCTCTTTTATACTGTCTCTTTATTACGGTAATTGAATCCAACATTTGAACAGAGAAGGTAATATGACCGGAATGTTGATCTTGCCGTAATTTGAGCTGTCAACAAAAAAATGCCACAATGTTAAAACTGAAATCCAAACTGGTGGTTACAGTACAGCACTTACACAATAATTTGGATATTGCGTCCTCACTTGAGAACTTCGGGCTAGCATCGATGAACTGTTTGTACATGGTGCAAAAAAAAACGTGAGACAGCAAACACGCGCGCGACTAGAGCAAACTTTACTGAACTGAAAATCATTTTGATTCAAAGATAACAATCGGCAACAATGATAAGTATTGATTCTTTTACATTACACAGACAACCCATTTTATAACAGTTTTTGCACATCTTTTACCATTACACTTTCAATGTGATAGTTATCTGCATAAAAAGAGCATGCGACGTAAAGACGTCATAGGCAATCTCTAATGGTTTTATTTTTTATATACAAAGTTAATGCTAAAAGTTAAAGTTTTTTGTTGCAGTTTTGAAATTGACTTTAAAAAGTTGAAACCATCTCTAAATGACAAGTGATAAAAATGTTGACAAACAAGACAAAAAAACTGAGCGCTAAAACGTACCTTTAGTACTCATAGCCTTTGTACATGGAACTTACCCGGACAAAAATTGTTTAACATTTCATCTACACTTTAGAGTCGAAAGACTTCGATCATCCAGATACACTTTAGCCTCTCTTTTTGAGATGATTTAATCTTTTTTTGCTAACCACTTTTCACTTGGATTGACTTCCAGAATGCGCAATCCAAGCGACGTCCTCGCCAAAAGACAAATTAACCATCATCCAGACGATCGCAATTGTAAAAACTTCCGTCCCGTATCCCACCCCAGCAGTCGAGAAGGGGATGGCTGCTTATACCACGGCACCGGTCAAAACCGTACTCTCGTCCCAGCACACGCCTGCAGGGGACCACCGTACAAAGGCCAAGGTGGGAGAGCACTTGGTTAAAAGTAGTGAATCGACGAAGAGGCTGGGTGAGACGTTGGAGAGCTGAAATTGGTAGCAGGCATGGTGCCGTACCTGAAAGAGAAAATTACAAAAAAGTTTAGCTTTTGAACCTAAAAACGTCCCAAAACTTACCCAAAAACAAAAACCCGTTATATTGCTCCCATCAACAAAGAGAAAAACCAATAAAACAAAACCGTGAGCGTGGCACGGCGGACGATCATCACCGACAGCCAGTGACCGTAAAGTCCCCCGCCGCCAGTACTTTCCAGGTTACGATCGTAGTGTTGACGATCCACACTAGTAGCGGCCAGGAGATCGAAGCAGGTGGGAGCATCCAAAGACGAACTTTGTAAGGCCAACATACCCAACTTCCGGGCTGTACCAGCAGTTTCGGTGACCGCATTAACAAAGAGGGGCAGCTCGTAATGAGGTTAGTGGTGTATGCAGGAGACGATCATCAGGAGGGAGGTTTGCAGAGGAGAAGTTGTAGAAGGATGTGGATGTACAGCAGCTTCGTCTCTCGATGCCTTTGGGCCTAGGCAGAGAAGCCCAAGGTGGCGTTAAAGAAATCGGACCCTCAACGAGAAAGACAACCGGAACCGGCGGCAACGAGGGCGAGAAGCAGAAGGCAGGTTGAGGGCGAGACCCGAGGTAGAAGGCGATGAAGGGCAGCCAAAGCTTCCACTGATAGCGCCATGTAGGCGATGGTTAACGAGAGATAGGTGATAAAACTGGGGAAAAGGTGAAAAGCGGACTCGATTCACCAAAACTTCACCCCGGGGGATCGTCTCCTCAAAAAGTTCTTTTAAATTTTTTGAGTCGGGGTTGTGCAACGATGATCGTTTTCCGCTCCCGTAAAGGGCAATTCCCCAAACCCGCGACTCTGAAAATTTGACAGCGTTAAAATGGGAAATCTCTTTTGTAAACATTTCCCTCTTTTTTGCGTTGTGGAATTAACAAAAGTTCATTCATACCTAAATTCCACCGGGGGGCCCTTAGACGGCATGGCCGCCGAGGAGAGGATTAAAGGAGTCAAAGGGGAGGAGTTCGCTGTTGGGTGGTAATCGGGGACATGGTGTTTGGGGTAAGGGGTGAAGTCCCAGGGTGAAATGTCTAATAAAAAAAAGAACGGATTTTTGTTGGATTTAAAAAAGTTATAAAAAATCCCACAGCAGCTGAATTGGATCCACCCGGGGGTGCACTCTCGCAAATAGTTTGGGGCACCCACGGGGGCTCAAGAGCTAAAAAAAGAAATAAAAATGTTAAAAAAACCCTTCAAAAACCCTTTTTAAAATTGCTTCCCCAAAAGCCAATCTTTTTCGCTCCCACCAACAGTCTTAAAAATTTTGTGTGGGCCCGTCCCCTAGATAGTCTTCAAGCGTCCCATGAAATTCCTATGATCACTTTCTTTTGATGCGAGTTTTTGAGCTTAGGCGTAGATGGGGACTGTCTGGCCGTAAATCTCTCATCAGAGTCCGTTACTTCCTGCGTGAGGAAAACAGTGGAAAGAGGAGGCTTTGCTCCAAAGAACCCTTTCGGACTTAGCGAGGGCTTGGGGCCATTTAGAAGACGGGGGAAAGGTGGTTTTTCCTAAAATTAAAAAAATGATAAAACAAAATCGAACTTTCCTCATAAAACTTCCGCGCCACCATGCCTAACTGCGTTCAGACTGAAAAGGTAAGGCGCCATTGAGGCTTTTCCCCCATTCCGGCGGCTGTGAAAAAGTGGTTCATTTTTAATCGAGGTGTACTGCTAATTTAAAAAATGCTGTGATTTGAGGGGTCGTTGCCCGGCGATGTATTCACGATCTTTCGCTCTAAAATGGCGGTTTTTTTTTGACTTTTTTTCCTTTTTCGACGTTGTGTTAATGTCTTTGTTGTCTTGCTGTTGCCGTTTTGAAAAATCTAGATGGAATTCTTCAGCCCGGTGGGAAAGTCCGGCCAATGGGGTTGTGATAGGGACTTTGTGATAAACTTTTAAAAAACCATTTTTTTTCACCACCACCAACTTTTTCTTCACTTTCTTTTCCTTTCCCAATGCTCCTCTAAACCACTTTACCCCGCCCCAAAAAACCGAAGGACATCACCCCCAGCGGCCCCCTTTCCCACCCCGCACATGACCAGAGCAACGGAGAAAAACCCGGCAACACCACCGCAAACCCCTCCGGACGTCGTACTTCTCCAGCCCCAATTCCCCTGTCCATTTCCACCCTGCGCGCAATCCGTAGGGACTTACCCAAAGGTACCGGGCGTCACGGTTTCATCCCGAGAAATATCCCCCAGCACCCGATCCCCGGGGGACGGAAATCCCCGGGCCGATTTTGGAAGAAAAACGGGGCAAGGAGGCATCGTGTAGGGGTGACCAATTCGCATCTCGGGGAAAGGGCCGTTTAAGCCAGCCCCCAGTGGCCGACGCCTTGCCGTGAAGGTGTGACTGCTATACAGGCGGTGAATGACCAACCCTTTGTCCGGTTGATCCGATACCGTCAAGGCGGTTCCGTACCAAGTAGGAGGTGGAGATAAATCGACGTAAGAGGACCATTTGAGGCTGGCAGAAATCTCCGGGGGCCCAAAAAAGCCTGCTGTACCAGCGGTTGCGTGCTCCGCCCCGGAAAGACCGCCATTGAACGCTGTAAGAGGGCGGTGATGACTGACGATGCGGCTTTCCCCGCCGGTTTATAGACGAAAGTTGATTTTTCCGTCGGGAAAAGTCCCTCAGCAGACTTCGCCCCCCCAAAGGGGATCACCTCGCCGTCTTCATTATTATTTTGAGCCTTTTTGGGTGTAACCCCCCACGGGGAAAGTCCCATCGTGGACTGGGGTAAAACGGCTGAAACCAGTCGTCGTAAAAGGATGAAACCCTTTTTGAGGAAAGGGGGAGGCCATTGCTAAAAAGTGACCCGAAATTTCGAAAAGGGTTGAGAGGTAAAGATCACAAAATGAAAGTTGTCGGGAGTCCGGAAGCCCCTGAAGGCAGGGGAGAAGTTTGAGCGGCAATTCTTTGTTTGTTTTTCCGTCTCCAGGGCGGGTGGAAAGTTTGAAGTCTTTGGCCACACCCCCCTTCATCTCTAAATCAGAGCCGAGACCTTACACGCCTCAATCGAATTTACTTCCTGCCCACCACCCTTTTTGTAGTTGATCTTCGGAACGGTTTTCAGAGAGTTTGGTGGTCCCCCGAAGTGCCATGCCCTTTGCCAGGACGTACGCTTACTGAAGTACGTCAAAGCTGCACTGGTGGCTTGGATGGAGGCGATGATGGTGAGCGGCTATTCACTTGAATAATGTCAGCGTCAGAAAGACCATTTACACTCTAGCGCAGCATAACTGTCCAGACCTCATTTAGGCAAATTGATTAATTCTATGAGCAAACTTTATTACCTTAAAAACTGACCTGTGGTTTCCCCCGGGGCCCCCCTCATCGTAGAAAGAGAAAACCGGCGTCCTGAAGGTTCTCAGCTCTGCGCCACACTGCTCTATCTCCTGTTCCGCACCGCTGCAGACGCTGAATCGCGCTTCATTAACTGTCGCGAGTTGAGCAGCAGCCTACTGTGATCATCTCATGTGTCCTCATCTTTTGTTTTACTTCTTTTCTTGGGGTGGGAACGTAGCGTGGCCCACGATCCATTCTTAAAGGATTGTAGGGGGTGCGTAACTGTCAGCAGCTGACTGAACGTTCAGCGAGCCCTCGATCGTCTCTACGAGGGATTTTCTAAAAAGCTGTACAAACACAATTAGATAAAGCCGAAATGATAATTTGTTTAATGCTTAGAAACGTTTCGACAAAAAGCCAATAGAGTCCGGGAATAGTCAAATTAAGGTGCTGAGGCCTGAGGTGGACCTTCGCCGCACAACAGGCTGCGAGCAAGTCGTTTTTTGGCCTGCAAAGAATTTTTAAAATTGAAAGTTGAAAAAAGATTTCGCTACTATACTTTAGCACTTACCACTGCCACCTCTCCGGCATCCATTGAGACTTTCCGGCGTGAAATGACCCATTCCGTCCGTCCTGAGTAGGGCCCTTTTTGGGCCAGCCAACCTTACCGTAGTTGGTCACCGAGTAGCGCAGGTTGAGGAAGGCCAAAGACTAATGCGGTGGGGTGATAAGGGTGCAAGAGGTTGTGATGATTAGGATTATGTCTACTGTCAGTGATGGTGATTTTATCTGTTGTGGTGATGGGTGATGGTGGTTATTTCAACATGAGTTATTGATGATGATGATGGTGATCAGATGAGGGTAACGGGGCAACATTGTTGGCTGATAATTGCAAAGATAATTTTCAAAATTTGAAAAACAAACAGTTAACAGAGTTTCGGATGATTTATTTTTAGCACAAGAACAACTGAACTCTTCAGCCACAAACAGTGGACTTTAGTATACTTCAGTGTTTGAATATCAATGTGATTAGACTTTTCTCTGAACTCAGACGGCAGACGCGAGTCTGCTCAATACTCTACTAATCACCAAACTACGTTTGTGTTCACATCAACTTTTGCAAGTTCAAAAGTGTGCCCCTCAGGACTTTTTTTCTGTATGCGCCTCCGCTTTTCAGCTCATTTGCAGCAGCAGTAAAAAGTTGATGCTCAGTAAACAAAAGAGTTGCACACAGCCAATCTCAATTTCTCCAATCAAGCACCTCAAACGATGGTGGTAAGTAATATAATGAGCACAACGCTGGGCAGGATGAAAGGGGTGCAATTAAAAAAAGACAAAACATCATGTCTGCTAGCACTCATCTTTTCTTTAAATACAATAAAGTAAAAAACACGTTTTTTTCCCCTTTATGTAAAAGAAGCCTGATGTCGAATGTCGAAAAACCCCTCTAAGAAAAGCACTTGCAATCACAATTGCTCATCGTGATTATTTGCAATCTCAATTCTTCATGACTAAGCTCGTGTTGTGCCTTTTTGCAGAGTTTCAGGGTGTCACTGGCGGTGTCTGTGTGCTTTTTTTCTGTTTTGAAATATTCAAATACAGCTTTCATTATCGGCAATTAGTTAACCGTTGCAACTCACATTGCAACAAGAGTAACGAGAATATTATTAGAAAGAGACGAGGAAGAAGATGAGAGGTGATCAAACGTTGAAGATACAAGCAAGCAAATGTGTGCAACCTCAAAGGTTTGACAGAATAGGACAGCTGAGAACGCTGAGAGAGCAAACGTGTAATTACCGGCTTCTTTACTTTATATCTTTCTCTTCTTTCTTTCTCTTTTCCATTAACGTCATTCAAATAAAATTTTGTAAAAAGCAAAAGAAACAAAAAAGAACAATTGAGAAGTGGTTGCAGACCACCACACAAACACGGACTTGTCTGTCTGAAACTAACCTGTTGTCCTAATCATGACATGATTATAACATAACATAAGTTAGAGGAGACGTGATGATTCATTACTTCTATTACATACTTTTATTGATTGATTTTTTTGCTGTTTGTTTAAAGTTTACTGATAACAATTTAGTACCTTTTATGAGTTTTTATAAAATGGAGAAAACCGTTCCAACAACAGCGGACACCTGGTGCACACTTTTAAAAGGCCCCCGCCCCCATTGCAACTATATTTGCTGATGAATCTCACTTGAGTGGTCAATTTGTGACTAGCAGAATAGGATGAAAAGGTTTTTAATAAATGCGGTGGGTTTTTTCCCTCCCTCCTCCTCCTCCTTTTTTACGATTTGCAGTAAACACTTTGGAGGTAGCGAAAATGCCCGGTGCTAAGTTTCAATTGAGGTATATGAATTTAATGGAGATATAATGATCCAAATGAAAAAATCGGCTGTGCTGAACGAGAACGTGCAAAATGAAAAACTCACATTGAATTTTCTTACAATGCGTCATACTCAGGCTCTTCATTTTAACAAAAAATCATCACAAGAGAAAAAACACAATTAACATACTAATTGTTGAGGTAACAGCCGAAAACCCTTGAAAATCGTTTTTTCTTCTTCGTCATTCAGACAGGTTTGCCACACTTATGAAATTGAAAAAAAAGAATACAAAATAATATCGGTGGCTGACCTGACTGACCGACTATGGAGCTGATGCGGACACATTTAGTACTCTTCAAAGGTCGAGCATGAAACAAGAGTGCTAAGTTAACTGTGCCTAAATGTTTTCAACTTAAAAAAAATTAGAACAAACGCAACCCCCTTTCTCTAGCCAACTCCTCATCAAACGCAAAAAAGTATACTCCGTCTTTATCATTTCATTTTCTATTTTCCGGAAACTTGTTACAAAAAACCTTAAAAACAAACATTTCTGACACCTCTTCTTCCTCTTTTTTTCCTCGTAGCTGCCATCACCATCTCATTATCATCATCATCATCATCATCATCACCACCACCACCACCACCACCACCATCTCCACCTCCACTATCAGAAACCGACATTAAATGCGTAAATCCTGGTCACTTTAATCTAAAAACCCTTTTAAAAAATGACCCAAATTTTTTTTCTCTTTTTCTAGAAACACACTGGCTGAATGCCCTGCCAACCAAACGCCCCCTTCAATGCCTCCACTTCCGGTGACACCTTGGAGGCGTGTCTCCGCCTGCAGGGCCTCTACCGCATTGGGCACCTCCTCTTCCTGGTCGCCTCTGACTGCGTCTACCGACTGCGGGACACCCGACTGATGCCCGTCCACTGGCACCCGCGGTTCTTTCTTTTTGAGCGCTTCACCCAACGGCTGACGGCGCCGACTCATGGACCCGCACTAAAACCGCTACCGGGCAGCTGGTGGAGAAAAAGGGGGCGGGGAGGGGTGCTTTAGCACGGGAAACGCCTACTTTTCTTTCACCACGCTTTCTTCCTCCCGCATCCCACGCCCACTCTGCCGCATGTAACAGGTGTAAGATCTGAATGCGCGAAAAAAAGCAAGCAAGGTAACGTGCCATTGAGTTGCTGATTTTTCCCCGAACTGAGACCTTCGGAGAAATAGCGAATTTTTTGCATGAAGGCCGCCCGGGAGAGCCGGTTGAAGCTAGGACGTTTTCCGGTCTTTCAGTTTCATGGCGTAATGAATGGGAAGTAGCGGAAAGAATGGCTACATCCTGGTGCATGGAATGTGACCACCTTCTGGGACCGAGGAGCCTTCACGGGTACAAAGGTTGTCACTTTTCAACAATTTTGTTGCAAAATTTTTTATTTCAGTTTTTATTTTTTAAGGGAAACGAGTTCCAGGCTACCTGTTGTCAGTTGTAACCCTAAAAAGAAGGCTGGAGCAAATACAGCGAGGCTCGCTTTATGGTACAAAGTTTCAACAGTTCCTGATAAGGGGACAAGGAATGGCGCGATACCGTCGTCACAGGGATCCCCTTTCGGCCTTCAGTACCACACCTCCACCGTCCTGGTGGACGTTCACGGGAAAAAGGTCCCTCCTCATTATTTTTTGACCCTTTTTTTTGTTATCATTTTTTAAATCTCCTTAAACATTTGGTCCCACCCCTTCACCACCCGCCCCCCTTGACGGCCCCTTTTCACTTGACCCCCTTTCCAAAGGCTTCCACTGAGGGCAAAGCCGCTGCGAGACTTTTTCACTGCAGGCCCAAGGTGAAACGCCCCTCCTGAGGTGCCCCTCTTTGGGGACTGCTCGGATTCTTTTTTTTGTTTTTACCATTCTGGCGTCGGTTGCCTGGGCCGTTTCCCTTATTGCTTTTTTGCCGCCCCAGGGTTTACAATCAAAGGCGAAGAGGGGAAGGAGGGTGAGGAACGTTCGTTACGATACCTGCCCTTAGGGGTGTGTAACATTATTAAAATTTTGGTACAAGAAAGGGAAAGAAAAGGAGGATAAAATGGCTGCCCCAATCAACCTCCCCTCAATCAAAAACCAAAGTTCTCAAAAAAATTACCACTAACACAGAAGGGGCCCTCCTGGGTTTACTCGCCCCCCCTGGTGCCTCTAGCACTGTTATATCTCCCACCACCAAAACTTCAAGCAAAAAAAGTCCAAGAAAGATTTTGTCAAAAAATGCCACAAAGACAAAAAAAGAAACTGAAAAGTTGAACGTAACCTCATTATAAAAAGTAAAATGCTTTTGTAGTTTTGACTTTTGAATGAAAAGAGTGAAAATGAGTGCTTTTTGGGGAAAATTATCTCAATTGTTTGACAGCAAGACAGTGTGTCGCAAGTTTTATAGTTGATCACAGTTTGAGTGTTTGCAAACAAAAAGTTTACTTACTTCAAGTGCTGATCATCGGTCAAAGGTTCTTTTTGGGCGCCCACTTTTAGTTACTGTCACCGTTTGTACCTTCTTTGATAAGCTTTTGATTGATTCCGCAGTGCAATACCACCACCACCACCGCCGTCGTCAAGCTTTGTGTGCCAATTAAGTGTTGTTGATAAAAGCTGATAAATGATAATTGTAATGATGATGATGGTGATTGATGCTTAATTATTGTCGATGACTACATTAGACTTTTGTATTTCGTAACATTTACTTGTGATGGTTTGACAGTCGACAAGTTTGCATATACAAAAAAAATTTTCAGTTGTAAAAATCAAATCAATCACGTAGAATTTTAGTACAATTGTTTACATTTGTCGGTCATGTGTGCCATCAATCTCAGTGCTCAGCAACATAAACATAAAAAGAGGACAAAATGATTAATCAAAAACGGTTTCAGCTCATTAGCAAAAAAACTTTGTTTTAATTAGTTTCAATTAGTCAGATAGCATTTTTTTCAGTTTACCTAATACTGCACAAAAAGCTATTAAAAAGCACCCAAAAAACAACAGATTTTTTGGGCGCTAAACTTGACCTGAACTTGACCAAACTTGTCCACTCACTCACTCTTTTTCGTACATTAAGTTACACTCAACAGTTGAGACCTTATCAGTTGAGCTCATCCCATCAGCAAAGTAAACTGAGCTGTGAGACTATGTGTCTGGCGCATTGTGCTCGTCCTGTGTCGAGTGAGTCAATTTGATAGTCCTTATCAGCGGGTGCTCAAGTTTAAACGAGCCGAGTCATTTTGATAGAGGTTTCTCAATCCAAACAAAAGAAGTGGACTGACTGGCGTCTGCCAGATCATCGGCGATCACCACCGCTCTTCAAACTTTAGTGGCTGTTGTTGCTGCTGCTGATAAGTTCGCCCTTTTATCATCATCATCCTCATCATCATCAGAAAACCAACACTCGCTCTCAATAAAAGGCACTTCAGCTGCTTTGTGCTTAGTCTGTTTTTCTGCTCTCCGGCTGTCAGATTTTTTCCTCCAACAAGTTCTCCTCTTCTCTTCATTTTCACCATTCGAATCTTCCCGGAAAAGCTTCTGATCACCACTACCACCAACTACCTCAAGATGGCCAACCATCAACTGTTGGGAGTTCTACTGCTACTCCTCGGTCTCACCACCTTCTGCCTAGGTAATATAAGTTTTTGCTTAATTTGATTTTAAAAAAAACTTTGATTCTAAACTCCTTCTTTTTTATCAGCCGCCCCGCCCACTCCCTGCTCCACGCCTGCCTGCAAATCGGCGGCCGCGTACATCGCCGACGCCATGAACGCCACCGCCAACCCGTGTACGGACTTCTTTGCCTTCGCCTGCGGCGGCTGGCAGTCCCGTCACCACATTCCCGATTGGAAGTCCCGCACCGGCACCTTCGACGCCCTCAACGACCAGATGACCGCCCAGATTGACGCCCTCCTCGAGGCCTTCAACGTCAGCGGTCACGGCCACTCCCATGTAAAGTCTTCCGGTTCAGTCGCTTATGGCGCCTACCTCTACCAGCGCTGCAACGCCCTCGGCACCGACCAGGAGGACGCCGTGGCCCTCGCCGACCTGAAGGACGTGGTCAAGGAGGTGATCGGCGTCTGGCCCATTGGCCAGGGCCAGCGGGCGGAGAAGGACAAGTCCTGGGCGGAGAATATCGTCAAGGCCTTTGTGGCGGGCATTAGCGCCGTTTTCCAATTTTCCATTCAGCCCGACCCGAAGAACGTGACGGTGAACAAGGTGGTGGTAAGTATTTCGTCTAGAATCTTATCAAATCTCATCAAAACTTATCAACCCATTTTCCTTTTCCAACCCAGCTCGACCCCGCCGCCCAGGGCCTCGGCGACAAAGAACTCCAGAACCTGACGGCCAACGCCAAGGAGATCACCGCCTACAAGGCGTACATTCGCTCAGGCGCAAGCTATTCTGCGGCGCCAACTGCCCGACCCTCGAAGAGGACATCGACGATATCATCCACCTCGAGTCAGCTCTGGCCAGCTCGAAGCTCTCCGTCGAAGACCAGCGCGACCCGGAAACGCTCTATAACCTCCTCACCTTCAAACAGCTGGCCGATCGTCTAAATTTGACTTTTTGGGCCACATTCTCATTCCCGCCGTGAAAGCCCTCGGCTACACGCCCACCGCTCAGCCTACCGACCAGCTGATCGTCTCCGATGTGAACTTCACCATCAAGGCGGTGTCCATTATCTCCTCGCTCAAGTCCCCGGACCGTACGCTGGCCAACTACGTCGGCTGGCGCATTGTTTCCGCCCTGGGCCCCTACTCATCCGAATCCTTTCGTCGCCTTCTCTTTACCTTCCACCAAACCACTCAGGGCGTGAAAAAGATGGCCAACCGGACGGAGACCTGCCAGTCGCTTGCTAACGATCGTGTTCCTTTTGCCCTCAGTCGCCTTTTCGTCGACCACCACTTTACCGAGGCGGAGAAGGCGGAGGCGGCGAAGATGATCGACTCGATCCAGGACTCCTTCCGCCGGCTGATCACCAAGAACACCTGGCTCGACGAGGCGACCCGGAAGGCGTCGCTCAGTAAGCTGAACCACGTCCACAAGAACGTCGCCTACCCCGCCTGGCTCCTCGATGACGCCCAGCTAGATGAGTTTTACTTTCTTCAGAACAAGACGGAGGTGGCCAGGTTGCTTCAAGAGAAGAACTACCTCAAGACGCTGATCACCTTTGATCGGCAGCAGTTGAAGCGGGATTTGGTGTACTTCCAGCAGCCGATTGACATCAACAAGCATTGGCCCATGCCGCCCGCGGCACGTTTTTAGTGATTTTTATTAACGATTAGTTGAACTAATTTGTCCACTTCCATTGCAGATTATCAACGCCGCCTACGAACCGGAGCAGAACTCCATCAGTAAGTCCTTGAAAATGTTTATGAAAATTTTTTTAATTGTTTTTAAATTGTTTTCATTTTTTAGCCATTCCCGCCGGCATCCTCAAGGCGCCATTCTTTGACGCCGCCCGCCCCTTTGCCATCAACCACGGCTCCATCGGCGTGGTCATTGGCCACGAGTTCACCCACGGCCTGGACGATCAAGGACGTCAGTACGACGAGGTGGGCAACCTGAAGAACTGGTGGACCCCGGCGGCCATCAAGGCCTTCAGTGAGCGCAGCAAGTGCTTTGTAGAGGAGTACGGCCGCCAGGTGGAGAAGATTACCGGACTGCATGTAAGTGAACAGTTGGGAGTTTGCAAGAGTTTGTGAAGTTTGACTTTATTTTTATTTTTCTACTAGCTGAACGGCCAAAACACACTGGGAGAGAACATTGCCGACAATGGAGGAACCCATGAATCGTTTAACGCCTACAAGGCCCGAGAAGCGGCCTCGGGGGCGTCGCCCACGCTGGCCGACCTTCCCAAGTTCACCTCGGACCAGCTCTTCTTTCTCTCCTATGCTAATGTAAGCAATGATTTTTTGAAGCTTTATTTTTTAAACTTAACTTCCTTGTCCCGTTTTCTTCAGACCTGGTGCAGCCTGACCCGTCCGGAGAAGCTGAAGCAGCAGATAGAGTACGACCCGCACAGTCCCTCGCAGTACCGCGTCAATGTCCCGCTTTCCAATTCGGCAGACTTTGCCCGAGCCTTCAGCTGCCCGGCCGGTTCGCCGATGAACCCCTCCGGAAAGTGTCTTCTCTGGTAGGCACTTTTTATTTTTTAGTTTCAAAATCTATCCTTCCTGCTTTGTATTCCAAGTATTTCCCCTCTCTTTTTATGATTTCCTTCTTTCAATTGTAAACTTGCATTTACACACAAAAACAAATATTTATATCGATCGTGATGTCGATTACCTATCCTTTAGTGTTCACTAATCAGAGGTAAAAAACATACGATGTGAGTAACTCGATCACCACACTGAATTAAAGTAATTATGGTTTATTAGAGAGAGATGAGAAGGTGACACAAGTTAAAAAATATGATGATGATGAGAGGTCAAAGGTTAAAGGTGATAGTAGGTATGGAGAATATTGGAGCAATAGGAGTAAGTGAAGGATGGTAGAAGTAGCAGGCAGAAATGCCGTAGAGGTGAGGTGAGGAGCGGTACTACTACCACAGTGGGTGGTGGTAGTCAGCAGTTGTCGTCTGCCACATTATGAACTGTAGTAGAAGGCTACGAGAGATCAGCAGAGATCGCATCGCTTGCGATCACGCGTAATGTCCGTTTTCATCAACTTCCAGAGGCCTCCTGACGCCGGTTGCGATGACTCTCCGAAATGTCTTCCTGGAGGCACGTTTCATTTCTAGTTTCAAAATCTCTTTGCGGTTTGTATTCCAAGTATTCCTGCGCTTTTTTGATTTCCTTCTTGCATTGTGAACTTGGCTTTCGTCAAACCAAAAGTATTCAAGCTGATCAAGTGCTAAAATTTAGTGTTCACTAATAGAGGTAAAAACATATGTGAGTATCATCACCAACTGTTAAACGTAATCCCTTTATTGAGAGATGAAAGTGACACAAGTTATACAAACTATGATTGATGACGAGGTCAAGGTTAAGAACTGTTAGAAGTAGGAATATGGAGTAATAGACTAAGTTGGTAAAAGTTAGCAGCAAATGCGTAGTTAGTTGAGGTTTGGGAGTCTACTTCCAACAGGGTGGTGGTAGTCATTGTCGTCTGCACATTAACAGCATTGATGTAGCATAGGTTTTCAGCATTAAGGTCACAAGGATTCAGCATGAGTCTTGAGGTCAGCATGCTGTACATGATGCTTGAATTTCTTCATCACCAAATGAGGGCCACTGAAAGGCACGGCAGCATCTTTTATTACCCTGAGGGTTTGCGGGTGTCGTGACGTTCGTGTGTCCCAGTCAAGGTTTGCCAGGTTTGTGAGTGAGCTTCGGAACTTTTCTCTGAAATTATCTTTCTGACGATAATGTCTTGGTCGTTTTCGGTGCAACCAAAAGAGCATGTGTAAGCTGACTCAAAGGTGTACAAAATTTTTGTACAAAGTGATGGTTCTTTAAATATTGGTGTGGTCCTAACACTGTTTTTCAAATCGTTCCCTCTTTGTTGTACAATGACATAAACTTATATGTTCTACCCTACATGACTATTTTACAAGCTGTACAGAACTCTTCAAACAAGCCTAATCAAAGCTACTTCACATGCTCTTCATCATCATTTACCAACAATTGGCGAATAAAGCTTTGTTTCCCATCTCGAAAGACGGGGGTTACAGCGCTGTCGTGTTTTATAAATAAAGGAAACGCACCTTGCAAAATTCCAGCAACGCAAGTGCACAGATTTGTTGTAATTTGAGCGTTTCATATGTCTGAATACTCTAGCCTTAACCAATGGGACTTTTTAAAGTTAAATTGCGTCGTCAAAACAAATGCAAAGAATTTACTATTTCGGTACGTTGGCATCAATACTGAAAGAAAATTTTCTCTGTTTTTGAGATAATCGGGTTTAATTTTTCAAAATGTCAAAATGAGTTTGTAATAAATTTTTTTTAGCATAGTAAAAAATTATTTTTAGAGACATTTGTAATTCAATTGTTTCAGCTTTTTTACGTTTAACTAAATTGAAATTAGAGTGTTGGATCTCTCATAGAAACGCTGAGACTTGGCAACTTGACCAATATCCAAACGGTCATTACAATTCACCTGTTACCCTGTCGTTAAACGATCGCTTTCAATTAGGAGCTTATTGGTTGTATAAGACTTTTATTTATTTTTCATTGAATGGCACAACTCGCCCTATGTCAACCCAAGTCAAATCAACCCAAGTCAAGTCAAGTCAAGTCAAAAATACTCCTATGTCAACGTGAGTTTTAGTTGTATTTTCAAACTATTTTTAAAATTGGCTGATAATTTTTATTTAGATTAAAGGGATTGAGAAAATTGTTTGTCTTTCAGATGGCGATTGAACTGTCCTGTTACCAACTGCAAATTTAGTCATCGAAACTTTAACAACATAAAGACACACTACCGCACCCATTTCAAAGCGTGGAACCATACAAATGCGTGTGCAAATGCCTGAAAAAAGTACAATTTGGAAGCCGTCTAAACGCAAAAGCTCATCTTTGCAAAGTCCACAAAATTAAAAGTAAAGATCATGACAAGTTTATTCAAGAAAACGAAGAAATGATCAAGTTTGAAAATGAAATTTTCACACATGCAGTTCGAATTGAGCAAACTCAAGACTTAAGCAAAGCAATTGAATGTGATGAATGTGGAAAATTGGTGCGACCTATCAACGAGCACAAACAAATAGTGCACGGTGAAAAGAAATTTGTTTGTCAAGAGAAGGACTGTTGTTTTAAAATTGCAAACAAAAATTTTTTTCTTAAGCATGTAGCTCACGTTCACTACAACATCAACATTTGCAAGTTTGTTTAACTGGAAAACATCGACTCTAAGATGAAGGAGTTTATTATTGCCAAATTGAAATTGGGTTCTCCTCAAGGCACTTCATTTGATGAAAATGATGACTTAAACGACACTTCACCAGCAACCACTTCTACAAGTTTTTTCATCATCTGAAGTTAAGCCAAAAAATTTATTCTACTGTTAAGAAATTCAGGAGATTGTCACTGGAAAATTTGACTGGGAACAAGTCAGAAAACTAGAAACTGCTCTCGATGACGACAAAGGCAAAATCAAAGACAACGATGAACTTTGTTCATTTGTCTATTTTCTTCTTAATCCAAAAATCGCTGACCTTCTGATCGGAATGATACCAGAGTTTCTAAAAATCGATTCTGAAAAGTTCAAACTTTTTGTGTCGTCAATATTTTACTGCAACAAAGGAGCCGGACAAGAAGCTTTTTTAAATGAAAAAGAGACTCGCAATATGGTTTCGTCGGTAAATTGTTAAATAATAAAAATTTGTATTTACTGTAACTGATCATTTTAGGAAAACGCAAAGGAAAAATTTTTTTGGAAATTGAACAGTCTGGCAAACTGTCATCAACACTTGCACATTTCTGTTGCTGTCAATGAACGGCGATGTGCTTGCCTGCGTAACACATTTCAGTGCATTTTTGGTCATCTTTGGACGCCATTTTGGAACCTTTGGAAAAACTTGAACACTTAGTGTTTTTTAACTTTCTGCTCAGCTCGACGAGCTGAATCTACATGCCAAGTTTCAAGTTTTAATTTTAAGTTTGAAAAATTTCTTGTTTTTTGCTACCTCCTTTTCACGGCCTTTCTGAAACTGAAGCATCAACAAGATCGTCAATTTTAATTACAACTTTGAGCTTGAACAATTTGACAAACTTTGAAACAGGAATTTTTAAGTCAACAACCAAACTAACAATCAAAGAACAACGCAAAGTAGGAGCATACTGGCTCTACAAGGCTTTCATTGGATTTTCAATGACGGGAGTTTCTCGTTCATTGGCAAATCCCAAAACTAAAGTAACGTAAGTTTTAAAAAGTAAAGCAGAAATCTATCAATATGTACATAAATAATTTTTTTTTAATTTTGTACGATTTTTTCTCTTTTTTAGCTATTCCCGCCGGCATCCTCAAGGCGCCCTTCTTTGACGCCGCCCGCCCCTTTGCCATCAACCACGGTTTTATCGGCGTGGTCATCGGCCACGAGTTCACCCACGGCCTGGACGATCAAGGACGTCAGTACGACGAGGTGGGCAATCTGAAGAACTGGTGGACCCCGGCCGCCATCAAGGCCTTCAGCGAGCGCAGCAAGTGCTTTGTCAAGGAGTACGGCCGCCAGGTGAAGAAGAGCACCGACTGCATATGAGTGCATACGCGGGAGTTTGCAGGAGTTTACAAAAGTTCATTTTCCCTTTCTTTTCTTTTCTAGCTCAACGGCCAAAACACACTGGGAGAGAACATTGCCGACAATGAAGGAACCCATGAATCGTTTAAAACCTACAAAGCCAGAGAAGCTGCTTCAAGGGCTTCGCCCACGCTGGCCGACCTTCCCAAATTCACCTCGGACCAGCTCTTCTTTTTCTCCTATGCTAATGTAAGCTACAATTATTTTTGGAATTTAATCCTTTTTAACCTCACTTCTTTTTCAGACCTGGTGCAGCCTGACCCGTCCGGAGTAGCTGAAGCAGCAGATCGAGTACGACCCGCACAGTCCCTCGCAGTACCGCGTCAATGCCCCGCTGTCCAATTCGGCCGACTTTGCCCGAGCCTTCAGCTGCCCGGCCGGTTCGCCAATGAACCCCTCCGGAAAGTGTCTTCTTTGATAGGACCTCTTCCTATTTCCTCTTTTTTCTCTTTTGTTGTTTCAAAATCTATCCTTCCTGCTTTGTATTCCAAGTATTTTCTTTTTCTTTTTATGATTTCCTTTTTTCTTTCCTTCTTTCAATTGTAAACACACAAGCATCAATACGCTCTGTATTATTTTACTAAAACAAGCTCAATGTGTGTTTAAAAACTAGCAAAGTTACTTTTTATCAGAAAAAAACTGCTGTACCGGTTGCAACCGTAACCGAGGTAGAAATCGGATGATGATTGTTATTTACTCAAACCAGACCAATTAGGTTAACAATCGGAGGATAGTGTCGTCTTTGTGTTTAAAAAATGACGGTACTTATTGTCCAAAATTGGCACAATGGCTGGACGATCTCTCTAGCAATTATCTTGTACTGAAAGTGTGCGTACTGTGAGCAATCACAAAAGAAAAGAAGTATCAACTATCTTCCACTTTGTTGCAGTGGTTGGTCATATCAGTGATCTAGTATTTAAGTATTTAAGTACTTCTATCCAATACTACTTGGCACAATGTTAGATGTGCTCTTCTTTTTCTTTGCGGCCTATTACTTTCTTGCGCACGCACTTGAAAGCTCACTTTTTTCTGGATCTAGAGTTTCAGGCGTAACTGCAAGTGCACTTTTGTTGTGTCGATAAGTTGATCCCTGATTTAGCGCTACAAAACTTATTTTGGTAGTCACAAACAGAAATACTTTGCGCACTAAGCTATTTATCAACACTGCTTTAATTAATAAGTTTTAGCTTTACTTTTGACTGGATGATGACAACAAACGAAGGTGTTGGCTAATTAGACTAATTATACTCCGTCAGTCCAAACTCCAACTTTGATTTGATGGTCAGCAGTGCTCATCAGCTCATCAGTTTTTTGCTATAAAACTCCACTCAAACACTGATCACCTTTTGTCAATGATGATCCAGATCTGCTGCAGTCATCGACTATCATTTTAGATTTTTGTTATTTAAATTCTCATATACTCAAAGCAAAATGCTTCTACAAACCCTCTCACTTACCTTCCTTTTAGGAGTGGCTTTCGGTAAGCTTATCAAACTTCAACAAAAACTTTCAATAACTTTTTTTTCCTTTTTTCAGCCGCTCCCAGCACAACTCCTCATCCCTCAAAGGCTCCACTATGTTCCACGCCAGGCTGCAAAGAGGCGGCGGCCATTTTCAAGAACGCCATGAACGCCACCGTTGATCCTTGCGTTGATTTTTACGAATACTCCTGCGGCGGCTGGGTCGCCACTCATCCCATTCCTGCCTGGAAGTCCCGAACCGGCGTCACCGAGGAGCTGGAGGAGGTGCAGACGGCGCAGATGAAGAAGCTTCTCGAGGCTTTTGACCTGAAGAAAGTGGACGCAAAGAAGGTCGCTGCTTCCGTCTCTCTGGCCGCGTACTTTTACCAAAGTTGCGTCAAGCTAGGGTCGGAGTCAAAAGAGGTCGGTGTGAAGCAGCTAAAGGAGGTGATCAGCAGCATTCGAGGCCACCAGGACTGGAAGTTGGGGCAGAAAGTGAAACCGGAAGAGTCGAAGACTGTTCCAAAGTGGGAAGAGGGGCTGGTGCGCCTCTTTGCCCAGGGAGCCATTGACGCCATCTTTTCGGTGTCAGTGTCGCCCGATCCGAAGAACGTTTCGCATTTGGTTATCAATGTAAGCGTTTTCAAAACCTTAATCTTTTTTCCTTTACTTATAAACTTTCCTCTTTTTTTATCAGCTGGACCCAGCCGGCCTAGGCCTGCCTGAGAACGACCTCGCCAACTTGACTCGAAACGTCAAGCTGGTGAACGCCTACAAGAAGATCATTAGCCAAACAGCCATTGTCCTCTGCCCAACGGGCAAGTGCGCCGCCCACGACCTGGAAACGGACATCGCCGAGCTGATCCAACTCGAATCGGACCTCGCCAAGGCGCTGATGCCCCTCGAGGACCGGCGCGATCCGGAGAAGACGTACAACAAGCTGACGTTGACTGAGCTGGCCAAGCGAACCAAATTCGACTGGCTGAAGAAGTACCTCCTTCCTCTATGGACCGCGCTGGGCGTGGAGCACACGGCGGCCATTGACGGCAGCACCACCGTGCTCGCCTCCGACCTGGGCTACCTGGAGAAGGCGGTGGCCATTCTGGAGCGAACCAGCGCCCGCGTGGTTGACAACTACCTGGGCTGGCTGGTGGTCGACGAGTACTCGGACTTGAGCGCAGAGCTCTTTCGCGACCTGACCTTTGACTTTGTGAAGGTCAGCCAGGGCGTGACGAAGCAGGCGACCCGAGATCGCGCCTGCCTGGCCGCCACCAATGGCGCCCTCAACTGGGCCCTAGCGCGCCTCTTTGTTGATCACCACTTTAGCGTAAAGGAGAAACAGGAGGCGGGGGCGATCATAGATGAGGTGCAGGCGGCCTTCATTCAGCTGATCCAGAAAATTCCTGGCTGGACGAGCAGACGAGAGCGGCGTCGATCAGCAAGCTGAAGCACGTCCGCAAGAACGTCGCCTACCCCGCCTGGCTCCTAGACAATCGCCAGCTGGACGAGTACCACGGACTGACCAGTGATCCAACGCAGGTGAAGACTCTTCTGGCCGACCCAATTACGTCCATCGTATCGTCGCTTTGCCGTGCTGAGCGCCAAGTCGACCTTGGAGGAGCTTCATAAGCCGATTAACGTTGATAAGAACTGGCCCATGGTCCCTACATTGTGAACGCCGCCTACGAGCCGGAGCAGAACTCCATCAGTAAGTCTCTCTTAAGCAAGAACTTTTTCAGGAGTTTAACCTCTTTTTCATCACCTTCTTTTTATTAGCAATTCCTGCCGGCCAGCTGAAATCGCCCTTCTACAACTCCGACTTTCCTTTTGCCGTCAACTACGGCGACATTGGCGCCACGGTGGGCCACGAGTTCACCCACGGCCTGGACGATGAGGGTCGGCAGTTTGACGAGACCGGAACCTGCGTCCTGGTGGAGTGATGAGGCCATTGAGAAGTTCACCAATGAACCGACTGCTTCGTGGATCAGTACAGCGACCAGCTGGACAAGACCACTAAGCTTCATGTAAGACCCTTTTTGCTGTGTTCGACAAAAAAACTAACAAACTCCTTCTTCTAAACTTAGCTCAACGGCCAGAACACCTTGGGAGAGAACCTCGCCGATAACGGCGGCCTCAGTGAGAGCTTCCGCGCCTTCAAGAACGTCGAGGCGAAGCGAGGGCCGTCGCCTGTTTTGGCCGACCTTCCGCACCTCACCGCCGATCAGCTCTTCTTTATCACTACGGCTTCAGTGGTGCAGCGGCCTTCAGACCGGAAGCACTTCGAAATCAGATCGAGTACAACGTCCACAGTCCGGCGATGTACCGCGTCAATGTGCCGGTCTCAAATTCGCTCGATTTTGCCCGCGCTTTCAAATGCCCAATTGGATCGCCAATGAACCCTGCTAAAAAGTGTCTGCTTTGGTGATCATAAAAAGTATTTTCCCGCCTTTTTTAGAACTGTTTTTCAAATGTTTTTTTTGTAGTTCAATAAATTCCGTCCCCTTCTGAGCTTGATCGAACTTTTTTTGTTTCTATTTAATACTTGAAGTTTACAGTCACACTTTCTTTTTTCAAAGTTATTGAATTGCTGACTGTGTTTAAAATCCTTAAACTTTTTACTGCTAAATACCTTCATTTATCAGCTCCCAAACCATCTTATCATGGCGCCCTTGAAGGTGCGCAAGCCGGCGGCCATCCTCTTCGACCTGATCACCACCACCACCAAGTCCTTCTTCATGGACCAGATGCTCTTTCCGTACATTCGCAAGAACTGCAAGTCCTACCTGGTGAACAATTGGGCCAACGAGGTGATACAGGCGGACGTCACGTTGCTGCGCAAGGCCTCCCTCAAGGATCCGAAGGCGCCGCAGATTCCGGAGCAGTCGAAGACGGTGGATGCGGCCGCGGTGCAGACCGCCACCAGTCGCTATGTGATCTACGCGCTGGACCACCTGATTGATAATGAAGGTAGATAAGACTTTGAACGTTTCAACGATTAAAAAAGATTACCATTTTTTGCTTTTTTGCAGGCATGACCCAATTTCGCTTTCACGTCATCTTTGACGGGTACGCGAAGGGGAATCTGGTGACGCCGCTTTACGGGTAAACTGGCTTTGTTGTTCACTCATTAAATCTCAAATTTTGATGTATTTTAACCTTCTTTTTTTTGAAGAGATGTCGCCCTACAAATCCACCACTGGACCGTGGAGGACAAGGTGAAGCTGTACGTGCTGAGCAACTGCTGGAAGGAGGCGGCCAAGGTGTACCTCGCCAAGACCAGTCACGGCGACATGAACCTCCTCATTGCGGATCACTTTGACGCCGGCGACTTTGGCCCTCTCAATCAGTCGGCCACCTACGGAAAGTTGGTCAAAGCAATCAAGGTCGACCCGGTGGACGTCCTCTTCGTCACCCACTCCGGGGCGGAGGGTTTTGCCGCGAAGAAGGCAGGATTGAGTGTGATTCTCATTGCCACGCATCGTCGAGATGTTTACAAGTGAGTTTCCAGGCCAAGTTGCAGTTTTTTAACACTTTTTTCCTAGGCTAACTCCAGAGGAGCGAAAGGACCTGCCGCACGTGCGCACCTTCAATGAGATCATCCTCACCGGCGATGCGCCCAAGGCCTACACTCTGGACGGCAGCTCCACTGCTGATGAGGGCGATGATGACGACCTGGAGGAGGAGGGTTCCAAGAGCAAGAGCAAAGAGGATGGAGGCAAGAAAAGTAAAGATGAAAGCAAAAAGAAGAGCAAGAAAGAAGGGTCCAAAGGTGATGCTGCAGCATCTTCAGAATCCAAGGAGGAAAAGCCGACGAAGAAGAAGAAGAAGAAGAGCAGCGAGGCGGCCGAATCCTTCTCCTCATCTTCGAAGCCTTCAATTTCCGTCGAAGGCCTGGTCCTTGGAAAGGAGCCTAGCGTCAACGAGAAAGGTAAGCAGAATAAAGAGAAGTCAAAGAGCAAGGACAGCAGTTCTGCAGCTAAGGACAAGGAGGAAAAGAAGAAGAAGAGCAAAGAATCGAAAAAGTCCAAAAAGAAGTCCAAAGAGGGAGGAGGAAAAAGTGGTCACCTGAAGAGCAACCTCGAGGTGCAAAAAGGAGTTGCAGTGGTAGTGCAGAGCACCAACAAGTCGGCGGCCTCCACCGCTAGTGAGGCAATGTCCGCAAAGAAGGCCTCACCGGTTCCAGTTGGCTCCACTCGTCCTCTAATCGTCGAGGTGGAGGTAGTTCGTCAGGAAGGGGTCAAGGGCCCAGGACCAGGTGCTTCAAAATCTCAGAATCACCACTTTAGCAGCAAGCACGGCAGTAGCAGCAGCAGCAGCGGAACCAGCAGCAAAGGAGACAGAGCAGTGGAGGGGGGGAAGTAGCAGAGCCAGAAGCAGCAGCAGCTCCTCCAGTGGACTTGATAAGAAGAAGAAGTCGAAGAAGAATAAGAGGGAGAAATCCAAGTCATCGCACAAGTCCTCGAGGAGTGAGGCAAAGTGTTGTCCTCCTCTTCCTCCTCATCCTCTTGAATCAAAAGGAGGAGCAGCAGCAGTGGTCAAGCCGGTTCCTCCCTCCTCTTCTTCAACCTCCAGGCCCTCCTCAAAGACAAGGAGAAGGACAAAAGAAGAAGAGAAGAAAAGCCAGGAAAGCTTTATCCTCAGAAAGTGGCAGCAAAGCCTCAAAGTCCCTCTTCGAAAACCTCCTCTTCGCATTAAGAGTTCGTCCTGCACTTCCTTTCGAGTGATGCCTCAAAGGTAGCAAAGATTCCCTTCTTCAAAGAAAACCCTTCTCTCCTCGTCGTCTGAGCCAGTTAAAGCTCACTCACAGCGCACCAAAGCAATACATCATTCACGCCACCACTCCCTTCAAAAGGCGGCATCCTCTTCGTTGATTTAGGGAGGATCAAAGTTTCCAAGCGTGCGTCGTCTCATCCTCGGAAGCCCTTTTCCAAACAGCACCCCACACGATCTTTTCCTCGTCATGCTCAAGGAAAAGACAAAAAAAGCGGCAGCAGTCTCGCAGGCTCCCTCCACTCAAAGAGAAAAAAAAAAAAGTCAAAATCAAACACTCAAAGTCATCATGGGCCCGCCGCCCTTTTTTATTTTTTTTCGGGGGCCCCTCAAGTCCAAACTTCGAGGCGGTTTTCTGGAAAGTTCCTCCTCTCTTCAGAAGGTGGTGGGCGGTGGAGGGGTAGCAAGGCTTCAAAGTCTCTTCTAAAACCTCCAATCCCATCTTCATCCCCCAAAGATGGAGGGGTGGTGGAGGCACAAGGCTTCAAAATCTCCTCTAAAACCTAAAATCCATTTCATCATCCCCCAACTGAGGGGTTTGTGGGGGGCAGAAGGCTTCAAAAGCCCCCTTTTCTAAAAAACCTCGCTTTTCACATTTCATCCCACCTCCTTCAAAGATGGAGGTGGGGGGCGGGGTAAAGTTTCATCGCAGCTAGCGGGGGCTTAAAGGAAATCTTGCGGCAAGGACCCAAACCCCTCATCTTCTGGAGTTTGAATCCTCCGGACCAGGCGTGAATTAAAATGAGTGGGGAGGGTTTCTAGCGGGGGAAGCAGCAGCAGCACCCCCTTTCTCCCTCTAAAGGAGGACCCCGGTTTTCAAAGTGGGGGGTTTTTCCTTTCCCCCCTTTTTTCGGCGGTGCCTCCGTTTAAAAAGCGAGCTCTTGGGGCGCTTTTTCCCTTCAAGCGAAAAAAGGGGCGCTCTGAAAGCCCTTTTTTTACAAAACTAATGCTTTATATCCCCTTGACAAAAAACCGGGGGGCCGGCACTGGCCCCATTTGGCTATTTTTTGAGCCTTTTTGGGAGAATGTAAAACCCTCTTTGCCATTTTTAGCAAAAATTAAATGTTCATTAAATTTTTTTTAAAAAATCTCAAAAAAGACTTTTTTGGGGCAGGCTGAAAGGCAAAAAAACAACGTTAAGAAATTGAAATTTTAAAACCCAATTAAGGCTTTTTGAAAATTGGGAGCCCCAAAAAAATCCCACCTTTAAAGTTCCATTACCCCAGCTGTAACTTTTTTTTTTTTTACAGCGTTAAAAAATTTATTTTTTGAAAAAACAAAAACTTAAACATTCTTTCACCAAAAAATTGGCATTTTTTCCGTTTTGGGTTTATTCCCCTTTTTTTCTTTTTTAACTTTACCCTTCCACTGAATCCTGGCCCCAAAATTTTGGGTTTTTAATAAAAAACCGGCAAAATTGCACGCAAAGATGGAAAAGTTTTTGGGGCGGAACCTTTCTGCTTTAAAATGGCGGGGGGCCGGGGTGCCCGGCCCTGGAACCGAAGGGGTAAGCTTTTTAAAAAAATAAATTAAAAATTAACTTTTTAAAAAATTAAACCCCAAACCCCCAAAAAAAAAAAACCAAAACCAAAACCCCCACCAAAACTATGCACCCCCCCGGTGACCCAAATCGGAGCGAAAACATTTAAGGGCCCTTTGGGGGGGGGGCCCCCCTTGGAGACCCCCATGGGGGCCCCATGAGGTGGGGCGTTCGGGCGGGCCCGGGGGAGCTAGCCAACGTCGACTGCGGCCGGACGTACTGTGCGGGGGGGCGGGGAAAAAGGGATGATGAAACCACGGGAAAACCTCCGCTGCGCCCCCGGGGCCCAGCCTCGCCCCGGGAAAAAAGTCCCCCCCCCCCCCCCCCCCCCCCGGGGGGTTTGACCCGGCCAAAAAAAAGAAAACCTTTTCCCGGCGGGAGGGGGCTCGACGGGGAAAAGCCGCTGTTGCCGAGGTTCAAAAAACTGGCGACTTTCCCCTGCGCCATGAGGGGGACGCAGGTGGTTTTGGGGAGGGCAAAAAAGGGGGGCGGTGCCTTTGTTTTCATCTCCGGGGCCTCCGGAAATCGAACAGATTTTTTTTGGGGAAAGGTGCGGGGGGGGTGTAAAAGTGTGGCTTTTTTTGCAGCGCTCTTTGTTTGAAAAAAATTTTTAATTTTAGATTTTTTTGATAAAAAAGGGGGGTTTTAAAAACATTTTCAGATTTGGGTTTAAAAAAACCAGGAGGTTTTGTTAGATCCCCAACCCCCCCGTTGAGACGTCTCTTTTTTACCCCCTTCTTCTCCCTATCCTCTTCGAAATCACCACCACCACCACGTTTCATCACCTTGATACATGCCTGGGGCCCGCCAGACCAAAGAGCAAAACGATGTGCGTGGCGGGGGGCGGAAAACCTTGGCGCAAACGACTGGGTCAGTGTAATGAGGAAAAAAAATTTAGATCAAGCCGGCATTTCAAACCAAAAAACCCAAAACTTCCCCTGCTTGAAGGGGCCCAATTTCCCAGCTTCCCCCCCTTTGGTTTTGTGGTAAGAGGCCGGGGGCCAATCCCCCCCCTTTGTAGGTAGGTCCCCAAAAAAAAAAATTAAAAAATAAAAAAACCTCTCATTTTTAAACTCCCACTCACCGTCCCCGACCCAAAAAACCCCAAAAAGGGTTGCGATTTTCCAACCCCGGAAAAGCCCGAATCTCCTCAGGCAAAAATTTTTAAAATCTTCCCCTTTTTGATGATCCCCTCCGAAAAAGGAAAAATTTAAATCCTTAAAATTAAAAAAATTTATTTACCGAGCGGGCGAAAAAAACCGACTCGGCGAGGGGAAAACCCGGGCCCGGGCGGCCCCCTCCCCCCTTTTCAACCCCCCCAGGGGCCGGCCCCCGCCGGCCATGGCCCCGCGAAGGTAAAAAGTGGTCCTTTTTGGGAAATGGGTTTAAAGTTGCGTACCCCCCCCGCGCCCAGGGGGGGCCGGCGGGGAACGTGGGGATCCGGGCGGGTGATGTCCCTCGTGTGCGATCACCCCCAGCAAAGCGCCCCAGAGGGGGGGCTTCGGGGGGCGGTGGGGGTGCCCTGGAAGGGGGTAGCTAAAGGGGAAGGGGGGGTTGACTTTGGTAAAGGGGAGGGACTGCAGGGGTAAAGGGAAAAGGGAAGGACCTGGCGGACTTTTTCGAATTTGGTTTTTTCGACGTTTGAGGGTTTCTTTAATTTGGGGGTTTTTTTCCTTTTGGGGGGGGGGGAAAGAGATCGTTTTGGTTTCCCCTCGTCCAGCGAGGTGTGGGGAGGGTTTTTTGTTTAAAAGGAGGTTGTTCTTTTGATTTTTTGATTCTTTTGAACCCCCCCTTGGGCCTTTTGGTTGGGTAAACCCGGGGGCCGCTCCGTTGGGGGCCTACTTGGGGGACCAGACTGCGGCCCTTTCGGTTGTTTTTTTTAGAATGGGGAGTTTTTTTGATCAAAATTCTTAATTCGAATTTTTTCCTTTTCTTATCCCGCAATTTCCAGAAATAGGCAATCCACTTTCCCCCGTTCTGTCACGTCTTTTGGTTTTCCCCCTTAAGGCGATGTCCCCGAAAATTAATATTTATTTTTTTTAAAAAAAAAAACAACCTTAAAACCACGTTAAAAGGGGGCCCCCGCTCTTAGAAATTTCCCCCGTTCCGGCGGCGTAAAAGGGGCGAACCCGAGGTCCTCCCCTTTCCACCCAATGCTCCAGGGCCGCAAAAACGTGCCGGGTTTTTCCGCCTTCGGGCCAGGGGGGAAAGGGGGCCCGAGCGGCTGGTCTTGTGTGGGGTTGAAAAAATGAGATGGGGAAAAATTTTTGGTAGAAAAGTTTTGTGTGTGTGTTTTTTGGGGGGTTTTAAAAAATTAAAAGGATTTTTTTAAAAAAATTTAGTAAACAAACTGCAAAAGGGGCTAAAGGGGGTTAAGGGGAAGGAGATGAACAGATTTTTTTTAAAAAAATTTCAGCAATTTTCATATTTGCTCTTGTGTCTTTTAAAAGGGCTTTGTTTACAGCCGGATTTAAGAAAAGTTTAAGAGAAAGAGAAAAAAACTTTTTTTTTTTTTCCATTCGTATAAAGCGACGAAGTGAAGAAAAAGAAAAAGAAGATCAAAGCAAACATTACAAAAGAAAAAGGGGGAGGGGCGGGAAAGGGTACGTCAGACTGAAAAAAAAGAAGAGAAATCTTTTTCCACCCACATGAGAATTTTGACTGTTTATTTTTAGGCTGTTGCGGGTGTGTGTTTCGGTTTCACCCCAGAAATACCAACCCTACAAAAGGGGGTAATTGGGTACAGCCCCCATTTTGGGGGGTTTTTTGATGCCCAAAAAAAATATTTTTGATGAAACTCAGTGTAAAAATTTTGGGGGGGGGAAACCCGTTTGGAGTAACCCCCAAAAAACCCCACCAATATTAAAAATAGCTCCCAAAATAGGAAAAAAGAGGGAAAAAAGGGAAAAAACCCTGGCGGTTTTTTTACTTTTAAAAGGGGCAGCTTTTGCTGATAAGCTCTGTCTAATTTTAACCCCCTTTGGCCTTTGAAAAACCCCTTTTTTTCTTTTTCTTTTCCCTTTCCCTTTTTTTTGTTTTTTTGAAGCTAAAATTAAAAAAAATCAAAAAACCAATTGATCCAAACCTTTCATTTTCCCCCCCCAAAGAGCCCCCCCATTTGCCCAACCCCCCTGAGCACCTCAAAGACCCCAAAGTGGACAGGGCCCCGACTATGTATTTTTGTACATTTCCCCCTTTGGGTTTTTTCCCTTTTTTTGACGGTTTTCCGGGGTCTCCCCTCGAGTGTACAGGAAAACCCCCCGCGGAAGGTAAAGGGCCGTCGCGGGTGGATACCCGGGGGGTTTAGCACCAAAGGGGGAAGTGTTGTGCCCATTCACCTGAGATTTCGGGGGAAAGGGTTTTAACCGGCGCCTCCTTTGGGGCAGCGACCGCTTGGTGTGGCGCCAGTACGGTGGGAGGGGATGGCTCTGATTAAATTGAACTCCAAATGGACCATAAATTTGGGGGCCAAAAATTTTTTTTCCCTTTTTTCCCTCGATTTCGAAGTTGGCCCTAAAGGGAAAGGGAATTTTTTTTTTTTTTTTTTAAAAGTTTTAGAAGATTTGAACTTTTCCTACGCGGCAAAAAAAGGGGCCTTTTGTGGAAATTGGGTTTTTAGGAAAGTTGTTTCTAGTTAAAAAAAGATTGATTTTTTTTTTGTTAAAAAAGATGTTAATTTTAAATTCCTCCCCCTAAAAAACACCCCTGCCAGTTTTTGGGGAATCCGTTTTTTTTTCATTGCCTGTTTATAATTGGCCCCCCCCCTCATCGACGTCCTATGGGGGGGTTTGGTGTAGATTCCCGGGGTAGAGGCAGTCGTTCAGCCGGTAACCCTGCGGGATCCGGGAATGCCCAAAAGAGAAACCAATGTCAATTTTTTAAATTTTTCTTACAAAAAGGTCCTTTTTTTTTCCCTCACTGTAAAACTTTTGCAATGGGGTTTATCTGCCCCCCCGGGGAGGGGGGTTTCCCGTCGAAAAAACCCAAACCAAACCTTTTCCCAAAAATTTTTTCATTTAGAAAACCCCTTTTTTTAAAAACCCCAGTGTAGTGTTAAATTTAAATTTGATTTTGGCCCCCCAAAGTAAAAGTAGACCTTCTCGGCCCCAAAATTTTACCATCCGCCCTCGCCCAGGGGGACCAAAACTACTTTTTTAAAAGAAAAAAAATTTTAGTTAAAAATTTTTTTAATTTTTTTTAAAAACCCCCCTTTACCAAACGCATCCCCTTTTACGCAAACCCAAGCTCATATTTTTGCAAAAGTTTATTTTTTTTTTTAAAAAAGGGGTCGTTGTTGAAAATCGCGGGAGTTGGCTGAAAAATTTGGGGCCCAACTCCGGACAAAAGGGCCGGGGTTTGGGGGTGGGGCCCCGCTTTTTCCGGTGGAACGGGGGGGCCAGCGGCCCAATGCCATTTTCGGCCCCCCCCCAGTAGGGGGGCCCAAAAGGGGTCTAGATCGGTGATCAAAAAAATCATTAAAAAAATTGGGTTTTTTGGGTTTATTATTTATTTTTTGAAAAACCGGAACGGTAGTTGATTGAAACCCGAAAACACCTGAATGATTTAGCAAAAAAAATTTGGGTTTTTTTTGCTAAAAAAAATTTTTAAACTTTACCCCCAAACCCTTTGCTCCTTGCCCGGGCCCTCCTGCGTGGAGCTGACCCAAATGGAGGCCACTTTGGGCAGCCATAGAGTCGATCATCGTAGTAGGCTTTTGGGGAAGATAGGCAGTTAGGATTTTGGGAAACCCTGAAGACTCATTCCGGTCGTCGGCACCTCCCCAGAAGAGGTTTTTCCCATTTTTATTTGAAAAGGGGGGGGGAAAGGTGAACTTTAGACAAAAGGCATTCAAGTTTGAGTTTCGATCACCTAAAAACTTTCCCTTAGCAGATTGATTTTTCCTTTTTCCCCTTCCCCTCCCCCTTTCTTTCGTTTTTCCAGTGGGGGATAGTAAAGAGCCGCTAGTTTGGGAAAATTTTTCCGCCTCGACGAGAGCAAACGTTTTTCCGACGATTAAGCTGCAGCCGAGGCGGAAGAAGGTGCTCGAGGGCGCTGTCTTTTGGTGAGGATTTCCCTTTTTTTGTGGATTAAGTAGCCGGCTAAAATGAGAGACGGAAAAGTCGTCTTTAAAGTGGGCGGTGGGGGAAGAAGAGGGCGGCGATGAGGAGGAGGTAGAGGAGGACCAGGGCCGATGATGAGGAGAAGGTGCTGGTGGGGGTGACAGCCCATCAGGGGGGGTCGATTTGGGAGATGAAGAAAGTGGTGATGGGGGTGATGAAGGTGGTGATGGTGATTTTTCCCGAACAAAAGGGGAAACTTCTGTTGCGTCATCAGTCTCAGGTAGCAACCCCATATTTGATTTGCTCTTTCATTTGTTGACTGGTAAAAAGCGGCAAGTAGTGTATTTTGGGGAAAAAAAAGGAAAATTTGTTAATTTTTTTTCAGTGTTTGATTATTGATAATTTCAAAGAAAAATTTCTTTTTTGTGTGCTCAAACATTCAAGTAGTGATCTACTCATTACCAATTCAATTAATTCAATCATTTTGGTTGGTTCAAGGATAAGGACTTTTTTGGTTTGTTGATAGCGATCATAAAAAACCCAGCTTGTCTTTACAGAAAACATGACATTTCTTTTTCCTGGAAAAAAAAAATCAGGTTTTCCCAGCATCAAACACAAAAAAAAAAAAAAAACAAAAAACAGTTTATTTTTGCCAATTACCGTTTTAGTTAGTCAACACTTTGAACTAAAGTAAAAACGGCACTTTTTTATCCCCTTTTGTTTTTAAATTTTATCCCCGGGGCCGACGGTTTACGCTTTACAAAAAAAATTTTGCCAAAAAAAAAACTATTGCAAGACTTTTTTTCTGGAAAAAAAAAATTGTGATAACTTTTTTTTTATTCATTTTTACCTAAAGCGTTACATTTTCAACAAAAAAACTTCTTCTTCATCTAACTCCTCCTCCCCACCCTGAGGTCACCTCCTTCAGGGAATTAAAACGAATGATTGACATCTCTAGGGGCCTGCGTCTGCGGACAAACCAAAAGGGAAAAACTCTAACGATATGAGCGGGGCAAGCTTTGCCCAATGTGGCCTTTTGTGCGCGAGCACTTCCCGGTCCTGGCCAAAAAGGAAGGAGGCGTATGTGGAAGGTCGCATTATTCCAATAAAAAGGGGGTCAGGTTTGAACCCCTCCGGATTTTTCCACTGCTGGGGATCCGGGCAGTGAGTAGGGGGGAAATGTGAATGATGTCCCCTGCCTTTATGGATCACCCGAGTCTTCTCCCGTCGGGGGCCCGGGCCCCTTTCCCGCTCCAGGAAGATGCCCGGCGAGTCGAGGCCCGAACCCGCCTCGCTGTTTTCCCCCCCCTTCCGAGGAGTTCAAACTCCTTTGATGCAGCCGGGTTTCGTAGGTGACCAGCGAGTAGAAGTCGTCTTGAGTGGGGAAAGATTCCGCCGGGAAATTTTGGCAAGGGGAGGGGGGTTTGACACTTTGATGAAGGCGTTCCTGGATCTCGGGGTGTTTGGCCGTTGATGGCTGAAGGCTCAGCGTGGCGGAGGTGGTGTAAAAGCCGGCGATGAAGAAGGTGGCGCACTGGGCGCGATCTCCTCGGTGGTCATGTCTGGGAAAAGAAGGTTATAATTTTGATTTGATAAGCTAAAAAACTAAAAACTTAAAATTTTCTTTTACATTTCGTAGGCTTCTTTCCATCACCCGCAGCGCCAAATCCCCTTTCCCTCCATTCGCTTTTCCGCCTCCGCCTCGAGAACAAACTCAATGAAGCTGCTCGCTTATCAAGTGGCCGCCTCCCCTTGGCGTACTCGGCTCGCTTTTGGCCCACTAGGCCAATGGCCAGTCCTCAAAGAACTTGGTCTGGTTTACCAAAGCTCTCCACCTTGACCCGCTTGGTCAGCGCGGGGAACGGCCATGATGAGGACATCTTGGCATGTCGATTAGGGAGGCTTGTCCTGGAACAGCTTTCGCCGTGGAATATGGTTTGGGTTTGGGGTCTTTGAGGCTGTCCATTTTTAGGCCAAAAGCCTTTGGGATGATGGTGTCAATGTGAACAGTCGAAAGAGGGCTTTCACGTTGTGGATTGGCTAAAAATGAGAAAATTGATAATTTTTTATAATTTTGACATTTTCCCACATTACCTCCTCTTGACTCCGCGTCCATTTTGGGTGATCATGGTGTGGCCCAGTGCCGTCCATGCAGGTTTTCATCTGGCGCAGCTTTCCACGGAGAAATGCTGAACAGAAGCAAGAATTGAATGATTTTTCAGTATTTTTAAATTTGTTTAGGAGTTTATTTGTTTAGTTACCTGGAGTGGCAAGCTTCGCACCCGTTCCACTTTTCATCCGGCACAAAGAAGAGACTGTTCTCCATGAAGCTGTTGAGGGGGGGAAAAGTCCTGAAAAAGGGTTTAAAATATTTAAAAATTTTTTTGAATAATCTAGCTAAAAATTTCCTTACCTTCGTTAGTGTAGTTGGTGAATGGTTTAAAAGTACTTGCGGGACCAGCTCCGGATCGGCGACCATGATGGTGTACTTGCCATCATCGAAAAAGCCCCAAACGGGACCTTCCTTTTAATTTTTTCATGTTTGGCACCCCAGTTTTCTTGCTCATCACCGCCCGGATCATGTTGCCTCTTGCGTGTTTCGGGTTGCGTCGGGAAACTCCCGCTCGCTACGAGTCTTGTACCGCTGCCAGGCAAAACGGCCCCCACAATGGTGGTAAATGGCAATGATGGTGAGGGTGAGTGGCTCCATTTGGTATTAGGATTTTTAAAGAATGTTTAAAAAGTTGAATAAATTCTTTCAAAGGGTTTTGTTTTTGCGTTGTGGGTGAAGCATTCTCAGCACCCTGTGAGCACCCTTGTTTTTACAAAAAAATGTGGAAAAGTGTATATAGCACAAAAGGTGGAACACCAACACCAGGCGCTTTGTTTGAAGCTGCTGAAGACGAAAGAGTGCGTAGGGCGGCGACATTCAAGGCCAAATAGTGTGCGGGAGAGGGAGAGAGGGAGGAGGAAGTGCCCACAACAGCAGCCACATCAATGCATCGAAAATTTGACTAATCCCAGTTACGCTGTACGATAAACTTTTTGCTTTAGTGGAGTAATCTCCAGAACATCGGTCGTTGGCTACAAAAACTCAAACTTTTTGCTGCTGTAAAAAGGGCGACTGAAACAGCCACTGATTGAAGGGAAGGGGGGTAAAAGAGGAGAGGGAAGATAAACTAAAGGTCGCTTCGGTTACAGCTAATTGTTTTATTCCCCACATTCAATACAGTCACTGATAACCAGTTTTTGCCATACGTTGTATGACTGATAACTTTTTTTGGCAATAGCAAAAGCAGAGATACTGTTGCGCGCTCTTTTCAGTGTTTGTGCACTGCGGCGAGTGCAAAACGTTACAGTTTTGGCGGTAATCAGCGTCGTTTTTTGCTTAATCAGTCACTGCAAAAACGATCATACAAATTCACTCAGTACACAGCAGATTTGATTTATTTTAATAACAAAAAAGTAACTAAAACTTCTTTATGTATTGAGCCCTTGTCTGGCTTTGAAGAAGGGCACTCAATCTCGGTGTGATGCCACAGCGGTTGGTTTTTGTCTCTTTTCAGAATCAGATAGCCGCCCTTTTCCGAAGCCTTTGCCCCAGCTGTTCTCATGATGAAGGTGTCCTCCGTGTAGCCCCACCACCGTCACCACGTGATCCACATGGCGTGAACAGCCCGGGTTTGTTCCAAGTGCCGCGCAGCGCTTCATCGACCGGGCGTGCCCGTTGATTCTAAAAACAAAGCAAAAAATAACAAAAATTTTTAAAAATTTTAAACCCAGATTGCTTCTTACGCAATGGCCGCCGGTCCAAACTGATAGACGACGCCGATGATGTCGGCATCAGAGCGAAGGGTCGTTTGGCAGAAGCTAGTGGGGCGGGCCTTGGAGGGAAGTTTCGACACTGCTCGGGTGGCCGAACGTAGGCGGAGTTGCGGCCAGCGTCACGCCCTTCGCTGGGCGCCCCGCCAAACTTTGTGGGAAGCCGCCCCGGCAGCCGCCGCGCTGGCAGTTGAGCAACGCCTGTTTGTGAAAAACCCTCTGCCGGGGTCCTTATTTTCATTGGAGAGCATAAAGGCGGGCTCATTTCGGGGACGCCTGAAATTTTGATAAAGAAATTTAAAAGAGGTTTTAAAGAAAAAAATCCGACTAAAAACTTTCCAGCAAAAAATAACTTGAGGAAAGCAAAAAAATAATCAAATTTTTTATCAGTTATCAACTCAGCTCCTCACTACAATTCCACAGCGCCCTGCTGCTTCACCCGGGTCACCACCGAGTAGGACCGCCCACCGGACAGTTGTAGTCCGCCAGTCGTACCGGGCGGGCCACTTTTTCCTGGGACGGTCACCTTTCAGGTCGTTTACGGGGCCATTCAACATTCTTTGGATCGGGATCCCGGGGCCCCGGGTACGGAGGACTTTCGGTCGATCGATGTGGGCGGGGGTTTGGACCCGGCCGGCGAGTTGTTCTACGCCAATGGGGTTTCTACGTCCGCCGTTGGACGGTTGCTGCTGGCCCAAAGTTTCGGTCCCGTTCCCAGGTATCCCCCTCCTCTTCCCTTCATAAACATCATCGTCGTCACCCCCTCTTTTAACCCATCATGCTTATCACCACCATAACCCCCTCATCAATATTTTAGTTATAGTCCTTCTCGTCGGTAATGTCCAGGTCTTCCAGTTTCATGAGAAACTTTCGGCAAACTCCTCGTCGCTCTACATGTACGGCAAAAAACTTTAAAAAAAATTTACGCAAAAATACTTTAACTTACATAGGCAGCAAAGGGCGTCAGCCCTAGTTTGTGGGCTCTCCCCTTCGCTCCCGAACATCTCGCCCATTTAATGTCTCCCCGGGGCCCGGTGGTAATTCGCCATCAGGTGTTCAATCGGCGGAGGATGGTGATCGCCTGGCCGTCCCCAGCAGGTCCAGGTGAAAAACCTGAAATTTGAAAAAAGGAATTACCGAAAATTACCCAAACCTCAAAACATTGCACTCACAAAGAATTTCACCACCCGTTTCAGCGTCGAGTTGAAGAGATTGACCGAGCCGGTGGAGTGGTCGGTGAGGAGGAGGGCGTCGTAGCACTGCTCCACGGCGTCCCAGTGGACGTCGTCCCGCTGGGCGGCCTCCGGCACCAGCTGACCGAGCTTCAGCTCACCCTCAGGTCCGCGAGGATGCGGCCGAGGCGACCGGAAGGCGGCAGGCCTTTGCCGGGGCAAACAGCTTATTGTACTTTTCGCTCATGTGAGCTATTTTCCCATTCGGAAAAGGGCGGATCATCGTACTGTCTAGCAAAACTATAGGCCTTCCAAAAATGTCGTGATAAAGAGCAGCAGTAAAAAAGAAGAACGCATCTTTTTACATGCATACAAAGTAAAAATTTGAAAATTAGCTCTATCATGATGATGAGGTGGTAGTGAACTACCATTTTATACCAACTTTGTCCTTTTCATGGTGTTTTAATTTTGGTTGTTTTAATTGCCACTTAAACATGGGAAAAACTCGTATGCCTGTTTGCCCATTTGAAACAATGTCTTTCAATTAAAAATTTATATTTCTACTAATCAAAACCAAAGTTTGCCAAAACGACTGAAGGTTTGAGAAGGTAAAAAAAAGTTTTCTCAAAGTAGTTTTAATCAAGAGAAAACTGACCCAAAAAGTAAAACTTAAAATTATGCTTTGAATAAATTGGAGGCATATTTAATCAAAAAAATCAAAAATCTTTTTTCTATTGAAGCTTAAAAATCACTAAAAAGAACATGGTAATTAAACAAGTTTTTTAGCAAATTATTTGTTTGACAGGTGCAAAATTTTTAAATCAATAAAAAATGTTAAATCGTTCTAAGTTGACACAGTTGGCAAAAAACAATAATTTAATTTTAATTTTTTTAAAATTTTTTGTTTTAATTAAAGTTTTAAAGATTTAATGATTTTTTCAGAAAAAAAAACCCTTTGATTGATATACAAACTTTATTACTGATGAAATGAAAGACAATAAAAATACGGTTTTACAAAAAAATGAAAAAACAAAGATGATGAGATGATTTATGAACCACAGAAAATCCAAAATTTAGCCTCAACTCAGTGCTTGATCCCCCAAAAGTAGGGCACCCCCCCAAAGGGGGCTTCCACCTCGGTCCCCCGGGGCCCGGGAAACGGCCCTCGACCCTGTTTGGTCGGCCCAGCTCCCGGGGCGGCAGGCGGCCCTCCTCCTGGGGGGGCCCCCCTGCACCAAAAGGGGGCCCGCCCCCAGGAGGTCGTCCCCCACCAAAAACCTGGTCGTCCCCCTTTTAAGCTCCCGGGGTCTCGGGGGCGGCCCACCAGGGGGGGCGAATGAGGGGGGGGGGGGGGCCCTCGCGGACGCGCCTCCAGGCGAGCTCCACCAGGAGATCTGAATGCCCGCCCATGCAATCTACTAGCCCCCGGGGTGATCTGCACCACCCGAGGTTTCAAATAGGTCCACGGGGGCGGGCCCAAACTTCAGGGCATCAGTGGGGCGGGGCCTGCCCCCCAAGCGAATGTACAGCTCCTGGGGGGCGGCTCGAGGACCCGGGTAGCCCCCCGCCGTGATCGAGGGGACGATAAAGGAGTATCCGGCGGGGAGAGGGAGAGGACGGCGGGAACAGAGAGCGAAGACCGTTTCATGGGACCAGTCCCCCGCCTTGGCGTTAAAGCCCACAAAGTTTGGAGGTACTGATTTTTGAAGGCAAGTGGGGTCACCACGACCAGTCCTTCATGATGATCGTGATAGTGACACCCCCCACCCCCCTACTGGTGGGCCCAATGTTGGCGTAGAAACTTGGTCAGAGACTGGGCGCCCCGCCACCTCCGGGTCGGTCACGCCCAGCGGACCTGGGTAGTCGAAAAGGAGGGCCTCTTTCCGGTTGGAAGCCATAAACGCCGGGGGGAACCTCGGCAAAACGTTTCACCGTTCGACAAACCACTCCCCCCGCCGGGTTTGGGAGAAGTCCCCCCGTACTGCCCGCCCCGTCGGAGTAGTTGATAACCGGGGGAAAGGGGGTTTTTTGGGGAAATTGAAGATCGAAACTTTGCCGAAGGGGGGGCTAAAAGTGGAGTTTTTTCTTTTACAAGTATTTCCACCCCCTTTGGGGTACTCCGGCGAGTCGGTGGGGAATTTTTGGGTAGCCCCAAAAGGGGGTGACCTGGGGGCCGGGGGAAATGGGGGTTTCGATCATCCCCCTTTGGATGGGGAAATCGGGCGCCATAAAAGGGCGAGATGCCGTAGGTGCGCCCCCAAACGGGGTGAAACTCCAGCGTGGATCTTGGGAAAAAACCGTTCGAGTGACCATCCCCGTATTTGAAAACTTTTTCCCTGGTTAAGCTTTTTTTCTGGTCATTAGAGCCACCGCCACCCTTAAAACATTCCACGTGGCCCAATGGGCGATCGAAAGAAGCGCTCCGAGCGGGCCCCGCCCACCGGTTTTCGGAATCAGCCCCAGCTGATTGGCCAAAATTTCCCGGGTAGACGGCTTTGGGCCCTTTTTTTTCCCCGCAAAAAGGCGGAACTTGAGGCCCGCCTCGATAGGCAGCCGTCTCTTTGGGACTGCTGCTGTACGGATAGGAGTTGTTGACGCTGATGCAGAGCAGTGGGCCCGCCGAAATTCGGATCTCGGCGGAGGAAGAGCGGCGCCGAGGAGTCGAGCATCAGCGCAAAGCCGTCCGAGTTGAGGAAAAGGTGCTCCAGAAGGAGGAGGGCCTCGTCTCGCGTTGAGTCGTAGTCAAAGTCGAGGAGGTAGTTGAAGTGGCGGCGAGGCGACAGCCCCCCGGTGTCCATCGGCCAACGGGCATTTCAGCGACTGGTGGGTTTTTTTGTCCCTTTTTTGGAAAAAAAAAACAAAACATTAACTGATTGAAACTCCTTAAACTTTTGGGGTTAAAAGTTACCAGCTGGCATTGTTGTGCCATAGGGGAAAAGCACACCTCCCGTCGGTCTGAGTCGCCCACCCAGGGGAAAGGGTTTGTACTCGGTGAGGAAGGGTTTTCTTTGGGGTGCTCCTTCTTCGCAAAGTGCACCCCCCGCCGGACCGGGACTGTTGTCGGGGAAATGAAGCGCCAGGAGGTGGGGCTCGTTTCCTCAACTCGGGTGATGACGTTCAGCGAGGAGCTCTGACCACTGTTTTTCCGGTGCTGAGCAGGCTAAACTTGAAGGAGGTTCGATTGCGGTGGTAGTTCGGAAAGGCCCCACCGAGCGGGGGTTTTGAAGAGGACAAACTCCGTCCTCTTGGTGGCATTGTTGCTGACGATGTAGATGGCTAAAAGGGGTTTGGTGATGAGGACTGATGTTTGTGTTTGATCATAAAGAGTGATGTAAGTAGATAGTTTGCCATGGTTGTTTTAAAGGCAAAAAGTGTTTACTGTTTCTTTTTTCTTGAAGTGGATTTTCTGTGCTTTTCCCTTCTTTTTCAGGTCTACTGGGCAAAACCCTGGCGCTGAATTTCCCCTTTATATTACAATTTTTTTTTGGAAGTTGTGGGTTGATAGTGTGTGGCGCTTAACTGTGGTGATGAAAGGAATGCTAATGAAGAAAGAACGAAGAAGACTGACACATTTTTGTATGCGATTATGATAATGAGGGTGATGTGGTGATAGTTGACGGAGAAAAGGTAACAATTTGTGTGTTTGTTCAAGCAAAAATGGCCGCCCCCCGTACCACTTTTGTAAACAGTACAACTGACAACTGTTGCGTTTTCTGCCTTTTCACAATTTCACACAACACTTTTCCCTTCTGCCGTTGTTTTTAAAAATTGCGGCGACGTTTTTTTCCCCTTTTAAACTTTTGGGGTTTTAAAATTTACAAAATTTTTAAAATCCTGGATGTTTTTTTTTAAAAAATTTTTTTCAAAAATTTGCTTCCCAAAATTTTTTTGGGGTTTTGAAAAGGGGGGGAAAAAAAAAAAACTTTTTTAAGAGGAAAGGGCCTTCTTTGCACTTCAAAACAAATTTTTTTCAAGTTTTCGGCTTTGAACAAAAACTTTGGCAGTCAATTTGGGTTGTTTTCTAGTGGGGGGAAAAAAAAAAGAAAAAACAAATAAAGAATAACATTAGGGGCCCAAATTCCAACTGCAAATTGGTTTCTCCATGAGGGAAAAACAAAATTTTTTCCCAGAACCCATTGCTTTCTTAAATCTGCCGTTGGTTTTTTTTTCCATCTTTTTCTCCTTTTGAATCAGATCTTTTCTGACTTGGCCATGGTACAATGCTGAAAAAACAATTTTTCTCTCTAAATCCAAACAGCGCCATTTTTTGGGTCTTTCATCGCCCACCGGAATTAAAAGCTCCAAGAACCCCTTTCAGTCGTTTGTTTCCCTTGCAAAATGATTTTGGGGGTTGGGCGTTGGGCTGCGGTTCAAGGTCGTACTTGCGGGAGGTGAGTTATCAGGAAAACACAGGGGAAAAAAGGGTATTCCCAAAAAAGGGATTCAGGGGGTTTTAAATTTTTATTTTTCATTTAACCGGAGTTTAGTTAAAT
Organism: Tyrophagus putrescentiae; assembly: GCA_024499935.1. Classification (NCBI taxonomy): domain Eukaryota; kingdom Metazoa; phylum Arthropoda; class Arachnida; order Sarcoptiformes; family Acaridae; genus Tyrophagus; species Tyrophagus putrescentiae. Next base: position 6,147,511 of record JAMZRA010000008.1, read on the forward strand.
TTTAGAAGGTAAAAAATTTTTAAATTTTGGGGAATGGAAATTTTGTTTTGCAGCGAACGTTTTTTGGTTTTTTCATTTAGAAGTTGCGGGGAAATTTTGCGCTTTTCGATTATAACTTTTCCCAATTTTAATTTAATAGAATTTACATGGGGGGGGTTTTTAAAATTTTTGTTTAGTAACGGCCTTTTTTAAAAAAGCTTTTAAAAAATTTTTTTTTAAATTTTTAAAAAAAAAATTTTTTTTAAGGGGGGGGATTTTTTAAAAAATTTTTTGGAAAAAGGAATTTTTTTTTTTTAATAAACAAAAGAAAACAAAGTTTTTTTAAACGGCGCAACTTTTGGGGGGTTAAATTTGGAGGGGAACTTTTTTTTTTTGAAATTTTTCCGAGAACGCCTTATTTTGGAGAGATTTAGGTTTTTTCCGTTTGGGGGGTTTTGGGGGTTTAAGGAGGCCTTTTTTTCCGGGGGTAGCTCACCAGTTTTTTTGGGAAAGGTTTTTTTATTTTTCCGAATTAACATAACCTAAGTCCACTTACCCTAGCGTAGGAATAAAAGAAGGCTGGTCGGCGTTGTATTTTTTTTTTGAGGCCGGGCAGGTCTGGGGCCCGCGCCGCTTTTTTGTTTGGGGTTTTTTTTTGTGGCGTTCCAGGACTCCTCACGCCTGTGGGGGGGGGGTGTGAAAAAAAAGGTCAAAGAGGGAAATCAAAAACCCCACTCAAAAAAGATCTCATTACCTCCATTGTCGCGATGTTCTCTCGAGCGTCAGCTGTCCGTTGAGGGTGCAGGTGGGTGGTCGGTTCAATGGCCGATCCGAAACTGCGTACCATGCACTGAGCCTTGGGGTTAAAACTCCGTCTGCGTCTTCACGCCCCACCATTTTCTTCATCCCCGCCGTGCGGGCAAAGGGGCGGCCGTTGTTGTCAAAGCCGTGCGTCATCTCGTGGCCGATGACGGGGCCAATCGAGCCGAAATTCATCGAAAAGGGGGCGGGCCTTGTCGAAAAAGGGGCCCGTCTTGGGGACGGCGGGGGGGTGGCTGAGAAAAAAAAAAATTTTAAAAAAAAAGTAAAATTTTTAAACTTTTTTCGCTTTCACTTACTGATGGATTCCCCCGCGGGCATGTGGGGCGGCGTTGACGGTCTGAAAAGAAGAAGAAAAAAATGCTGTTTTTAAAAAACCCAAAATGAAGGTCAAAACTTAGGGCCGGAGTCATCGGCCAGAGGGGGGTGTGGTTGGGGGCGTCGTGCATCGTGTAAAGCGGGTGAGGGTTTGGTCAGCGTGTTGAGGACCTCCCGACTAAAGGAAACTTGCCCGCCTGCACGTTCCCCCCCCTTCAGGTGCTCGTAGTATGGTCGGGGGTCGGCGTGGGGGGGGGCCATGACCCCAGTCGGGTAGGCGATTTCTCCTTGAGGGCCCCCATTCTCCCACGCCAGCTTCTTCGCTCCGCGTCGACCCATCTTTTGGTGGAAAAGGATTTTTGGGGGAAGCTCCCCTTTGACCCTTCCCACACCCCGGCCTCCTTTTTGTCGGGGGGCGTGAAGTGGGTGTCCACGTAGACGCGGCCCAGGGCAAAGGGGAGTTTTGGCGTTCCCCACGTTGAAGCGACCCCCGGCGTGGGCACCTCCCCTTTGACGCCTTTCAGCGTCGAGCAAAACCCGCCTCATTTGGGGGAACTGGTCGGTGGTCACGGGCCGAAGCCCAAAAGGAAACCAAGCAAAAGGTTCTGAACTACTTCCTCCTTGCTCGGGGAAAGGGTCTCGGCACGCCGGCAGGATGTTTTGGGCCCACGCCGATCTTGCCCCTCCAGCTCAGGTGCTTTGGGGTGGATTTGGGTGGCCACGGGGATGGATTTTACCCCCTTTTGACCCTTTCGATGCGGGGGTTTTGGTGGCGGTTTAGGCCGGAGAGGGTCCCCGGGGCGGATAAGTTAAAGGGGGTTCAGTTTGGAGGACGGGGGGCGATGTTCATCCCGGTTGGACCATCTGCCGATGTCCCCCTTTCCCTTTGGCGTTGTCGGGGGCCCCAAGAGGGGGGCCGACTGGCGGATGTATCCTTTGGGCCTGCCCCTGCCCCGGCGTAGGGGGCCCTTTGGTTGAGGAGGACCTGCGGCGGGAGCCCGGGTTGCCGCCGGGGCCGATCATGGGGAGGGACTGCTTCATGCGGGGCTGGTACTGGACGACCTTTCAAAGACCGGCGAAAACCCGGTGTGGGCGAAGAGCTGGGTTTAAGCCCGGTGTTCCGTGCTTCCCGTGCGGCACGTGGCCCCCGGGGGCCTTTGGGCCCCATGGGCCAGCCGCCCAGGGGGGTGTCCACCATGGGGACTCCCGGGGCTTCAGGCCCCCGGGCATTGTGGGTCGCTGTAAAGGGAAGAAAAATTTAGTTAAAAAATTTTAGTTTGAAAAAATTTTTTGTTTTAAAACGCGGTCTTACTGATGTTGCTGCCTCGCTGAAGAGGTTGGCGAGGTGGGAGACGGCGTGCGTTTGGAAGCGTTTTCCTCGCTGCTCATCGACTGCTAAATCCCCGGTGAATCTCGCTGTTGCGGATGGTAAAGGCGGAGAGGCGGGCGCTCTCCCCCGTCACGGGTGCGTCTTCTAAAAGTTGCCGCACACGTAGTCGTAGAATCGTCGCACGGGTTAGCCCCTCTTTCATCGACTTGGGGAGGGGGTTCGTCGGCGATGGACTTGCAGCCCGGCATTCTGGCAGACGGTGCTCTCGGCTGTGAGAAAAAGGGGGGTAAAGTTTTATTTTTCGGTTTAGGTTCGGTTTGGGTTCGGTTTGGTTCGGTTTTGTTTTCGGTTTAGGTTAGGTTTGGGTTGGGTTTTTCGGTCTTTTTTCTTCCCCGGCGGGAGCGGCGTTGCCGGTTCCGAATGCTGCGACCGCAAAGGGCAGATCACAGTGAAAAAGCTTCATTATTTTGGTGGTGATCAGCTACACGTCCTCGGCATTGTCACCATGGAAATGATACCGGGCTTACATTTCAACGACCCCTAATGGGCCGCAGAAACAGCCCTTGGACTCAAATTTTAGGGGCCCATTTCCCTAATTTTAATTTTTAAGTTTTTTTTTACTATTGCCACATTTTTAAATTTTTACCACCATGCTGACAAGAAAAAGGCCTTTCATCGCCATCATCAAGGGCACATGGGATGCGGTGCGTAGATTCCCCAAAGGGACTTTTTCTTCACCATTGGCCAAGTTGGGGGTTACCTTTCCCAACTGCCCATTTTTTTGAGCAACCTGGGGTTTATCAGGGTTTTAGAACCTTTTAGAAGCTCGCAGTGGGGTAGTTATAGTAGTAATTAATGGAAAAAAAGAAAAAATCAGCAACATCTTTAAACACCTTAAGTGTGCTCGTAGCACCTCTTGGTACTTTTTGCCTCCATCTTATCACTTCTCTTTCTCAAGTGGACAGGTGGTGCGCTGATAGAGAAAAGCAGCAGCTATTGATAGTTAATCACAACTTGTGTGGGCGTGGACTTATCGGCACAGGCAAGCCAGCCGGTGAACGTGCCATCTTGTAACAATATTTACCAGCAGTCTTACGAGTCATCACTTCTTACCACTGCAAAACATACCTTTGCACCTACTTCTTTTGGTTGCATTAAGGCGAAAATGAATTAAATAAGCGGTAATTGGCAATGGCCACAATTGTAATTTTGGAGACTTTGTTATCACGCAGTAGACGTGTCAGTTCATTCTGAGGTTGCTCAATCAACGGCGTGAAACAGGTAACTTTTAGTATCAAAACTAATCAACACAGCCACTTTTACTGGTCGATCCTAGTTTTTTGAATTTAAAGGAAAAAAAACGGCATCCCTTCTTAAAAAAAAAAATTTTTTTAAAATTTTTTTTTTTTTTTTAGATTTAAAAATTGTGGCTTAAAAGGGGAATTTTTTTAAAATTGTTTTATTTTTTTAGTCCTAAATTTTTATTTGGTTTTATTTTGGGTTTGGCCCTTCGGTCGTTATTTTAGGTTAGGGGGGGGGGGGGTTTTTAAAAAAATTCCAAGAGGAGGGCCTTGCCCCCTCTTTTGGGTTTGGTCAAAAAAATTCTGCAGTGACCTTTAAAAGCGCACTCCTTTGGCCAAAGCCGTGCTCTCCTATTAAACCCCCCCTTTGTAACCAAAAATCCCCCTTCTAACTTTTCTCCCCCAACCTGCCCGGAAAGGTTTCCCATTTCTACCCGGGCACTTGCTCTTTTTAAAAACCATTTTCTTTTTTCCTAAAAAAAATTTTTTTTAAAAAAAAATTTTTTTTCCCATTTTTTGGGGGGGACTTTTTAGTTTAAAAATTTTTTTTTACCAAAAGAAAGGGGGTTTGCAAGGGGCACTTTTCCTTGCCCCTCCTTTTTTCTTCCCTCCAAAAACCTTTTCTTAGACGTTTCGCGGAAGAGAGCCCCACTTGTTACCCAAACGGGGTTTTTGGGTTTTTACTTTTTGGGCCCCCGCGGGAGTCTTTGGGCCAATTCCAATCCCGCCTTTCTACGGGTTTTTTAAAAAACCTCTGGTTTTCAAAAGGGAAAAAAAGGGGTTTAAAAAATTTCCCCCCAATGTAAATTGGGGTCCCTTTGATTTTAGTCATTTTTTTAAAGGCCTTTTTTAAAAATTTTGTTTTAAATTTTTTTTGTTTTTTTTATTTTTTTTTTTGACCGAACTGATCGGTATCTTTTCTTAAATTTAAAATTTTTTTTTAAAAAAATTTTTTTTCCACAAAAATTTTTTTGTAAAAATCCAAAAAAAAACCTAAAAGAAAACGTTTTTGCAAAAAATTTTAAATAAAGAAAAAACATTTTTCAAAATTTTGAAATTCTTTTTCAAAACTGCCAAAAAGGCCCTTTTTTTGCGGTTTTTTTTTTTTTAATTTTAAATTTTTTTTTTTTTCCCTTTTTAAAAATGTTTTAAATTTAAAAAAAAAAAAATTGCTGAAGGGAAACTTTTTTTTATTGGTTTTTTGGGACCCTGGTAAATTTTTCCCGGTACCCAACCTACGCTAAAAAATTTTTTTTCCCCCATGGAAAAAAATAATTTTTTAGGTTAAAATTTGGCTTTCATTTAAAATTCACTTGTTTTTTTTTGTAAACAACTTTTTTTAAAGATTTACCTCTGTTCCGGGGCCCCCCCCGGGTTGTAATTTTTTCACCCCCCTTTTGTGTTTTTTTTCCGGGGTTTCAAAGATCTTTTACCGCTGCCTTTCCCGAAATTTTCCCCTATTTTCTTTTTTTTCCCTTGGGGGGTTTAAAACGTAAACCAAAATGCCCCTGTAGGCCCTTCTCATTTACCTGCGAAACTTTGGCCCTTTTCCCACCCGGGCCGCCCCCCTTTTTTAAAACCTTTTGGTACTTAAACAAAATTTTTTTTTAATTTTTCCCCGGGGGAAATGGGTCCTTTTTTATCAAACTCCTTAAAAACTAAATCCCTGTTGTTCTAATGGCCCTCCCCCCCCCCTTTTCATCTTCACCTTCCCCCGGGGGGTTTTTTTACTGCTGGCGGAAATGTTTTTTTTTCCCTTTACTTCAAAAAACGTTTGGGTTTTTTTCCCCCGGGGCCCCCCCCTCTTTTAAACCTCCCCTCAACCCCAGGGGGTGGCATTTCCTCGCGGTTCCTTTTTCCAAACCTCCCTTTAACCCCATGGCTTCTTGGGTTCTGCGTTTTTCCCCCTTTTTTTCCCCTTTTTTCTGAAGCCTCCTTTTGATACCCTACATTTTTGCCCTTTCCCCTCATTTTTCTTAAGGAAAATTCCCGTCCCCCCATGCTTACTGTTCCCCTACCGCAAAATCGAAAACCCCCGCTAAAACTCCCCATTACTTTGGGGAAATTTTTCACATCCGCGCCCCAAAACCCTACGGGTTTTTTGGTTTTTCGACCCTTTTAAGGAAATAAAAAAAATCCCTTTCTTTTTTTTTGTTTTAAAAATAAAAACTTTTATTTTTTTTTTGTTACATTTGTTTTTACCGGTTTACTTTTTGCTTTTAAATTATTTTGCTTTTTATTTTTTAAAAATTTTTGGATTTTTCCGGGACTTTTTTTGAAAAGGGTTTTTTGGATGTGCCTGGAGCTTTGCTGAACATGGGGGGTCCTCTTGGACGGTAAAAAGTGATTGCTTTCCCTTCTCTTCGAAAATTAATTCTTTAGATTCAGAGCCTCGGAAGAATCATCTTTGCCTCCTTTGGAAACTTCGCATGCATGTGTCTGCAAAACTCTGTTTTTAATTTTTAAATTAAAATTTTTTCGTTTTGCTATCACATACCATCTTTTTCGTTTTCTTCTTTTTTCTGCTGTTTTTTTAAAATTTATAAAAAACTAATAGTTTTTTTTAAATTAACATTTAAAAAATTTAAAAAATTACAAACGGGAAAAATTTTGGGATTTTTTAATTAATGTACCCCCTTTTCGGTTCCTGCCTTTTTGTACATTGTTTTTTTTTTTTGCTTATAATGCTGTAATATAAGTTCAAACGTGCTTGAAAAAGTTATTTTTTGTTTACCTTTTTTGTTTCAAGATCGTTAAATTATATTTTATTTTTCTTATTGTAATTTTTTAAATTTTTGAAAGCCCTTTTGTAAATAAATTTCCAAATTTTTTTTTTTCATTTTTTTAAAAAACAGTTAAATATTTTTAAATCTAAAATTAATTTTTTTATTTTGATTAAATTTTTTTTTGTTAAAAAACCTCTACCTTGCTCACAATTTTTAAAATTTTTGGAAAAAATGCAATTTTGTTTCTAAAAAAATTAGTTAAAAATCTAAATAAAAAAACTCTTACCATAAAATCTACTCATTAGCTAAACGCGTTTTCAATTTTTGTTAGCACCAATTTTTAAAACAATTTTTTTTAAAGGGTAAAATTCATTGATCCATCTCTTTGTTGTGGGGAGTACACAGTTGTTCCGAATTCATAAAATAATTAAATTTTACCTTTAGAAACAAGGGAAAAAAAACAGTTTCTATGTTTTTTCTCGTTTTGTTTTCCAAATTGGATTCGCCAAATTTTTTCGACTTTTTCTTAAACGGTTCAAAACTTATTGGAAATAAAATGAAATTTTTTTTGGAAAAATTTTTTTTTTACTTCGTTGTTGGTCTTTTGGTTCACCCAAAAAATTTATCAAAAACTTGTTTATTTTTCCCGCATTGTTTTTTCATGGGGCTCGTTTTGCGTTAAAACCAAAATTTACACTTTCCTTTCGCACAGTTAAAAGATTTTTGGGGCCCCTTTTAAAAGGAAATCCAGAATCTCTTAAAAAATTCCCTGCAAAAAAAACCCTTTTCTAAAACCCAAAGCCCGGGAAAACGTGCTCACTTGACCCCGACAAAAGTTTTTTCCCCTTTGGGTGCAAGTTTGGGGAAAATTCTATTGCCTACCCCTTCCAAAGTAAAAAATTATTGTAAGCACATTTTCAACTTGTAATTGATATTTTTTAAGCCGATTTTTTAAAGTTTTCATAAAAATTTAAAATCTCATCATATGAAAAAGGGAAGGGAAATGTTGATTCTTTTTTTTTAAATCCTAAAAAAACTGTTGGAAAAAAGAAAAAGGATTGGGGGATCCATTATTGGGGAAACCAAAAGCGCCCGCCGCCCTGATAAAAATTTTTTAAAAGATGTAATTTTCTTGTATCAATTTTTTTCAATAAAAATTTTTATGTTATAAAATTTAAAAAAGATAACTAAATTGAATAAGCTGAAAACGTTATGCCCCTTTTCGGGGGAATAAATAGCGTTTTTCAGTTTGACAAGTTTAAAATTAAAGTGATTTGTATTTTAATCGCAATGGTACTAAAACTCATCAAAATCACACTTTTAATGCGTGATCAAAACCGGGGCTAAATCCACACAGAGAGCTCACCCACAACTGGGTAATGAAAATATTCTGTTTAGGCCTCCTAACCACTGTGTTGTGTTTCCTTCCTTACAGCATTTAAAACAGCAAACATGCAAACAAACAGACAAATAGAACTTTTTTGCCCTTTCCGATTTTCCCTGAACACCAGTTTTTTTTCGCCGCACACTGTTTTAAAGGCGGGTCTGATCCCCCTAAATCCCATTGATGTCGCACCATTATAGTCTGTTGTTAAATTCCCATAACTGTTATGCAACACTCGCAGGTCTTCTAAAGGGGAAATTTTAAAAAACAAAAAAAGAGTTCATGCTATTTTGGTTGTAGCTCGGGTTACCAAAAAAATTAAGCACTCAAAAGTATGATCTTTTGACTTTACCCACATTGGGTTTGTGCACCCAAAACCCTTGGACCCAAAAGTTCGTGTCTTTGAACAAAAAATAAAAAATTTTGTTATTTTAAAAACAAGCACTGTTAAACACTACTTAAAACTTGAAGTGTAAAAAAAGTTCAATTTATTTGTTAAAAAAAAAAAAAAAAAAAAACTCTTGAATTTATTTTTATCGGTTTAGTGTCTGTTCCCCGCCAAGTGGGGGGCGTTTCCTTTAAATACAACAAAAAAAACTCAATAAAAAAAGTCAGTTACAAAAAAAATCTTTATTTTAAAAACAAAATTTCATTTTTCACATTTTATTTTTTCAATAAAACAAATTCTTCTCCATCATAAATTGCAAAAAAGGTTTTCCTCACTCAAAAAATGTTTTCGTTCAGATAATTTTTTACTGAAACAGCTATGCAATGAATTTAGTAATGCTGGGAAAAAATTGAAAAAAAAAAGGAATCAAAAGACAAGATCACAAAAAATTGACAAATCTTAAAATGTTTTTGCAGACGATTTCATGCATCACAGGGAAAAGGCAGATCTAGCACAAAAACCACATTTTAATTCAATGACAAAATGTTCCCCAGCACTCCTAAAAAAACAACACATTTTTTGCATCTCTTTTTGGGACCACCAAATTAAAAAAAACTGTCACTAAAAAGCAAACTATTAAAACGTCATTATCCGTTTTTTTTTTCAACTTCAAAAAGTTTTAAAAAAGCCTAAACTTTTAATTTCAAAAAAATTTTTTGTTTTCTAAATCCACACTTGGGCAAAAACGTAAAAAATTGGGCCAGTGAGCAAAAAAATTTGCTGCGTTCTTAAAAACATTTTGAAACAAGCTTAAAAACTCTTACATTGACTTTATTAAAGTTACGAGTACATGAGAAATCACTGCAAAAAATAAAAGAGGTTATCTAAATTTTAATTAATTTTAAAAAATTTTTAAATCACTAACCCGTAAAAAGAAAACATTTGAAACAAAAAAGAAAAAAAATTTAAAACATGGTAAACGGTTTAGACAAAAAATAAATACTTGGTAAAGGACCTTAAAGACATTTGGAGCCTAGCCTAAAAACAAAATAAATAAATGAACCGCTAAAAAGAGCAAAATAGAAGAAACAGAAAGCTCTGCACACTTACCGCTGTACGTCAGTCCGTACGGCTTCTTCACAAAGAGCCGACTGGCGTGGAGAAAGCTGAGGCGGAACTTCTGTCTGGGCGGAAGTGAAGTTCGATCGTTGCAGCAACAGCAGTCCCTGGCGAGAAAGGCCATGATCAGCGGTCCGGCCCGGTGGAGGCAGCCGTTGATGTGGGCGACGAAGAGGTGGATGCCGACGCAGCCAATGGCCGACTCGACGATCAGCGAGAGGATGGGCAGGTAGGCCAGTCCGGTCACCTCCTCCGCCTCCTCCTTCCCGAAGATGAGCGCCATCAGGTAGTAGGCGGAGGCGGGCAGGTGAATGGCCAGGTAGGCGGTGAGCACCGGTGCCCAGAAGGCGTCACAGCGAAAGAAGAAGGCAAAGTGACGGAGATTAGTCGCCAGAGCTGACTTGAGATTGAGCTGAAGGTAAAGGTAGTTGAGACGATTTGGTTGCGACTTAGAGTACAACTTTGATGAACTGGCGATGGTGGTGATCCAGCAGAAGGAGAAAGAGGGCTTGTTCAGCTGAGCGAGGTTCCGCTTAAAAGTCGCCTCAATGTACGCCAGGCTGACTATGCCGAGGACGCCGGTGAAGGTGGTGATGAAGCCGGCGGCCAGAAGGACGATGGACAGCGCCACTAGGTGAACGAGATAGAGGAGCGGAAAGAAGAGCACCGCAAGTAGAAAACTGATCATCAGAGAGCCGCCGGAAGCCACTGTTGACTGCCAAGTGCCAGTGATGACCACACGGGCAGCTGATAGGATAGCCCAAAGACGGTCAGGCCGACCAGGAAAAGGTCGACTGCGCCCACAAAGCCAATCCGGACAGCGTTGAGGACGACCGGGGTAAAGCTTGAACTTTTGAGGTGAGCATCGCTCGGCGAAGAAAGTCATTCAGCTGACAGTGCTCTCTAAAGTACAACGCCCAGTAGAGGAAGGCGGCGTAGAACAGAATGGCACTGAGCATTAGGTAGATGTGACGGTGGAGGGAGAAGAGGTGGACGAAGTCGAGAAGAAGGGTGGGCAGCAGGTCAGGCAGGACAGCCCAACCGGAACAGCCTAAAAGCAGGTAGAAGGCTAGCTGCAGTAGGGCCCAGTAGACGATCAGGGTGATGAGCAGCTGAAGGCGGCGCCGGACGTCGTCACCACCACCTGAATTGGCAGTCACCTCACTGCAGACGGAAAAGTAGCGCAGGTACGGCTGGACATCGCCGCTGTACGGCGCCGCCCAGTGGCGGACCAGAGTGATCAGCTCACCTAGATTGACCTTTATTCGCTCCTTGATGGGCAAAATGTGCTGTAGACAAATTGAAAACCTGTTTGGCGTAAAACTGCCGAAAAACATTTTTGAAAAAAAAACTTCACGTATTTGCTTTTGCGTACAGTACAGTAAGAATGGTGAGAAATACAATTTTGTAGTTTTATTTTTTAATGTTTTGCGCTTCTATTAAAAATTTTATTTTTTTTCTATGTCTGCATAATAAAGTTTGTAGCAAAATGACAATAAAATTTTGCAATTATACAAACCCTTCTTAATTTGTTTACTTTAGAAATCACAAAGTTTAATAAGCGACACGGCACTTTTGACGTTTTTTAAATTGTGATTTTGGGGTGGCTGATAGAAATCATGAAAAGTACACTAATCAAGTTATAGGATTTCTATAACTCTATGTGAAACCGGTTCTCCGATGTGGTTCGCCATCAGAAGGACTTAACGTTTCTGAACACTACGTAATTTCTGGTAAAAGGAAGTGCATGCTATAAAATGACAAATGAAAGTAACAACTTAAATCTTAATATTTTGTTCGTCTTCGTTTAATTTTTAAAGGTCTCAGTTTTTTTTAAACAAAAACATTTTGATTCAAGATTTTGAAGCAGAAAAATGATAAAAGAAAAAAAAAAATTTTAAAATTTTAAAATTAAAAAAAAACAAGTAAAGCAAACCCACCCAAAACGAAGACGACAAAAATAGATTTAAGTTGTTACCCTTTCATTTGGCATCTTTTGATCATGCCATGCCAACTTCCAATTTGCCGGAAAGTGTACCGTTGGGTTTGTAAGATCTTAGTAAAAAATGCCGTTGACTAGTATAGAAAACTAAAAATTCGAAAAAAAATTTTCTATGTGCGCGCAGTCCCCCTTAAGGCAACCGTCACTCGAACTTTTAGTTTTTCACGTCTCTAATAGTTTCCATATGAAAACAACTTTTTGCGTTTTTTACAACCGATTTTACTGAGTACCTAAAATTCTGATTTTGGTCTTAAAATAATCTTAAAGACCTTATCTTGAATCGTATGGAGGGGTTTTGGAAAATATTGTTTTGGGATTTTTAATATCCGATCAAAGTTGAAACACGTGTTTTTTGCAAACTTCAACTCAATGAAAAATATAGTAAAAAACAATATTTTTTCAAAACCCCTCCATACGATTCAAGATAAGGTCTTTAAGATTATTTTAAGACCAAAACCAAAATTTTAGGTACTCCAGGTAAAATCGGTTGTAAAAAACGCAAAAAGTTGTTTTCATATAGAAACTATTAGAGACGTGAAAAACTAAAAAGTTCGAGTGACGGTTGCCTTAAAGTATAATCAACAAATGTTACATTTGAATAAAAGTTCTGCAATGTCTAATTAACTTGTTTCTGCTTAATTCTTAATTATACAAGCCATTTTTAGTTACATTAACATTTTATTGTAAGCAAATAAAAACGCCAACAAAAAGAAAAACGAAAAAAATAAAAAGTAAAAAATGACAAAAAAGTTATGTCGACTTTATCAAAATGTACGAGTACAGAGAAATTCATGTATATAGAAACATAATGTTACTTTTCAAAATGTAAATGTTACTGCAAAAAAATACTAATTTGAAAATAACAGCTTCACTAACCTGTAAAGAAGAAAAACTGCAAAAGAAAAACAAAAAATGTTTAAATTACTTTAAAAAAACAGCCAAACAAAATTGTACCTTGGTAAATGACTAAAAGACAAAACCGTGCCAATGCCTAAAATATAAAACTTAAATAGGTATAAAAGCAAATACAACTTAATACTAACCGCTGTACGTAAAGCCGTACCGCTTCTTCACAAACAGTCGACTGGTGTGCAGCAGAGTGAAGCGAAGCTTTACCCAAACTGTAAGTGAACTGTGTTGCCTGCTGCAGCAGCAGTCCCTCGCCAGAAAGGACATGAGCACTGGTCCGGCCCGTGCAGGCTCTTGTTGACGGTGACCAGGTAGAGGTGAATGCCAGCGCAGCCGGTGACCGTTTCACTGAGCATAAACAGCGAAGGCACCAGCTGCATGCCCCTCAGCTGACCCAGGGCAATGGTCATCACGTAGAAAGCGGAAGTGGGCAGGTGAACCTGAGTTTAAGAGCAGTTACAGTTTAAAACTCATAGTACGTAAGTTTGCCCCTCCTCCCCCCAAAGTACAGTACCAGCAGGTAGACGGTGAACAGTTGGCCGAAAACGCGGTCAATGTTGAAGACGAAAAGAAAGAGGCGGATGTTGGCTGCCAGTGCCGCCCCCAGGCGGTGAGCAGCCACTCCCCTTCGGTAGATTGACAACTTGCAGCCTGGCAGCAGCAAACAACTGGGTACTGCTCTTCAGCTCAACGAAGTTTCGCTGCAGTAAAACGCTAAAAAAAGTAAGCCCAAAAGCGTCAGTGTGCCGAGAAAGGTGAACATCGAAAGCAAGGACAGGTAAAAGGCGACGAAAGCACCAAGGTGAACAGTAAAAGAGGAAATAGAAGGAACGAAACACTGCACAGGGTGACAACGCCCACAATCGAATTTCCAACTTCCTGAACGGCATCAGTGAACCGCTGGGCAAGCGCCCACACAAAAATAACAAAAATAGCGCAGAGAATGAGATCAATGGCGAGGATGAAAACCTTCATCAGGTTAATTATTATTAACGCTTTCCGGTGAAAAACCGGCAAAGTGAGGGCCTGTTCCACCGGTCCAATCAGAGCAGCTCGGAACTGCGGCCGACGAAAGTAGAGCGTCCAGTGAAGGAAGGCAGAGAAGGCGCAGAAGAGGCGTACAGAAGGTGGTAGTGCCGGTCGATGTTACAGAGGCATCACATCGAAGAGGAGCAGAGGCAACAGCTGACTGAACAAAGAAGAAGAAGAAGAAACCAGGACAGTTGAAGTGGTTGCAGATGAACAGGGTCAGCTGAAGCAGCGTACAGTAGGCTAGGAAGAGAAAGAGCAGCCTGAATCGGCGCCTAAGCACATTATCGCCTGGCTTCGTCTTCTGCTCCAGAGCACGACAGGTGGCAAAGTAACGCCAGAAGATCTCACATCAGCGCTGAACGCACTGTACAGGCGGAGGAACATGGCGGTCAGCTCGTGAATGTTAAGCTCAAGGCATTGAAAAGGAGAGAAGTGACCAAAGGTGGACAGATTCCTTTTTGGCTGAACACCAATGTCAACTTGTAAAGGGGACATCGTTTAGCTGTCAATGTGCTTGCTTCTGCTGCTCAACAAAACTGACGCTGATAATTTTTGGTCAATTTGTTTGAGTGAAAACTGATATTTGTTAAAACGCATTTTACACGACAGTTCTTTTTGTTATAGAGAGGCAATTAAATGCAATAATTTACAAGCATTTTTAATTTGCATAATGTTTTATTTTACAAAATTACAAGTGGTCGATAAAAATGTTATGCTATGTTTAAAATGAAAGTTTTGTAATACTAAATTTAACTAATTATCTTTTAATGTTTAAATATTAGATTATTTAAATTTAAAATGCATTAATAATTTGAATAAGACATTTGGAAGGGTAATTTTAAGTCTGAGATTGCAAACAAAAAACAAAAATATCATTTTGCATCTATTTTGTATTTTTTTAAATTTAAAACATTTTTTCTTGTTTAAAAACGTCTACGTGACACCAATTTTATAATTGATTTGTACTTTAAAAAATATTTTGAGCAGTACTCCTCAAAAGTTTTGCTAGAGTGCTTCAGACACTCTAGCAAAACAGTCAATGACTGAGGTTGCACTGAATTGAAGTTTATAGTCAATAGATTTTTCAACCTACTAAAAATACCGTACAATTAATCTTAAATTTACAAAACAAAATACAAAAGATAGAGCAGAAAATACCAAACAAAACCGTCAATCGAAAAAGCGTATAAAAAGTGAAATTAAAAAAGTTGACAGTTGTCATTTTAAGGCGAAAATTAATGCCAAGAAAAGAAAAGGTGGAGATCATTTGGAGCAGTCTGAAACGAAGTTCAAAAGAATTTCCTCTGCTTTGAAGCAGCAAGTCGGCAACAAAAAAAACTGCACCAAAAAAAGAAGAAAAGAAAAACCGTCAAGATTAATAGAGCAAAAGTGCAGGGGGTTGACTTTGCAGGTTACAACATTTGTTTTAAAAGAGGAGGAGAGCAAATCAATTGTCAATTAATTTAAGCAAACACACACACAAACACAGGGCAGGGAAATGGCTGAAGAACAGAAAAACTTGTATTTTTTTAAAAACTAAAAATTTTAAATTTTAAACACTTGAACATGCACGCCCTGGGAATTGCCACCTACCTCGTCTATCCGCTGAATCCACTCACTACATCAGGGTCTTCTTGCCGCCTGTGAGCGCTTTCAACTGCCAGAAGGTCGTCACCTTCGTCTGCTCGTGTACCTTCTAAACCTGAACTCGTGCTGAAGATATTTCACGTGGGAGTTTACCTGGGCCTCTTTCCGGGCTAGGTCCGCTGCAGCGGGCGCTGCACTTTGACGGCATCATGCTGATGTTCACGCTGGCCATCACCAACACCTGCGTCAGCTGCTGTGGACTGCTTCCACTCTACTACAATGGAGTGCTCTTTCTTGGTGGTGATATGGAAGTTTACTGTTAAGTTGAATCGAATTTTGCGCGAGTCCTTTTGGGCGGAAGTCGTGTTAAAGGTGGTGATAATGAAGAAGATAGAGATTATGATGGTCTGAGCGCCTTTCTGGCCAGCAGCTACCGTGGACGGTCTTCAGCGGATCTAGTTCGAATTTGCTTCTCTCTTTGCGTTAAAGTGTTTCAGTCCTTTTCGCTGGTTTCAGGTACTTCACTACGATTCAAATTCTTAACACTTAAACTTTAAAATTCTTCCTTTTTAGTCCTCTTCTTGCTGCCCTACTCGCACGCCAAGTTTGCGCTCTTCTCCTACAGCACGCTGACCAGTTTCGAAACAAGTCGACGCTGCAACTGCTGCGAATGGCCTCCACCTACTCATCAGCTCCACCAGCTACCTGGTGGCCTTCGTAAACTTCTCCCCCCGACCCCCCCATCCCCTTCAGCTGCGCCTTAGCCTCCTGCTCGTCTTTCATTAAATTTCGCAGTGCGGGCGATTCTGGGGAGATGCTATCCGGAAAAAAAAAAATCACGACTTTGCAAAAGCTCTGCTCTGGGCGGTTTCAGCCGGTCCGGCGCCGTTCACCCTAATTGATTTTTCTTTGGGTAAATGCCGCCAAGGGCGGCTTTTCCCTTTCTTGTTCGCCCCCTCGCCCGGTGAATGTGCTGAAAATTGGGGGCCCTGGCGAACGGCATGGTCGTCCCCACCTTTGTCCTCTTTTTTCAACGTCCCCGTTTCTCTTGCTTCGTCATTCATCCCTGCACAGTGCACCGCCTTCCCCACCAAAAGGATTTACGGTCGTAGGGGGAAAAATTTTTGATAAAAATGGAAGGTGGCAGTGGAAAAAAGGGTGGGGCCCAAACAACGAACCGACTCTCGTGGCGGGGCTCTTGGGGTTTCACTGTGGCAGGAAAAGGGCCGTACGGCGCCCTACGGCAGCATCGCCCTTATTCCGGGCACTTTTTGCCCCTTTCGTGCTCCAAAAAATGCTAATATGCCCCGTAAAATGGTAAAGTCGCGGTCAGGAGGAAAAAGTTCTTGAAGTTTGGATTTGGTTTTTTGTTTTTTTCAAAAAACTTGTGCAAAATAAAGCGACTTTGAAAAAATTTCATGAAAATGTAGCGCGCCAGCAGTGAGGGCGTCAGATTTTGTTTTTATTTGAAAATGAAAAAAAATTGCGATTTTGTTTTTTTCTCTAAACTGTCGGATTCTTTCCGGTTTGTTCGGCCTTTAAATGATGGTATGATTTTAAAAAGCTTTTTATATAAATTTAAGCTTTTTTTTGAGTAGATCAGCCAAAGGTCCTTTTTACATGACCGTCGAGGACACCGCATTTTTCTCTGCACTGCCGCCGCCCCCCCAAGAGTTCGGACCGGTTTCATTTGCTTTTCCATGAAACCCCCTCTTCGCCTCGTCCTTTCCCTTCGAACCCAAACACCAAATGAAAATCCTCCAAAGCCAGGTGGGTGGGGGGTTTGGAGTAAAAATTTAGTTTTTAAAGGGGAAGAAAAAGAGGAACCCCCGTTATTCGGTGGACGAAAGGGAGGGGAAATGGGGTTTGTAACAAATTTTAACAGTTCTTTAACAATTCAACCTTTTTCCCGCTGGCAGTCAACAAAGGCATCGACAGCATCGAATCGCCCGCTTTGCACCCCCAAAAGCCCGCAGATTCCACCTGTAAAAGTGCGGCTCCGTTCAGCGCTCGCCGGGGACGTCAATTTTCCCCCTCTTCAAACCCGACGGACGACAGCCCGGGCGAGTGCGGGGCAGTACCTGCGCTGCAGGCGACGAGCACCCCGACGAATGGAACCGCTCTGAGGTTGGGAGTTTTTAGTGATGACAACAAAATTCTAAAAAACTACCTTTTCCCTTTCATGACCACCCTACTTCAGACCCCATACTGTACTCAAGGACAACAGCCGCTGGTGAAAACCGCCCACCGGAGCTGCGGACCCGTACCGCGGGCGGTACTGCTCAAGCACCGTACATGATCCCCTCGGCGAGGGGACACGACTCGCCACCTCTGAAAATCCTCTTAAAAACCCTCTCGACCGTCCCCCCGAGCCGGCACCCTGCGGGAAATTTCTCGAGCTAACGAGGAGTTTGGCGGGGGGGGGCGACCCCCCGGGTTTTGCAGGCGCTGCCGCCAGTCGGGGAAAAACCATCGCCCACTGGGGGCCCGGCCGAGGGGGCCTTGAGAGACGACAGCGGGCAAAAGGTGCCGTTGGTTTTCGTTCTACTACCTCCCGCCGGGAGAAGGTCAAGGCGCTCCCCTAAAGCTTTTTAAAGAAAAAAGGAAAAAGGGCCCTTTTATTTAGGGAAATAAAAAAAAAGTAAACTAGAATCAGAGTTTTATTTTCAGGTTTTGAAAAGGGGGAAAAAGGCGAGAGCGGGGCTTTAAAAAGAGGCTCCAGAAAAGACCTCACAGAAAAGGTGGAGGTGTGGTGGACGGTTGAAAAAGGGGCGTGTTGAGAGGAAGGGGAAAAAGGGGAAAAGGTGTGTGTGCGTGTGGCAAACGGAAGGCAAAGTAAAAAGGGAGGAAAATACTAGGGTTTTTGGGGAGAAAACAGAAGGGGGGGGGGGTAAGGGAGAGGATGGGATGCACATCGTTAAGTATAAAATAGTAGAGGAAAGAAGATAGAAGAAATGAGGAGAAAGGGGGGGTTAAGATCGGGTGGGGGTTCGTTGGGGGGGGAAAAGGGGGTGGGGGAGAAAGCAAAAAAGGAATGTAAAAAAAAGAGGAGGGGGGAGAAAATTGCAGTGTGCAGGTAGGATTCCCCAAACGTGGGGGGTTTGTTGTGCTCCTTTGGAGTTATCGGATTTATGGAGTGGTAGAGTCGCCGCGGCTGTCCCGCCGGGGGGTCCCGTGCTCCAGCAGCCATGCACCGTCGGTGAGAAACCCCCCCGAGGGCACAAAGAGGCGGCTGAGGGGGGGGGTGGCTGGGCCCCAAAAAAGGGGCCCCCGTGGTCGTGTTTTGCGCGTTTTTCAGAATCCAGCGGGCCTCGTGGCGCGCCCGAAGCAGCGGGCAATCCCCTCCTTTCCGCCTCCCCTCGTCCCCCACAGTTGGCGTATTTTGCTGGGAAGATAAAAGGGGAAGGGCCCCACCCCTAAACTGCCAAAACCCCAGGGGGGCCAATGGGTTTGCCCGGAGCTCGCTTGAGAAGGCGCCCTTTTTTGCTGGGGGGGAAAAAAAACAAAATTTGGTTAGGAAAAAAGGTTTTTCAATAAAAAGAACAAAACCCGGCAGGGCAAACGCGTTCACCCGGGAAACTTGGGGGGCGGAATGTCGCGAATGGCTTCAGGGGGCCCCGTCGGGTTTGGGGGCGCAGCAGTGCTTTGATTTTCGGATTGCTGACTAGAGATGAAGAAAAAAGAAAAAAAAAAAGGCCTGTCCCAAACCAAAGAGACCACTTCATCAAAAATACCCAAGGCGCGCTTCAGCTCGACAGCAGGCAGCTGGGGTGGCCAGACTGAGCGCCCGAGGCTGGGGCACGAAAAGGAAAAAAGGAAAAAAAGAGGAGCCCTTGAAAATGCCCCAGGGATTTCTTTTTCCCCCCGGGGTTCCCCTCCTCAGAGTGCGGTATTCCGTGAAGAGGCGGCGCCGGGAGGCGTGCCCCAGGGTAAGGGGCCCCGGCGGGTGGAAGGTGGGTTGGGGGAACAAAACAAAAGTTTATTTTTTAAAAAAAAAAAACCAAAAAAAACTTACCACTCCCGAAGAACGGGGGTGCCAAGAGCGGCGGGAGGTGGGGTTTTCGGGTGAAGGCCGCCCCCTTTAGCGGTCTCCCGACGCCGGGCGGGGAGCGAGACGGAGGGCGCGAGGGGGTGGGGCCGCACATCGGGGTTGTTGGGCACCCGCGGCCCTGCCATCAGGGCGATGTGGTGGGCTGCCAACCCCCCAAAAACACCCCTCCACCCACCCCTACCCCGCCCCCGACGTCGACCAGGCCTTTGGGGGTGGAGACCTTTACGGGGACGTTTAGGGCGCCCAAAAACTGGGTTTTGTCCCTTTTTTTTAGCCTGGGCCCCCCCGGGCCCCAAAGGCGGTTAAAATCCGCCACCCCTCAGACGGGGAAATCCCCCCCAGGTGTTGAGGGGGTCGGGGGCATTTCCCACGTCCGCAGCGGCCAACCCTTGCCCCGCAGACCAGTCACGGAGGCGCCCGCAGGGGCGGCGGGGAGGTGCGCCTTGACGGGAAAGAAGAGCAGCCGGGCTGGAGTAATTCAGCCGAGGATTTGGGAAAGGGGAAAAGTTTTAGAAATTTTTGGGGCCCCCCAAAACCAATTTCTCACGACATTGCCCCGTTCGTAAAAGATCGCTGGTAGGCCGGAGAGGTGGGCCCTTCCTCAGCGATATCACAGTAGTTTGGGGGAAGAGTGGCCCCAGCGAGAGCTGCCCCCGTTAGCGTAGGGGGCGGCGCCTGGGCCCCGTGTTGAGTGCTGCGGGTTTCCGCCGCCAGATAGATCGCCGCCCCCTCAAAACATGCCATCAAACTCTGTCTCTTTCCCCACCCTAGATCCTTAGGGGTGGGGTTTTTGTTGTTATGTTTCGTGACTCCATTTTGCCATCTTGAACCCTGGGGGCCGCCGCCGCAGAGGTAGGCGCCGCACTTTCATTGATAGTTGTTGAAGGCCGAAAGGCAAAGGATTAGGTTTAAAACAAAAAAAAAACTTTCCATAAATACCCCAAACCCGGGGGGTAGAAAGGCGGGTCGCCCCAAAAGGGGTCCTGATAAACTTCGGGGGTCGTTTAAGGGGCCGCACAGGTCAAAGTAGTCAGAGTCGGCCACCCAGGGGAGAGGAGGAGTTCCGCGGAGGGGGGCTGAGTTCCGGAACGCGCAGCGGAAGGAGCAGCCGCTCACGAGGCTAAACCCAGGCCTTAGTCCTTGGCGCCGCGGCCCATGGGTACTCGGAAAGGGGGTCCCAGCCGGAGAGATCGTTCTGCTGTGAGTGGGGGTGGAGGGATGTTCTCCACCCTTCCCCACCTTTTCCTCTTTGCCCCTCGGTGGGGGCCGAGCGAGCAGGTAAAAAAGGCCCACTGAGAGGCAAGTCGCCGTCCCCCAGCAGCCCGGGAAACTTTTCCACCAGTGCTCCTTCACCCAGAAACGGTCTGACTGCGTCTGGACCCGGGGGGGGGAAAAGAGAGAGAGAGAGAGGAGGGGTTAGTTGGAAATGAAACCCAAACCCTTTTACCTTTGGGGAGCGAGTGTTCGAGGTAGCCCTTTGGGGGGACCCGCTCCCGTCCTTGCGATGCGCCCCACCCCACTGCATGTGGGGGGTGGGACTCCTGGAGGGAAAGGCCCGCCCGGCGAGGCGGGAGTACGCTCGGGGCACGGTACACATTGTGTTGAGCGGGGTTTTGAGGAAGAGGTGGGCGTTGACGAAGCGGCCCAGGTGGGCAGCTCCTTTATGCCGAGATCAGCCGGGGGGGAGAGTTGTGAGGGGGGCGGGCGGGGGGGAGGGGGGGGGGGGCCCGCATGGACGCGGAGAGGCGAGAGCAGAGAGGGGCGCGGTTTCCCAGGACATTGCACTGCCCGTAGCCCCCAGGGGGGAAAAGGGAAACGGGGCGTTTAAGTGTCGCTCGCCTCAACGCAGCATGGCGGGCCCCACGAGGGGCGGCTTTTTCCCAGAAGTGTGCCACCCCAAAAGTTCGATCATTGTCTGGGGTCCAAGAGAAAGATCAGTAAGCAAGGAGAATAACAAAACACAAAAGTGCTCCCAACGTACCTGTCGAATGCCGTCTCCACGTCGTTTGGAGCCCCGGGAAGGCCGGCCCGCCGCCCCGCCACCGACACTCCGCGGAGTGGAGTGGCGCTTCCCAGGGACCCAAAAGGGGAGGGGACGTAGTGAGTAGAAGGAAAGGGTTTTTAGGGCCCCGTAGGCCGCAGCAGCGCCACCGGGTTTTCATTGCGCGCTCCCTTAAAATGAAGCGGTGGTTTAAAAGACAGGAGAAAATTTTGAAAGGAAAGCCCCGCCTCTCTTTAAAATGTTAAGTTTTCCTTTTTAAGAGCGCGGGGAAAATCTCCCCCCGTTCTCCTGGAGGGAGGCCCTGGCTTTTGTCCCCGGCAAGTGGGCGGCCCAGGTGGTAAAAGAAAAAAAAGAAATTTTAAAGCCCTTTTTTCCTGGAAAGTCCCAAAAAAAAACCCAAACAAGCCTACCAAGAATTGCCCCTCGGATTGTGATGGCCCGGTGAACACCGCGCACCAGCGGTCAAACTTTCGCCAGGCCCCAAAAATTGGGAATTTCCCGGGGAAAAAAAAAGAAAGAGAGAAAACAAGATTGAAAACTTGAAAAAGAATATAGAATGATAAGGAAAATCTTCCCTTGGAGCGCGATGCTCATGGGAAACGGGACCGGGCCGGGGCGTTTGCCCCTCGCCCCAGCCCTTTCCGAATCGGGAAACTTGCTCATGATGAGGAAGCATTTTCTGAAAACGCAGTTTAGCGTTGGAAAAAAAGTGAGAAAAAAAAGAAAGAGAAAAGAAAAACTGCCACGAACGAAAATGAAGAAAATGAAGAGAAAAAAGTGGAGAGAGAGAGAAAGAGGGAAAGAAAAGTGAAGAGAGGCAGAAGAACAACAACAACCAAAACAAAAGGCGCGGCTGCAAAGCTGGCTTGCCCCCACCGCCGTTGGATGGCGGCACTGCTGACTTCGCTTGCCGCTGGAAACGAAAATGAGTTTGCAGTTTTCGCGAATAAGAACATTCCTTTCAAACGTTTTATTTATCTGTGTATTTTATCTTCTCATATCATCTGTATCGTCTCTGTGTGTAATACTACATTGTGTGAAATGGCTGTACAAATGAATAAGTCAATACTGTGTGTGTGTGTGTGTGTTTGAACTCAGCAAGAGATGATCAGCGGTCTTCTACACAACGTTCTTCAGACGGAACACCTCGCCATTCTCTCAATGTTTTATAATCTGTGGTTTTGTTTGTGTTTGTGATCTCATCTCGTCTCGTCTTATCGTCTATGTGTAATACTACATTGTGTGAAATGGTTGTACAAATGAATGTGGTGAACTCAGCAAGAGATGATCACGGTTTCTACAACGATGTCCTCAGACGATTCTCCTCGTTTTTCTCTAACGAGGGCTAAAACGGCGGGAAATGGCTGGTAAACCTCGAAAAAGCCCAATCTTCCTTCGCCGCCTTCTTTTCCCTTTCCTTCGTCTTTTTTTGGGGCGATCTTCTGCCAATTTTCTTAAATAAAGAAACAAATTTCTCCAACTGCAGTTTTTTGCTGCGGGGTTTGGTCGGCTTTTGGGGTGGGTAATTTAAACCTTTAAACCATTACCAACCCTGCTGTTTTTTCCCCATTCTTGCCCCCTTTTTTCCCATCCCCAGTTGACTCCCTTGAAAAGGGAAACCCCCCGTTTCGTTTTGTCGTCGTGATTTGTTTGCCTTTGCCCCGGCCCCTAAACTTTTTCCCCCGCCCACCGGGTTTTTTAAGCGGCAAAGTTGATCCCCGGCACACCCGCTTAAACCCGTTTAAACCCGGCGAAAAACCAAGCCCAATGAAGACGATCCCACTAAAGCCGCAAAAAAAAGGGAAAACCGTAAAAAAACCCCCTACAGGGATGACCAGTTTTTTTCCCGCCGCAAAACGGGAAAGACATTTTTTTGGGAAAAATGGGCGCCCAGGGGAGAAATTTCAGAAGGATGGGTTGCCCAATGAAATGGTGGTAGTGGTGGGTTTTAAAGTTGAGGTTTTTCCCGGGAGAAGTAAATTTTTCCGTTGTATTTTGGGCTCATGAGGGGCTGTGCGGGGGTCTTTATTTTAGTGGTTCCCCCCGCCTTTTCCCTTCGCCCGGGGTCCGTTAAGAAAAGGGATGCAAAAAGGCAGAGCCTTAGGAGAACTGTTTTCATTTGGGGGATTTTTGGGTTTTTGATTTTTCCCACAGTTTTTCATTTGAAGCCCTGCGATTTTGATTTTGTTCTGCCGCAGATGCGGGCCCGGGGGCCCGCCTTTTTATACCAAATTTTTTTTAAGGGGGGAAACTTTGAGGTAAAAAAAAAAAATTTGGGTCAGTTTGCCCCCAGCAACGTTGGCAATGCCCGGGCCACATATAAAAACGCTAGTTTTGAACATCATTTTTAAAGCCGATCGACAGGGCAATTGAGTTTGGTTGGGGGTAAATCCCGAAAGAAAAAACTTTTACCATCCAAACGGTTTAATTACAACCACCCAATTTTTGTTATGTTTTGTTTTCCCCTCTAAACCCGGGGAGGACCCCCTTTTGGGCCTTTGTAATTTTTCCTTTCCATTTTTTAAAAATTGGTGCCCTAAAGCTTTTTTGGCTGTGATTGTGGGAAGCTTTTAACGCCACTTTTGCGACCCGGGAGGAGCCCCAAATCCCAAAACCCAGTGTACATCAGACTGGAAAAACTTTTTTTTTCTTTCTTGAAATTAGTTTTTCACTTTAATGAAGGAAAAAAATTTGGAAAAACCCAATTTAAACCGTTAACTTGCGGGTTTAATGTATTTCCTTACCCCTTTTTTTTCCCCCTAACCCTTCTACCCTTGATAGGGAAAAAAAAAATGCCCCCAACTTTTGACACCCCTTGATTTAATCAATGCTGGCATTTTTTGCTTTTAAACTTTGGGAAAATTCCTTTGATTACCCCTAAATATAAAAAAAATGAGCACCCCCTTTATTTCCCAAAAAGACTTATTTTTTTTTTTTCCAAAAATTCCCCAACCCATCATCGTTGTTTTTACTTTTAAACCCCTGTTGATTTTCCCTTTTTTAAAAAATTGCTTCTTCGGATGCGGGCCAGGGGGTTAAATGGGGCCTCACCGTTTTTTTCCGCCTAAATCGCAATTTGGGGGCGGCCACGAGGCAAACCTAAAACCCAACCCCCTTTGGATGGTTGGGGGTGAACACGGGGGGTTAAAGGTAAAGCCAGGGAAATTTCCCTCGGGGGCCTCACCTCCCAAACGCCCAAAAAAACTGGGCGGACGTGATCACCCCCCGGGTGGCCCCTCACCGCCCCACTCCGCATTGACCCCCCAGGCTCATCCCTTTGGGGGGCTACCAAGGGAACCTCATGCGACCCCAGTTCCTCGGCCAAACCAACCCTTTTCCCCCAAAGCCCAAGAGAGGGGGCCGCCTGTTTCCCGAGTTTTCCCCGGGGTTTCGTTCACGACCACTTTGGGGGCGGGAAGCCCCTGGGGTCATCTCTGGGGGTTAAAGAAGGGTTTCTGCGCTAAATAAACCCGGAAGGGGGGCCCGGTTTTTGGATTTCAGGTCCAAACCGGGGGGCGTTTTGCCCCCTCTTTTTGCCCCCCTGACACCCGGAGGGACAAGGGGGGATTTCCCAAATTTTCCCGGCTGGGCGGGGTTTCCAACAAAGAAAAAGTAGGGGGGAAATTGTTTTAAATGATACAAATTTTAAACCCCCTTTTTTAAAAACCTTTCAATGGAAAACCCACGGTCCCTGAAGTAGGGGCCGAGGGGCAGCTGTTTAGCGCCCCCCGAGGGAAACCCCCTTTTCGAGGGCCCAAAAGCCCCCCGCGGACGACGAACTCTGCGCCGCTCCCGCGATCACCACCCTGAGGGGGATTGGGGGGGTTTTGGGGCTGCCGCGTATTTTTCTAATCCTAACCAGTGGATTCTGGGGGCGCCCGTTTCCTTTGGGGGGCCCGAAGTTTTTCGAGCCAAATGCCCCTTTCGATGTTTTTAATGTGTAAAAGCACTGGCTGGTTTTGAGGCGACGATGAGGCGCAGGCCAAAAACTAAACATTTTTTGGAAAACTAAATAGACTTTTAAAAATTTTTGGAACTAACTTTTTTACAAAATTTCTAAAACATTTGTGAAGGGTTTGGGCCCCTTTTGGGAAAACTTGGCCCCCTTTGGGAGCACCCCCCCTTGTTCGGGTGCTCGCCAAGGAGGGGGAACCCGACGGAAGTACCGCACCCCCGTCCCTCCTCCTGCGACGTTTACTCTCAGGTCCTCGAGGACTCTCCTCCGTAAATTTCGACTATAATTGGAGTGTTTTTTGGGACGCCCTTTTTTGGGCCTTTTCCCAAAAAGTCCCTTTCCCGCGCTCACCGGGGGCCCCTCAAACCCTTCGAAAAGCCCTTTCCATTGGCGACAGCCGGTCTCCATCGGGGGTAGGGGGGGCGCTCGGGGAAGGCTCGGTTCGCTCTCAGAAAGGGCGCTAAACCCTGGGGCGGGGTTGTCCACCAGGTCCCCCGGTTGGGGCCCTTTTTGGGCATCGTTCGGGTATTTTTAGGCGGGGGCGGCGCTCCCTTTGCAGTAAAAAAGAGGGTCCGCGGGTTTCGGGTTAAAGTCCAAAAAATTTTTGTCGAATCGGCTGTTTGTTGTTTTTTTTTTCGATTTCTTTTTTTGCCCATTCTAGGACACTAAAAACCGGTGACGGGGCAAAAAAAGGGGTTTTGGAATTTTCTTTGGTGGGGGGTTTAATTTTTCTGAAGTCTGGTTGAAATTTTCCGGGGAGGGTTTTTTTGGGTTTTGCATTTAGTTGTGATTTGTGGGGGGGGAAATTTGGCTGTTTGTTTAAAGGGTTGTGTTTTGGAAATAAGATGCTGAGTGTTAAAAAAATGGGCAGTTAAAAAAAAGATCAATCGCTTTGGTTCCGTTTTTCAACTTATCATTTTTTGCCCTTGGGTTGATGTTTTTAAATAAATCTGCCGGTTTTTTTTATTTTTGATAATTTCTAAAGTAACCAATCGGAAAAAAGTTTTTGGGCAAAAAAATTTATTTTGAAAAAGGAAAATAAATTCAAAAAAAAAATTACAACAAAATAAAATTTTCTAAAATTTGGTTAAATAAAAACTGAAAAAAAAGCTAGCCCCCCTTTTTTTTTGTTAAACCCTGGAAATTGAAAAAATTTTTAAACACGCAAAATTTACCCCAGCACGAATTGAAACATAAACAATTACTTTCAACACAAACAAAAGCACACACAAAAACAAAAAAAAACTTTGAGGCCGGGCCAAAAAATTAAAGGGGGGAAAATTTTTTGCTTAAATTTTTGGAAAATAAAAATTTTTGGGAAAAATTTTCCCCCCAAAAACGAAAAAATTTAAAAGGAAAAAAAAAAGGGAAAAAATTTTAAAAAAGGCAGGAAAATTTGGGGGGAATTTTCGCCTTCCGGATTTTTTGGGTGTCTTTTTCCCCCAAATTTTTTTTCCCCCCCCAAAACCTTTTTCCTTTTAAAAATTTGGGAAAAATTTTTGACCCCAAAATTTGCGGAAAAAAAGTTCCATAAAAATTTGAAGGTTAATTGGCGCCTTTGGGGCCCTTGGTTTGGGATCATTTTTCCCTTGGCCCTTTCCCAGGAAAAAATCTTTCAAAACTTTAATTTGTGCCCCCCAATTTATTTCCAAAGGGCCTCCACCACCCCCAAACCTTTGACCCAAACCCTTTTCCGTCTCCTCAATCCCCAATCCCCTCGGGCAGGGGGAAGTTTGGGAGTTCACAGGGGGTCCCAGAACTCCCCCCCCTTGGGAAGTGCCCCCCGGAAAACCGTTTATTTCCCGGGCCGGGAAAAATTATCCCCAAACCCCACCGACTGAACTTGAAACCCTCTTGCCAAAAAGGGGGTTTTTAGTTTTTTTTCCAATTTTTTTTTCAAATGCTAAAATTTTTTTTTTTCGATTTAAAAAAATCTCACTTTTTCTTTACTGAGCTAACACAGTGAGGTTAACTAAACAACCCCGTCAACAATCCCGCAAAGCTGTTTTTTTTTTTCCATTTTGATTTTTTACATTTATTTCATTTTTCCACTTTAAAATCTGGTTCCCTCTGAGCTGGGGCTTGCCCTCGGGCTTTTTTTTCTGTTTCAATTTTTTAATGAACAAAAAAAAGCACAAATTTTTTTTTTAAAAGACCTCACTAAATTTATCCTTTTAATTTCTCAAACCTTTTAAAAATTTTTTTAAAATTTTCTTCCCCAAAAGCTAAAAAAGGGGGGAACAATTCCTTTTTCCCTTCCACATGGGGGCATTTTGAAATTTGCGGGTCCCCTTTGCCCCCCAAACCCAAAAAAATTAAGTTCGGCCCCGAGTTTAAAAATTATTTTCCGCCCCTTCAAAACAAGCTTTACCCCCCAATTTTTTTTGGGGTTTTACTCCACCCCCACCCCCCCCCCTAATTTTTTTTTCCTTTCCTTTCCCACCCTTAAAAACCTGACCCCCCCCTTTTTTTTCCACAGGCCAAACCCGCCCCCCCATTTTTTCCTTTCCTTCACGGGTTGGAAACCCCAAACCAAAAAAACCCGGACCAAAGAAAAAAGGGGGAAACTTTTTTTACCCACATTTTTTAACAAAACTTCCTTCAAAAAAAAATTGACGGGGGCCAAATTTAGTGGCCGGGTCCAAAAGGTTTACTAAATTCTTCCTCCCCCCAAAGACCTTTTACGCAACCCCCAAAACCCTTTTTGGCACGGTGAAACGGAGGGCAGGGCCGCAGATTTAGGCCCCCAGCAATCTTCCCTCATCCCGTGGAAAAAAACCCCAAAAAAATTTGGGGAAATTAGCCCCCCCTCCCGGAGGGGGGTTTTTCGCAATTTCCAACCCCGCCCCAAATAAAAGGAGGACCTCACGAAGTTTCCCCAATTTTACCACCCTCACCCCCAACACCTCCTCCCGAGAGATTCCTTTGCCCTCCTGCCACCCCCCACCATCACTAATTTCCCTTGATCCGGGGGAGTTGAATGCCTTTTGTTTGGGGGCCCCAAAATTTTTTTAAAAAAAAAAGTTTGGTTTTAAACCCGCAGTTGTTCCTCAAAACACCCTTCAACTGCAAATGATTGTAAACCTTTTTTTTGGGTTTTTTTTTTTTTTTTTTTTTTTTATACAGAAAAAACCTAGTTTTTTTTATTTTAAATGGGGGTGCCGGGGGGGTGGGGTGTTTTTAAATTTAAAAAAGGTTTTGAAAAGGAAAAGTGGCGCCGGGGTTTTGGGCCGTATCGGGGATTTATGCACCAAATTAAAAAACCCTTCATGTAAAAATAGTTGTGTGGCGACACTTTGAAGACACCCCTTTTCCCCGGGGCCCGGGTGGGAAAAGCATAATGTAAATTTTAAAAAAATTTTAAATAAAACATGTGTACCCCCAATTTTCAAAATTTTTTTTAAATTTTTCAAAAAATAAATTTTTTTTTTCATTTTTTTTGGTTTTGGGGATGGGGAATTTTTAAAAGAAGGAAGACCTTTATTACGGCGTGATAAAAAGAAAGAAAAGGCGTCAAAAATAGACAGAAAATCGTGTTTGCCCAAGGGGAGCAAATCGCCTGGCCAAACACCCCGTAAAAATTGATGTGCATGGCGAGACCTTTAACTGCTTTTTGGTGGTCGCACCAAAAATTGGGATGTACAATAAAAACTGCTGGGCCCGGGACTTTCAGTAGAATCATGGGGCGTTTCAGTACAGCAACAGGGGAAAAAGAAAGATTAACATTTTTCCCCCTTTAAAAAAGCAAAAAAAGTAAAAAATTTTCTCCAAACATTCCCTTTTTTGCAAAACACGGGCAGAATGTGAAAACAAAATTTAAATTTTTAAGTCAGGCCTTAACCCCCCCCCGCTTTAATAAATGTTTTTTTGACTTAAAATTTTTTACAACCCCCCAAAAAGAGCCAAAAAATTCGTTTTCCCAACCCATTTAAAACACCAACCGCAAGCAGTGGGTGACTACTTATTCGCTTTAAAAATTTTTTTGGGTTTTATTTTTGGGTTTCTAAAAATTTTTGCCCGAAAAAAATTTATCCCTTGACATCATCATTCCCAAAAAGCCAAATAAACCCATCACCCTCATCCCCCCCCCTTTTTCCCCCGGCCTTCCTCAAACCTTTCGCCTACTCGGGGACCCAAAATAAGGGCAGGTTGGGTGGGCCCCCAAAAGGGACTTTTTAAGGGCGACTAATGGGCCTTTAAGGCCCGGAAATCCAATTTCCCGGGTCGGAGAGGTAGGGAAGGGGTGAAATTATAGAAAAACCCCCTTTTTTTTTTTCCAAAAATAATTCCCCTTTTTTTTGGAAAAACCCCCCCTGCTTTCCGCCCTGAGGCCGGCAAATTCACCCCATGGCCCCAGCCCCCCCCACCCCCGGGTTTTATTGGGCCGTACGGTTTTCAAGCTAAAAATCCCTCTATTTTTAAACAACCCGCAAAATCCCCCGGGCGATCGGGGCCCCGCTCCTTGGCCGCTGCTGGGATTTGCCTTCCCCTTTTTAAAAAAGGACTGACCAGGAAATTTAGCAAAAAAGGGGGGACAAAATTGAGGGGATCAAACCCGGGCCCGGGTGCTCAAATCGGCGCTTAATGGCGAAGATTCGCGTTTGCCGCGGGGTGAACCGAAGAGTTATTTTGGCGCCCGGGGTTTATTTAGGGGTCCGTCCCCCGGATTTTCTCTTTCCCCCGATGAGCCCCACAGGTCAGGGGGTTTCTTTTTTTTGGGGGTAAATTTTTTACTAAGCTAATCTTTCAT
This sequence comes from Tyrophagus putrescentiae, assembly GCA_024499935.1. Classification (NCBI taxonomy): domain Eukaryota; kingdom Metazoa; phylum Arthropoda; class Arachnida; order Sarcoptiformes; family Acaridae; genus Tyrophagus; species Tyrophagus putrescentiae. The sequence continues at coordinate 6,177,163 of JAMZRA010000008.1, forward strand.
TTTCAGTTTGGGCAGCTTTCGCTGCCCCAAACTGGAAGGTCCCCTTTTCCCGGGGTTTACCTTATCAAAATAGTAAAAAACAACCCCCCCAACCCCAAACGCCTCCATCCACGCCCCCTCCGTGGAAAAAGGTTCTACTTTTATAAACTGTACGTCCTTGGGAAAAAAACTTTGCCCTTTCAGCGGGGCCCCGCCCTTCAAAGCCCTTTTTCCTTTCCGAAGAATCACCCGGCAAGGGTGGGGGGGGCAAGGGAAACCCCCCATTTGGGGCCTTAAAAAAAATGCCGTTTTTGGGTCCCCCCAAAAATAACGGGAGCCAAGGTCAAAACGGCCCCACGCCCCAAAAAGAGACGAGGCGTTTTCCAAAGAGATTGGGCCCGCCAAAAATTCTTCCCTTCCCCTTTCCGGGCCCTTTCCCAAAGGCCCCAAAATTTTTAACCCTTGGGACCTCTACCCGCCCCTGTCGCCAAATTTGGGTAAAATTTTAAATTGCCCCGCCGGCGAAGTAGCCTTTCCCAAACTTCCAAAACCTTTTTCCTGCTCACCCTCGGCCCTTCAGCACCTTCTACAACAGTCCCGGGGATGGGGGGGGGCCTGATGGCCCGCTACAAAGATCAATCCACTGAACTCCACATTGAAGATCAATGGTTTTAAGCAGATGGGGGTTTGGGGGTGGCAAACGTTTTGGGGGACTTTCCTAACCGGAAAATCAACTTTTAATCCTTTAACCCCCGACGACAAAGTCATCACATTCAGGGTGCTCTCGCCCTGCGTACAGCCGCCTGGGGAAAGGGCTTTTGGGTGAGCCCCGAAAACCTGGTACAGGGGGATTTTTCCCAAACCCCTTTTTCAATTTATTACTTTTACCCGCAAATTCTCCTCTTTACCTGGTTTATCTCCGTTTTTTTCGTATTTTTTCGTCTCCCAGCAAAGCCAAATTTACGGGGTTTGGTCCACCGGGGCCCGGCTTGGGGCCCCTTTAAACCCCCTGTTTCGGGCCCCCCATTAGCTCACCCCAGGGGGGTTGGGGGGCCCGCTAAATGGGGGGCCCTTTGCGGCAGTCCCGGAGATGACCGTCTTGGGGGGCCCCTTTTTTCTTTCAACCCCGCAAACCCCTTTGGGTGAAGGTTTTTTTTTCTTCCCGACGGGGTGATGTGGGCACCCGTAACAAGTAATCGTCCCTGGGTGGGCCATTTCTGGGCTGAAGCAATTAACCCCCCTATCTGGGGAAAATTTTTTTAAAAGGTAGAACCCCTTTTAATGGGAAAAGGGGGCCAGTTGGTTTTTTGGGAAAATACGATTTTCCGGGGGTTTGGGGAGCCCGAGGGTTGATCTGCTGTGGGGAAAATTTTTCTAAAACGGGGGCCCGATGAAGGTTTCACCTTTTGCTGTTGGGGGTTTGGGTTTTGGGAAAATTTGGGATTTTTGGGGGATGGGTTTTGGGCAAAGGGGACTGAAACGGATTCTAAAAAAAAAAACCCCGGGGCCGGAGCTGCCCAAATTCTACCTTTCCATTTACTTCCCCCTTCATAAGGGAACCAAAAACCCGAAAACGGTTTTCCCCCCGGGAAAAAGGAAATGGAACTTTCCCAAAAACACGAACTTTAAAAAAATGTCAGTCATTAAAACTGATTCAAAATTCTCTCGCCTGGCGCAAATTTGGGCCCTTTTAAAAATTTCAGCCCAAAATTTTGGGGGGGATTTGCCCCCTACACTTCTTTTAAAAAAAATAAAAAAAATTACTTTCAAACACACCCGGGAAAAGGGGTTTAAAAATTTTCAATGGCGCCCTTCCCCCTTTTTCAATCTGAAGCGGTCATGGGAAAGAGTGGGGCAGGTACTAAGTTTTTAGTGGAAAAAAATTGAAAAGTTTTTTAAATTTTTTTTCTTTAAAAGGTAAAACCCACTTTCCTTCCCTCTTTTTTCAAAGGGCAGGAGCACTGTCGCGGGCCCCCTTTGAAATCCCCTCCCACGGAGCAAAGGCCCCCCCATCTCAACCGTCCCTTTCCCCACTCAGGAAAATGGACGGCCCTCTGAAAAGAAGGGGGCTTCGGCCAGGGAGCTCCCCATCTACGCCCCAAAAAATCAAAAACCCCAAGGGCAGAAGAATGTCGAATCATAAAACATTTCACTGGGACTGCTTGAGGGCTTTAAAACCTTTTTGGGAGCAGCCAAAAACCAAAGGGGCAAAAAACCGAACGGCGGTAAAAAAAGCGCCCGCGCTTCCAGCGAACTGGGCCTCAACCCGGGGATGGGGCCCCCCCTTTTATTTTGGGGGGTGAGATCTTCGCGGGCCCGGGCCCCCAAATTTAGCTGCTGTGGTGAGTTTTTTGAACTAAAAGTTTTTTTAAGCTTTTTAAAAATTTAAAAACCCCTTTTTGCTATTCCCCCCTGCGCACCTTCCCCCCACTGCCCCCCTCTACCATCCTCGTCCCCATTCCCACCCAAAAGCGAACTTCCCCCTCACTCTTTGACCCCACTTTTACTCCTCTCCTCGGGCGGCATTCCCCAAAAGTGGGCCACCTGATGGCATTCAAGGTCACCTGAATGAACTTTTGTTAAGTTCCACAACACAGAAAAATCGGAGGAACTGTTTACAAATGACGAGTTTCCCATTGAGACGCTGATCAAGTACAGCAGTCTGCGGGTGGAGAGTAGTGCCGTTGTACGGCAGCTGGAAACGATCACTCGTCTGGCTACGACTGATTCCAAACTTGAAAGAGGCTTCTCGAGGAGACGATCCCGTTGGAGGATGACAGTGTTCTAGTGAATCGAGTCCGCGTTTTCACTGCACTCTGTCCTTCACCTTTCCTCCCGATACTTTGCCTTCATGGTCGGCCACCACTTTTGGCGACAATGGCTGCCATTTGCTCTGTTCTACCTTTTCTACGCCGTCAATCTGCACTTCTTCTTCAACCCCAACATTGCCTCCGCCTCAGGCTGCATCTCCATTGAGGCGGCCCTTTTCAACACCACAATTTCCTTTTGTTCAGCGGGAAGGGCAAAATTCGGGTGAAAAAGGAAAATTTGTTTTCTAAAAACGTCGTCTAAAAATTTCTTCAGTGCTTTTTTCGCCATCTTTCGAGCAAACTCCGATTGCTCTCCTCCGAGTTTCCGTTGCTTGAAAACCCGAGCACCAAAACGGTGGTCGCCCCGGGAAAGGGGGGGACTCGAAGGGGATGATCTTTAAAATCCCTCCCGCGTTTCCCCGCCCGGGCCCTCTACGTCACCGGGTGGACTTTTTTTTAAGGGGTGTTGGCCAGTTTCCGTACTGGACCATCTCGGGGATTTTTCCTCTCGGGGGCCCAAACCGCCCACGGTTTCCCCTACCGGGTGCTGCGGCGATGGACCCCCCTTTTTCCCACCCCCCTTTTCCCCCTGGGCCCTCACCTCGAGATTTTTAGGATCCAGCTGTCAAATGTCTTCTCGCCGGGGCCACCCCCCCCCTTTACATTAAATGGGGCCTCTCCTACCTGGCCATTCCCCGGTGGCCAGGGGGGGCGTTGATGGTGGGGGCAGTACGGCTTTGGGGGGTTGTCGGGAAAGCGGGGTTGCACCCTTTCTCAGCTAATGGGCCCGGGTGAGGACTTTGCGGTGGCCACCTTGGGAGGGGAAATTTTCCGCCTAAAAGGGCCCCGGCGCCTTTTTTTGGCTGGAAAGGGGATGAGTTCAGAAAAAGGGGGCCGAAAGGAAAAAAAGTAGTTTAAAAGGGAAAGGTTTTTTTTAAAAAAGAGTGAATTTTTTTTAAAATTTTTTAGAATTTGGGTTGAGTTTTATTTTTAAATTTTTTATAAAGTTAGTCTTAAGTAAAAGTTTTTTTTTTACCTAATTTTAACTGGGCCAAAATTTCTTGGGACAGTTTTCCCCAATTTTTTTTTAAAATTTCTGGTTTTAAACAACGGGCCTAACACCCACTCATCTAATATCCCCCGGGCCGTGGGGGCATATCAGTCCCGGTGGCTTCGGCCAGCGGAAAAAAACCGCCAGCCCTGCCGCCGCAGCCAACCACCCCAACCCCCGCCCATCGCCCCCCCCTTTCCGCCAAAATGGCCAGCCCCCCTTTAAAGGGGGGCACAAATGGAGCCAAATCCCCGGGAGCATGCTGGACCCTAAAGCGATTGACCGTACCACAGTGGGGAAGATTCGTCCCCGGGAGAAGACCCCCCGGAAAGGAGGCGGGGACGCGAATTTGCCCCCATTTCTGCGGGCCCCCCAGAAGGGGGGGGTCGGGAAAGGCGGCGAAAAGGGGGGGACCCGCCCAGCAGCCGAGGGGGGCGCCGAACTTGGTGGGGTATCAGCTTTTTTTGACAAACCCATCCCCTTTTCGGGTAAAGTGGCCATAGGGGGCCCTTTGATCCCCTCCCAGGGGGAAAAGTTCAAAAGGGGTTTGCCCCCCAGGTTGGGCGGCCGTGTTCATTTCAGCCCATAGTGCAGGGGGTTGGGGGCCCCAAATTTAGGTAGGAAAGAGCGGGGCATGCGGGGGAGGGCCACCGCCCGGGGAAGAGAATTAGGACGGAGTATTTTGCGGGTTTCTTTTTTTTTTCAGAAGTAGAGGCGCTCATTTTTTTTTTTAAAAAGGGAAAGGTTTTTGTAAAAAAAAGTTTTTTTAAAAAAAAACTTGACTTTCTCTTTTTCATTTGTCCCGTTTTTTTTTTTTTTGAAAAAAGGCCAAAATTTTTCTTCCCTTTATTAAATTGGGTTTTTGTAAAAAATTTTTTTTTTGCTAAACTTCTTTTACCTTCTCCCCCAACTCCTCCCTTTTCCCCCAACTCCTTTCAAACCCAATTTGCCCTTGGTACCTTCCATTGGCCCGCAAACCCCGAGGGGACCTGTCCCGCCCAAAAAGGACCCAAAGGGGCACCAAAGTTAAACTGCACCCCGGGGACACCATCAACAGGGGGCGGAACGGCAAGGAGGTAGGCAAAACCCGGGGAGGGTCAAAGTAACCGGCCCGCCCCCCCAAAGTTGGGCCGCCAGACCGATCCCCTTCCGGTACTGCGGTCCCGTAACCCGAGCAGCAGGACAAAACCGGGAAAAGTAGAGGGGCCAGGCCAAAAAGGGGATCAGAAGCGGCAGGCGGGGGAAGAGGGGAAAGTTTCCGGGAAAACGCCGCCCACCGTGCCACCAGGTTATCGCCCACCGGCGGCCTTGTCGGCCCCCGGGGCCCAAACGGGTTTAGGCGTGCCCCTAACAGGGTTTGGGCCCGCGAGGCCCACCAGTACAAGGAGTGGGGGAGGCCGGGGAGCCCTTCTGCCCACAGACGAGGTTCCCACTCGGGGAAAGATCTTGATTTGGGGAGGCGTTTGGGGGAGGGTGGGGGCCCTTTGAAGTTCCCCGGAAGGCGCGCCAAAACAAATGCTTTCGGGTTTTATGAAAGTACTCGCCTGATTTAAATTTTTTTTTGGGTTTAAAATTTTCTATATTTAAGGGAAATTGTGGTGATCCCCTGACCCCTTTCACCCCCTCTACTTTTCCCACCAAAAAAAACGGTTTAGGGGGGAGGGGAAAAGGGAAGCTGAAGGGCTGCCGGGATAAAAAAGTGGAAAAGGGGGAAAGAGGAGAAAAGACGTAGTTGCCCTCGGGCCCCAGGCCCCGCTGATGGCCACCACAAGCGAGCAAAATTTATGGATGGGAAATAGAGGGGAGTGGGGGGCTATGTGGGCGGATCCTTTTTCACTTTTTACGTTTTTTTATTGAAAAAGATGGAAATTTTTAGGGGTTTTTGGTAATAAATTTATTTTTTGTTTTTCAAACTTTTGCTAATTTTTTGAGGTGTAAAAAAGTGTAAATTTTTCAAAGTGAAAAGGTACAATAGGGGTTTTATAAATAAAATTTTTTCGGGGGTGTTTTTTTCAAATTTACAAAAATGATTTTAAAAAGGCTAAAAAAATAAAACAAAAACACCACAAACTAAAAAATGGGAAAAAAGTAGTTTTTTGCACCTCATTTGCCATACCCGGAAAAATCTAACAATTTTTTTTTTTTATTTCGGTCACATCGGTTTTTGGTTTCCCAGGTTTCTCATTTTTTTCGTCTAATCAAAAAAATTTTTTTTTGATAAGAAAGAAAACACTTGTAAACCTTTTAGTGCAAAAGGTTTTTTTTTTTTCTCTTTTACAAAGGGTTTTGGGGAATTTGCATGCCTTTTTTTGGAATCTCCCTTTTTTGAAGCTTTTTAAAAAAAAACTTTTTAAAAGGGCCTTATAATTGGTCAAAAGAAAAATTTGTTTTCTTCCCACTTTTGGCCCCTCAATATTTCCCCCGGGCGACGGGCATATCCCTTTCCCCCGGGGTTCCCCTAGGGGGGAAAATTTCACAGCAGCGAGAAGGGGAAAAAAGCCCCGACGACGGCCATTGGAAAAAATAGCTGGGCGCCGCGGTCAACCCCCAAGTAAAGGGGGGCTCATTTAGCCCAAACGGGGGACCACGCCCCGGAACCAGAGCAACCGGCCGCACCCCGGGGGGAAAGACCCCGGGTGGTAGACGTACACCAGCGAGTAGGAGGCAAAAACGGCGAAATTTTCCCAATTTGTCAGGTGCCAAGCCTAAATTGGGGGGGGTCCGGGGGCGAGGGGGGGGGGCCCAGCCGGGAAAGGGCCGGCGGCCAGGGGGTGCTGGCCAGGGGAAAACGCCCACTTCCCCCCCCAAAAGCCCCCACGAGGTTTAAAGGCCCCCAGGTAGGAAAGGGGGCCCCAAAGAGGCCCCTCCAAAGAAGTTTTTTAAAAGGGGGGGACACCCCCCGGGCCGGTGTTTGGGGTTGATGAGAGGGGGAGTAAAAGGGGGAAAGGGGTTGCTAAACCCCAGGTAGTAATTAGCAGGGTCATTCGGGCGAGGGCACGGCCGGCCGGTGAAAAAGGTCTAACAGGCTGTACTTTTTCTGCTGCTGCTGCATGGTTTGTGATTGGGGTAAGAAAAAATAAGTACCTTTTGCCAAAATTTTTTCAAAGTTTGGAGTTTTTGTCTTTCCTTTTCCAAAAAGTTTTTTGCACTTTTTTTTCACCCAAACAAATTTTTATTTCCCCCGTCTCATTTTTTCCCCCTTTTTATCATTTTAAATCTTTTTTTTTGGGCCCTTTACTGCTCGCCTTAGCCCAGCCCCCGTTCTTTACCTCGCCCCTTTGGGCCACAGCCACCGAGGCGACCAGGGTAAGCCAATAGGCTGGGAAACCGGGTGCCAGGCAAATGTACAGCGCCAGCCTACAACAAAATGGCGGAATTTCCCCACCCGGCCGGCCCCGAGAGCCGCGGCAAGGGTTAAACCCCGCGTTTCCCCCGTAGTTGGAAGCCACCCCAATTTCCTCTCGGTACTGGGGCCGGGGGGGTTTAAAGGGAAAAGGGCAAACCCTTTGCGAGGGCCCCCCCAGGCCCAAAAGGGGATCAAAAACGGAAGGCGAAAAAAAGGAGCAGATTTCCGGGGGAGGGCGGGGCCCACCCTCGTCCCAAACTGATCGCCCAGCCGGCGGGAAATCGTCACCCGTCACCCAAAAGGGGCCGGGGGGCCCTGGGGCCCTTTCCAGGGGCCGGCCCCCACCACCGGGGGCCCTTTTACCCGAGGGCAAAAAACCGGGCCCTCCAATTCCGCCACAACCAGGTTTCCCCCCCCGGAGACATGGTGCCGGGAGAAAGCGGAGGCGTTTCCGTTTCCCCCCGAGGCGGTTGAGGCGAGGTTGTAAAGGGCCATCGGCGTCAAATTGACTGCCCTTTTTGTTTTGGGGGCCAAAGTGGGCCCCGTTGGGTTTAAAGGTTCGGTGCGAAGGAGAATTTTTTCCGAACTTTGGGGTTTTTCCCTCGACTTCTGCACCCAAAAATCAAGGTTTTTCGCTATGAAGGCGAGTGAAGCGGGGTGCCAAAAAGGGGAAATTTGGGAAGGGGAGGGAAAAGAGGGGGAAGAAAGCCGCTGCCCCCGGCCCCAGGGGCCCCCCGATGGCAAAAATTGGGTGGGCCCCTGAAAATTTAGAAAGGGGTTTTCCGGGTCGAGGTAGCTTTTTGGGGGAAAAAAGGACAGTTTTTGAGGAACTTCTTTTTGGGGGACATCTTAGTTTGTTTACTATTTTCTGCAAGTGGGGGAAAAATTTTTGAAAGAAAAAGAACCCCAATAATTTAAAAAAAAACCAAACTGTGTCACAAATTTTGTGCACGCCCCTGCTTGCTGAAAGAAGTGATGCTGACTTTTTATCAATACTACGAAAACCACAAAAGATCTTTTGACATTGACAATAAATCTGCTTTTTCTTGATTGCCACTGATATTAAATAAATGAAATAATTTGCCAAACACCGCTCAATTTTTGTCCCTCTTGGGGGGTAATCAGCGTTTCCCTTTTTTGGTGGTGTTTTTTGCCAATTTTTATTTTAATTTGTAGTTTATCAGTATCGTAGAGGGGTTTGAAAAAGTGGAATTTTTGGGGGAAAATTCCCCAAGTGAACTGGCCCCCAAAGTGCTTTTCACTGGTGAAAACCCCCCGAACCCCTGTCTTCTTTGGCCCTGATGCTGGGGGGGAAAAGAAGAAGATGGACCAGTGCTTTGGGAGCCAGTTTTGATTTTTCATCTCCCCCCTCTCCTTCTTTGTTTCTGCCCCCTTTAAAATGATCCTCTTTTGAGTACCTCCCCCTTTCCTTTTCCCCTTTCCTGGGGGACTTGAACTTCATTAAACACTTTTTTTCCCTTTTTGCCATCTTTCTCCTCATCTTCAGATTTAGCTGTTTTTGTTCCGGCCCCTTTACTTCTTTAAAAAATTGGGGCAGCCTTAGCCCCCCGTTTAAATGCCTTTTTAATGGTGCTGCCAAATTTCATTTTTTTTTTTGGGCCCTTTTTGGGTTTTGGGCAACCCATTGAGCTGGTTGCCCGCTTTCCTTTTGCCCAATTTTTTTGGGGGTGATGCTGGGGCTTTCTTCATTTGAGGGGTGTTTTGAAATTTTTTTTCTTCTGTGGGAAATGGGGGTGATTTGGGGGGTGGGGGGTTTTTTACCACAAGGTGTGGGGAGCCTTTTTACATCATCCCGGCGGCGCCCCCCCTAGGAAAACGGCACCAAACCCGTGGAGTGGAGGGGGACAAAAAAGTGCGGCATCCGGGTTTTTTTCCCTTTTTTCGGGTGAAGAGTCGCTTCCCTTTCAGTTGAGGAAAAGATCGGGCCCGGGGTTTTGCCCCTGGAGCCACGGAAACTTTTCCATCGTTGGGGTTTCTTTACCGGCCCTTTTTTTTCTTCCCTTTTTTTTCTTTTATTACCCCTTTTCCTTCTTTTTTATTTTTGTTTCTTTTTTTGTTTGGGGTTTTTTGGAACCTTCTGCTGTTCCATCAGGAACTTCGTTTTTAAAGGCCCCTTTCCGGGTTCGTTTTTGCCGCTCCTGTTTTGCTGTTTACCGTTTTTTACTAATTTTCGGCGATGTCGAGTCATCATTACCGCTGCTGCGCTGCTTAAAACCAATACGCCCAAAAGTGGTAGAAGAAGGAGCATGACGTAGCAGCAGAGGAGAAGAAACGCCTAAAATGACACCATCAGCAGGCGGGTGAGCAACAACTGCAGATCATCATCTTCTTCGCGTCATCCGGTTCCGGGGTTTCTTTCGCCATTAAAACCTAGTTTCCATTTTATAAACTCTATTGTATAGAGAAACTCTAAAAGACATAAGTAAGTTGGGGGAAAAAAAATATGATTTGATAAGACGACCGTAGTGTTTCTTACTTTTTATAATACTTTTAGTTTTTTTTTCCCAACAGTAGAAACTTTAGGGCCCAAATAACGTAATTTTATTTTGCCTGAATTTTTCACCTGTCTCTTTTTGTAATCTTTGTATCTTCCCCTTTTTTTCCTTTTTCCCCAGTTTAAATTTTGATAACCCAGGGTGTCCTGATAGTTATGGTAGTATTTTGACGATAATGGATAACTCGTGGTGGTGGTGGTGGTAAACCCCAGTTCCAAAGCCCAGAACACTAAAGGGCCTGAAGATGGCAACCATCGTTGACTAATCAACGAAAACGGCCTAAAGCTAATTTAAAACTAAATAGTGTTCTCAATGTTCCAAATGTGCACTTTATTGTATGATTAGATTTAGAACACCAGCAGCAGCACAACATAACATTGCATTTTTTTTGTCAAACAATCAAAAAGTAAAAACGACCTTTTTTTTGCCTTTCAGAGAGTTCATTGTGACTGGAATCATTTGCACCGGCAAGCTGCTGCTGCTGCTGAAAACACATCTGCTCAGGGTGGAAGTTGGTCAACCCATATCATTCTCTCTTAGGCTTAGCTAAACGTTTTTTGATGCCGTCATTCAGTCAGTCTGTGGGTGATTGGCCTACTCTAGTTTACTCTTTTGACTTGTAGTTTTTTATTATCACATAGCAAACTAAGTCGGTGGCGTTTTTTTAAAATGAGTAAATGTGAATCAGAAGAGGCCCAACAGCAAAAGTTCAGGTTGCTAACCGAAAACACCTGCCCTGAATCGGTTTTAGTGCTGTACCGGAGTTCCCCTCCGCCATGCCACCAAAAAAGGAGACACCACTGAAAACAGCCTTTTCAACCTGATTTTTGCGTATAAAGGAGCGTCAATTTGAGCTGAGCAGATACCGTTTTCACCTCAGAAGATCAAAACCCGCTGTTCAGCAGCAAAAACATTTCAACTTTTGATTCGCCTAAAATTAAATCATCTGAAGAATAAAGCTCTTTGCCTTCTTCGTCGCCTCGGTGACGCTCATTGCTCTGGTGCAGGCCGGTCCTTTTGGCGATTCGGGCGACGAATGGGAAAGCTTCTTTGCGACCTTCGTGATCGACTTCAGTCGCGAATGAGGGGGCGATGAAGGCGTTGCCATCGAATGTCCGACCGACGAAGGACCTCGGCGACATCCGGCGATAAATTTTGACCAGGTCCGCCACTGCTACCGGCGCAGATGACCGACGATGATGGTGACCAGGGTGAGGGTTTACCTCTTAAACGTTGACCTGTCCCAAAGGGGGTGGTGGAAGTACTACTGTGAGTGCATGAAAACCCTTTTTTTCATTTAAACTTTTTTAACTCTCTTTTTCTCATCATCAACCTGCAGAGCAAATTCCCCTTTCAAGAACGTCACTCCTGAAAGTGCAGCCAGTGATAAAACTCCGTCCGCGACATTATCACCCACTGTTTGAACAACTCCACCACCAAATGGTAACCGAAACTCCACCGTCCAGAAGGGCTTCACCAGTCTTTTCTGACTCGAGCGACGAAGAGATCCTCGCCATGCCCGGGCCATGTTCCTCCCTCTGGGGAAAGACCCGAAGAGGATGTTTGGTGAAATGGACTGACCCGTCGTCGACTCCAGCGGCAGTGACTCCCATTGCCAGGACTGGGGTTCGGTCGTTGCCTCGAAGCTTCGACTGGGGACCGGGATAAGGTAGGAACTGTTTTGAAATTTTTTGCAACGAGACTTTGACGCCAAATCTTTTTTCCCAAAAGTGACCAGCGTAAAGAATCAAGGCAGCTGTGGATCTTGCGGGGTAAGAGAAACTTCTTCTGATTTTGTTTTGCTCTAAATCCTAATTTTCCAACTTTTTTTTTCTGCGGGACCTTCGCCTCATGGCGCCATGGAGTCGGCCATCCTCATCAAGAAAAACCCCAGAAGCCTCCAGCAACAACATTGACCTCTCAGAGCAGCTGCTAGTGAACTGGGGCAAGCACAGGCCGGCTACCGGAGCGGCGGCTGCCGGGGCGGCAACTCCAGATCGCCTTCAGCTTCGTCCAGAAGGACTTCACCACCTCGGAGTCGGTCAGGCCGTACCAGGCAAGGACGAGCCCTTTGCGAGATGAACTCCGTCCGCTCTGACCGCGCAGCTCAGCGACTACTGCGTCCGCAGAAATTCCGCTACAGCTACTCGACGGCGGGCACTCTCCGACGACACGATGATGCGGGCGCGGGTTGCAGAAGGGCCCCCTTTCCCTTGCCATCAACGCCATCCGCTGCATACCGAAACCTCCGCTCGGAGTTCTCAATGAGCCGGGCTGCTCCACGCAGACCAACCACGCCGTCCTCCTGTGGGCTACGGGCTCGACACAGCTGGATCATCAAGAACAGCTGGGACCTTGTAAGTTAAAGAAAAGGAGGGAAAAGTTTACCTGAAATTTTTTAAAAATGTATTTCTTTTTTGTTTTGTTTGTGAGGGGGAAACTGTGGGGGGAAACACCAAATTTCCCCGGCAAATTTGTCCGAAAGAAATTCCTTGGCCTTTGTAAACGGAAAAATTTTTTATTTAAATTATTTAACTTGAATTACGTTTTTTATTAAAAAAACAACTTGGTTTTTTTACCCTAAAACACCCGGCTTTGCGCATAGTGGTACGATTTTTGGAAAGGCGCCGTCGCGCTTCCAGCGTAAGTTTTCCAGAGCTTGCTTCCGCTCGCCCGGTCTCTGCGGACCGGTTTCGTCACTCCCAAACAGCTGAGGGCAAGACGAGGTGCTCCGTGAAGGTCTTTGGGGAACGGCCGACCGGGAGCCGTCATTACTTCCCCCCACCACTTAAAGACACCTTTTTTCGGATGAAAACTCCAAAAAGACAGATGACGGCAAAAGCGTCCCTACTCCCAGGACCAGAAAAACACCCCGAGTTCTTACGCCCAGCTCGGGGTGGCCGGGCCGGTTTGCTACACTAAAAATTATTGGAAAATGATATAAAAATTTTTTAAAAATTCCACTTTGTTTTACCATTCCGCCGCCCTTCTGTTTCCACCATTCTCCTTCATTTTCTGGAACGCCGCTCTCCTGCACTTGAGATCGCCCGGAGTTTCCCCCTCAGGGGGTTGCCCTTCTTCGTGGCAATCCCAACCCTTTTGTTGTCCGCAGCGTGCCGATGGCCGTCGGGTTGCACTGCCGCTCTGGGTGAACTCAATGGAGGCCGACTCCATGAAGAAGGCGTATTTGCCGTCCTCGCGCTCCACCCGCGCCTCGCCTTGGGCGTTGTCTGGTGAACCAGCACTTGTCTGAAAGAAAAAAGTATAAAATAAAACAATTTTTTTAAACAGATTAGAAATTGTTACTTGGATAAACCCGGGTTGGAAGAGAAATCCCCTGTGGGCGTTCTTTGTCTTGAAGATCTTCTGGTATTCGGGAATTTTGGATTTCAAGAAAAAGGGAAAGTTTTTAATTTCAACCTAACCTTTTATTTAAGCCACACAAAAAAAAAGTACCTCAAAGAAGGTCCTCGTGACCGCTGAGACGCAACCTCCCCTTCTGGTCGGCCAGGCCCTTGGGGTCGGTGAAGGGCCACGTTTTTCCCTTTTCCCCCAGTGAGAAAGGGGGCCAGGTTGGGGGTGTACGAGCTGACAAAGATAGCGTGAAAAATACCAATGGCGCAGATGATGCCGTCGAGAGGGGTTTTAGAAATTTAAGAAATAAAAAACCTAGAGTTTTAAAATCCACATTCTTAATGTCATCTTTACTTTGGCGCCACCTCTGTCCCCTGCATCAACTGCCCACCGTGCACCAGAACTGTTCTTGATTTCAGCTCATTCTCCAGAATGGCCGGGGGGGACAGGATTGGGTTCAACACTGGTAGGGCGTAAACCCCACGTAGAAGAAACAGCTGATGCTACGAGGCGAAAGTAAATCAAACGGGGTGTGAAGGGCAAGGAGGACCAAGGGAGTGACCTTGTGGGGCCGCTTTAGAAATTTAATGCCCGTCGCCAGTTAAGGATAGGTAAGTCGACGACGACTCTCGGGAGCGGCTATGGTCAGGCGGAGAGGCCATCTCCGGCGGTCCCTACATCCCCTCGGGATCAGCCTGAAAAAGAAAACGGATCTTTTATTTTTAGGGTGTTTAGAGCACCAGACCCCTCCATTGCCGGCTTCATGGTGCCCCGTTCACTTTTCCTTTACCAGCGGCTCGTAGCGAAGTTGAGCATGGCGGCACCTCGTCCCGAAGGTTTGACATGTAGCCGCAAGCGGGTTTGCCGCGCAATCCTTTGAGGGTCGGGCCTCGTACAGGGCGGTCGATCATTTGGGGACACCGGAACGTCAGATTGGCGTCCTTCGGGGAGTGGCGGTTCCAGTTGGGCCCTTTTGCTTAGTCGTTCCTTGGTTTTTCTTCTTTTCGTTTGAATTTTCACCAGCCTTTTCTTCCTCCTCCCCCCTCTCCTCCTCCTTTCATCCAGATCGGGTTGGGAAGACCGGGTCGCTCTTTGGCGATCCCATTTCAAGGGCCGTTTTTAAATTTTACCACCATTGACCCTTTCCTCTTCAGCCCCCCCCATCCGGGCCACGTGGCAATCACCTCAAAGTCGGTGTCCATGGTGCTGACATTTAAAGGAGCTTCGACGGAAGCCGGAAATCTCATCAAAGCCACGTACCCGGGGAGGCCCTCGTCGCACCTGGCGGACTAGTTGCACCGAGGCGCCGTACTGCCAAAGGACGGGCGTTGTGTCCTCGCAGCTCAAACCCCCATGGGCGGCGGGTGAACTGGGGTCCAGCCGGCGAGGCCTAGGGCCAATTTGAACGCCGTCAAAGATCATCGCCGACTTGGGGCTGAGGTGCTCGGGGGGCGGAAGGAAACCCTTTAAGCGGGGCATAAAACGGGCGCATAGCGGGCCAGTCGGCCAGGGGAACTGCAGAACCGGATGCTCCTCTCGGGCCCATTCTCAACGAGGTGATATTTTTCTGGGGGTGTCGGGAGTTTCTCCAGCGGAAGTGTGTGCAGTCCAGCGGGTGATCAGGGAGTGGGGGGCGCTCCCTCATGATGCCCACTTGTTGAGCTTGGCGAAGCACTTCCAGAAGATGATCAGTTTCGAACGTCGAGAAATTTTCCTCATCTTCAGCGTTTTACCTGCCAAGGAGTCCCGAAGGGGCGATCGGGTTGAAGTTGAAAGAGCGAATCTCCCAGCCCTTTGCCGCCGCATAGGGGGAAAAAATCCTTGAAGTGGACCCACGCTGTCTGACTCCTGGGTTATCACCGCAAAAGCGGTCCGCCCCAGGCGTTTGATGATGTCGAGGTAGGCGCGGCTGAGGGTGCTCAGGTGGGATACAGTTAATGCTGAGTCAGTTCGAGCTGAAATCGACCTCAGGCGAGCTTCGACGTGAGGCACCTCGAGGTGCTCGCAAAACGATTGCACCTGTAGAGAGCTGATTGGGGTTTAAGGGCCGATGATCGCACGGGGCTGTGGCAAGGAGATCCCGGCTGAAAAAAAAAATATAGTTTTTGATGATAAGCAAAACTTCCCCAAAGAAGCTTCTCTTACTCTTAAAGTGCGCCTCGTAGGAGTTGTAGGACGGCGTGCTCCACCACCGCCTCGAAGATGGTTCGATTGGCAAAGTTGGCGTTCACCTTCCGATGGGCCCCATGAAGACCACTCCTGCTCCTGTTCGGCGGCGGAGAAAAGGCCGCCGATGCGGATAACGCGAGGTAGGGCATGGCTGAGTGATGGGTGATACAAGAAAAATGAGGGGGATAGTTTGGTTTGGGGAGGGTGGTTATGGGCTTCAGTGAAAAGAAACCCCATGTTTATCGATTGAAATTGAGCAAAAGATGAGCGACAACAAAACTCCTACCGACTTTAGCTCACATTTCTGTGCTGCAGAATCACAACCACACACTCACCAAAACAGAGAAAATGAAACTGCACTGAGAATCTTCTTCTTTTGTACTGCTCTAGTGGTAATTAGGAAAAACGGTTCTATTTTTAGATCTTTTGTGGCAACAGCAATAGAAGAAAGAAGAAGATTCTCTCTTTCTTTTTGTTGGACAGCTGCCTGCTTTGCTCGGGTTAGTCAGACCGTGTAAAATATATCGCTTCAAGGTTACTGCTTTTACTATTTTTGGTTTACCACACACTAGCTCTGTGTTATCTGAGCACCAAAAAAAATTTTAATCAATGGGCTATTTGATGCCGTCAAGGCCAATAAAAACCCATTAAAAGTTTTATAAAAAAAATTTTGATAATGTTTTACAGTTTAAACTTTGATCTGCAAAAATTTGATTTATTCTGAGCTATTAGCAAGTTGAAAGTTAGCAGAATTTTATAAGAACGTGCTATAAATTTTATGAAACTGCTATTTTTAGCAAAATTAAACAACAGTTTTCTAAAAATAGTTTAAACTGGTAAATTCCTAACTTTGTAGCATAGCATTACCTAAAAATGTGCTGAAAACGTACATGCAAATTAGGAAACCGTAGATTCTGCAACCTGAAATGCAAAAAATTAAATTAATCATTGTACCCAGCACCAGTTTACTTAAATTAGTTTTTTCTTTTCTTGCCGTCTGTAGACTAAACTTTTGAGAAAACAAAAAGTTTTTTAAATGCATTTTTTTCATTATGCAACACTGTACTTGGGCAAAAAACTAATGTAAAATGTTGAAAAAGTATCAATATTTTTGACATACTCTAACTCGTACAGTGAAGTGGAAACTTTTTCTTCGAAACCATAATTTAAAAACTGTTGACGTGTTGTGCTCTTAAACAACAAAACTGCAAATAATTTTCCTCAGCAGTGTCGTCCCTTTCGTTACAAAAGGCCCGGTTTTACTTGTTACTTTTTGTCATATTTTGTCGTACTTTGGGGCCATTTATCAGAAATACATTAAATATTACCCAAATTTCTGCAGTAGTCCCGGGGCAGAGTGCCGTTTATTTAACAGCAAAAGTGAACATTTTCTTAGAAAATCAAAATTGTGAGAGCATTTTCAGTAGCCAAAGAAGAAGCACCAGCAATCATGATCCAACTAAAACTAGTTCCACCGTTTATTTTTTTCCTGATTTGCAAAGCACTTTACCCCTTTGAGGGGATTACCTTCTTTGAGAAGCACCTGCAGCTACTTCGGCTCATCAAAACCGAGTCCAAACACCGGTTTTGTTTAAAAACGTTCCTCATTTTTCTGGTTCTCAAATCACCATTTTCTCCTCTTTTTTCTCTCCTCAACCTCCTTCACCTTCCACCCACCCCCACCCTTTTCATCATCAACCTAATAGCACCTTTACCCGAGTGCTCCATTACGGACCCGTCACCTCACCTTGGCCGCAGTGCCCTCAACGTGAACGCCTTTGCCGTCATAGCTTCCGGCGTGTACATGTACCTTTTCTTCTTCATCAGACATCCTCCAAACCTAAATAATCACCTCCTGTGGGAGATCACCGGAGAACGAGATGACAGCTTCTTCATTGCTCAGAAGCATCGTTCGGTTTGGTGTAGACTTTATCAGATCTCGATTGCTGCTGGTCTTCAATGGCGTCGAGTCGGCGGCCATCTCCACAAATCTGCTAACGTTGGAATTCACTTTACCTGGGATGATGTTGATGAGAGATTAGAGGCTTTCGGGTTTTGGAAAAAGCTTTTCTATCACCTTATTTCAAACCCCTTTCCGGGGCGCTTTTCCTCTTCAGATTCTCACCATTTGTACATTCTCAGTTTTTGATAAACTTGGGACTAGTCAACTTTTTTCTTAGCATCAAACGTTGCAGTTTTCGCAGTACTGCTCAATTGTACCAATTTCCACAGTTGTTCAGCTCAAAAAGGGCTGAATAAGAGAAATTTAAACCGTTTTTTGTTTTACCTTCTACACCGACATCGGTCGCATTTTGGGTACTTCGCGAGTCAATGTTGTTACGGACGCCTTTGTGTTTCATCTTTGTCAATGCGGTAAAAAGTAGTATTTCTCATTTTAATCATTTTAATGGGTAATTTTTTGTACTTCTTGTCAGCCAATCAACGGTACCACCACACGTTGGGGGTACGGCAATGACGACGGGCGGTATTGGCACCGCCTACCTCCTCATTACGCCTTTATGCAGGTATTGGCCCTTTGTGGGTTCACCTCGGCCTGGTCACCTTCTCCAGCGCATTCACGCCCCCAAACGCCACCTGCTGCGGATCAAATACTTTGTAGGGGGTGGTGAGAGAGTTTTGGTACACAGCTTTAAACTGGTAAAATGCCTGGGGGCCTGTCCGCCCGAACCTACGGATTACCTATGACCGCTTTGGCCTGGTCCCCTGGCCCCCTTTGCCCTTTTCTCCCATTTACGTAAAGTGTATGTGCTCTCGTTAAGATGGCCAGTTGTGAAAACTGTACGTTTTAAACGTAATAAAACTTTTTCGCTTGTTTTGAGTTAAAATAAGAGAGAAAACTAACTTAGCAAGGAAACCAAAATAAAAAAAAAAAAGGGGTTTTCCACAAAAGGCAAAAGTAAGTTATAACTAATTTTTTTTGTTTTGAACTTTTTCTTTGTGATTTTGTTTGATTATCAATAAAACTAGTCAGTACAGTGTACTCTCGATGAAATCATCACTCATGATATCATCCAAATGATCAATGTACATAACACTTTTAGGTTATTTAAAGAGACTGCTTGATTTCAAATTTGAGCAAGTAACTTTTACTTTTATTTGCTTTACTGATTCTTAACAACTTATTTAATAATTTATAATGAAAAATGAAAAACTTTTTATATTGTGTTTACCTAAAAGTCAGCATTTTGTTATTTATTTCTATTTGCAATGAAATTAAAGCGCAAAGCAATGTAACTTGGGAGGAGTTCAGCTCAACAGGAGAATTTACTCTTAAGAATGGGCGGACTTTTGAACTTCCAAACATCCACCGCCAGAGACAACCAACTTTGAATTTTGACATTAATTACAACTCGACAATTATCCCCCAAAACAACTTGGCAATTTAAGATGACACAAAATCTAGATTGTTTTTTTTTCATGATGAAAGTCGATTGGTACTAAATTAAAAAAAATGTGGAAGAATCTTTTATTACGGCATACACAGTTTTATGGTTCCCACCTCCACTACCGCTATTGTCTTCTAATCAATCACACATTATATTTAAAAAAAGAAAAACTTGGAAATTTGTGTTTTTCTCAAAAGAAATCCCGATTCAGAGACTTTTTGGTACAACACTTATCAGTCTGTAAAACCAACTTTTCCAATGGATATCAATGTAAAATCAGCTAAAAAACCTTTTAGCAACATTTACTCACCGATAAATGAGACTGATTATGCGTACATACTCAATCAAATGTTTTTCAACACAAATGGTTTTGCCTTGATTCCATCTAAACCAGAATATATTTTTGTGCAAAAAGCCCCAATCAACTATGTTTTTCTGTCAATGAAACCTTTAGAAGTTTAAATTTACAAATTTTTGCTGGAAAAAACATTAGAACCGTTACTAAATATGCAGTGCAACAACAAAACATTGACAAAATTTTTTTAAAGTTAATTTCTGAACAAGTAAATTTTACGCATCCATATGGACAGCATTTTTCGACTCTTTACTGGGTGTTGCCAACTAAAGGTTCTTTGACAAACATTTCTAGTTTGCAACAAGTGGGGTTTTTTTCTTAAAACAAATAAAACAACACGGTTTAGAAAAGTTAATGGGCAAATTGAATTACCATTTACTTCTACGTTAAATAACACAAAATTTTTTTATAAATATTTCAGCAAACAAAATCTTTTGTTGCAGGAAAAAAGGGCGCAACTTTCGCCTGGGGGGAAAGGGCCGCAACACAAAATTACCTCAACTTTCATCAAAATTTAAAAGTTAAAAAAAAAGATTATTAAAACAGCTTATTTGAGTAAATTAAGATGCAAAAAAAACTTTGTCAACGTTTCGCTTAAATAAAAAATTACAAGATTGGTTTTTGGCTATCGGAAATTTTAAAAAAGGATTTAAAAAACTTGTTTAAAAAAATTCAAAAAACAATACGACAACAAAATAACGTCAATAAACTTTAGTTTTTTTTAAATTTTCAAGTTTTTAATCCTATTTTACCCTTGAGTCTAGATTTTTATTTTAAAACGCCAAACAACAGCAAAAATTCTTTAATGAAGTTTTTTTCCCCCAAAGAGTACGAGTTTTTTGAATTTTTTAATCCAAACGAGTTTGTTCTTGTTTTAAAATTTGGGTATCACTTTACTCTAATAAAAAGGGGCTACCTTTTCCTTCAATTTTAATCAGTCAATGGCTTTCGATACCCAAGACTCCCGGGCCTTTCTCCAGCTGAGGGGAAACATCGACGGGCAGCAGAGCAGCGGGGAAAGGCTCGCTCATTGTCGCCTCTGCGTGACCGCCCCCCTCGGGGGCTCCCTCCGGCGGTGCCGTACCGGGTGGGCACCGTCGGCAGGACGCCGCTCACCGAGGAGCTGTACATCGCTGGGTGCAGGCAGTGGCCCTCATGCCCAAGATGGCCTCCACACGCCTCCCTGGAGGTGGCCCGAGGGCGGTGGAGGCCACCCGGACGGCCATCGCCCTCCACCAGTTTCGAAAACGTCTTCGTGGAGTTGGCCAAGGTGAGAGTGGCCGAGGGACACCCGCTCATTCGGCCGCTGTGGTACGAGGCGCCAGACGATGCGAACACCTACGCCTTGACGACCAGTTCATGCCGGGACCGGTTTCTGGTGGCGCCGGTGCTCTACGTCGCACAGCGATCCAGGTTGGTGTACCTGCCCGAGGGAAACTGGACCCGAGGTCTCCGGTTCGTCTTCTGGTCGCCGGGTGTACCAGGAGGGAGGTGGCGCCGCTTTTCAGCCCTCTTGAACGCCTACTTTACTTTAAAAGTTGAATAGCTGTACTAACTTTTTTGCCTGTACACCAATTCCTAAACTGTTTTGCCAAACACTTTGTATGCACATGCACAGGCAGATTTTCTATCTTCTTTCTCTGTAGCTAGTAAATAAATACCACTAAATGCTATTCCTTATTATCAGCTCGTTTCTTTCTCTATAACTGTTTAGCTGTTTTGCTGTTATCACATTTCCCAGTTCAATGTCGCCAGTCGAGCCGTACTTCTCAGAAGGAGACTGCGCCGCTAATCATCACTCACAAAATAATCAAAGCACAACAACAACTGCTGCTGCTGCTGCTGAAAACCCAAACTGGTAAACACCAGCAAAAAAACTCCAGCAAACATAAAAGTCTTTCCGATTTTCCTAACTACGTTCTAACTTGGTGCCTACTGTTGTTAACCTTTTTATCAACATCAAAATCCGACCATTACCATCAAGAGCATGTAATCAGCTCCAGCGGCGAGTTTACCCTCACCGGCGGCCGGAACTTCACCCTGATGAACGCCCACCGCCACAAAGAGCCGACGCTGCTCTTTCCCCTTTCAAAACGCCACCATCAACACGGCGGCCAGCATCGAATGGATGGATAGAAAAAAAAACGACTCGCCAATTTACCCTTCTCAACGATAATGGTCATTTGCAGCTGAAGATTGCCCACCAGTATCACGCCTTGGTCAGCCACTTTACCGTCAGCTGGCTGGCTCCGCCCAACAGGGCAGTGGAAGGTAAAGAGGAGAACTCCCGAGAGCTGTGCTTTCACCTTCAAAATGAGGGAACAGCTAAAACGGTCTTCTGGTACGTACTACCAGTCACCAAACCCGTCCTTTCCAATGGCCACAAACTTCAGCAGTTCTAGCCGAAAAATTCCCTTCAACTACCTGCACGACCTGCACGCCACCAGGTCGGAGTACGCCTACGCCCTGGAGCACCTTTGGGTGAACACCGATGGCTTTGCTCTGCTTGCCGACCCTGACCAGCCGCTTTTCTTGCGGAAATCGGCCAATTTGTTGTGCTTTTCCGCCGACCAACGCCCGCCGTACAGCACCAGGAACACCGGAGATCGAGCCTACCTAACGCTAAAACTGCCACATTTTTACCTCAAACAACATTAGAACGGTGATCAACTACGTGGTCCACAACTCCCGGCACCTTCCACGACCTACGGAGCACCCCGAAGGAGCGCTCTTTTCAACGCCCCTCTGGCAGCTGCTCGCCTCGGAAGGTCGCCGCACTGAGGAGGACAATTTGGAGCACTTTATCGAGCAGGCAAAGGAGCACCGGTTTTGGGAAGTAAAGAAGGAAGTTTGTTAAGTGGCCAACTGCAGCTAACTCCAAAGTGGAAGGTCGACGACCTGCGAGTCAACCGCCAACAGCAGATGCCAAACCTCGAAGAAAAACTAGAACCGTTGATCCACGCCATTGGACTTCAACTGTTAGCCCCCATTCGACCAAATCCTACCGGAACTCTGCAACCACCAAGGACTACTTTGTACGGAATTCCTCCAGGGAAAGGTCGACTACGTGGACTTTAGCAACCCCCGGGCGGCCGGCTGGTTTCAGTCACTTCTGGATGGCTGCATTACGAGGATGGCCTCGATGCCTTCTTCCTCGACTCTCACTCTTTCCGCCCTGACTTGCTGCTTCATGATCCAGTCGTGGAAAGTACCCCAACCGACTGATCACCTTGTACCTTGAAACAGCTGCTAAGTGGGGGCAAACGGGAAATTGCAGCCGATTTGCCTTTAAAAGTCAACACCTGCCAATCTTTCTGCAGCTGACCGGAAACGTCGATGGTCGAAGGACAAGCGAGGAGATGCTCGGATCGCTGATATCATCAGCTCTGACCGCTTCGATTGGAGGATATTCGTGGATTCTGCCTTCAGGGTGGGGTCAGTGGCCTCGACGCCGCCCAGCGAGGACCTCTACATTCGCTGGCTGCAGGCGGTCACGCTGATGCCTCGCATTGCCATTCACACGCCCCCCTGGGAGGTGGGCCCCGGGCGGTGGAGGCGGCGCAGAAGGCCATCGCACTGCACCGAGAGTTTGAGCCGGAGTTGTGAGGCTGGCAAGATTCGAGTAGCGGAAGGTCACCCCATTGTCCGGCCACTGTGGTACGAGGCGCCCCAGGATGTGAACACCTACTCAATTGGCGATCAGTTCATGCTCGGAGATCGCTTTTTGGTGGCGCCCGTTTGGAGCACGGTGTCACGCGGAGGAAGGTCTACCTCCCAAAAGGGACCTGGGTCAATGGAACTACCCCCACCAGGCGTACAGTGGCGAACAGCGGTACAATTTAGAAGTGGCTCCCGATCAGTTGCTGTACTTTAGAAAGAGGGAAGCTTAGGAAAGAAGCCTTTTGTTACAATCTTGTCAAGAATTTGTCAAAATAAAAAGTAAACACAAATTTTTCTTTTTGAAGGTCAAGAAGCATTTTTGTTTGTTTTTATATCTTTTTATTTTTAGTCAAAAAGTTCGGCACTAGCACTCGAGCACACAACTACCACCGCAATGAGCTTTAATTTACTTTGATGATGACGACAACATGGTGGGTTTTTCCCCTTTGTTTAGAGTATTCAGTTGCCAAACAACAGTATATAATTGTACAATATTTTTTCTCTTCCTCTCTTTTTCCTAATGAAGCCGAAAATTAAATTAAAGCTTTAGTCTAACCTTTTAATCCTCTCTAAGCTTGAGCAAATGACACAAGATTATTGCAGAAGGTAAACACACTGTTGACTAGATAATTGAGCATACTGTTTAGCCGGCTGATTAGCAGATTGAATGGATGGCAAAGAAAAAAAGAAAACAGGTTCTATATTTGAAGTTTTGGTATTGACGCAAATGCGATCAACCGTGGCAGAAACTGTTTGAAAACAAAGATGGCCACTAAGTGAGAGCGCTGTTGTTGATGCATTGATTGGGCCTTTCTGGAGATTTCCCGCATGAAATAGAGGCAAGGTTGTCTACACCGGGCGTCAGCCGGTGCAAAGTTACTGTTACCGCGAGATTTTTGGCACAGATACTCAGGAGAAATAATGTGATTTTTTGACCAAGTATCAGATTTTGTGGTGGACACTATTAAAAGTAATTTTAAAAAAATAGTTTTACATTAAATTTTTGTGCTAATTAAGACATTTCACGAAAGACAGTTTACCGAAAAATAAAATAAATAGTCATTGAAAATGATTTTGGTAATAAGTCTATTCGACAAAATGACTTTTTTAAAATTTCAGATGCAGTTTCCCACCACAAAAATCTGATACTTGGTCCAAAAAATCACATTATTTCTCCTGAGTATCTGTGCAAAAATCTCGCGGTAACAGTAACTTTGCACCGGGCTGACGCCCGGTGGATTTTCTAATTTAAATCAATAGCTCAAAACCCAACTTTCCCAGAGGTTTGAAATGTAAATGAACAAAAACTTATGGAAAGTCTCTATTTTTAATTAATTATCACTTTTCCTAATGCATTTTACGCATAGCAGCAGTATTAATTAAGCATTTAAGGTACACGACAGAGTGTGTAAAGAGGTTGCAAGTCTGTTTTAATGTTGATTTCATCAACAACATAGTGCACACTTCACGTGTGTACCTCCCAAAGCCAAACTGACTGTATAAAAAAGGGCTAAAATGGCAATTGCCAAGTAGTGTGCAATGAGGGAGAGGAGACAGGTGACACAAAATGAAAGCAGTGATCTCATTTGCTGAACTTGCTAAAACGGTTTCACTGCTTCTTATCACCAAAGATAAGAAGAAAAAGATTTATGAGGTGAAAGACAGAATTTATTAGTCGCACTTTTTGTTGTTCCGATTGAGCTGCGCGATTTTACAAAGTTTATCTTGAAAATGAAAAAGTACACATTCAGTTTGAATGTCTTTTGGGAAAAAGCAATTTTCGCTGAGTGAAATTGTTTGCACTTGACTCACTGGTTCATGGTAGTAAACAAAAATTGTTAAAGTGGGAGTGTACTTTGAGTTTCTTTCTGCTATAAATAAAGTTTGCATTTGTTAATATTTTTCAGTTCATTTCCTCATCCTGAACAATCACTAACTGTTGAGTTGACGTCATAACCCCTTTCCCTCCTTCATATTTTAATTTTTTGTCCCCCCTTTTTCATTTTTTTTCCTAGAACTTCTTTTTAAAGAAAAGAAAGACAAAAAGTCCAAAACCCAAAAAAGTCAAATTTAAATAGAAAAGAGCCCGCTCAACAAAAAAACACGTCAATATAAAAAGTATTTAATGAATGTAAGGGAAAACTACTTGTCCTTTTTTCATGGGAAATTTACCATCACAAAACCGGAAATTTAAACCCTTTAAAAATCAGGAAAGGGATGATAACTGATAAATGAGAAAAAAAAGTTTTAAAAGGTAAACAGGGGAAAAGGGCAGGAGAAAAAACCAAAAATGTAAATTTTGGGATTTTTTTTCAATTGAAAAAATTTTGAGACCTAACAGAAAATCGAAACTTGTGCAGAGAAATTTCAAACCTCCAACGAAAACCGTGAGACTTTTAGTTGAAAAATAATACAAAAGAAAAAAAAAGCCTAAATTTGTAGACCAATGAGTAAAAAACACTGCACTAAAATTAAATAACAAACCTATCAAACGACAAAAATAAAATTTCATAGTTCTTGAGCCTGATCATGCCTAGGGATCTGAGCATCCGCATCTATCGTTTTTAAATTTTTTAGAAAGCAAAACAGACAAAGAGCACTGATCCCAGAATGGGGGCGCAGGGCCAGAGCAGGCTGTGAGAAAATACGAAAACCCGAACAACAAAACTGTTTGCAAAAAAGACAGAGAAGGCGAAAAAAACGAGCAAAAGAGGAAAAAAAAGAGAACACGAAAAAAAAAAAATTTACCTTTCCTCTGTGCAATCTGGCTGGTTTTTGTTTTTTTTTGGGCCGTCGCTTGGTTGCCTGCCTGAAACGTTTTTTTTGCCGTGACGTTGCGCCTTCGAACGAAAAAAAGACAGAGAAAGAGTCGCAAACTTTGTCCCCAACTCCCCCCTCCTCTCCAAAGTAAGGGGTTTTCCTTTCGCTCTGCGGAAAGAAAACAGGTCTAAGGAGAAAAAACTTGTCGGGAACTAAAGATTTTTGGCTCCCTCTTCTCTTCTTTTCCCCCTCCCCGCCCGAAGTGTGTAGAGGCGCAACGGGGGTGGCAACAGCAGCTTTTTTTTTTTCCCCTCCCCCTTTCTCTCTTTCCCGATATTCACCATTTTCACACCCACTCAGCGACTTCAGCTCTTCAGAGTTTTCTTTTTCTTTTCTTTTTTTTTTTCTTCCCGAATAAAAAAGTCCCCCGACATCTTAAAGTTCTCTGTGCTGCCGCGCCGGCCGTCCGCCCCCGCCGCAACTTGACTCACCTGGGTTCCTTTTTTTTCTCTGTTTCTCGCTCACCAGTCCCAAGTATAAAAAGG
Source organism: Tyrophagus putrescentiae (assembly GCA_024499935.1). Classification (NCBI taxonomy): domain Eukaryota; kingdom Metazoa; phylum Arthropoda; class Arachnida; order Sarcoptiformes; family Acaridae; genus Tyrophagus; species Tyrophagus putrescentiae. The sequence goes on from JAMZRA010000008.1 coordinate 6,203,115, forward strand.
GTGTCCCGTGTGGGTTGTTCATTTTTCGTTAGTATTTACCCTTTTGTTAATTTTTTATTTTCAGTATACTAAAAAAAAAGGGGTTTTTGCTTTTACGGAAAAAAACACCATACGTCCTTTGTTACCTCAGCATCTCGATTTTCTTTTTGATACCTAAAAAAAATTCCTCGAGCTGATCTTTTTGTGAAATTTTCTAGCTTACTTCAACTTTTAGCTAGCAGTTGTTTAGCCCGATTTTAGCCTTAGTCACAGTCTGAAATTCAGCAAAAACACATATTCTTTTTTTCTTCCCCCTTTTTCCTAATTTTGTGGTAGCTTTTGACGGTCGTCTAAAATTTTCCTCCCCTGCTAATTAACCTTTTCTATGCGCATTTTTTTTTCTACTGATCAGTCAACCTCTAAAACTATACTATTTCATTAAAAATGAGTATCTCTCATGGCTTTACCGTGCTCGTTTTTGGGTAATTTTTCACTGCTTTACTTCTTTTTTTTTCGCCAAAAAAAACTTTTTGGGTTAGCCTAAACATCAAAATAAAATTTTCCTCCTTTTTTTTTACTGTGTTGTCTGAACAACACCTCACAAGCGGAAAAAAAAAAAAAGTGAAAGTGAGAACAAAAATAAATGAACGCAAAAATTTTGCTCTCAATCTCATATCACAGAAAAAAATCTACCAACACTTTAGCTACCTTTTTCTTTTTTAATTTTACTGTGTTGAAACAAAAAAAAACACAAACTTTTTACCTCAAAACACATTTTAAAAGCAAAAAAATGTCACTCAAAAAAAAACTTTCCCAAAAAAAACAACTTTTTTTTGGCAGTTTTTTTTAATTTCTACGCTTTAACACTATTTGCTATCGCTGGCGCATCTTTTAAAATTTTTTTTAGGCTTGTCTTTTTAAACCAATTTTTTTTAAATTTAAAATTTGTCTTTAGCTTGCAAACCGCTTTACAATGCTGTTGTGTCCCCCCCCGGACCCCCCAAAAGGCAAGTGCTGCAGTAATTTTGCTTAACGACAGTGTTTTAATTCCTAAAATTGCCCACTAAGTAAGTACGAAGAAAGAAAAAAGAAAAGGGCCCTCCCAAAAGGGAATGAATGCCTTTGCATTGGTTTTCCTTTGAGTTGGCCACATTGCTTTGACTTTTTGTTGCTGTGCCCTTTTCTCCTTTTGTAATGCACTTTTTTGTGCCTTTTCTTAAATAGCAACAAAAGCGCAAATAGAAATATTTCACTACTGTCACGGCAAACTTTTTGTTGTCAAAGTGAGTGTGTAAATTTGTCCAGACAACTTTCCGCAGAGCAGCACAGTCCCTTACGAAAGGTGAACGAAAGCTGATGAAAAATTTTTGGTCTGAAGAGTTGGTGTTAGAAAATTTTTTCCTATTTGCATTGCACAGTTTGTATAGAATTGCTACTGTTAACTGTTCAACCTGTGTGACAGGGTCTTTTGGCCCCTAATTTTTCAGTCCGGGGCGCTTTACAAAAATTTTGTGCTTCACTTTCACTGAGGTCAACTTTCTTTCCCTTTGTTTTTATTCTTATTATTTACACAGACCCCATTGTAAAATGTTTGCGCCAATATTTTTCTAACTACGATACACGTATAAATTTAAAACTCTTTTTTTCCCTTCCCTTTCTTTTCACAGGGCCCAATGGGGCCAAAACAGCTCCATCTTGGGAGCTTGACCTTTGCGTGCCTCTGGCCTTGCCCCGGTAAATTTGCCCGAAGTTTTTTTTTCCCCCAAAAATTTGTACAAAACTTTTTTTTTTAAATTAAAATTTTCCAAATCTTTTTTTAGCAACCATCGCCGAATAAACAACTGAAATGGCCTAAAGGGAGTGAACGAGGCATGGGCAATTCCCCCCCGCCCTGCTCGACCAGTCGATGCGCGATTCGCCGCTCCATCCCCACCCAGGGCGCCCGCAGTGGTAAAATGTTTTTCTGCCAAAAGGAGACAGTGAGGAGGGGAGAAGTACCTGAAGCACCCCACCTGCCTTTAAACTCGGCGCGAAGGGAGGCCGATTGCATGGCGATTGACCGTCCCCCGACAAGGCCCAACCCGTTGGAAAGCAAATTTCCCGGGACAAAAGTCTTTAAACTTTTTTTTTTCAAAAATTCAAAAAAAATTTTCCCTTTTTTTAAAAATTTTGGCGCCGTGAAGCGCATCCCAAAGGCCCCAAAACACACATCGGCCCCAAAGTGGGCAGGGGGCATAAAGGGTACAGAACCAGAGTTCCATCATGCCGGCACCCCCTTCCCGAGATTGCCGCCGCGACTTTGACCCACTAGAAAAAATGCCCCGGGCTTCTGCCCCCCTCCAGGCCCCCAAGGCCACCAACACTCCCCCAACTCGGTCCCTCTCGTGTAACCCCTACCCTTTTTTGAAAGGCAAACAAATGAAAAATGAAAAAGGGAGACCCTTTTTTGGATTTCAGAAAACCTTCTTTTTCTTCCCCTTTTTGGAACTTGACCCCCTGGTTTTCCTTTTTGAAGCCTTATATTCTCTAATCCTACCTATTTTAATACCGCCTCTATAACATCCGTCCTTTTTTTCTATCCTTTTACCTGTTTTTTAATTTAATTTGCTTATTTTTTTCTTTATTTTCTTAAATCCTGTACTTTTGCCCCTTTATTGTCGGTTTTTTAAAATTTTTTTCTTTTTTTCATCTGTCTTTGTTCATACGAATTTCTTATTTTCTTTTTAAATTGTTGTTTCTTTCCTCTTCCCCTCATATCATCCCCAAAAACGATCATTCATGAGCACGCAGCCAGCATCACAGCAGACAACACTGGTCGCCAAAACAAAAAATCACCTGTTATTTTAATCAACTTTTATACTTAATTTAATTTAAAAAAAGAACTTTCTAATCCCCAAGTGATTTCTCTCTTGCAAGAAAATGCAAGACACTCATAAAACTAAAAAAAACCCAACAAAAGCACTACCCATTGGAACAAAAAACTCGCTTTTTCCAAAATTAATAAAAAAACTGGTATTTGCGGTTTGAATTTAGGATAGGTTTTTTTATTAAAACACACCCCCAAACAATATCCAGTGAAAAATAAAAAATTTGTGATTAATAAGTAAAATGAAAGTAAAAAAAGAAAAACAAGAAATTTGATTTTATGGGGAATGTTGGGGAACTTCACCACGAGTAAAAAACTGAAAATTGCCGTAAAGGGGGCGCACACAAAATAATTTTTTTTTTTTTAAAAACATCTAAATTACCCGTTATTAAAAATGGTAAGCGTGTTCTTTTTAGGGAGCCCCCATTAGCCCTAGGTGAAACCGTACGTTTCGTTGTGATAGCCATTGTGTGCCCCCAAAATTGGAAATTTTTCTGCTTTGAAAAACTTTGCTTCACTTTGCACTTCAAAGGGTCGTCAATTTCATTTTCTCAACTATCAGCCCCATTTGGCCGACGCCCAGCACCCCCCGGCCTGTGCACGTACACTAATTCACCAACCAAATCCACGTTGCACCGAGTCCCCGGGGGAGGAAAATACCTCATCACAAAAACCGGGCCGTCCATTCGCTGGCCAAAAGAAATCTATAAAGGCATCAAGCATTTTTTGGGGAAAAAAGGGCAAAAAAAACCAGTCCCAAAAAGAAGGGGGGTTGCCCGAAAAGAGATTAAAGGCGGTGATGTTGTGCGGGGTTTTTAATCAGTAAACCTGTAGCTAGGATTTGGCCCCGCACACGCTTTCTGACTGCTTTGTGTTAAATTTACAAAAAGGCAGGTAGACGAGGAAAAAAAAACAAAAGTCCCCCGACAGGAAGTGGGAAGGGTAGAGTGAGACTAAAGTGGAGAGGGGGGAAAAAAGAAAACCACAAAATAGGCTGCCAAAAAAAAGGGTTGGAGAAATTTCTCCGGCCCGAAAAGGCGGGGTAAAAGGGGCGGGAAAGGGACAAAAGTCAGCACATCAAGCCCAACAAAAAATAAAGCCCTCAATGGTTGGTCAGCTTGAGGGCCCGAAACTGGGGCCCCGCGCCCCCGGGGGGTGACAGGGAAACCGCCAGTTTTTTCGTCCGTAAATTTCCCCTCAAATCGGGGCCCTTGAGAGGGTGTTCGGGGGGAAGTAGAAGAAAAGACGAGGTACTAGCCGCAAAGCGTTTCAAAGGAGAAAACCCCATTTGAAGGCTGCGGGAAAGGGAAAGGGTGCCCGGGAAAAGGGGGTGTGGGCAAAGAAAATTTCCTGGAGTTCGGGGGTTCAAGGCTGTTTGGCAGATTTGCAAAACTAAATGTCCCCTAGAGCAGATAAAAAAACGTTTGCGGGGAAAGAGTTTAAACAGTCGAAAAATCTGCGATTTGATTTGCGGATGTTTTTCGAGGCAGTCTGGGGGATATGGCCGGTTTTTGGGTTAAAAACCCCGCCCGTGATTTTAAAAAGGGGTGGGAACGAAAAAAGGGTACTTTAAAGGGGGGTCACTTTTTGAAAAAAGTGCCTGATAAAGGGCCATTTTTTTTAAATGTACGTATGTCCCGTTTTTAATTAAAAAATGCATGCTTTTAAATGCAAGTTTTGTTGCGGGAAAAGGCGCTAGCAAAAAAAAAACGAAATCGTTTTTAGTTGAGAACAAATTAAAATTTTTTTAATTTTAAAAATTTAAAAAATTTTTAAAATTTTTATGATTTGAAAAAAACTTTAAAACGCATTTTTTTTTTTTGGCAAATTTCAAACGTGCCCGCTAAGGGCACGGAAAGCTTTGGCAAAAACTCAACAAAAAAAATATTCTGAAAAAATTACACTGAAACAGTTCGGAATTTTGTTATAATTTTTTGATACTTCCCAGTGAGTAGGAGAAAAAGCAAGTTTTCCCAAAAAAAGCGCACTAAAAGAAAATTTTGTTTTTTTGAAACACCAAACCAAAATATTTTATCAAACCCTTTTTAAATGCTCGGGGCCACACGCCCCACCATTCGTACTGAACCGTACCGTTTGCCGTCACCAAACGATTGTGTTTCGCCCAAAAAATGATTTTTCGCTTTTCAAAAACTTGCTTTCTTGGACTTCCAAAGGTCGTTTGTTGAGACACCCTTTTCACCCAACCTTTATCTACCATCAGCCATTTCTACATTGGGGCCCCCCCAGCGCGCTCCGGCCTGTGCCATAGCGTCCGCAAAGAAAAAGACCAAAAAAAAAACCGACATTTTGGGGGTGGCAAAATCCTATTGAAAAAAGGCTCAACCCCTTCCATCTTCGGGCCAAAAACACATATCGTAAAGGCGCGTTGAGGGGGATTAATGAGAGAAAAGCAAGGAAACTGTTTTTCCCAAAGAAGGGGTTGCCAGCAAAAGCCTGAAAGGGGGGTGATTTGTTGCGGGGGAGTTTAACCAGTTAATAGTGGCATTTGGGCAAACGAAAAAACCTCACATTTTGCCTCACCGCCCCCAATCGCTCATGTTCAGCCCTCAAAAAGGTAAAGTAGATGAGGCAGAAAAAACCAAATGCCCCGCCAGGCAGAAAATGTAGTTGAAAAACGTAAGGGTTTACAATAAAAGGGGAGGGGGGTGCAGAAGGTAAAAACCCCAAAAAAGCAGCCAGGCAAAAAATTGACAAAGTTCCCCACCTGAAAATCTCGTGAAAACACGTAAAGTGAAGAAAAACCATCAGCAGGGAAATTCCCCAAAGGGAATAAACCCCCAAGGGGGTTGGGCGCTTGACGGCCGCCGCATGGTGGCCACATCTACCGAGGGGAGAGGGGAAAAAGTTTCCCCGCTTACTTTGCGGCCGTACAGGGCCACCCCAAGTCGGGCCTTGAGAAGGGGGGTTTGGGCGGAAGAAAGAGGAAGGGAAGGGACAGCCAAAGCGACGAAGGACGTCGTCAGGTAGAAGCTCTGGATGAAAAAGGTGCCGTGCAAGGTAAAGGGGCATGAAGCCCCCCGGAAAATTAGGATAAAGTTGAACGGGAGTCAAATTTTTGCAAAAAAAGTAACTTTAAAGGGAAAGAGAGTTTTTTTAAAAATCGAAGGTACTGCAATTTTGGGTGGTTTTGGGTTTACCACCCTGTTCATGGACAGTCTGAGTGAAATGGCCAAAATTTTTTCACACAGGATTTAAAGGGCTGCAAAAAAAAAAAGGCCCTTTTAAAAGGTGGGTGGCATGCCCCCTGAAAATGCTTTTTAAAAAGATCATTTTAAAAATGATATTGCGCAACATATAAAATGAAAAAATTTTAATGCTTTTTTTAAAACAAGTTTATTTTTTAAATTTCAAAGCTCATCAAAAGGGGAAAAGAATTTGGTTATTAAAAATTTTTTGAAATAGACAGTCTATATTTTTTTTTGTTTTTTTGCAAATTGCTAAAAATGTACACTTTCATTTCCATTAGAAAACTTTTAAAAAAGCAAACGGTCCAAAAACTTTAAACAACAACAACAAAAACAAAACCCCCTCAAGATGTATTTTTTTAAATTAATTTTAAACTTTAAAAGTTTTTTTAAAATGGGACGGGGACTTTTTCCGCGAGCGGACAGACAGCGCCGAGAAAAGAGGCATAGGAAAAAAACAAACAAAAATACCAAAAGTTTGCAATGTTTTTTAAAAAATTTTTTTCTTTTTAAAAAACCCCGTAAACGAGCCAGGGACGGGGGCCCCAAACAGCCGAGGTGCGCCATTGGGGGTCACCAGGGCCCAGTTGGGGCACCAAAGGGGAGCCGGTGGCGCAACGCTGACGCCCTTTACCTTGACCTCCAAAAAGATGGGGATTCTTTTTATTTGCACCCTCCCCTGACACCCCCCAACCCATACCCTATCCTGGCATGAAACCCACCAGTACCTTCCCCCACGGAAGGTGCCGGGTAATCAGCAATAGCGAAGGCATCAGCCCGTGCCCCGCCTCGGGACACAAAAACCTATCACAAAAAGGCTAAAAAGGGCCTTTTTTCCCCTGCTAAAAAACGGCCAATTTCACCCCATGCGAGAAAGTTTATACCAAAAGGCAAAAAAAAAAGGGGTTGCCGAAAAGGGTTGCCGGCAAAGCACCGAAAGATGTCACTTCTGGCAAAGGAGTTTGCCCGTGCAGAAGCTCCGCTCTCAGGGCTACCCCGGGTGATGCCCTTCCCGGGGACCCCTTTACTGTTCGGTTAAACGAAGAAGAGGTGGCTAGAGGGCCCCAAACCAAGGGTTCCTGTGAAATAGCACAACAAGGGGTAAGAGCGCGGGAAAGACAGCGCGTGAACTGAAGAAAAAAAAAAGCCCCTGCGCCCCTGGTCCTAGGGCTACGGTAGGGTGGTACTGATAAACGAACATGAAAGGCGCCTTTTTCCCGAGAAGCGCCCGTAATGGGAGGGGGGAAAAAAGAAATCAATCCCGAATAAGCCTTCCCGTGGTTGGTCAGCTTTAGGGCGGCCCCCCCGGTGGACTTCAATGGGGCGAAGGTGGGGGAAAAAAGGGGGGGGGTGATTAAAAATGCCAACTTGCCGCCATTAGAGTATTTTTTCCTTTTGTTTGCCGTTTGTTTCCAAAAGCACCGACCGTGGTCCGGTGGGCGTTTGGGGGGAAAGGGAAAAAAAAGGAGGTAAAAAGGGAAGAGGCACTCTACGGGTGAGCAAAATGTTTGGAAGGGGGAAAGAAAAAACCATGCAAGCGAAAAGTGCACGCGGGAAAAAACGTTAAAGAGCTTGGCAGAAAAAAGAACGGGGTTACATATAAAAAAGGGCAAAATGGGAAAAAAAAAACTTGAACGCTTTTACCGAAAAGGTTTCGGTTTGGGTTTTGGTTTTGAAACTGCCCCTTAGAATCATGCGCCCCCCGTTTTAGCGGAAAAAGCCGGTATCTCAAAAAAAGCCACGATTTGAGGGTTTGGCTTTTAAAGGGGGCAACTTTTACAAAAAAACTCAAAATGTTTGGGATTTGCATGATACAAAAAGGTACTTTTTTGAAAATTTTTGCAAAAAAATTTCAAAAAAAAATGGTTTTAAAAATGCCTATAAAATTTTCGCAATGGCCCTTTTTTTGGGAAGTAGTAGTTAATTTACGCCATTAAAATTTATAAAAATTGGTAAAAGAGTTTGGGAAACGTTGCAATACCCAGACAAAATTATTGCAATTGTTACAACTAATAGCAAACTTAAATTTTAAAAAATTTTAAAAATAAACTTAAATTACTTTATAATTAGTTTTTAAAGGAAAAATTGGGGAACAACAAAAGCTTTTAAGACATTTTAAAAAGATTTTTTTAAAAAAAAAAAATTAAGATTGAATTTGGGCTTTTTAAACGATACGGTACTTAGAACTTGCCGTGAAAAAGAAAAACTAAATAAAAAAATATTTAAAAAAAAACAAATTTTTTAAAAGTTTTGTACCGACAATGGTGCGCACGTCACTGGGGGGCCAATAAAACCCTAGTAAAACCCTCCGTTGGTGTCACAAGCGCTAGTGTGCGTCCAAAAGAACAGTTTTCCTTTTTAAGAAAGAAACTGTTTTGGGAACTTTTTAATAAAAACTCATTTGTTTATTTTTTTCTTCACTTTATCCCAAAATCCCGCCTGAACGCACCAGGTGAAAACCCCCCACGTGCAGATGGCGACTGAAAGGCCCCAAAAAATTGAAACAAAACCCCTGCCACCATTCGTGGCGACAAAACCGTCAAAACGCTAGGTGAATGGTCCAGGTTTTGCCCAAAGACGATCATCCCGAAAAAAGGGCGTTTTCCGGGGAAAATTTACCAGCAAAAAAGGAGGAAAAAGTCGTTTAGAAGGGGTTTCCGGGAAAAAAAACAAGAAAAAGGGCCCATTTTTGGGCGGACGCGCAAAGAATTTGGGAAACATTTCTTTTTCCGCGGTGTTTCCCACCTGTGCCCGGATCGGAGGGTTTTCCCCCGTTGGGCCCGGGAAAGTAAGCCAGGCCAACAGACTGTAGCGCGACAAAAAGGGCAATAAAAGGCAATAGCGTAGACAAAGATGAAAACGGCAAGGGCGTGCACAAGGTAGAGGAAAAAGCAGGCGCACAGTTCAGCTGAGAGGTCAGCGGGGAGAAGTGCTCAAGAAGATCAGCGTAAACTGGAAGAACCCGTAAAAGAGGCAGCCGCCAAAGAGGAGAACAAACTCTCGCAGGAGTTGGTGATGATGATGGCCAACTCTCGGGTGGCCGCGTCTACTGAGGAAAAGAAAAGAGAAACGCCTCTTTTTCTTTTTCTATTTTCAAACAGTATCTCTTCCATTCGACTGTTGATTAGATCATTCGGGCGGAAGTAGACGACGTGGAAGCAGTAAATCCCAAAGAGGCACTCCAACATCAACAGCAGGGGGAAAGCCAGCGGGCAGCAGGAAAAGGTACAGCGGATTAGAGAGCAGAATTTTCCCAGCGTCGGCGCCCAAGAGGAAAACGCCCTGAAAACGGCGTCAACGCTTGAAGGGTAAAGAAAACCGCATGCAGGAGAATAGAATAGGTCAAGACGGCAAAAAGAAACTGAACTGTTGTAGCAAAAGCGTTGGTCTTTTTGGTCGCCAGTGGACGCTGATGGCAATCGGCGGTCACTTCTTGTTTGAGCGGAAATGATGAAGTAGTGCCGGAAGATGGCCAGCGATTTGAAAGGCCGAGCGACAAAGGCGGCTACTTGGATAAGGTGGACAGCTGCTTAAGGAGGGTTTTCAAAGTTGACGTTTTGGCCATTTCTAATCAGCCTATCCCTAAAAAAATGATTTTCTCTCTCTATTTCTCCTCTGCACGGACATTTTTTGCTCTACAAATTACCCGTTTGAGATATCGAGATGCGGTTTTCACCAGTAACACGAGATAAATGGCATCTTTCTAATGATACTAAATTTAAGTTGATCAGATAACCGGAAGTATTTAATATGGCGGATTATCTGTTTTAAGTGATAAGCATTTTTGGCTATATATAAAAAACTACTAGACCTAGAAACATGGGGTTTTGACTAAAGTAATCAGATAAATAGTCGGCACAAAATGGTTATCTCAGAACTTTGATAAAGTAACCGGAAGTGCTTTATCTAGATTTTTCACTTTTTAGATAAGCTTTTTTAAATACCAAATGAAGCTTAATCTCATTTTTGATTACACCATTGATTCCCTGCTCCCTTAATTGGTCTATGTCTAATTTGGTTTGTCCTTAAACCTTATGGTTGACCAGAAAACCCAAAAAGTTTGGAACGTTGTCTTTTGTTTTGGCAGATGTTGCGCTGGCTTTGGCAGCTGTGCGCAGGCGCGGGACGCTATCACAGCAGCTGCAGCGCTAGATAAAACTGTGCGCTCTCGCTGCCGTTCTCGCAGCGCTCGCTGCTGCCGCTGCTCTGAGTTGGCGGGAAAGCACTGCTGGTGCGGGGGCAGCACAGCCCAGAACGGCGAGGTCTTAGACAGACTGCGCTCTCGCGCCAAACTAGGGTGCTCGCTGCTGACTCATGACTTTCTCACTTTTTCTCGCAAGCAGAATCATTCTGCTTTTGAAACAAAGTCCTGGGACTTTGGCTGTGCGTTATCGCTGCCGTTCTCGCCCTGGGCTGCCGGGGGAGCACCGCTGTTGCAAGGGAAACAGTGAACAACCCAGGGCGGCGAGGTCTGACGTGACTTGGCCGTTGTCAACGTCCGACGACGAGAGTCTCGCGAGCACAGCGGGCGAGGCCCGAGGAGAGGGCGTTGACAGCGGCCAAGTCACGTCAGGGTGAGCCGCCTGCCCAGACATGAATGTATGTTAGCGGTGCACAGATAAAAACGGCGAGGTCTGGCGTCACTTGGCTCACCAAAAACGTCCGCCGACGAGGGCCTCGCGAGCGAAGCGAGCGAGGTCCGAGTAGGCGGGCGTTTTTGGTGAGCCAAGTGACGCCAGGGTGAGCCGTTGCTTAACTGATTCAATTTAACCAAAATCTTAAATTTAAAAAAATAAGTGAGAGCAAAACTGTGCAAAACAGTAGCAGTGCACAGCCTAAAGCGGCGAGGTCTGACGACACTTGGGCACTGTGAACGTCCCACCGACTCGGGTCTCGCGAGCGGAGCGAGCGGGCCCGAGTCGGTGGGCGTTCACAGTGCCCAAGTGTCGTCAGGGTGAGCCGCTGGCCAAACTTTTAAGAAATGTTAGCGGTGCACAGTTAGTATGGCGTGAGCGAAGCGAGTGCAACTGAGCCCTTGTATACTTATTTCCAATATTTAATAATAAAAAACTTCTTTTAGGTAAACACCCGTTAGTTTTTTTTCAAGTAAAAATGCACAAAATTATTTTAGCAAAAAACCCCGTTAAAAATTAAGGTTTTTTACAAGTACTGTTGTTTTTTTGTTGTTGTCTTCCCCCATCGATTTTTACACAAAAAAAAAAAAAAATGTATGTTAAAATTTTAATTATTTTTAGAGTTACAAAGTGATACTTTTAAAAAAATTTCTTACAAGTAAAATACAAAAGATTTTTCTTTTAAATTTTAAAAATGTACATTTTAAAAATCAAAAAATTTTCAATGACGTGTTAAAAATTGTACGAGTACATGAGCATTTTTGGGCCCAGAGAAGTAACACTTGATAAAATACGCTTTGGTAAACCGGTGATCCGACAATTCCTAGGTGAACTGTACCGATTGGCCGTCAGCAGGCGCTCGTGTGCGCCCACACCGCACTGATACCCCCAAACTAATTTTTTTGTTTTTTCATTATTTCTGACCTTCTTTGACAAAACTCCTCCGCCACTTCACCCTACTCCACTAAACCCCATTTGACAAGAAGTGGAGCCCGCTGGGGCAGCCGTTGACTTAGCTTGGCTGGGCTGATGTAAACAACACCCACCCCCGATCACCATTTCCACAACTAAAATAAAAAAATTTAAAAAAGGGAAAAAAAAAATTTTTCCTTTGGACCATTGCCACCGACCACTGCTTCCCCCAAAGAAGACCATCATTGAGAGGGGCTGCCGTGGGAAAATTCAAGGGAAAAACAAAGAAAGCGTTGCCAAGCAGAGAGTCACGGCAAGAGCTTCTGAAATGGCAATGTTTCCTTGTAAAGCGGGTAAAAATTTTTTTGGGGCCATCCCCAGCTTCAGAGCCCTCTTTTTTCTGAACATTTTTTTCTCTGACCGGGAGGTTTTCCAGAAGACAAGGGTGACATAGGAAAGGGGCCCAGTGAAGCCAATGACGTAGAGGTGGGTTTAAAACCCGTGGGCGTGGTACACAAGTTGTGAGCTAAAAAAAAGCGGCAGGTGAATAAAAAACAGCTTCCCATCCTGAACTGATAAACTGATGATGAAGGGATGCAACTCGGTAGAACCATCTTGCGCAAAAAATTACGTTGACGAGGACGGCCAGGTCAAAGATGGAATGAAACCTTCAAAAAAGTTGGTAATCACCACAGCGACACGCCTTAGCAGCTCCTCCACTGAGGGGGGCCTAGATTGGAACCACTTTCCGAGACCGATTTGAAGGAGCACTTCCTGGTCATTTTTTTTGTTAAGTGAAGCCCCCTTTTTTTTGTTTATTGCCAAAAAGAGCCGATTTAAACCCGGGAAAACTAAGTGGGCATTTGGCCGGAAGTGTACAGTTTGAGGTAGAAAATGACCACGGACACTGCAAGCTGAGGAAAATGTAAAGAACTCGAGAAGGGGGGTATTAGTGAATTAGATAAAAGGGGGAGCAGGTGATAAAGTTGAATTTGCTGTTTCAGTGTGCGCTAAAAAATATGGAGCTAAAATGTAGTGAAACATTGTACAACGGTCTGGAAAGTTATCACTGGGGTAGAGTTTTCAAAACAGCCCGGACCAGATTTTGGTGATAAAAACTTGAGCTTAAAATTACTGGTTTGAGCAGAAAGAGTTCAAGTGTTTCGTAAAGGGCCAGCGATTTGAAAGGTCGGGCGACAAAGGCAAGCACTTTTATAGGGGCTGATAAGTCGCAAAAGGTTTTTAACCCAAGGCAACCATTACTTTGTTTTTTGGGGAACTTAGAAAAAAAAACGGTTAAAAACATAAGTTACAAAAAACATGACACATTGTTTGAGAACGTCATTTTTAAGTAAAAAAGTAAGTTTCATTTAAAAGGACAAAACTTAAAACGAAATTAAAGCCCACTTTCCGCTTATGAAATCAATAAAGGGTTTGCACAATTAATTATTGAAACTGTCATTAAAAAAGTATCCAAACGTTTGAACTCAGAAAACAAAAAAAAAAAAAAAATTAAATTATTATCAATTTAACAAAAAAGTCAAAAACCCATCAATGTTTTTGTTTTTTTGAAAATAATTTTTATTTTTTTTAAAAAAAATAGGTTAGTAGCATGGCGAGCGCAAAAGATTTAAAAACATACGAAAGTCTAGACTGACTTTACTGGTAGACTCTACCATAGAAGAACACTGCTATAAAGGCTTCAAATTTTTGCGTAAGCAAACCACGCCACCAGCGGTCTGGCAAACGCAATTTTAAATTTTGAACCTGGTTTTCTTTAAATTTTTTTATTTTTGCGAACAAACAAAATATGTAAAACAGAACACATTTTTATTTGCAATTATGTAATGAGCAGAACAGTACTTTTTTTGCAGGAAAACAGCTCTGATGTCTGTTGTGAATTCGCAAACCCTTGGGGTACGAGTACATTAGAAGCTTTCCAAAAAGAAGGAACACTGGGTTTTGAAAAACAACGGTATTTAAATTAAAATGCCCAATTATAAATTTGTACACTTCTTTTTTACAAACCCTTGCAAACGTTGTCATGGGGAAAGACCAACCATCCTAGGTTTTCCATACCGTCGACGTCCAAACGCATAGGTCGTCCATAAGGTTAACTTGTTTAAAAGAAAATGGCGACAATTTCTTTTCACCCCACCTTTCCCGTTTCTCACCCAAAACGCTGCCGGCTGTGCGGTGCGACTGACCCGCGCAAAGGGGACGTCACCCCCCGGGCCCAAATATCTCGTAGAACAATGCAGAGAGGAAAAAAGGGGGAAAAAATCCTCCTCCATGAGGCGCCCGATTGAAAGGACATCATCGAGCAGAAAGCAAAGCGGGGAAAGTTGGCCCAGCGAAAGGCAAAAACGTTCCGCCAAGTGTCCATGAAAGAGCCCCCGAAGAGGGCCCAAATTTGGGCGTAAAGCCTTTTTCGGCGCAACCAGTTCGTGGTTTTTACTGCCTTTGCTCCCAAACGGAACTTCTCGCTGTCGCTGTTTTCCGCCCTTCAGGGGGGGGAGGAAAGAAGGAAAAAAGCGTACAGCGGAAAACCACCACAAACTACGTAATACGGACTGCCCGGAGGCGTGCAGCAGAAAGGGCGGAATGTCTCAGCAGAAGTGCTGCTTTACGCTGAACATCGAAGCTCAGTTAAAAAGCTCCAAAAGGCATCAGGAAAAAAAGTAGTGCTCCCAGTAGAGGGCTAAAAACTTGACCATCCCAAGTACCACGACTAAGTTAAGGCCCAGCGTGAAGAGGTCAAGAAGGCCGCAGAGCTGAAGCGACCGGAATGACCGCTTCGGAGATTGGCGCAGCAGAAATGGCCACCAACGGAATGCCCTTCGGTAAACTTCTTTGCCGCTTATTCCTCTTCTTCCAGAATAAGTTTGGAAGCACTCGAAGGATCTCTTGTCGTTTGGGCTTCACAAAGCCAGCCTGACGCTCAAAGAGGACACCCTCTAGAAGCGTTCAGTGGGGCTTTGGCCAAAAGTAGAAGATGTTTAATGTAGTAGACAATGAGGGCTGATTGCATTCCCAGCAGCAGGTTGCACCGGCTGGGAAAGTGGAAGAAGTAGACCACATCAAAGGTGAGCAGGTGCCCTCGGGTTTCTGATGGGTTCGAGGAAGGTAGCACTGGAAAACTTGCAGGGCAGTAAAGTAGAGCATTGCCGCGGTGAGAAGTGAAGCTGCCAAACCAGTTTCCGGTTCCGGAACCGGTTAGTAACCCGAATGGCCCCGCTGACAGGGCAAAGTTTTCTCAAAGAAGGGCCAGTGTTTGAAGGGTGTGCCGCGTAAGGGCCGCTGCTAGTGAGCAATGATTTGGCCATTTTGGTATAAATGAATAAAATTTTCTTATTTTTAAAAAATGTTAAAGTGATTTTCAAAATATAATGCAAACATATAAAAGTAACTAATTTTTCATTAGTCAAATTTGAAAACACATTATTTTTAAACTAAAGCCCATTTGCAGCAATTTTAGGTTGCAATGTGTGTTCATAAATATTAACGAGAAAAAAACCCAATTGCCTATTACATTTATTTACAATAACTGCATTTGCTTTTTTTTACATAATCAAAAACAAAATAAATACTTCAAACAAAGTATCCCACGACTTTCCGTATAAACTTCAAACGACCGAGTTCAACCAACTTTTGCAAAAAGAAAGCAATTTTAAAAATTAATAATATTTTACAGTTCTAATAATTAATAAATACACCTTTTCCCATTAAAACTTCATTAATTATATCATTTTAAACTTGACATAAGACAATCATAATGAGTACATTACAAAGAATTGTTAAAGCAAAATAGTTTGGCAAGCCAAAGTAGTGGCGGGCGGCTGTGTAGCTGTTGTCTGTCAGTTAGTTTAGGCTGATTTTACCAATTATATTTTACCGTCAATCTCTGACGTGACTTGGCCAGTGTCAACGTCCGTCTCCTCGGGTCCCGCTCGCTTCGCTCGCGAGACCGAGGAGACGGACGTTGACACTGGCCAAGTCACGTCAGACCTCGCGGTCGTTAGCTGTGCACCGTTACAATAATAAAACTATTTTACCATCGATCTCTGACGTAACTTGCACAGCTAAAACATTTGAGTTATTTTGCCGTCAATCTCTGATGTAACTTGACCACTGTCAACTTCCGTCTCCTCGGGCCCTGCTCGCTTCGCTCGCAGGTCCCTCGTCGACGGAAGTTGACAGTGGTCAAGTTACATCAGACCTCGCGGCCTTGATGCGTGCACTGCTTAGGAACGCATATACGATCACTGTGTTAGGCTAACACTTATCTGTAAACAAACATTTGGTGATATCATTCTGATATCGTCCTACTTAGTCATAGTCAAAGCATGGTCGCAGCAAAAACATTCAAGTTGGCCACACTTTTGATGATTCCAGCAGGGGGCGTCTGTAAAAACTTTGGACCCCCTTTTCTAGGGCTAATTTTGGTCCTACAACTCCCATCTTTGAACTCGACATATAACTTTGTAATAAGTCTCTCTGTAAAAAATTTCAAGTTTCTACGATGTCTGGAACATAGCTAGAATTGAAAGTGTTAGGGACAGACAGAGAGACAGACGGACGGACGGACGACGGACGACGACGACGGACAGACAGACAGACAGACGGACAGAAGACGGACAGACTGGCAAAGAAATAAGCGGGCTTTTGCCCTACCGGCCGCCCGCCAAAAAGCTTGTTTGTTAGCAAACATTGATTTTTCTACTCGTTAAAAATTTTGTATTAATTAAAAAAGTTAAACTTCTTTTCGGCACTGAGAAAAAGCTCATGCTGGCCACAGATGGGCAACAGATGACCGGCAGAATTAAATAACCACCTGTTGAGTGATAGTAGTTCACATCAGAGAAAGTCAAGTACAGGTACTTTAGGGTGGCACTGAGAAAGAGAGGTGACGCTATTGACTGTGTTGAAGGAGATGATGTCTCATTATTTGAGTTTTGATCAACTTCAAGAGAAGCATTCTTTGATAGCATTTCACTTTTAGTCAAAACAGCCTTTCAAGCGCTTGCACCTGCTGCCAGGCGGCATCTCGGTACGACTCTTCGGCGGTTGTTCTCCAAGAAGCAGGTAACTTTCTGCTAGGTCGGAGTTTAAATTAAAGCTACTACCATATCACCACTTTCTGATTGGTAATCCATTTCGGAAAAAAAGGGACCTTGAGGTAGCAGACCGGTAGAGGTACGATTGGCGGCCAAAGTGCACGTTTGAGTAATGTCCTTTGCCAGCTGCATCAGCCGGTCTGGATGGCGAATGCTTGCGGTGCTGACATTGGCAAAGTCCATTGAACTCCTCTTCAGGACGTCGGCGGTGAGGGCAAACATGCCGCCTAAGTAACAACCGGAAGGGGCCATCCAGGCGCTGAACTGCCCAAAAGAGGCGTCCCACTCTCGAGCCCAGGTGAGGTTTTGTTTGGAGTTTTCAGAAGTTAGCAGACCTGCCGCCTCTACCGCTTCCAGCGCCTCAAAGTACTGCTCCAGAGAGGGCTCATCAGCACCGCCAGATTGAATAAAGGCCTTCAACAGGCCGTAGAAGAAGTCCTTGGTTTCGGCGAAGAGTGTGTACACTGATAAGATCAGAAAAAAGACTGTGTTAACTTTTACAATTTTTTCTACTCCCTAATTCTCCCACCTTTATACTCGGCAAAAAGGCCGTCAATGCTGAGTAGTCGATTGTACAGCGGCTTCACCTTCGCATCTTCAGAAAACGTCTCCTTGATTGTGTTTAAAGTTTTCTGAGAAAGTTCAAGATAGGAGGGCTTTTTTGTTAGAGCCGACAGAAACACCGCCTCCAGGTGGTGGCCACCGACGGCTGATAAGGTGGAGCTACGTCCGCTGGCGCTTCGATTGGAGAAGGTGTACAGCTGATAGGGAACACCGGTGGCCGGATGGTGGGCGTCTGCAGCTAACAGGTCGGCCATTTTAACCGCCTTTTTCAACAGCACTTCATCTTTGGTCATCGAGTAGGCGGAGAGGAGGCCGCCGATGTAGGCGGTAGAAAAAGTGGCCACCGGTTCGGTGGTTGGAAAGTTGATAATTCGTTTCAGGGAAAAATGATCCGCCAACCAGCGTCGCGTCTCCTCCGCCTGCTTTCGCTTTGGCTTTCGACCTTTGGTGGAAAGTGGCAGCAGTTCGAGGGTGGTCAGCGAGGAGAGGGCCTCCAGCGGGGTGAAGGCCATTTTTAGTTCATCTCCTCCTTGGAAAAGCTGATTCCAGACGGTGATTATTAGTTTTTGAACTGCAATTAAACGATCTGGCTCCGAGGTGTCTGGTGCGGGCGTGGTCGAGGGAAGGTTGGCGTTTTTAAGCGCCGTCAGCTCTGCCTCCAGGCGGCTGGTGTTCAGGCGCAGGTCGTCGATGGCCTCGCGAAGTCCATCCAACTCCTGCTGGACCGCCTCAGGGTCGATGGGCGCGATGATGATCGGCGGAGAGGGGTGGTAGCCAAGCAGGCGATGAGGACCATCAGGACTGCTTCGAGGTTGCCGTGAAGAGGAGGAAGATGGTGATGATCCATCATCAGCTTGGGCTGCTGATTTCTTCTCTTCGACAGACTTCTGATTGTGGGTCATCACCATGACGGTGATGAGCACGGCGCCCAGCACCGCCAGACAGAGTAAGGGGATCCATTTGTTGAAGGTGCTGAAGGAGGAGGGAAGAGGCTTTGCTTGAACTGGAGCTGGCGGCTCCTCTTCAATTTGAAGTTGCTCCATTCTGCTGGGCAGTTTTATTTAAACTTCTGCGGCTGCAGCTGCCTCTGCTCATCCTTTCATTCTCTTTCCTCTTCTTTCCAATTGTTTTGCATGGCAAATGTAACTGGCAAGTGCGGAGTTTAAGGAGCGGTAGAAACAGCAAAAAAGTGTTCACTGCAGAGGCTGCCTGCGGTTTGGCGCGCGTGTACTAGAGTGAATGTGAAAGTGAAGGGTGAAATAGTGACGGATGATCTCTGTTTAGATATGCTGCCTCCTTCCTGGCAAAGCAGACATTTCTGATAAGTAAAGAACAAGCGTGAAAAATTGGTTTGTGTGTAACGAGAAAGAGAAAGTGACCATGAGAGAAACTGGATTTTCCATTCTTTGCAGAAACGCTGTGTATTTTGCTTGCTTGCTTGTTTTTTGCGTGCGTGCGACTTTGACCTTGATTTTGATTTGAAGCGCTAAAAGGTGTTTAGCGTTGAAATGGATGCTTGAAAACTTTTTAAATGCAGTCTCTGCAATTTATTACTTTTTTCTTTATTGCACTTTTTTACTACCTTTCAAACTAGTGAGATATTTGCGTTGACATGTTTTGTTTTTGTTTTTTTTGGCGATTTTTAACTAAAACTCAATAGAGGTTTATCAAAAGCAAAATTACTAAATAAAAAATCACTAAATTGCAAAATAAGCAATTTGACGGAACTAATTACAATTTAGTCTGACTATTGCATGCAAAGTAAATGTGTTTTTAATTTTTTTTATATATTTTTAGAGTTTTAAAAGTAACTTGCCTGACAATACTGCTTTTTAATGATTACACAAAACTGGCAAACTAAATTCAAAATGACAACTTTTTTTAAAAACAAAAAACAAAACAGCCGTTTTTATTACAATGAAAAAATAGAATAAAAACTTTTTACAGAAACTCATTAGGCTCAATTAGTAAAAATACAAAAAAATAATTGGTGATTGTTGTAAAAAACAAGTAAAACAGCAAAACAGAAAATGAAACTTTGGAGCAGCAGAATTTTGTGGCATTTAAAAAACAAAACAAAATTAAATTGAACAATTAAGAAAAAAACTGCTTTTAAAGTTGGGAAAAGAAGGAGAATTTTTAATGACAAAGTGTGTGCCAATTATTACTAGGCAGCAAAGGAACAAGAAAATAAGCAAGGCAAAACTTAAATATTTAAATATTTACTCTCTATTGACTAGTGTTATGCTGAAGGATTCCAGGAGTCGTCCTCTACGGTCGGCCCCCGAGTCGTCATCTAAGAGAGCCTCCAAAGCAACGTGCTCGCTGGCGAGCTGGCTGGCGTTGTGAAGGACAGCGTGAGAGCTGGCTCAGTAGTTGAGAGTTGGAGCTCGGTGAGGAAAGACGTCCACCGGAGCAAGAAGAGTCCAACAGCGAGAAGCCTCCGACCACCCAAGTCGTCGAGCACCCTGCGAGAACCTTGCGAGTCCCCTGTGAGAGTTTGAGGAGAGTTTGTGTAACTTCTTCACGTCGTATCGTACCCAATAAAGTGGTGTTAAGGAGGAAGGAGGCTGTTGCGTTATTTCAACTAGAGACAGTTGTTTTCGTTTAAGCAAATTGTTTCAGTCAAAAGGTTACATGTCATTTTGTGAACATAACACCAGACTTTGTATTTGTGTGCTTAACAGTTACATTTTAGCGTTTTATGAAAAAGTAATTTTAAAATATCTAAACTTTCAAATGCCTCCTTCTACTACTTCCTCACTAAACCTAAACCAAATCCTCCTGAAACTGCTCTACAAACTTCATCTCTTTCGCGACTTCAACTTTACGCCGACTACTTCACCGCTCTGAAGGAGATTCAAAACGGCGCCAGCAGATGGACACGGCGGCTTCAGACTGCTCAAACGGTTCTCTATTATGGCGCCCTGCATGGCACCCTGCTCGCCCTGTTCCAGGACCAACTTCCTCTTCTGGCGAACATCCTCCTCTTCAACAACATGTACCTGATTGGCTTCAACCAGGCGTGGAACTACGTCCTGGGGGCGTTTTCCCTGCTGGGCGCCCGCCTCTACCAGCTAATGTACCGGGAGAATGTGGGCATCTCAGCGGCCATTCTCTACGGCATTCTTATTAAACAATCTAATGAAGCCTTTTTGTGGAGGTACCGGGCGCCGGTGCGAGAGGTGTGGCGCAAGTTTGGCGGCTTTAAAGGAGGAGGTGGAAGCTATAAACTGCAAAGTAACGCCCACTTTATACAATGGGTGGCCGTCTATGTACGAGTTTCACTGCAAGGGTCGCTGCTGTTAATTGGTAGGAGCAAAAAAACCTTTATTTACAAAATCTAAAACTTTTTTACCATAGTTTTCCAGGCATCCTCAATTCAGCTGATCGTCTGGCGACGTCTCTTCGCAATGACCACTCCGGACAATGGCTACCAGATGTTGCTCGCCCTCGCCTACTTTGAGCTGGCCTCCGCCTTTTCCCTGCTAATGATGCGCGCCTTTTTCCACGTCATGATCCTCACAATGGCCTTCGCCTTGCTGGTATCTACGTGGGTGCCCTGCAAATGGAGCAGTTTTACGCTTTCTCCGGAACGATCAGCACTCGCCGACAGCTGAAACGCTTTCACGGTCATTCAGTCTTTGCCCTCCAATTTCTCACTGACGTCAGCCGCATCTACGGCCTGGCGCTTTTTGGGGCGTGCCTGGTGGCAGTGCCCACCGTCGCCATGGGCCTCATTCAGCTGATGTTCACGCGGGACATCAGCCTCCCCTGGAAGGTGGTCATGTACATTGCCGGCGGCCTTTGCGGCCTGGTAGTCTTTGCCTGTCACTTCTACGGGGCCTACCTGACGCTGCTGATGAAGCGGCCGGCAAAGCGGATGCTCGCCCTTTATGTCCACTCCTACACGAGGTTTCTGGAAAGAGAAGAAACGGAAAAAGAGTCAGGGGAAGAGTCGCGGGAGTTTAGCCAAAACGTAGTGGATCAAGAGCAAGAGGAACAAATGAGGAGGAGGTCAACGCTGAGTCGGTATGCACAAGTGTTTGCCGGTGGAGGTCAGTGTCGAAGTAAAATCAAAAAGAAGAGAAGTGGGAAAAAAGTGGTCAAGTGGTTTGAGCTGAACGACTGGCGAACTCGCTTTCGACTGGCCATGCACATCGAGACCTTCTTCTCAAACTCCTCACCGACGCTCACCTATGGACGCTACGGAAAGGTGACCTACGTCTCATTTGGTCGGGTAAGTTGATAACAGTAATAAAACATTTGTAGTTTTTTCTATGACTACATTTTTACTCTAAACAGGAGCTGTACTACTTCTTCAAGATTCTCACCTTTGGCTACAAGGTTTTTACTGGCATGTAGGAGGCTGTTTCAGGTTTGATTTTAAAGTGATTTGTAGAATGATATTGCTCATTTTTTCATGTTTTTTAAACAAAACCTAATCAATGTGTGCAGTTTACACAACTGACAGATGCAAGCTTGGCGTGATCACAAGTTCAAGTTCAGAACAACAAAAATTAAGTGAGTTGCAAAAAAAGGAAAAAACTAATTAACAAAACCAGATTTTTGATAATAAAAAAGATTGGCTGCATTAACATCATCATCATCACCATCAGTGCCACATTTTTTTGGCATCATCGTTTTTTTGTGCACTTTTTTATCTGCCAGCAACAGCCCCAAATCTCTGGCACATGGCAGCCAGAAAGTTGATTGGCGAACAAACGTGCAAAAGATAAAAAGTTCATTTTTTGCATAAATGTGGTGTGGGGTGAAGTAAATTCTAGTAATAAAATTTTGCCTTGAAATATTTGGCAATATGTGCAGTGACGTTGTGCAAAGGCAGCATAACATCGTCAGATAACTAAATTCTGGCAAAGAAAAATAAACAATCGGGATCTCTCTCAGCGGTTTTTCTTAAAATATTCCCCTGAATCAACAAACACTACCACACACATACACACACACATTTACACAAGATTAATCTCAAATATATTCTGGATCGCTTATTACTGATGCACGCTTATTCCCAGAGACGGCTGTTAGGCGCGTGATAATTCAAGCAAAAAAGTGGTTATAATTACTGGTGAAAATTGTCAATACTGTACAACTGCTCAGCTTTGACACGTTTGACAAGTCGAGAAAACCCTTCAACAAAAATGAACATTTTGCACAAATACAAAATTCATTTTATGGAAACTAACTTTTAGAGCAGTTCAAAATAAAAAATAAAACAAAATTGAAACTTTCAAATTGAGAAAAATTATTACTACTTTTTTTACTATCTCTAACTCACTTGCTCACATTTCCAAGATGATAGTGCCCAGTGGATTTTCTCAACGGAAGCGATTCAAAAGAGATTGCTTTGCTGCCCACGCTATCAGTTTCAGTTAATCTTTCGGGTTTTCTCACTAAAAGTCACACTGCAAAGTCGGTGATGCGTAAAGTTTTTTTACAACTTGAGTGCCGCTTTTAGTGATGCGGACTCTTTTTTCTCTTTGCTTTCTCAATATTAACAATTGTCACACTATTTAGCCTACTAAAAAGCGATTTATTCAATGATTTTAGGAAGAGAACAAAAAAGCAGATGGTCAACAACTGATAACAGCAACTACTGTTTTCGGTAAAAAAAGAAGAAATGCAAAACCGGAAAATAAAAAAAGTCACACAAAGAAAAGCAAAACAGATAAACAAAGCAACTGCAAAAGTAGTGTCAGGGTTGTAATTGACAATGCGTGACATACATGAGAATTGAGCCGTGATGTGCTCCAACGGTGGCTGCAGTTGATGTTGATGCGGCGTCGGTTTTGATGTTGATGTTGGTGGGCTTAGGTGATTGTCCATTTGTTCCCCTTTGTTAGTTCTGTTGGATAATTGTTCCCATAACAGTGGAGAGAGGCAGATTGAATGGTGATGGACAGAAAAAGAGCAGATGATTCACGCATATTTGGCTGCTGCTGTTGACCAGACTAGATTTCACTGGATCGATAACGGTGAACAGCGGCACTCAAACAAACAAGCAAACAAAGTCTACTGTCTGACTGAGTTTGTGTACACATAGGTGCTGTTGAGTTACACGCTTTGATGCGTCAGATAATAAAATAGAAAGGTGCCACTAAAGTTCACTTGAAGTTCATGCGGCCAGTCAGTCAGTTAGACTGTCTGTGTCAAACAGTGTTCAAACTGATTGGTCTTGTCTTGGTTTGTTTGTACAGCAGCAGCAGCAAAAGTGAAATATTCACTTAGTGAATTAGGTGCTGCTTTTTGTTGCTTTTTTTGTTCCTAGTGAGAATTTGTGTGACTTGCATATTTTTCTTATTATTCATATTATTCATCTTCTTTTCCACGCCACTTCCTCATTGCTATTGCCTTGAAAAAAATGTTGTAAATTCATCCCATCCCATTTCATGCCCAACAATGACCGAATTCACCACATAGAGCTAAAAAAAGATCGTGGATTCTTATTTTCTTCCCTTCTTTTTCCCCTTTTTTCTGTTTTCAAGGTAAATATTTGTCTCCCTAACAGACTACTTTTACCCAATTTTTGTGCGTCGTTTGAAACTATTTGATACTACTTTCAAAACTTATAAAAATACAAAAACGTTATTTTACTTTTTATCACTGCGGTACAGTGAATTAAATCTCTAGTACTTGCGTTGCCAGGCAAACCCCTTTTTATGAAGGAAAAAACAAAGAAAAAGTACTCCTTTGTTTAATTTGACTTTACTGGAACAGTTCCAGTACAACAGCCGCAGCAACAGCGATTTGACTGATTTGTTTGCACAGCAGCGGCGGTTGCTGCTTGTTTTCTCATTACCACCACTTTCATTACCGTCATTACTCTCACTTTTGAGCTAGTGTTCAGCCATTGCTGCAAAGACATTTACGAGGAAACGGTCTTTTCTAGTAGTAGTAATAGTCCTGCTAATAAAAGTCAATTAAACAGTCAGTGGACACAACTGGCCACTTTGGAGGAAAATAGCACAAAAACCGCAGCGTGAACAAGCGTGAAAAAAGGGGAATTTAATTTTATGGCAGCTGAATTCAGTCAAAATAGCAGCAGCAGCAGTAGCACTGACTAGTCAAACAGACCAGATTTTTACTGATGTGTGCCACTGTTTGACATTTGTTTGTCTGTTTTTATTAGGCGAAAAAGTCATCAAATGACTATTTACATGTACGGTTGTTTAGAGAAGTTTTTTTTTGTTGCTGCTGCTGTTAAACTTTAAAACCAGTCAGTCAGTGCTAATGCCACCATTTCTTCATTTTCTTGTACACATATCTTTTTTCCTCTGCAGTGCTTGTCTGTTTGCAAAAACAAATTCTGTGTACAATGTACAGCAGTAGTGGTATAAAATCAATTTTTCTTTTTCTCACACTCTTCCACTTCACCCACCCACTCTTGACTCGAGTAGTTACTTTACTCTCTAAATGTCAGTTAGCCAAACTAGTTCTTCAAATTTAAACGCTAATTTTCACAGTTTCAAAAACTGCCAGCCAACCACCAAGCTGAAGGAGGCTGCATTTCCGCTGCAAATGAAGATGTGTGTGCTTACTTGGCTAGCAAAAAACTAGTATAAAAGACCAGAAACAGCAAAAAATTTAATTAATCTATTGAAGTGAAAGTAGCGTAAAAAAAGAAAGAGAAAAGATGAGAAAGAAAAAAAGCGTGGGGAGCAAAGTTATGCAAAGGCAGAATGACTAATTAAAGTGACGGTCGGCGGCGTTAATACAAAGAGGAAAGAAAAAGAAGAAATGCAAAGGAAAGATGAGGGAGAAGACTGTACAAATGGTTTGCCAGCTACCGAACCAAACCGGACCAGATGTTGGTCCTTTTGGTCAGTTCGAAAGAAAAGCCATCGTGCAGAGCAGTGGCAATGGCGACTATTAGAGCATCAGAAGAGCAGTCCTCAAT
Source organism: Tyrophagus putrescentiae (assembly GCA_024499935.1). Lineage (NCBI taxonomy): Eukaryota > Metazoa > Arthropoda > Arachnida > Sarcoptiformes > Acaridae > Tyrophagus > Tyrophagus putrescentiae. The sequence goes on from JAMZRA010000008.1 coordinate 6,228,308, forward strand.
CTCCAGAAACGTCTAGACCGGTTCAAACAGCTTTCCTCATAAATTAGATTAGACTAAGATAAGAAAAAAAAGAAAAAGAGGGCACGGAAAAAGGCTTTGTGAGCAAAACAGGTACAACACTCGGCAGCAACGGCAGCGGCAATAAATGCTGGGAATGCTAGAGAGATAATGTAAGAGGGATAAAGAAAAAATTTTATTTAATGAAAAAGCACACACACACACACACTGAACAAAATAAAATAAAATTTGAGCTGCTATTAAGAAATGTTTTTCCGTACGTCTGGAAACCTTTTTCCTTCTTTTCATACTTTGATCTTTTTCTTATCTTCTGGCCTGTCTGACCCTTGAAACAACTAAAACTAAAAGCAGGCAAACAACATGGTAATTGTTTCCTTTGGCACTTTCTGTTTGCCATTGTTCTCCTTCTTTCCCTCTAAATGCCAGCCAAATAGGCTGCAGAAAAAGAAAGAAAAACAGTATATTTGCCGTTGAAGTTGGCACCTCCATTGTTATTATTAAAAAACTGCCAAAAACAAAAGCTAGCCGTGCAATTTGTGCACAGAGGGCATTGTGAAACAGATGTGTACACATAGTGGCAGTGAACTTCACGCCTCAGTGATCATCATGACCACCACTACCGACCCCCCCCCCCCCCAATGTGAATGTGTCCACTCTGTGTCCACTACTGTTAATGCTTTTGGAGATCTTCATTTCCTTTTCTATTTTTCCTTTATTCTCCTAAGCTTTCCATCTCACTAATTTCTACTTTTTTTATGAAGCACACACAAAAACAAAAGCAGAGCAGGGGGAAAAGGAACAACTGGTAACGGAATATTCTCTCTGTCGTCCTCTTTCCCTTCCTTTATTACCTGCACAGAAAGAAACTGCACCAAAACCTCTTTGCCCCCTTTTCTTTTATATTCTATCTAAGCAAAGGTTCTTGTTCCTCTTCTACTTTTCCACTTTCACTTGACTGCCATTAATTCAATTTACTCGGTCAACTGCCGCTGAATTGAACCCTGAATTCAGACTACTTTTTGCTTTTCTTTTTTCATGTACTTTGTATTACCCTCTGTTTTAGCTGTGTGTGTGTGTAGTTGTAGGTGCAGGCTTTAGCCATTTACTAATTGAGAACGGAAAGAACTACAACATAAGCTCAACTCGATTGCAATTTGCAACAGTAAAGCGAATACCGTCTAAAGTGATCAAGCAAGCAAACGAACAAGATTGACCAGAACAGTAAATGGCAATAAAATCAGAAAATCAGTTGTGAAGAGGTCAATTTGAAAAGGACGGCAAACAATGACAACCAAGTGATGTGATGTAATGCGATTTCTGGCAGAAACAGCAGCAGCAGTAATAGCAATTCAGAACATTTACCGGGAAAATAACAAAAGAAATCGGCAAATGGCATAAATTGTCCACTTTCGCAGTTTTTCTTTCTTTAGTCATTTTTTTGTAAGAAAACAAGTTCACTTTTTGGTTCTTGTTTACTATCAGCTAGATTATGATGTTCGGAAGTGGAAAAGAGAGAGGCCGTTTTTTTGGGACCACTTTGTGAAAATGAATAAAAAAAATCAGAGATTGAGAGAGGTCAGCAATCTAAAAATACAAAAAATAAAAATAAGATTTCACAAGAATTTTCAAACTTGTTTTTTATTCTGTTTTTGCTGCTGCTGCTTTACTTTGTATCTCAAGTATCTTTGTAGTAAGTTTTTAAGTATTTTTGCTTTATTGTGTATGCTAAAAAAGCTATGACGTAATCACATTTTTTCATATTCACAAAAGAATTTGTTACTTCAGAGTGCTCATTCAACTGAAAGAGCATTTCATACAAAGCTGAAAAATGTTAAATTAAGTTTTTTTTATTTTGCACTGCTATCAACTCAACACTTACAACCAGAAGTACCAACTTTGTGATAACAAAAGTCATCCAGTTCTCTTTCCTTTTCCACTTTTTTTCAAACAGTAGCTGCTTACTAAACTTTTTTTGTATTTGATTCTCTCTTTTCATTCCCTCTCTTTCGCAGTTAATCTGTCAGCTGATGGACAACGGGACAAAACTTTAAATATAGTTCAAAAGACTGCAGACAGAGAGTGAACTCCAAAAGTACAGAAAAACCGAATCAGCGCAAATCAGCGTAATCGCCTTTCCGGGCGTTCTGCAAGCAAAGAAAAAGCAAAAAAGTCCAAAGTGGGGTGATCAAGAGAGCCTCAGCAGCAGCAGCAGCAACAACAGCAGAAACACTGATCAGCATGACCAATACCAGACAACTTCCTCCTTCTTCTTCTTTTTCTTTTCTTTTTCTACTCCTCAGTTGCTTCCATTTTCACCACTTTGCTACGTCCACCGTCTTCCAGCCACTGGTTGATGTCAGTAAGTTTTTTTGTTTCAAATGATACTACCATCACATCAAACAGCAAAAAAGTTCATATTTAGAATAAAGCAAACAGTGAAATATCAGAAAAGTATCAAAAACAAAAACAAAAATAATAAAACAAACAGACAAACCAGAATATTCCAATTCATAGTTGCGTGATGGCGATGATGATGACAATGATGATTTGCGTCAGAGAGAGAGCGTCAGAGTCCGGCTACAAATCAAAACCAAACAAAAAGTGCTGTTGACATTTAGTTTTGTTACTGCTGTTTCTGCTACTTGTTAAATTACCATTCATACACTTTTTCACTTCATTTTACAGAAGGCAATGGCGCCATTCGAGAGATTCGCATCATGTACGACCTCTACCACCGAGAAGCCGGAAATGGCTCTTACCGAGCCGACGGACAATCATCACCTTCACCACCTCTTCCTCCTCCTCCTTCAGTGGGTCCAAAGTGGCACCCCACCGGCATTCTCTACCCCTGGTCACACCCGCTGGTTCAGGGCTTCGGCATCGCCGGCGATCCAGTGTACTACGCCGAGCAGAACATCGTCCGACGGTATCCGCCCGGGTCGCGGCTAAAGTCCGCCTACACGCACAGCCTCCTCCGCGGACGGCCGCTCTTTGCCGAGGTGGACTTTGTGCCCAGTAAGTACAAAAGTGTCCCAAAATTGTATGCAAAAATTAAAATTTTTATTTGTATTAGCCTACATCCCCGCGGCCACCTACTACGTGGCGCTGAGCGTCAGCCTGCCGGCACACATCCGCGGTCGTCCGTGGATCCTCGGCTGGCACCAGGAGGTTTTCCCCGTGCCTACCTGTCGCCTGTGCACCAACACCGGCCGGCAGTCTTTCACACTTCCGGTGACCCTTTTCCTGCCCGACGACGGCTGGTGTCCGGAGGGCCGAGTGCCCACCGTCTGGAAGATCGAGGCACTGCGACGGGAGCAGGTGCTGTCATCGGTGTCCATTTCCGCCCACCTATCACCACCTTCAATTCATCCTGGTTCGCCTCCACCCAAAGTTAGCTTGCCCACCGATCAGACGGACATGATTCTCGCCTATGGCTACGACGAGCTCCGCCAGCTGACCATTGGCAATGATCAGAACAGTACGGTCCACTGCAGGGGCATCAGCGAGGCAATTGTCGCTTGAAAACATTTTTGCAAACATGTTTTTAAATTTTTTTGTTTTGGGCTATTTTTAGAACACACACACACAGTCACTTACGAAAAAGAACCAATCAATCATCCCAGCGGCGCCGGCGTTAATTACATTTTCATGTAGTTTTTCTATTTTTTATTGTTAACACACAAAATTGATCAGTTTTTTGCTGTTTGGGATGTTTTAAAAGATGCAGACACAAAAACAGCACTACTATATAAAGTTTGCAGTGATTTGAAAGTTTAAAACTTTTGCAAAGTGTGCGACAAGTTTAATAAGTTTTTTACTTAAAAAAACTGACATCACGTACACAAAAAAATGTTTGTTAACTAAACATAAAAAATAGTTCTCAGTGAATAATTGTCGCACACTTTATTTAGTGTGTGTGCATTAGTTATTTGCTGCACCATTAGTTTTTCAATTGTGTTTATCGGAAAGCAAAGTACAAAGTGCGTTCTGGAAAAATAAAAATAAAAACTGGCAGCATTTGTATGCGAAGTAGCAACCAAGTTTCTTGTTGTTGCCACCAAAATAAACCAAAAAAAGCTTATTTTGCAACTGAAAAATTTTTACAATTTACACACTGTTGCCAATGATAATAAAAACCTAAGCAAAAAATTTAAATTTTAAATTGTAAATAAAAACAGTTCAATCGTGTGTTACAGTATGTTTGTGTGTGTGTGTTTTTTTATTGCTAAAAAGCGGCTTTTCAAAAAGGGTTTTTACTCACTTGCTCACAACCGAAAAAATATAAAGCTGAAACTGCTGGGGCTGAAACTTAAGTGCAATTTTTGAGGAAAAATAACAGGAAGTAATTTTTGCGTTTCCAAACGGGGAGTGTGTATGTGTTTGCAAAATTTTAGTTCTAGTCGCTTCCGCTTTTTGAATGAATTTTAGAGAATTTTCCAAGTCTTTTTCTCTTTAAGTTATTCCTGTTAAACATATTAACAAAAGTAGTAGTGTGAGTAGGAGTAATTGATTGACGTCTTAGTAGAATGCAAAGCACTAAATTACACTGCAGAAAATAGTAGCAAAGATTTACTTTGTTAATAATAGCAGTTGCCAATGTAATAAGCTTTTGCTTTAGTTGACCAACAATCTCAAATTACGAGCACACGCAATCTTTCTGTTTTTTCTCTTTAAAAATGAGACTCCCTGTTGCTGTTGCTGATGTGTGGTTCAATTGGACTTTAATATTGCAATAAAAAATTGTGCAAAAATTTGAATTGTGAAAAAATGGTACTAAAACGTTTTTTTCCTGCTCCGGTCAAGGAGAAGCAAAAATGATAAAAATTTTTTAAGTATGTGTTGAAATGGTTTTGCAGTGTACTTCATATTTTATAAAGAAAAATAATTGAAAATAACAGTTTGAAAATGGATACTTTTTTTGCAGTGTTATAAAGTAAATACACAAATAAATAAACAGAGAGTGGCCACTTTATTGGGTAAATAAATATGCATTTTCAAAAAGGACAGCAATTGTAAATCAATATTTCAATTTTTCTTTCCTCTTAGCATAATAAAAGATACTTTTTGAAATATATTCACAATGATGATAGTTTTTCAGTTATACTCTTACAGTTCAAATTATCATCATCATTTTTATTTGAGCCAAACGAGAGCCACTTTGGTCGGTGGTCACTAGGGAAAACATGGCTTATGATAAATATTGTTTGTTTGTTGGTTTGTAAAACTGGTTTTTTATTTTTAAACAAATTGCGACATTTTTAAAATAGACGCAAACAGAATTGATTTATACAAATGTTTTTGTAAAAAATAAAAATTTGTTTGCACTGAAGTTGCACTTGATGTTTCAAACTGAAGGAAAGAAATTTAGGCAGCATTATACCTTGTTTTTTTTGTCTCATTTTTTTGCAAAATGTATTTAAAAATCACTACATAAAAGTAATTAATAATTAAAAAAAGTAGTGAAAATGCATGACGCATTAAGAATGACTGGTGATCAGCTTAAAACATAATTTGTGATAGAACATAAGTAGTTCTTGGTAAAATGTAAACTTTTTTAAACTAAAAGCAAATTTTTTTACTCATTTTTGTTTTTGTCATTAAAAAGTGTCGCAAAGAAAAAAATGGTATCTAAAGGTGGCAAACTTGTAAACAAGCTTAAATTCTGTTGAACTTTTTTCTAAAAAAAAGAAAAAATTCGTTGACATTGAAAATACTGTACAACAGCAAATAAATAAAAAAGCGTAAAGTGATTTGCATTCACCATTGTACACTGCAAAACAAAAAAATAGAAACTTTAGACTCTTTTCAATTCTATTGCATTTCTAAAACAGGTTTTTGTGAGTTGCCAATTTGATTTTACCATACTAAAATAATAATAATAACAAGTAGTTTTAGTAAAGTGCGCGCACTTTAATGACTCAACTGTTTCACTGGGGTTCACAGGGTAATAAATAATCAGATTTTTGTCTTTTTGTTTTGTTTTGTTTGTGCACTTGTTTGTAAATGTTTGTGCACCACAAGCACAACCAAAGATGACCTTTTTTTCCAACTGCAACTGTGGCATTTCACTTTAATTCAATCCTCTGAGACTCTCTTACTGGGCAATAGAATATTCTTGTTGTTGAACACATGAACATAAATGACACACCAGTGCAGATGGTAGAAATGGTCGCAAAAGAGATAACACAACAACTCAAATCAAAAAGACTTTTTTGAATTAGGTTGAACATGAACAACAGAACAAAAAACAAAGATAAATAAAAGCCAAGGGCACACAAGAGTCCACAGGCTAATATTTAAACTAGTAATGGAGATATTATGCTGCACCACTAATAACAGCATAATTTTTTGGTGATCTCAGCAAAATAAAGTGAACAACAAAATTTGTTTTGCCTAACATATTAAACAGAAAAAACTAACAAAATATAAAAACAAAATAAGCATTTTAGTGATTGCTTTTTGCTAGTTTCAAAGAAGTTTGGAGGTAGTTTGTTATCAGCCGCCAATAATAATAATATCAAATAAAAACCACAAAAAGGACAAAAAAACAATCGAATAGAATGTTAGGATTTTCCATTTTGATAACATGTTGAGACAAAAATATATTTTTTGAAAAAAACTCAAAATTTTAACTTTTTGTTCGATTGTCCAATGTACAAACAAGTAGTACAACATTGAGGTAGAATCTTACAAGGAGTCTAAATTTATAAAAATCAAGTTTATATTGACCGGAAGTGCAAAATTCTCATAAGACTTTGGTACTTCCGGTTACCGAAATATTGTTTTAAATTAGTAAAAATGTAGTTAAACACGTATAAAAACATATGCAAAAAACAAAATTTAAACATTTTAAGTAATTTTTGAGTAATCGATTTTAAAAGTTGATCCAAAAACTCCCTTTTTGGATCAACTTTTAAACATCCGGTTCAAAATCTAAAAAATTTCCACAAACCTATGCATTTTTATAAGTTTACTTGCAAAGTTTCAGCTTTGTGGCACAATGGGAAGTATTTTAACCAGTGAGACCAATTTGTTGTAACGTAGTGGTTAATAGATTGAATTTGATCTAACAAAACTTGTACTATAAATTTATTTTTTCTTGCAATGATATTTGATAACAAAGCCAGTGAATTTTTGCATTTATAATAGTTTTAATTGAAAAGCTGTTTTTTAGATTATTTTTGTTTATTGTTGTACATCTTTTGTTATCTATTGTAATCCATCAAAAAAAGTAAATTTTATCATTTTATTAAAATTTAAAAACCCACTTAGTATTATTGTTGCATCATTGTCATCATCATCTAATTTTCATCAGCCAAACAAAAAAAGTTTGTTGTTGCAAGAAAAACAACAGTTTAATTTTGTTTTTTTATTTGTTTAAAAAATCTGTTTTTATTATTCGTTTAGGCGTAAACAAAAAACAAGAATTTGTAGTAATGATTAAAACAGTTGGTTTCTCTGCAGTGGTTTTCTTTACTACTCCAAATTGCAGCATTATTTACCAAACAGTAAAAAAGTACTTTGAAGGTCAGTCAAACGGCAATTTCTTTGTTCATTTTTTTTTGTTATAACAACTCAACACTTTCTAATCCCTTTGCACTGTTGTTGATGATGATTATTATTATTATCATCTTTTTTTCATCAAGTCACTAGAGCAGTGAGCAAAACAGTGCCAAAAAGACGAGAAAACAAATTCAGACGTTGAAAGATGCCAGTAAAGAAGAAACTGCTGCAGCCTCCTGATCAAATTGATAATAATAAAAAAAGAAATAAAGTTGTTGTTGTCCTTTTTAGGCAGTTTTTCAGTTAAACTCCACCGTTGTTTCTTTGCAATAACACTCTGTCCCGTTTCCACTAAACAAAATGATAATAAAAATGACAAAAAAGAAGTAAACTAAATTGTGTTTTTTCTCTCATCCTTCTTGGAAGGAAACCGGAATAAGTACAACTTTGTAATTTTTGTTTCTGTCTCAGAATAATTAAATCTAAAGGCAAGTTTAGATTGACAGCGCAGTGCTGGCCGGCAATGTTATTTTAGGGCAGTAGAGATTGACTGAAAAAAGGAAATAAAGAGGGGAGAAAAGGGCAAATTAAAAAAGCAAATTGAATATAAATTGGCCAAAGAAACGCAGTATCACAAATTTTTAAAAAGAAAATAAAAGAAAAAGAGCTGATTTTGATTTCAAAGCCCACAAAACTAACCAGCTTCCGCTAGATTGCATTTTAACAAGCCAAACTCAATTCTTGCACAATTATTGAATAAATTTTGGTTTTGATCAATGAAAACTAAAATTTTTAATTTTACTTTTGGTTTTGGCATTAGTGTTATTTGCGTGATAGTGGTATTTATTTTTAGCTCATTTTAACATTTGCCCGCTTCATTTAGAAAAATCATGCAGCCAGAAAAACAAACAAATGAAGAAAAGTTTACAAACTTAAACTACACTGACCCCAAAACCTTTTGGTCAACCAAACTAGTGAATCAGAAGAGACAAAACTCATTCAAACAAATTAGTACAGTTGAAACATTTTAAATTAGTAAAATTTTCAAAATCTACTGTATAAACTACAAACAGTTGAAAAAAATTGAAAATGAGGTCAACATTTGCACACATTTTTTTAAATTGCAAAGTAAAGACTGTTTTTTGTTTTCCGCCCTTTTAATTCAGATTATATTTACGCTGCATTTTGCACCAATGTAAATGAGCTAGGCAAATTCAAAGCTATCAAGTGAAATGGAAAGAAAAATATATTTTCATGTGTCCATTTACGCAGAAATCCGCAGCTAGCATTTGCCATGTGTGAGTGAGTGTATGTGTAAGTGCACGCAGTAAAGTAACGTAAAAGATACCTTTTTTCATTTTCAGTTTCAAACACATCAGACTGCACCAGAGCAGCAGAATTCACTTGAATTTCTCTGCAAAGGTGGGGATGAACACGGATGAAAGCAACCGGAGAAAATTACTACTGCAGGCAAAAGATGTGCAAATGGATCAGGTTTCAACTAGCCAGCCAAACAACCAGCCAGCCAACCAGTCAACAAAAAACAGTAGTTTTCAAAAAGACAAACATAAAAGTACAATTTTTTAAAACAGTTTGTAGTACAAAGTAAATACTACTAAAAATGCAGGCCAGACTTGACCTTACCACAACTGCAAAACTACTAAATGTTTCAGAGAGGATAATGAATGAAAATGTGCCAGTGAGAGAATAAAAAAGTTTGCAGATGGCATACAGATAATAATAAGGATAACGAAAAAAGAAGGAAAAAAATTCCCTTGAAAAAGAGCTACTATTTCTTACATGATTAAAACGGAATCTGTTTTCAGCACACACACTACCACGACCTTAATTGTGAAAATGATTTAAAAATGGAACGGATTGTTTTCATTATGTGTTCATTCACTGAAATCTGTTGAGTCAATATCAGTGGCCAGAAAAAACTGCGTGCTGGTGTTTCAGTAAGATCAGTCAACTTAATTTTAAACTTTTCTTCTTTTTCATCTCCTTCATCTTAATTTTCCTTTTCATTATCATCAACATCATCATCATCATTTTTGTCATTCTCATCATTATTCAGAAGAAAAAGAAAATGAAGTTGATGATGATGATGAAAATAAAGTTTTGCCTCTTCTTATTTTGATTTACCCTTTTCCCTTTTCTTCTCTTTTCAGACTAATTTAACTTCTGAAGAAGTTCACTTTTCCTCTCGCGCTAATAATTAAACTGCTGCCTGCTTTGAAGAAACATTAAGCAGACGCAGACAAACGCACTGCAATGTCAAAAAACGCCAAATTTGCCTGTCAAGCAGCGGCATCAGCTAGCAAAGGCAGGCTAATAAGAAAAAGAGAGAGAGAGAGAAAGAGAGCATTTGTTGGAATTTAATGAGAGAGAATTCATATAATGTCAGTGAATTTGGCCCTGTTCGCTGTTTCCTTTCTTTCTCTATTTTTAATAATATTACCAAGTACAAACACTGACAAGTGAATCCGAGACAGAGAAACAGATTGACAGACAGACAAGCTAACCAAATTGTCAAATTAGTCAGTGATTAGATTTAGGCTGAAAAATCTGCTCAAGTAGAAAACTTTGATTTGCCAAGTTTGCCATTTAAATTAGCTAGTGGGCGAGCTGGCAAAGGCAAGGTGGAAAGCTGTTTTATATAAAAAAAATTTAACTGAGAAAATAAAAGTTTTCAGCTGTCAACTAATGAAGTTCTCCAAAGTGCCACGCACACACTGCGACGCACAGAAAATGAGACCCAATTGAAAAGGGATTGTTGTTTAAAAAACGTTCCCATTACTATGTCAATTGCTGCAAAAAGAGTAAAAACAAAAACAAACTAAAAAACAGCAGATTTTCAAGTGCAACAGATAAACAGACAGACCAGCAGGCAGACACACTGAACACAGCCGTAATTGCCTTGCACTCTAGATAATAAAAGTGTGGCAATATGTGTAAAGTGGTGAAACCAAAAATAAAAAAAGAAAAAGACAAAAAGTGAAACAACTTACGCTACGAAGAAGTGTCTGCTGAAACCAGATACTTTGCCTGCCAGGCGCCAGGCGCCATTGTTCCTCTGGTGATGATGAGTGGGGCCGAGTTTTGCCTGGTGGCAAAATTCACTTGAAGACACGGTGAGGTGTCTGTGTGTCAGTTTAGTGTGAATGTATCAGTTTATGAATGTGCAAGTCCTTTCTGCTGTAGTAGTTTACCGTAGCCAATTTGCTTAGCAGGAAAATGGTGAGGCTTTCTCTTGTCTCGTCTTCTTGCATATCTAATTGCACCGGTCCTCCTCTTCTTCCTCTGGCCAGGCAAGCTTTTTCTTTCCTTGTCCTTCTTTCTTGTTGGTGGCATCCCCCTTCGTGCTCTTGGCCAAGATTTTTATTGTTATTACTTTTTCTGTACCGAGAATGACCGGTCTAATTAGCTGGTGGTGGCGGTGGTGGTGGTGATGATGTTGCCAGTTCTGTTGACTACTTCTGTTGCTAATAAATAAAAGTTGTTGATGTTCTTTGCTGCCGCTGCTGCTGCTGCTGCTGTACGGTGAAAAAGTACGGTTCAAGCAAAGATGAAGATGAAGTAGATGGAAAGAAGAAAAGAGGAAGAAGAAGAAGATAAAAGATGATGATGATGTGGTGGTTATGCGGTCGTGCCTTGCCACAACACAACACAGTAGCAGTCACTTAGCAATAAAAGAAAGATGATAATGGAAACAATAAAAAAAGTTGTTGTTGTTGTTATGGCAAAAAAGCACAGAGCATCAATTTACATTTACCGTACATGAAAAAAGAAGAAAAGATATCAAAAGGTAATGTTCCCGGTAACGATGCTACAAAAAATGCAAAAGAAACACTGAGGTGCTATGACCGTGACTAGCACTTCTAATTCTTCTTCTTCTTCTTCCTCTTTGCTATGCTAATTACAAACACATTAACCGTATGAGTGGCCGAGAGATAGTCATCGTGACACATAAAAATTAACCTTGCTATGCAAAATTCATGTTTTTTCATGTGATCTTATCGTTGTTTTTGCTTCTGCCGCTACTGCAACTTGTCCTTGCTAATTTAATCGCTACTTTTCTTGTTTCACCCGAAAAAAAGTTTTCAGTGTTTTGAGGTGAAGGTGAAGAAGAAGAAGAGTAAAGTGTAATTTAGTGCAGAAAAGTGTTTTCTAGAGATGAGCAGTAAAAAAAGTGAATCCTAAACTGAAAACATGAGTGAAAAGAAAAAAAGATGAGCAGCATTTGGTAACTTAATTTACATATTTACATTTTATAGCAGCAACAGTAGAAACCCTTTTTAATAATGAACTAAGATTAAATGAAAAAACAAGCAGAGAAAAAAGAGGGATCGTTTACTTGCTTGCTTGCTCTACTTTGCATTTAAATTTTTTTAAATAATTTTTTTTATTATTAAATCATGCACTGCAAAAGGGCAATGAATGATAGGGCAAAAGTGGGATCATTATTTCTTTCTCTTGCGTTTGCACCCATTTTATTTTACTACTACAAATCGAGGATGAATGTCGCCACACACCACTGTGTGTGTGATGAGTTTAAATTCAGAATAAAAAAAAACTAACAAAAATAATAACTCTCGGCCAGGACCAAAAAGCGGAGTCAGTCACGTAGTAAAAAGGGGAACAATGCTTAAAAAGAGGAAGAGAATAGAGGGAAGGGTCAAATGTACGACATTTGTACGATGGCACAGTTTTCAGCTTTTCTGTGCTACACAAACTTTGTTTCTCTCTCTCTCTCTCTCTCTCTTTTGTACAAGGAAGTGAGTGAAAAGCAGCAACAGTAGCACTAAACTAGGCAAAACTATTGTGCTGCAGTGAACAAGTGGGAATAACTAGTGGATACTCTATTTCCAATAGAAAACAATGAAACGCATTTTTGGCTGTTGGATGGAGCCAAGAGGATAAGCTACACCAAAAAACTTTTCTCAGTTTGGTCACTTCAGAAAACGGCAAACACTTCATTCACAAAGTTTTTTTTCTTCTTTTGAAGTCCTCTTCAGTGGGCATTGCACCGTGCCTGCCTGTCTGCCACTTGAGGATGGCCGTGCCGCCTAAATCCACTACTTCACAGTTCGACATTTCAGTCTGTTACAAAGAGTCAGTGCACGATAAATGCATTAGACTAATTAAATCGTCATCTTTGCTCTTTGCTATTCCTTTCTATTTGTTCCCTTTTCCTCCTCCTCCACTTCTTTTTCTTCTTGCTTTGTGTTTTGCATTTTAGCGAGAAGCAGCCGTCTGGCTGACGTAATCGACTGACTGAATTGGAGGGGCTACTTTTGAGGACAAAAGCTGCTCCATTCTGTTTCTGTTTCTGTTTTTCTGTGGCTTTTTTCACCGTAAATCACTGGCAAGCTAAAGAATGCTGCTGATAACTCCTCTTGTTTATAAATTTTCCTTCTTCTTCTTCTTCTTCTTCTTCTGCTTTTTTCTCTTACTCTGCAGTTTACTTGAGAAGGGTGAACAGTATGAGTGTTTACAAGAAAAGAACCTGAAAGACAAGAACTGGGAAAAAAGAAAAAAAGAAGCAAGAGCAAAAGTTCAAACATTGAACCGGCAAATTCAAGTGCCAGCCAGCAAAACAGTGGTTTCCAGCGAAAAGTGACTTACACTTTGGGTCGCTTTTTAATGGAGCGTCTGTCGTTCTCCGCAAGTTCACTTACAGTACAAAAAATTGCCATCTCCTTTGCTGTCAATTGAACTCCCCCTCTTCACCACCACCTCAAATGTTCTTGTTATCGGCCGTCTGACATCACCCTCACCATCACCCTCATCTTCACAACCTCCTCCACAAAACCAGACTAGACCTGTCTGATTTTTGTCAGTATTTGTTTTTCGCTGAACTTGCTAGTTTTTCTTTTTTTATTTCAAGTTTTTTCAGCGTAAAAAAGTGAGGAGTTTTAAGAAAAAGAAAAAGAAAAAAGCAGACGAAAACATTTTGCACAGATGCATTTTCTGAGAAGCAAATTTTTGTCATTTTGCAGGGTAACTCTAGACTACACAAAAATGTTTGCTGCGCTCTTCTTTGAAAACTAAATTAATAAAGTTTTACCTGGTTGTGCCAAACAAAAAATTAATTTGAAGAATTTTTTTTATTAACGTCAATATTTTTTTTAATTACATTTTCGGGGTAATATTGAGGTCAAGGTATTATGATAGTGATGATGAGAATAAAATTAATTGCGTGTCCAGAAAACGATTTAATACAAAAGAGATTTTTCAACAAAGCAAAAAACGATCATTGAGCCTGACAAGAGGAAAAAAATGTGTCGTCAACGTCGAGAAATCAGACCAGACAAGGAAATCAAATAATGAAAAAAATGGAGGCGATGGGATCACGGGAATTGGGCTTGGTAGCAATAATGGCAACAATGAACTTTTGTGAACAAACAGCCAGAACAGAACAGACAAGTGGACAATAACAAAAAAACAGTTCAAAGATTACAAAAGAGCGACGAAATAGTGAAACAATGAAGCGAGGATCAGGGTGTGAAAAAATAAAATAAAAATTTTGCCTGCCATGCACAAGAATATTCAAGTGAAAAGTGAAGTCTGTGTGAGGCCAGATATGTGAAAGGCGATTGGATGTCGTAATCGTATTCAAAAGAGGGAAAAGGAATGGGGCATTGGGAAAGGAGGAATGAACAAAATTAATGGAAAATGTGTGCATTTTAAATTTGATGATCATACTAATTAGCATAACAGCAAGTTGGCGTTTGCGCTGTTTAGTGTCAAAAGAGATGAGAGAAAGAAAAGTGTCAAAAGAAGAAAATGAATGGGTGACATTTGCAGATTTTTGTTCATTTTGTGAAATTTTGCACTTTCATTGTTTCAATTGCTGCTGCTGCTCGTTTTCCTCCACCTCCTCGAACATCTCGCCCATCTCGAGAATGGCCGTAGCGGTGACCATGGTCGTCTCCACAGGAGGACTACTACCTTCACCACCACTTCCGCTGCCGCTGCAGGCACTGCTGGCAGAAGGTCGTCGAGGACCTCCACGAGGAGGCTTGTGGTGATCACCACCACCACCACCACCACTGGAGAAGGTCTTAATACTTGCCCTAACTCCCACTCCTTCCTTTGTTCCACCACAAATTACACTCATAAAGCCACCACCTCCACCGCCGCTGCAGCAGTGCAAGTTTTTAGTGGACGATGATGAGGAGATTGAAGAGGACGTCTTCACCGACTCCACCTCCACCACCGCACATTGCCCGTCAGCGGTGGTGGAGATGACAGTACTCGCCGAACGACCTCCTTTTCGGCAAACAACAGCAGCAGCAGCACCTCCTGCAGGAGTTGCTTTATTGCCCTTCCGCCGTCCAGCGGCAAAGCAGCAGCTGCAGAGGGCGAGCAGCCGCTCAACGCAGACCTTGAAGGGTCGAAAGACGGCCAGCAGGGGGGTCATCTTCCGGCGGAAGGTCTCATTGAGCCAGCAGTAGATGAAGGGGTTCCAGACGACGCTCGAACAGGCGAACCAGTGCACGCAAAAGTAGATGGCTGGAAAATTGAGGAAGGAAAGAAAGAAAGGTCAAACAGGTCAAAACCTTAAATTCAAAACCCATACACAAGCAAACCAACTCACCGAAATTAATCTGAATAATACCAAAGTCAACCAGCGTCACGTAAAAGTGCAACGGCGCCCAGCACACCGCAAAGACCACCACCACGACGACCAACATCTTCACCCTCTTCCGCTTTCGCCGCAGAATCGACTGTCGCCGCCCCTCACTGACCACGCCCACCGGATCCGTCCGGCGCCAGAGAAAGTGGCCGATGCGGGCGTAAAAGAGGGCGGTGGCGCCGATCGGTGCCAGGTACTGGCTGATGGGCGTGACCACGCTGAGAAAGGTGTGAAATCCGGCGCTGGGGTACTTTGCCTGGCAGCGGGTCATATCGTGAAAGACGCCCTGGTAGATGACCACCTTGTTCACCAGACCGTGCGGACTGGAGAGGAGGGCGCTGACGAGCCAGATGATGATAATGAGGACCGGCGTGGGCAGGCGGAAGCTGCTTCCGCTTCCGGTGTTGATGACGCTGTGTGATTGACCACCACCATTACCACCATCTCCGCCGGGAATAGAAATGGCCACTTGGCCCCCGTTTTGGTGGCTTGAGCCATTAGAGTTAGTGGAGGAGTTGGCGGAGTAGTTGCGAAGGTAAGTCTGCGTCTCGCTGGAGTTTCCCCCACTTCCGGTGCTGTTCCACAGGCTTCGGGCGAGCCTGGTAGAGAGCCAGCCCAAACAGGAGCAGAGGAGGCGTTTCAGGGTGCGCCAGAGAGCGGTCGCCGGGTTGGTGCCGATCAGCCTGAAAGCGTGAAAGAATAAAGTGGAATTTGGAGAATAAAATGAGATTTAAATTGCCTCTACACTATTATTTTTTTTCCGGGTGACATCTTTTTCTGTTGATTAGAAGAAAACGGAGAAAGCATCTGGGTTTGGGGATATTCTAATTGTAGTTCGGTGCAGGAAATAAAGGGATTTGGAATTACCGTCAAGTTTTGGGCATCAGCTGTTGCTGCTGCTGACATTAGAACAAAAGCAAGTACCAAGAAAGAGAAAGAGAAAGAAAGAGAGAGAGAAAGATAGAGAGCTAATCGTTGTCGATAAGACGATACTCAACTTTTAGCAAAAAGTTTCAGAGTTAGAGAGTTCATTTTTTCTTTCAGGAAAAAAGTGGCATTCTCAAAATGTCTTATACCATTTCTTCTAAAAAGATCAACTTTTTTTCATTTTCAGCCTCTGATGAGGTTTTATTCCCAATAATGATCATCATCGCTTAAGGCGCAAGGTAAGTTTTTTGACGGCTATCTCGTGACCCAAGTAAGAAAAACAGTAAAGAAAACAGAGCGCTCTTAATTATTTTTAAGTGTGTTTGCTCCTTTTTTATCAGGAATTTTCTGTCAAATGTCCTCTTTTTCTCCTTTGGTTGCCTACCATTTTTGTTGTTTGTTTTATTTGCCCTCCGGAAAATTAAGCATAAAGAAAAAATAATTTCTTTTGACACTATGCAACTTTTGAGTCCTTATTTCAATACATTAAAGTGACAAGAGCAAAAAAGCAAAAATTTGTCTGAAACAGAGCAATTGGAGCGGAATTTGTATTACTAAACAAAAATGAATGCATATTAAAAGTTTGCAAAAAAATGTATTGACAAACAGTTCAAAGAAAAACAAATGTGTAAACTGATATCGATGACTGGGGCTATTTCATTTTTAAATTTTCTAATATTTCTTTGATGGTCAGCGATGGTTGCTTCCGCAAAAACAATAAAGGTGCATTAAGTAGAATTTGATTGAAAGGAAATGTAATGGCTGCAGTGCAAAATGGGAGAAAAAGAAAGAGAGAACAAAATTCCTAAAACAAGAACATTTTTAGAATTTTTAAACAGAATAAAATTTTCTATTTTTCCATTTTTTACTGCTACCGAACTTTTATTTTAACTCGACAACCTACATGGAATATCAATTAAATGTTAGTCAAAACTAGTACAAAATAAAGTAAAAAGAAAATAAAAATTGGCTAGTTTTGATTAGCTGCTTTTAGTTTTGCAGTTTCTGATGAATCTGATGCTAATCAACAAAACTTTGCAAACTTTTTCTTTTCTTTTTGTCAAGTGTCCTTTAGTTGGTCGTGTTTTCATTAGAATTTAAAAACAAAATTTTAGAGTAGTCATAAAAAACTACCCGTATTGAAAAGATACTTTGTAAACTAAATTAAAAACTGGAATTCGCGTCTGCACTGTACTGCATTGGCACCTGAAAATGTAAAATGTAATTAGTGTTTTTCGCACTCTGTCCCACTTAGCCCACACGCACTTTTTTGTTAACAAAAAAAGTAAAATCTTGTTAGCTTTAAAAATATGTTGTTGTTATTCAAGAACAGCAAGTAACTATAAAGTACATTTTGCCTAGTCAAAAGAAAGAACAAAAACAAAACTTTTTCCCCGACAGTGTTTTTGACGAGTATAGAAGAAAAAAGTTTCTATGACTCTCTCGTCAAACAAGTTTCAAAATCATTGTCATGCAAAGAGTGAATGGATGACAAGATGGCTACAACTTTTTTACTCTAGTGTATATGGTACTGAGACGACCAACTGAAAAGTACCAAAGTTTATGGTTTATAATTAATATTAAACGGTGGGCAGAAGGACTGTACATTAACAGTGAAGGATTAATTAACGACGAGACAGTTGCAGCAAAAAGAGAGAGAGATAGAGAGAGGAGAGAGAGAGAGAGAAAAAGAGAGAGATAGAGCATTTGCAGGTAATTAGCTGAATGAAAAAAAGTAGTAGTATGTTGGCTTAGTTTTCAGGTTTAGGTTTCTGCTCGGCAGTGGTAGACAAACAAAAAAATAATAAAACTCTAAAAAATGACGAATGGTCAGTGAGCCAAGAAGAAGAAACGAGGTAAGCCTCATAAATAATGGTAATGACTGGCTAGACTGGCCAAAACGGGTTTTTGGACCGCTTATTTGACGTTCATTTTTGTTGCTCTTTGTGAGAGTACTAAAACCGCTTCAACCCCTCTTTTTTTATTACCTGTAGAACTGTATGACTAATGTTGGCTCAAGTTTTTAATGTTTTATTTACTGAGCTGGACAGTCTACTACTTGCTACTGAACAGTTTTGCTTGCTTTTTGTTTTTATTTGATTATTTATTAACTCCTTTTGACACTTTTGCTGTCGCTGATTAATCAGCAAAGAGCAATGAAGTGACAATGAACTAAAAAGAAGGTTTTAAATTATCAAGAAAAATAAACCTTACATAAAAACGTTTGAAAAGCTGATAATGTTTTTATCTTTTCATTTGTCAAAACAAAATTTTTTTAGTTTAGTTTAGGGTTTAAAGCAAACAGGCAATTATTTATCTGTCTGATTGCCCCGTTTTTCTTTTTGCACTTGGGCTTGTAAAGCTTAAAACGGCAATTAATCACACAACAAAAAAAAGAAAACTGTGTCACTTTAGAGCTTTAAAAAGGCAAAACCGTAGAATCTTTGTAGCTTCCTCCCTCTTTGACAAATCCTGACTAATTATGGCGCTTTCTGTTTTATTAAAAAACTAAAACGCTTCCAGACAATCCGCAAATGTAAAACAACTACAAAAATATTTCATTTCGAAAGGTTTTAGCGTTAACACTAATGAAAATCCGTCGTCATTGCTTTATTGCGAATTTTGAAAGGGCAAATAAAACACACACATTTTTAACGAGAAATCCGCTTTAAACTTTGCATTTTGAGTTTTTCAAAACTTTTGGACACTTCAGCAGCTTAAACAATTGCTGACTTCAAATCACCACTTTCACAGCAACCTTCAGTCAACACAATAGAAAACAGCATTGACAATAGAAAACACAAATGATGAGAAGAGTATAGCCAGAAAAAAAACGTTGCTAGATTTAGACAGAGGTGTCAGCAGCAGCAGCAACAGCAGCAGCAAACAGTGAACAAACAGGAAGTTTAAAGTTAAAAGAAGAAAAAAATCTGCCACTGCTGCCTCTGAAAATCTTTCTCTAACTGGAAAACTCTAATCGAAGCGCAGTTTTTAGTTTTAGAGGACTCTTTTTTGCAAACTGGCGTGCCAGCCAATTTGCATAGTAAGTTCTAGAAAGGTTGTTGTCGTTGCTGCTGTTGCTGCAACTGCTGATAATGCTGATCACATTTGCGTCGCTTCATCCTCCTCCTCATCACAACATCACCTACTGAAAAGCGGTCTGTGCAAATGGCAATTCGCAATGGAATTGACACACAGAGAAAGAGACAAACAGAACTCACACAAACACACACACACACACACACACAACTTTCATACATTATTAATGAAGAGAGGTAGTTGTCGGTGTGATAGTGTCTAGGGCTGGTGAGTGAGAATGAAGAGAGAGAGAGAGAGTGAGAAAACTCAATAATTTGATTTGTAGTTTGAAGATGCAAACTACTAGTACGACTAGTACAACGGCAGCAGTGTGAACTGTGCAACACTACTAAACACTGCTGCTGCTGCAAAACAGAATGAGCAAAAATAAACGAGAAGTGTAGTAATAGAGCAGAACAGAGCGAACAAATTAAAAATGTGAACATCACACACACACACAGTGTCGCACTTTGTAGCCACACTTCTGCAGCAGCAACAGCACTCAAGCTTATTGTTACACTCATCACCATCACCATACTCTGTTTCCAATTGCTAATTTGTGACATTTGCGTCCGCCAACGCACACACACACACAGAAAATTGTACAAGACAACTGAATCAAAAAGAGAAAGAAAATAATAAAGAGTGACAACTTTATTATTATTTGCCGAGTGAGTTTGAAGCCGGGGGAAGATGAAGGAAGTGGCTGATAAAAAGGGGTGAAACAAGTGCTACAAAAACTCAGAAGCACTAAGAGAGTACTTCAAGTTTATTATAATTTTTTACTGCTAATGTTGTTTTCGGTCGTGTTTTTTTGTCGGCATTTTGTTATTTTTTTTAAGTGCAACTAACAAAACACTTGTTATTTTTCAGTGCAAACATTTTAATTTTTTATTTTTTAAAGCTTCAGTACATTAAATTTTGATGCATTATACACTTTAGCATTCAATTTAAACGTAAGAAAAAGGAGGGATGAAACGTGAAAAAAACTATACAATTTTAAAAGTTGCACAAAAATGAGCGTGAGAAAGTGCAAGCACACTAAAAAGGTACTTTTTCTTTTTTAAAAATGAAGCAATCAGTCAATCACTTAAGGGGAAAAGGTAAAAAACAGCAAAAAAAAGAGGTAGAATGATCATTGAAATTCAATTGCAAAACAATAACAACATTGCAGAATTGTTGCCTTACTCAATTCACTAAAATGACATTAAAAATCAGTTTTTGCTTTTACCTTATTTTGTCTCGGACATCTTCGCATCACTCACTGAAACTAAAAACCCAAACAAAGACAAAAAGTAGTCCATTAGGTCATCAAATCATGGGAAAAACAGTGAGAAAACTACTCAATCGAATCGGCAATTATGGGCTCGACTACCACTGACATTTGTTTTCTTGACTTCCCCTAAAGTGCTCTTCCAGGAAGTTTAGTGTACAAACAAACGACAAAAAACAAATTGTCCAGGTATCCACAAACAACCAATCAAAAAATGAGGAAGGAAACGAAGTTTGGCAAAAGCACTCTATCTTTGGCAATCCCTACCTAATTCTACTTGAAAAAATCAAAAATTCCAGTAGTAGTAGTAGTAGTAATCAGTTGGTCCACTGATGGTGCATTAAAAGGGAAAAATTGAAGCAAAAAAGCTGAACGCAATTACACTGCACTTATCTTGGTGTTTTCACTGAAATTAGGCTAAAGGGTAAGGGAAGCAATCGGCGGGAAAATGTCACCGGTCAAATCAGAAAAAGACAGAGAACAAATCGTCTTTTAAGCGAGTGCAACTGTAAACCATTTTTGCACTGCTTTTGCCTTCTAGGCTTCAGACGCTCCGTTTTTATTCCTTTAATCGATGAAACTGCCGCAGCTGCCTAAAAATAGCGCAAACTTCTGTAAAAGAGCTGCTGCTGCATCTGAATACAAAGACGAGAAAAAGAGGAGTTTCTTGAAAGATAGCAAAAGAAAAGAAAAAAATGGGCGACAGATTTGTATGCAAATCTGTTTCATTCAGTTCAACTTTGTTTCTCTGGCCCTCTCTCTTTCTCTCTCTTCACTGTGAAAGCCGACTTCTCCTAATCACATTATACACCATTGCTTGCGTGCAGTGATGGTGGTAGGCAGGCAAATCTAATCGAGTCGAGGCAAGCTTGCAGTGTCCGGAAACTGTTGGCTTTGCCAAAAAAGATGGAGAATTCAAAAGAAAGGAAAATTAAAATCAGTTTGTACTTAGCAGCACCATTTTAAAGCACACAACTTAATTAAAAACCACAACTGCAACGCTGCAACTGCGAGTATGTGTGGGCGAGCAAGTCGCTTTCAGCGCTGCCCATTACAGTCCACCACCTCCTTTGTTTCCATTGTTCTTTACAATATTTTTGTACTTTTTATTTTTGTCCACCATATCTTCCTCCAAACAATTCAAGTGGTCTGCAAAATTAGACATTTTTTCGCCTGACAACTCGCTCTTCTAATTGTCGACCAACGGAGCAAAAAGGCACAAAATTCCCAATAAATGACAACTGTGCCGAGTGCAAACACTGTGGTAGTGGCATTGATGAGGGAATGAATGAATGAATGAATGAAACAGATTTTTTGGGTAGCAGTCTTTTGTCTTTCTCTTTTTCTCCTCTTCCTCCTACCAATGGCAAACATTGATTTACTTTTTTCAGATGAGAAAACAAAAAGAAGAGAAAGAGAAGAAGTAGTGGAAATTCTGACAAGTGGTACAACGATCTCAAATCTATTATTACTGTGCGTGTATTCTCGTTGTGCTCCTTGAACTTGTCGTTGTAGTATCGTTTAGCGGGAAAAAACTTGCCGACAACCCAAAAAATAAAAATAAAAGAGTGAACACAAAACAAGAATAGATTGCAATTTTATTTACTGTATTGCCTCTTCGTTTTTTGCCTTTTTTGTTTTTGTTTGCAAGAACTGTCTTTCAAAACATGAAAGATTAAATCTGGGCACTGAACGGATGGCCGAATAGCACCTAACTAAATTGGTGCTGCTGTTTTTATTTTCTGCATCAAAAATCATTGTGATCGATTGTTGTTTTTGTCAGGCCATGGTACACTTAATTTTTTGACAAAATGTAAAAATAGCTCAAAGTAAAAAATTGAAAATTGTTCAATTTCCTTTTAATTAATTTTTTGTCTTCTCAAAAATCAGCTGGCAAAAAACAAGTGTTTCCGCAAAAAATAGGCAAACATTCCGAATGCCCAGACACCAAATTATTGATACATACAGAGTAGTGACAAAAACTAGAAAAAACCAAAATTATTTCTGTTGCGTAAATAGCTTCAAAGAAAGAAAGTAGAATTGGAACAACCTACAAAATAAAACAAGAGTGTTGTTTATCTTAATTAGAAATATAAAATTGTAGAGACTCAAGCAGTCGGTGGCCGAGCGGTTTAGGCGATCGACGTTGATGCCTGAGGAGCGCGAGTTCGAATCCTCGTGTTCGGCTGCGCGGCCCACACCCAGGGTTAATGGGGAGAGCTCTGCCCACTGGCCGCTCAGTGTGGAGACTCTAGCTTCGTAGAGAGGGCGCCTCTGGCGTCTGTCAGGATAGGCTGTCTGTCAAGCCACTGACTTAAATCTCAAAAAGTATGGATCAAAAGTGGCCCACTAGGGTAGTCAGGACCCTCCCTTCGGAGGACCACAACTGACTTTAAACGAGGCTAGAAATATAAAATTGTAGCGGATGAGCTATCGGTGAGGTTTATTGTGGAGATGATGGGGAGTCACAGAGAAGGAGAGAGAGTGGTGGACGGAGTAACAGTGTAACAGAGTCTGGTGATGTGAAGACTGACTGTTCTCGTCGTCTGTGTGCTACGTACGGTAGGTCTTAAGTACCGTCGTGTGCAGGGTGACAAGAGTGTGAACTGTGATGTGTGTGAGTGTGACATGAGTGAGATGAGGTGTGTGTGTGAGTGCAAATGTACGTTGGGTCAACGTTGGTTGAACGTGAGTGAACGTCAGCTGTGGCTGGCGCCACAAAATCTTAAAGGTAAGCAAGAGAATATGATTAAATAAAATGAATAAAATATCTAACGTGATTGGTTCTGGCGCCAATAATGATTGATTGTGCTTCCATTTTTCCAAATTGCACAGCAGGAACTAATCAGAAATTTATTCAAAAAAAAATAAAAAATGAAAATTTATAAAAAAAACCCAATTCTTCTTGAATTTTCTGTAATCTTCAGCAGCCACTTCCTTCATCCGGAACCATCTAGAACGCAAACAGTAATGCGATTTAAATATTAAAACAACAAGCTTTTCCCAGTCGTTGATTTTTCAATTCCTTGACGTTCTTGCAAACTTAAAACTAAATTTAATAAAAGAAAAAAGATTCCCATAGTCGCAAAGTTACAAGGATTTTGCTGCTTTCCTTCCTAATTTTGCCATAGCTGCTTGTTTACTTCTTTCACCAGCAGCAATCACTGTTTTAGCATGATGGAAGAAAAATATGCCAAAGTTGTTATGCCAAAGTGCCTAACACAATTCCAACAACAACGAAAAAGAATGATAAGAAAATTAATTTTAAAAATCAAACAGAGCACTAATGAACGACGACGACGATGGAGAGGGAAAAAGTGGCAGTATCTCATTCTCTTTTTTCTAGACTTTATAATGAAAATTCTTTTTCTCTTTCCTCAACAAAAATTAATGAAAAGCTCAGTGAATGAGTAAATGAGGAAGCAAAAGATTCATTTTTCTTCTTCTTTTTCAACCGACTCCTCTGACACAGTGACTGTCGTCGATAAACTAAATTTTAATTTAGTCAGTGCAGCAAAGTTTCCAAAGTTAAACTATCAAATAAATCAGTGTGCGCTTTGTGTCTCAATTAATTAAGCAATCTGTCTACAGCTCTACTATCTGAATTGCTCCTCAGTTGCTAGCTGAGTGAGTTGCATTTCTAAAGTTGCTGCTGCTGATGCTACACTAAAGCCTAATTAGTCGATAGTGAACAAAAAAGTCCCACGCTTTTGCAGCTACACACCCACACACTTATTGCTACTATTGTTGTTACTCCTCCTTTAACGGCAACTCAATAAATCGTTGATTCTTTCTCTTTTTTCGAGTAATAAAATTGACACTTTTTTTCCGGAGAAAAACGAGACACTGAATGCGACTGCTTACTAATGACATTACCATCACCAGTTCACCGGAAAATGAGGAGAAACCACCAGTGCACACTAAAAAGTCATTAATAAAACGAGCAAAAAATTAGAGCCTTTTCAAAGCATCTCTTCTCTTGATGATCATTTTTTAAAGTCTGGAGCTGTAGTAGACCAGGAAACAACAAATCTGTCTTACTCATCAGTCAGACAACCAGACACAAAATTCAATAGCAAATTAAAATTCAGACGTTGCCAAAAATACAAGACAAAAACAAAAACAGCCAAAATTAGCTGGTAAACTGGGGGCAGCAATCATTTCAGGAATTTTCAATTTGAGCTTCGGCGACAAAACAAAAAGTTAATAGCAGCAGTAGTCTGGTCTGACTACGTCACCACACTACGACTGCTGGCAGTAGCGGTGGTGATCAGTTGACACATCATCATCATCATCATCACCCGCATCATTACAAATTGAGACTGTGAGGCGAGGAAGGGAGAACCGATTCAGGGAAAAATGAAGAGCCAATGATTATAGGGAAGATGACGACGGCGATGAAGATGATGATGATGATGATGGCTGCCTATTAAGATGCCGATGTTCGGAGGAAGAACCCGTATTTGACGAGAGAGAGAGAGAGACAAACAGCTAAATAAGTGAGAACAAATTCAATTTGATGGCCAAGAAGTGTATGTTCATTTGAAAGGGAGGGAAAAAAAGTGACGAGGAAGCGGAACAAGAAAAACAAACAATAAATAAACAGTGAAAAGGACGCGTGCACGATGACGCGTGAAATATGTGAACGACAAAGAAGAAAACAGAAAACAGAAAAGTCAATGATGAGAAAGTCTTATCTTAAAAAAAGTCTTTGAATTTTCCTCTTTTCTACTGATAATAAGGGCGGCATTATTACCGTCCTAATCCTTCACTACAACTACCACTTCCTTGTTGCAAACAAAAAAATGAGTAAAAAAGTTAAATTTACGCCCCGCTTAATGAAAGCTTCCAACTGAAATTGAAGTGTAGGAATAGAAAAAGCAACTTAGTGTTTAAAAATCTAATAAAAAAATTAGTTAAAGCTGCTGATACAACTAAATTCAAACAAATGCTTCCTCAAACAAAATATTTTCCTCCTCTTTCGTTTGAGATAAAAAGAAGAAGAGGAGTACCTCGAGGGGCAAAAAAAGCTGCTGCAGCAACAACAACAAAACAAACTCGCAAATTATAATTGAGGAAATTAGTGCCGGCAGCATCGGCGGGAAAGCCGAGTTTGCACATTGGCTTACAACCACTTTCTTTTCAATAGACTGCACAAAGCGAAAAGATTATTAAAATGTGCCAGAGCAGAAGCTGCACAGAGAATAAAACTCACTGTTTAACTAGCACCGAAAATGTCAACCTAGATGAAATACATTTTGGCACAAAAATTAAACTTAAAAACTGCCCATTTATTCGCAAAGTTAAACTTTTTTTTCAAATAGCATTAAAATAATGTATAAAAAATTTAAATTACAATTGGCTCGCAACTAAAAAGCAAAAGAAAATATAAAATAAACAAAAGAAAAAATGGTGACAAAGGCAGGAAGTAAATTTACACAAAAATTGTCTTTTTCAATTTTTAAAGTGAGCTCCTTTTGTGATTCAATTAAAATTGCTTTATTGAGATGGAAATTTTTCTGCCTCTGAACAATAGACTTTTTTAAGGTGAGAGTGAGTCGAATTTTCTTATTTATTGGCTCTCGTATTATTCCTATATAAATTGTCATTTTTTTGTTAAATTCTTGATCTCAGCTTGTGGAGCAGCTAAAATTGCAGTTTTTGCTTTAAAATAAAGTTAAAGAGCTAGGCAAGGACCGTATGTGGGCTTTAAGGAAAATTCGGTGTACTTTTAGTTTTACAAACGATCGAAGTTGCCAAAACATAAAATTTTGCATTTTTTTAAGTTCATTTGTTTGTAAAAATAAAAGTATACCGAATTCTCCTTAAAGCCCACATACGGTCTTTGCCTAGCTCTTTAACTTTATTTTAAAGCAAAAACTGCAATTTTAGCTGCTCCACAAGCTGAGATCAAGAATTTAACAAAAAAATGACAATTTATATAGGAATAATACGAGAGCCAATAAATGAGAAAATTCGACTCACTCTCACCTTAACTGCGTCAACACTGTTAACTCCAAACACAACACTAGGCAAACTGAAAACAAAGTTCAACAATACAAACAAAATTGATTGTTTGTTTATTATTTTTTACCTTAGCTAACTTGTTTGCTCAATAAACAAAATCAATTCCTATCGACAAAGTAAAAATAAAACAAAAAAGTAATTTTTGTAATTAAAAACCTTTTTGCTACAGCAAAAGCAAACTTTATTTCCTTTATCCTTTTTTATATTGTTTAGCACGAAAAAAGCAGAAAACACAGAAAAAAGTTTTTTGCGTGACTTGCATCGGAAATACACACACACACACTCACTCGTGTAAGCTGCTTTAAGTTAACTTGATCTATCGTTTTCAACATTCAAGTTGAAACAACAACAAAAATGTTTAAATACAGCACAAAAAGATAAAAGAAGCACTGCTTCTCCTGATCAACATGATCAGCCAAGGTAACTGTCCTGTCAAGTTTTGTTCTTTACTTCTTTACTTATTTATACTCCGTTGACCATTGAACACACTAATCCCACGTGGAATTAGTAGTGTTCAGTGCCTGCTTACTGTTTTTTCCTGCCCACCACCACCACCACCACCAAAGAGGCAAATGACCGTCGTCTTTTGAACTCTAAGTAAACAATTAAGCATCGATCAATGTGCTCGCTCGCACACACACAATTTTTACAGTAGCAGTGTCAGCAGAAAAAAGCTCTTGAGTACTTTTCCTTTGCCGTACGCATCAGTTCAAGGCTTAAGTCTGCAGTCTTCTTCTTCCTCCAGTTCAACTGTTTGGAAAAAAGGTAAAAATAGCATTTTTGCCGTTTAATACGATGAACGGAGGGAGGGAGGGGGAAGAAGATGAGAAGAGTGGATGACCACCAGTCGATGACCATTCACCTCAATTTTTTTCTTTTTTCCTCTATTTATTCAGCTGCGGTTGAAAGCCCTCTGCGGCTTTTTTGCCTACTTTACCTAACATATTTGCCGACTGCGGCCGATAAAATGATCGGTTTAATAAGTTTTTTTGTCCGTCTTTTTAGTTATACCTCATCTATCTAATATTATTTTAATTTTTGTATTTTAAAGTGGCTATGTAATGATATGAGTTTATTCACAGGTAAAAGAGATGTTGACAAGGCAAAAGACAGAGAGCGAGTGCTCGAGAGAAAACAGGATCATCATTCAGACAGCGTGGTGACCCGTGCGTACAGGACGTTACGCCCGCTGGATCACCGAATCACAACACTCCCCCTTGATCCAAGGAGGGTCTCTTGGGCTTTCCTTGCTGTGACTGGAGACATTGCTTTCGTCAAGTAATCTGCCTTCTGGCCTGCTGCGGGAACATACTCCACGTCCATTCTTTTCCGCAAGTGATTCTCCAGGATGAAATGCTTCCGCACATCAATGTGCTTTGCATCCTTTTGGGGTCGATTTTTCAGCATGCCAATCGCAGACTGGTTGTCGCACTTCAGCACGAACTTTTCTTCTGGCTCTCCTAATTCTGAGATCAGCCTACTCATCCAGAGTCCTTCTGATACGCCTCGGCTCATCGCGTAGTATTCAGCCTCTGAACTGGAGAGGGCTACTTCTGTCGGCTGCTTCTTGCTTGCCCACGCCACCGTGCTGCCGAATAGCTGCACCACAACACCAGTGATTGACTTTCGGTCTGGCAGGGGTGCGTGGCTGGCGTCGGTGAAGATCACCAGTCCTTCTTGCGATTGACGTCCTAGGACCAGCTTCAGGTCGCGAGTCTTCTTCACGTACCTCAGTAGATACTTGCAGGCATTGAACAGCCTCTGTGTGGGTTTGGACGTCTGCCGCGACAAGTAGTTCAGGCTAGCAGCAATGTCGGGCCGAGTTCTGCTGGCAATGAATTGCAAACTGCCGATGAGGTTCTTTATCGGCAGGTTCAGGTCTGCTTCTCCTTCGGAGTAGTCGCCCCACTCTGGCAGCGGAGAGTCGGCGTACTCGCGCCCTTCGGTCAATCCGTAGGCTCCCACTAACTCGTCTATCAGAAGAGTCTGGCTGAGCAGGAACTTTTCATCCTCAAAGTTGATCTCTACTCCGCAGAAGCGTTCCACCTTTTGAATCTCCTTCAGCTCCAGCTTCTGAGCCAGTGCTTGCTTAATCTGATCGGAGTCCTTCTTGTCCTTGCTCAAAATGAGGAGATCATCTACGTAAAGCAGTACGTAAAGCTCCTTGCTGTTGTTGTGGTACAGGCACTGGTCATTTGTGCTCTGTTTCAGTTGGTTGTCGATAAAGATCTGCTGGATGTGTTCATTCCAGCACCGGGCCGACTGCTTTAACCCGTAGACTGCTTTGTTCAATTTCAGCACTTTGCCTGGTACTCGAAATCCTTCGGGCAGCTCCATGAAGATGGTCTCCTTCAGCTCGGCGTGTAAGTACGCTGTCTTCACATCAAACTGCCTGACGCTGTAATGGCGAGCTGCTGCCACCGTGAGAGCCACTCTCACAGTGTCAAAGTTGACCACTGGCGAAAACGTTTCCTCGTAGTCAATACCGGCTACTTGCGAGTAGCCACAAGCCACGTAACGGGCTTTCTTCTTGCTTCTGCCACTCTCTGGGTCGGTCTTACTCTTAAATACCCACTTTCCTTTTACAACTTTCTTTCCTGGCGGCACGTCAACGATGTCGCCTGTTTTGTGCTCTTCAAAAGAGTTCCATTCATCGGTCATCGCTTTTGTCCACTCTTCAGCTTCGTCCGAAGCGATTGCCTCACTGTACGACCGTGGTTCTGGTCGACTTTCCTCCGTTTTTCCACAGACGTAGTCGTCCAAGTGAGCTGGTCGTCGTCTTTCTCTTTCGCTTCTCCTCAGCGGCGGCGTCACCGATTCTGTGCTTTGTTGTTGTTGCTCAGCAGCTGCGGCTGGCTCAGTTTCTATTTGCTTTGGCGTCGTTTGCTCGCTGGCTTCTCCCTCAGTGATGGTGTCCTCCTCCTCACTGCTGCTTTCGTCTGTTTCAGATTCCTCTTCAGGATGGTACTGGTGCTCCCCTTCTACGTCAGGCGTCGTGTCCTCCGACCCGTCAGGCTGGCCACAATCCTCCCCCTCAGCCTGAACGGCTCCGTCCTGCCTCGAGAAGTAGAACTCCTCCTTGAACGTCACATTCCTTGCCTCGGCCACCCTACGAGTCTCTGGATCGTACACATAGTAGTTGCTCGACTCGTAGGGGTAACCGAGGAACATGGTCCTTCGGGCCGTTGGCTGAAGCATGTTGCGCTGCACCTCAGGCACATGAGCGTACGCGACGCAGCCGAACGGCCGCAGACGCTCAATCGGCGCTTTCTTTCCGTGAAAACACTCGTATGGCGACTCCTTTGTGCTTGTGTGCGGCACCACAGCGTCAGTCCACGCCGCGTGCTTCAGTGCTTCAGGCCACAGCTTCAGTGGCGCGTTTGCCTGGATCAGCAGCACTCTGGCGGTGGTCTTCAGCTTCTGGATGAACCGCTCAGCAACACCGTTCTGCTGGTGGCAGTACGCTGTTGAGTGCTCTTGGAAAATGCCTTTTTCCTCAGCAAATCTGCTGAATTCTCCGTGCAGGTACTCTTTGGCGCAATCAGAACGCAAACGTTGCACCTTCTTTCCAGTGATTGCCTCTCCCCAGATGACAAATTCTTTCAGTCTTGCGGCAACTTCACTTTTCGCTTTCATCGGGAAGACTCTGACTAGCTTAGAGTAGTCATCGACAAAGATAATGAAGCATTTCTCCTGCCTTAGTCCAGCGACTGGCATGAAGCCTACGTCGGTGTGCACCAGTTCGAGTGGTGCGGATGCTCTCGAGTCCGCCTTCGGGTACTTCTGTTGCTTCGCTTTTCCCCGAAGGCAGGCGTCACAGTCGGAGACAGTGCTGATTGGCAGCTCAGGGTTCTCCTTCCTGATCAGCTGCGTCCTGGTGGCACCGGGATGGTTCAATCTGCGATGCCACTCTTCTGCTGCACTGAAGCATTTCTCTTCTTCTTTCACAACAAACACCCTGTGTCTGGCGGTGCCACTCAACACAGTTGTTCCTTTTCTCTTTACTTCTGCCGTTGTTCCGCGAAACTCTACTTCCAGACCATCCTCGCACAGTCTCGCAACGGAGATGAGGCTTGTGCAGAATTCTGGAACTAGTTTTGCATTCTTCAGAATCACGTTCCTCAGCGTCACATCTCCGACGCCCGTGATAGCAGATTTCTTTCCTTCTGCTGTAGTCACTGTGCTGTGCATTTGTTTCAATCCTCTAAATGCACTCTGTTCATTGATGAAATGGTCAGAAGCTCCACTGTCCAAGTAGTACTCATTGCTTCTGGTGTTTGAGAATAAGGAGACGAAAGACGAACACACGTACTTCGAAGCATTGTTATTGACATACTTGCCCTTCTCCGGGCATCTAGCGACAACATGGCCGCACTGTCCACAACCAAAACATTTGACCGCTTGGGGGTTGCAATCTTTCTGCCAGTGGCCCTTCATTCCGCATTTTCCGCAGTAGGGAACTTTGTTTCCGTTCTGTCGTCCTCCGCTAATGGCAGCCTTCAGAGCAGTCTCGCTCTTTTCTTTCTCCAAATACCGCTTTGTCTCCGCTCGGAGAATTTCCTTCGCTTCCTCGAAGTCATCCTTCTCTTGCAGTCGATTTCGAGTGGCTTCGAGTTCATCGGAGATTTGGTGGACGAATCGCAAGTAGATTATTTCATCACTCAGGTTGATTCCTGCCATTCTGGCCACCTGGATTCCCTTTTCGTACTCGGAAATGAACTTTTCGACATTGTTGATGTCCATCTTCGTGTCAACCAGCTGGTTGAACGCGATCATTTTTGTAGTGCCGCTGACCTTCTCGAAACGGTTGACTAGGTACGTCCACATGCTGCGCGGACACTTGCTTACATTAAAGCCTTTCAACGCCAGGTCCGATACAATGGTCGTCGAGCAGTGACGAACCATGAACGCAAAAGCCTTCGCTTTCTTCTCCTCATCGGTTTTTCCATCGACGAGCTTCGCAGGGTCGACCTGCTCCCACCATCCTTCTCCGGTGAGGTATGCTTCCACCTGCATTTTCCAGCAGGTCCAGTTCTCCACTGTCAGCTTCTCGATTCCGGTGGATGACATTCTTCCAGAGAGGTTCTCCTTCTGTTGCTGCTGCTCAAGTCCAGAGCCGGTGCTGCTGCTGCTCAACTTCAGAGCCGTTACTGCTGCTGCTCAACTTCAGAGCCGATACTGCTGCTGCTCAACTTCAGAGCCGATACTTCTGCTGCTTCGGGTTCAGTTGCGCTGGGTCCGCAGTCTCATAATCTGTAATGATATGAGTTTATTCACAGGTAAAAGAGATGTTGACGAGGCAAAAGACAGAGAGCGAGTGCTCGAGAGAAAACAGGATCATCATTCAGACAGCGTGGTGACCCGTGCGTACAGGACGTTACGCCCGCTGGATCACCGAATCACAACAGGCTAATTACTCTAATAAAACTCTATTTTATCAACGTATCACAATTGTAACTTACAGAAAAAATGAGTTTTGAACAACAAAAATGAGAAAAAATTACCAACGACACATAAATTGGTTTTCTTCTCTACGTAGCACGGTAATAAAATTTCTGCCGACACTGCTGTAGTGCAAAACAAAAAATATAATGCACACACGCTAATAAACGTTTAAAGAAACGCTAATTGCAAGTGACAGCAACAGCACAAAAATAAAAAAAGTAAGAAAAGAAAAAAAAGAGTAGGATTTCGCAAAAAAGCTAGTAGTGGTGCAAGTGCAAATGCCAATTGCCACTTCCCTGCATTGATTTCCTTCGCCGATCACCTTTTAGCGAACAAAACCAAAAAAAAACACAAACAAGCAGAGCAATTACTCTTCGTTCTTCGTCCTCCACCTACTATTGCACTTAACCGACCGGGAAAATTGTGCTGTTTTTATTCATTACTCTGTACCTCGGTTGATTCGATTGGCGGAAAATGATGACCGGGAATGGCCGCAACAAAAACAAGAAACGAAAACGTTTTCTTTTTCCAGAAACAACAAATCCACTAAAACGCATCTCACTTGGGCAGTGAGAAAAGTGAGAAAAAGAAAGGAAAAGAAACAAAAAAATAATAGCCTCCATTGCCTCATCAATCATTAGGCAGAGAGAACTAAAAACTAGTTCACTAGGACTAGGGATCTGCCAATCTAGTAATAGTCGTAGTACAACACATCTTTATCGAAAAAAAGCAAAAAAAAAGAGAAGGAGACAAACTAGTCCAAAGAAAGCCAAACAGTTAGCGGAGAACGCTAAAATAGCTCTGCCATTTACGACCACCACTTTATCAAACAGAAGTAAAAGCAAAACCTAGTCAATCAAAGTTGACAAATGGACGTCTCTCTAACTAGGCGACAGACAGACGGCTCTAGTCTAGACAGACTGCCACTGCTAAGACATAATTCATCATAAACAGCAGCAGCAACAGGGACACATTGATTAATTCAAACGACAACGACGGGACAGCTTCTAAATGTCAAGTGTCCTAGCTAAAGAACTAACTAAAAAGAAGAAGAAGTGAACTGCACTACTGACCTTGAGTGTCGCTCATAGGCGATGATCATCATGGTGATGGCGGAGCAGTGGGCGGAGAGCGACTGAATGAAGGGCGTCGCCTTGCAGATCAGCTCCCCAAAGGGCCAGTCGGAGGAGACGAAGCGGATGATGTTTACGGGAATGTTGAAGGTGGTGAGGAGGAGGTCGCTGAGGGCGAGGTTGAGGATGAGAAAGTTGGTCCGAGTTCGATTGGCCCCTTTTAGCGAGAGCATCACTCGACAGACAAAAGTGTTGCCGAAGAGGCTGATCAGGACGATGAGCGAGTAGCTGAAGATGAGGAGGGCGTTGGAGAGCTGCTCGCTAAATAATGATGAGGAGGATGAAGTAGAGGATAAGGAGGAGGAGGATTCATCATCATCAAAGAAGAAAGTGGAGTTTAGATCGGTGGGGTAGGTAAAGGAGAAGGGAGGAGGTGGGCGGCTGTCGTTTTCGCTCAGTCGCAGCTGGTGGCTGAGAAAGGTGAGATTGGAGGTGGTGGAGTTTATCGAGGATTCTAAGTGTGAGGAGGAGGATGATGAGGGTGATGAGGGTGATGAGGGTGACAATGAGCGAGGCTGATGATGCCTCAGCAGCTGATCACCGCCTCCGCCATTGTGAAGCAGCTGAAGAGAGGAGTAGAAAAAAGAAGCAGTATTGCCGCCAATCTCACAAAGGATGAGGGGAAAATTAGTACTGAAAGTGCTCTGAAAATGCAAATAACTTTTTTCCTTTCTTTCACTTTGATTCGCTGGCACTGAGGGAAAGAGGTGATGATGATGATGATTGATGATTGTCCAAGCGTGTTCACACAAAAGTTGCCTTTAGATTCGGGGGCTGCCTTTTGTGGTGGAACGCCAAATTCAAAGGCAAATAAAGTATGATTTCCGTCCACAAGCCGATAAAAGCGGGCAATTCTTCTTCTTACTCTCGGCTGTACGGTAACATATGAGGAGCAGGCCTCTGCAAATCAGTCACCGTCAGCACCAAAATGTTGCGGCGGCGGTAGAAACTGGTGCAAAGTGGTCTACTGTGTGCCAAAGTACGTGAAAAGATGGAGCGTTGTTTCCTGTTGTACGACGAAAAAGAGGGGAAAAAGTGGAAAATTAGGTAAGAGTTGAACGGGGATGAGAAAAACTGGTGAGGGAATGTAAAGTGATGTTAAGTGGTAAGTGTAATTGATGGAAATGGAGTGAGAAAACTACTTCGTCTTGTTCTCGCTATCTCGAAACTTTTAACAACGTTCCTGAAACAGATTCCTGTTATTATTACCAGCTAATTTTAAAATACCGGCTAAAGCAGTTTGAGCTTGGGGGTTAAGAAAGAAAAAAGAGAGAAAAACTTTGCACACTGACACACACACACAAAACTGCACTCAAAATTGTCAATTACAGGGCAAGTTAAGCTTTCCTCTTTTTTTACTCGGTCCTTTTTTCTTTTGTACTCATTACTGTTGCTGCTACTGCTCCTGCAAACTCTAAGACTGTTTTAAGCAGAAGACTAAACAAGCAAAAATTAAATCTTCTTAAAATTGCTGCTGCTGTGATGTCCTAGTTTTTGCGCAACTTTAAAGTGCGTACGCTAATTTTCTGAGCAATTCTGCTGCTAGATCTTACCGTCATCTTAAAAGGCAATCCCGAGAAGTTGTCTAATTTGAGAGAGAAAGAGAGAGAAATTTGAGACGAAAGACTTTTCGGTTCGGCCGCCTGTCAAGACCAGATGAAATAGATCTGCACACACACACGCAAACACTGTGTCAATTTCAAATTAAACCGTGAACCGTGCAGTCTTGCAATCCACGAAGAGCTTTTCTCGCCAGTGTAGCCCGAGGTAATTAAGCTCCGCCATCAGTAGCGTGAAAAAAGTACAAGTAATGTATTTTCTGCACTATTCAAATTGTTGTGATGCAGCTGGAGAAGGGCGAGCAGAAAGAGAGCAAAATGGCAGCTGACAGAGCAAAAGTACTGTACAGTGCTATTTATGCCTCAGATGATTAACTGCAGTCGCAAGTCAAAGTTGCTTTTCCCTTTACAACTTCCTTTGCATTTGCCTTTTTCATTCTAATTCCTCAGACCTGAGGCAAGTTACCAGGCCAGGCCAGGCCAGGCTCAGATTTGTTGCAAATATTTGTGTTTACAGCTTCTTCTTCTATCATTCTTCAACATTGTGTACAGTTTTCCAACATTAACAAAAATTAAAGTTCGCTCTGCTTGCGACTAATCTGTTTCTTTTTTCCTTTTTTCTTCAGACATTTTATTGACAAAAAAGTACTATCAAAATTAATTAAATAAAAAGTAGGGCAAAAAATGAAATAAGAACCGCTTGCAATTATCGCCTCACCTAATTACTGCTATTAAATAGCTTTACTTTTTTCCTAATTGTTGTTATGTTTCCTACTACCGTTTTTCGTACTGCCGTTCAAGTCTAAAGTGAAGAAAATTAGCCTTCTTTTTTTCGCCTAGTTGGCCCCCGCTGACTGACTAGGTTTAAAAACGAAAAAAAGTTAAGACTTTTTTTCAGCAATTAAGGAGGGTAGTCACTAAAACAGTGCAGCAATATCAGCTTTACACCAAAAATTAAAAACAAAAAATTTGGCAACAACAACAACGTAAAGCAAATAGAAAAATATTTAATTGCACTTCCGAGACTGACTGACTACTGCTTTGAAAAAACTTCTGTAACCCCTGAGTTTGTTTGATTAAAAAACTTTGGAGAGAAAATCTACTTGCTACATAATTTCAGCGCATATGAGAAACAAGCAGTGAAGTGAAATAAGCGTTCACACACTGAAAAAGAGAGAAAGGAAAAAGTAGAGTCATTTGGCTCATTCAGCTGAATAAAAAGACCGATCTCAAATGAATGGGAAAAACATCCATTATACCAGGGGGCTTTGAAAAGTGAGAGAGAGAAAGAGAAAAAGAAAAGGAAAGTTTGAAAAAGTGAAACCGAATTAATAAAATTATTAATATTAATAATTCGACGAGAGTTAGGCCCTACTACCATCACCATCGCACAATTCCCTGACACGCAAGTTTAATGAATACCAAAATTTTGTAAAAACAGGGCAAATGTGAAAAGAACAAGAACAAAAAGGCATAATATTGATTACTTGCACTGCAATGGAACTTTGTGTTTCTTCTCTTCCTCTCTCCTTTCTCGTTTCCTTCTCTCAAAAAGCAAAAGCACTCTCGTTATTTAACCTATTTTACAGTTTTCATTTAAAAAATGTTACCAGCTAACACAAACACACACATAAAATAAAGCACCAAACATTGGAAAATTTGTTCTGCACACCTGTCAACGATAGATCACCTACTAGGCAAAAGGAAACATTTCTGGTACGTTTGCGCAAAACTGTGCGCCAAAAAAAGAAAGAGCAACAAAAATCTTAATTTAAAAAATGGCTTCAAAGTTGTGGTGGTGGTGTCGGTAATGGAAAGAAATGAAAGCAAAAAATAGAAACACCAATTGGAACAAACAAAGAAATGGAACACTCACCTCTTTTTTGTTGCTGCTGGTTAGTTGGGTGGCTAGCTAGATGGCTGGCTGATGCCAATGTCACTTTGAGGTTCACAGACAAAAAAACGAAGAAAAAAGAAGAAATTAAAATAAGAAAGGTATCGGTGTGTTCGTGCGAGCGTGAGAGAAAATGTGTGTTCATGAAGGCTGCTGTCAATCAATGTTGGATGGCTGCTGGTTGCTAGGGAAGGTGATTCAGCAGCAGACACCTTCTTTCTCTTCCTCTTCCTCTGGGTCGACAATCACACACACACACACACACACCCAACCAGAAATAGCAAAGTTGGAAAGGGTGCGGGAAATAAAAATATGTTCGTTGCTCGGTGGCAGAGATGCTGCTGGTGCTGGTGCTGTTTTCACGGCGGGTGCACAGTTTAATCTGAGCCGACGACAGGCCGATTCGATTACTTTTGAGGGGAGAAAAAGCGAGCCGGAGCTAGTCAGAGCAAGAACAGAAGAGACAGAAGAGAGCGTGTAAGCAGATGCGACGTGTGTCCAGGATTGCTGTGAGAGAGAGAGAGAGAGAGAGAGAGAGAGAGAGAGAGAGAGAGAGAGAGAGAGAGAGAGAGAGGAGAGAGAGAGAGAGAGAGAGAGAGAGAGAGAGAGAGAGCATGCTCGGGGAAAAGTGTGAGAAAGCTGATCATCATCAGCAGCAACAGCACACAGACGTGCTGATAAGAAATGTACAGTGGCTTGTTAAGTTTCAGTCACACACACACACACCACACACACAAGTACACTGTTTGGGTCACGTCAAGAGAGGCTGAAACTTTGGGCTGTAAAGCAAATGCCACTGTCACTGCTGTCGTACAGTCGAATAAATTCTGTGTACGAGGAAGACAGGAGAAAGAGTGAGTGATCGATTAGTGTCGACACATCACCACCACCGTCACCACCGTCACCACCAAACCAATCCAGCTGGTATTGTCATGGAGCTAGCTATAAATGGTGATGCCAAATTGGCAGAACAGAGAAAAAGGATGAGGAATAATCTAGTGAAGTGCAAAAGTGGTAGTGGAAAGAGAGGAAAAAGGAGGTCACCAAGAAAGAAAAAAAAGAGGAGGAAATAAATAAGAATCGATTCGTCTCTTTTTCCCTCCCGTCCATTTCTGAGAACCATCATCATCTTTTTATGCATCCCATTTTTTAAAAAGTGCTGTGTTTGATTTACAACCTGCATAAATCATCAATTTCGCTTTGTACGTGCTCTGGTTTTCTGTTCTCAATAAAAATGGTAAAACCTGACTGACTGACTGTCTGACTGTGTCTGGAGTTCGCACTCTTGAAACCACCCTACCATTGAAAAGGTGTCTCGGTCTGTAATTGTAATTGAGGGTATGTAAATTCTTATTCTACTTCTTTCTCTTTTTCCCAGAAAAGAACCTCCTTTTCTAACCTCCGAAATGAAAAAAGTTGCAGTTAGTCCGACTGTTACTGTTCCAGTTGAACGGCCAATAAATCAGACAGAGAGAAAGAAAGTAGAAAGAAAGAAAGAAAGTGGCGAATCTTTTAAGCGGAAAAATAATATAAAAAGAAAGAAACTCCTTGGCAAAACATTTGCAACTGTGGTTTGCCCTGCCACTTCTGAGAAGACAGCAAGCAAGAGAGGTGCTAATCAAATAAATGGATCAGTGGCAAACGGAAACAGTGGCACCGACGCTACCGTCGACTAAATATTTTGCCTCTTTTTCAGGCGGCTAATAAGAAATAGTTTTCGGTGCAATTAATTCGCATATTTTCAGCGTTTATTTGAGAGGATGAAGTAATGAAAAAATTGCTATTAGACAAGCTGATTCGGTCTTCAAAACACCTTTTTTTCTGTGCACGCAAAGGACACAACTGGACAAACTGTACTGAACCTGACTGTGTTCTGAATGTGCCAAAGACAAGGCACTCCTCCTCAAAGTACTAATGTTGTCCTTTAACAAAAAGAAAAGAAAAGACAACTATGCACTACACAACGATCTATATTCTCCCACCAATTTACACACATTCACCGCCATCTTTAGCACAAGAATGTTACCACATACCTGAAATCGATGAAACTGTTTGCTTCAGTGCAAGAAAAGTGCAAACTCACTGCAGATTAATGCTGCGCTCGATAGCAGTAGGAGAGAAGCTAGAGGATGATCTGGATGGCGAGACGCTTCTTCAGCATGTGCCAGATGATAAGCGCAGAGCGTGAGCAGGTCAGCGGCCATCCATAGGGCCGTACAGCGGGTGGCCGTACTTGGCGCTGATCGCCGGGCTGAAGAGAAGGACCACGCCGGTGACGGAGGTCACTCGAATGTAAAAGATTAGAAGTAAAGATTAGGATTTTTGATAAAAAGAATTCGCACCTCAAATTCTTCGGCGTGCTTTGTTGTTTTGCCGTCGCTGAAAATCTTGTACAGTGGAGTGTTCACAGAATACGTAAACACGCCGTACAGTCAACAGTTTTGAAAACAACGGATCGTTTTTTTCGGTTGTCATCCTCAACACAAGATATTTTTTTATCTTTCTCTTTTCCTTTTGTTTTGCCAGTGATTACTTACTGTTGAAGAGTTAGAGAGAAAAAGGCCCACTTCAAGGGGCCCAAACCACTCTCCAGCATGGTGCCGATGTGAACCAGAGAGTAAAGAAGAGGCGATACATGCCGACGCGGGCCCCAACGGCAAGAAAACGCCTTACAGGCCCGTAAAGTAGAAGTAGATGGCATTTTATTTAAGCGCATCAAATTCTTGGAATTTTATATTTTTAGCCGTTAAATTACAGTGAGAGCTGTTCACAGTACAAACACCGTTCAAAAGTTTGAAAAAAGAAGACGTTTAATTCGGGCATTAACCAGATTTTTTTGAGTTTTACTTTACTTTTTTTTCACCAGAATACAGTTCTGTTAATTTTAGACAAAAAGAGCACTTCATTCGAAACCTTCTACCCGATAATGTTTAACCGCAGATAAAGAGGACGAAAAATTTCCCACGTAAACTGACCTTACCAAAAAAGTACTCGGCATTTATTTTACAGCGCATTATTGAATCTATTTAAAGTTTTTAACACTTCAGTAAACACTTTAACAGTGATTCCAAAAAAAACGCGGGATAATTAACGCCAAGACGATGTATTTTCCATTTTACCTAGAGTTTCACAAAACAAACAAGTTGCTATGAAAAATCACTTTTTTCACTTTTTACATTTGTTTCCGCAGTTATCAGGCATTTCCAGAAAGTTTAAGGAAAATTATTATTCATATCACATCATTTCATTACATGTGTATATACTTCATCAGATTTAATCGTTTGATTATAAAACGATACGAAATTTGCAACAGCAATACCATTTTGTTAGACAGTGCATGATCTAGTGTCAAAATCTGCCCAGTTTTTTTTCACTTTCTTGCACACACTTCTATCTTGAATAGTAAAATAGTGACTTACAAGCACATGCTTGTCATCCTTACACAGTTAGAATGTGTAGGCAATTACAGGTAAATAATAATTTGGATTACAACTTTGACGCAAACGTTTTTATGACACATGGAACCACATAGTGTATCTGATTTTTCTGTGCAACATGTATTGAAAAGAAAGAAGGCCCCTTAATTGCAATTGGACTTTTATTTCCTTCCCACACTGTCTCTTCTAACAGTTGATCATAAAAATGGTTGGAGTTAATCTCAAGTTATGCATGATCGCAAACACTAGATGTAGCGATCGGTGTAAAGAGGAAAGGGAGAAGAAGCCACCCTACATTACAACCTAATTTTTTCTCGTTTTCCGCATTTGTCTCATTTAAGTTTTTGCTTTAAATTACCTCGATTCGCATTGTGTTCACCACTTTTCTCCCAAACCACAAAAAAGTTGTTGCAGTGCTAGTAATCTAAAAGCCAAATCAATTCAGCAAAAAGATGTCTAGAACAAAACAGTTCATTCACAAGGTGACTCGGCTAGCCGTGGCCACTACTACCACGTTTGTCTGCTGTGATCACCTCCTCTTTACCACTGTCAACTGCTGGAGCTTTCCACGACTTCGAGGTCGCGGCCTGGTCGCCTGCACCGACACCGCCAACTGTACGGCACTTGACCCTCACTCGAGCTGCATCAATGGCCGCTGTTTGTGCACCGGAAACCTTTACCGAAGGTTCACTGACGGCTGTCTGCCTGCTGCAGGAGGAGATAATTTAGAAGGCGATAATGGAGGTTCCTCCTCAGACGTTTTCAACATTCTCATTCCCTTCCTCGCCTTCCTCGTCGCCGCAGTCGCCGTCCTTCTATTTGCCCTCTTTCGCATGAGGCTTCGAAACAGTGGCCTGGAGAGGGAGCTAGAGGATGGTAATCAAAATGGTCAAATCATTTGCAATGGAGTTGTTTTTAACAGATCAGATCATCATCATCATCATCACCATCACAACAGCAGCTGTGAAGAGATGGCCAAGGATGACCTTCCCCCGTCGTACAACGAATTTGACCTTCCGCCGCCGCCTTATGAGGTGGTAGTAAGAGGGAGTACCAGCGTTGTAAAAGTGGAAGTTTAGCAGTCTAGAAATGATCTAATACATTTTGTACATACTCTGCTTGTTTGTTTGTTTGTTTTATCTTTTGTACATTTCAGACAGCTGTAAATAGCAGTGGTAATTGCTTGTAAATACTTTTGGCATTTGAAAACATAATAAAGCTCTGACAATTAAATGGCATAATTGCATTGTGTTTGTCTACTGTTATAAAAAATAAACAATTTGACTAAAGGTTAAAAGTGTGTAGGTAGACAAAATCACAAGTATCAAGTGTTTCAAGTGTTTTTTGCGTATTTTTCAATTTATTACACAAACAGAGAAAACTCATTTAAAACAGTACTTTTTTGCGCTTTTTGAGTTGAAAATATTAAATTATTTTGCAGTTGGCACAACTGCATCTAACCAGCTATCAAACCTTTTAATTTTTGGTAGTTATAAATTTTTTTTATTTAAAATTGTTTGTGTTATTTCCCATAAAATCTACTACCTAATGATTTATTGCATTTTTACGATAGAAAAGGGGGTAAATTGTCGTTCTAGTAAATAAGAAAAAGATAAATGCAATTAGTTAGCTCAACTCAATTTGCATTTTAAAAATTTATAAACTTTTTCTTGCCTTATAACATTTTCCTGAGCAGTTTTCCTGGTATTGTATACTCTTACCTTTACATTAAACTTGACTTTTAAAACAGTACTTTCAATCATCAAATATACTCTTTTAAAATTACTTTTCACAATCGAAAATAGAAAAAGAAAGCAAAACAACAGGAAAAACCTTATCATCGAGTTTTAAAATTCAAAATAATCCAAACTTTTAATTCCTCAAAAATGGCCAAGTTTTTTGCACCTTTAAAAGTAGTTCGCTACGTAATCACTCCCTTCAAATCGCTGGCCACCTTTGAAAACTACTTTGCCATTTCAGCGGCCACCTCAAACAACTCCCACCAAGACTATCAAAAATTAGTCTGGCAGTTCAAACTTCTCCTAACTACGGTGCTCTACTACAGCTGTTTTCAGGCTTTTCAGAACTACTACCTCCCGTGGTTTACTGTCACACCGGAAGTTCACCTGCTCACTGTCGACCTGGTCTACTTTGGCCGCCTGCCCGGTCGTTTTCACCTGCTGCTCAGCACGCAGTCAGCCATGGTTGCCTATCTCCTCACCCTCTTCTACTTCCGGCCAAGCACCTATTTGAATCGCTTGTTAGCGAGTGTCCTCTTTGGATCAACACCCTTTCGACGTCCATCTAAAAAGACAAAAAAATACTGTCAAGTGCTGCAAAACCTTCTACTTTTGGAGAGAAAAAAGCACAACAGCAGAAAAATGCTTTGTGGGGTTTTATCGATGACCAGTCAAAATCAGTCACTTTCTGAAACCGTTTTGCCCGTTGCTCTCAGCATCACCGCTTTCATTGACCTTTTCACGCTGTTTGTGCACCCCATAGTGCTGGTTGTGATTGGCCGTTTTTTGCTGATCTACTGGGAGCTCTGTTTGAGCGCTGCCTTCTCTACCTCACTGGAAATGGCCATTGAGCAGCTGTTGGGCACACTTCCGCTGCTGCTGTTGAACGCCGCCGTGCAGCTGACTACCGTGTACGCCTACGTGGCCATGGTAGGCCTATTGGCCAGTTACGCATTTGTTCTTCTCTACTACGTGCACTTGTTACTGCGTATCAACAAACGACAGCTGCAAGAAGTGCTTTTCAAAAACGGAAATGGAAGCTCACTTAGCAAGGTTCTGCACGCCAATCTGGCCATATTCCAGTTGTTGTTTCAGATGGACGCTTTTATCGGCAGTGCCTTCTTCACTTTTCTGCTGGCCAACTTTCCCAGCTTTGCCTCCTGTGCGATGATGGTCCT
The DNA here is from genome assembly GCA_024499935.1 of Tyrophagus putrescentiae. Classification (NCBI taxonomy): domain Eukaryota; kingdom Metazoa; phylum Arthropoda; class Arachnida; order Sarcoptiformes; family Acaridae; genus Tyrophagus; species Tyrophagus putrescentiae. The sequence goes on from JAMZRA010000008.1 coordinate 6,271,161, forward strand.
CTTCAATCGGCCCCGTCCCGGCGAGGAAGAAGATTTCACCGTCATGGTTGTCCTTTTCGGGATTGTTCTCTATGAAATCATTGGCACGTTGGGGGTGCACGTCCTCTTTGCGCGGCTCAGTCGTCACCTGCACAGCTCGGCAGTGCTGCTGGTGAACTACAGTGCAAAGGTGGGCGTGGTGGCTGGAAATTGTCAGTCATTTTCTTCTCTGCGACATCAGCTCACCCTGTGGAGGCACACTATGCGTCTGCTGACGGTCAGACGGTATGGCATCACCTATGGAGTGGTCGGCGTGATTGTCACCATGACAACGTTTGCACGGGTTTGTGAAAAGGGAGTTTGGAAGTTTCAATTTAAATTTTGTTTTTGTTCACAGTGTCTCCTTCTTTTTGGCAAGCTTCTAATGTACTCCTACTCAATGGTGCGGATTCACAACAAACACAACAGTCAAGGGCCATCATCTAATTTCAATAGTGGCCCTTTGACTCAAAGTTAAACAGTACTCACTAAACTGGAATTCAAGTACAGATGTTCCAAAATGTATTTTGAGATATTTTTTTATTTTACAACACAAAATACTAGCTCATTTAAAAGGTACATTTTGTGTACAGCAAAAAATTATGCTGTAAAGTTATTATTGCAATTTTGCAATTATGAATTTTTAATTTGTTTTTGTTTTGTTTTTGTAGCGCAGGCATAAGACCTTTGCAATGCCTAATTTTTTTATAGCATTTTTAATGGTAAAAGGAAACCTCAAAGTCACAGTAAAGATAGCGGAAAACTTTGCTGTTAAATAATTTACAGCTTTTTTAATGTTTAACAACTTTAAAACTAACTGAAAGCAGAACTTTTCCTATACTACTGTTTTTAAATTAAACTTGAATACTCAAATAAAAACTGTACCCATTTTCATTTACACACAGCCGAATTGAACTAAACAAAAAATATTGTTGCAAAATGTCTAAATCATTTTCACCATTAAAAGTGGCCATCTACGCGGCCACGCCCTTTAAATCACTCGCCTCCTTTGAGCACTACTTTGCCCTGTCAACGGCCACTTCTGGCTCTTCTGGCTTCCAGGACCGGAAGTTGGTACTTCAGTTCCGCCTCCTGCTTGCCACTTTGCTCTACTGCAGCTGTTTGCTGGTGTGCCACCACTATCTTCTGCCACCCTCCTCACCGGAAGTGCGTCTACTTACCCTTGACATAGTCTATTTTACCCGGCTGCCAGGTCGCTTCAGCCTGCTGCTGAGCACGCAATCCACCATGGCCGCCTACTACGTTTTCCTCTTCTACTTCCGCCCTAACATCTTTCTAAACCGCCTTCTATCGAGTGTCCTTTTTGGTCACAGAGGAGGAGGAAGTCGTTTTCGGAAACCTCAAAATCAGTTTCAAACGATCAAAAACTACCTCTTTTTAAAGAGTAAAAGGCGGAAAATGCTCTGTGGGTCGTTACCTTTGACCGGGCAGCTCTCACTTTTTGAGTCCGTTTTTCAAGTTGCCCTGAACGTCTCCGCTCTCACTGACCTCTTCACGCTGGGCGCTGACTTTGTAGCCGTCGTTTTAGGGGTCCGCTTTTCTCTGCTTTACTGGAAACTTTTCCTAAATCTTGAAACTTGGAACAGTAATTCCTTTTCTTATTTTGAAAATTTTACCCCGTTATCGGTGGTTTTGTTGAGCACACTTCTGGTGCTGCTTCACGCTGCCGTCGAGGTGGCCACCGTCTACGCCTACGTGGTGGTCGTCAGCCTGGCGGCCAACTTCACATTTGTCATGCTTTCCTATGTGCACCTGTTGCTGCGAGAAAATGGGCGACAGCTGCGGGAGGTTCTTTTCAATCACCGAAACAACTTTTTGACCACCACCTTCAGCAAAGTTCTCTGCGAGAACCTCTCCATCTTTCGGCTGCTCTTTCAGATGAACGCCTTTATCGGTAACGTTTTCTTTGCCTTTATGCTAGCCAACCTGCCCAACTTTGCCTTCTGCTCGACGATGGTCCTCTTTAATGGGCGCCTCCTGGCGGAGGACCCCTTTGCCCTCTTTATTCTTTCCGCCATTGCGCTGTACCAGTTTGTGGGCACGCTGGTGGTGCATGCTCTCCTTGCGCGGCTCAGTCGTCACCTGCACAGCTCGGCAGCGTTGCTGGTCAGCTACAGTGCCCAGGTGGGCGTGGTGGCAGGAAATCACCAAAAGAAGAGTTGTCAACTTTCTTCCATTTTATCTCTGCGACATCAGCTCACCCTGTGGAGACACACTATGCGTCTGCTGACAGTCAGACGGTATGGCATCACCTATGGAGTGGTCGGGAGTCTCGTCACCATGGCAACCTTTGCACGTGTACGTGATAATGAAGTTTGGGAGTTTGCATTTTAATTTTGTCATTTTTTTATTCACAGTGTCTCCTTCTTTTTGGCAAGCTTCTAATGTACTCCTACTCAATGGTACGGGTCCACAACAAGCACAGTCAGGTACCGCAGTGAATGACGTCTTTTGACAGTGAAAACTCACAAGATTTGTTAAAATAAAAATTTTGTTGTTGTTGTTTAATTTTTTAAGTGTAAAATAGCAATTTGCCAAGAAAGATGTTTTAATATTTTATGTTTCAAAAGCGGTGCAAAGTATTGATTTGAGTTCTCTAACACTGGAAAAAGCAAGTTTGCTGCAAATTCTGTTAAAAAAGAGCAACATTTTTCATTTTCATTAAAGTTTTTGATTAATTCATTCAAAAACCTTATATTATTCAGGAGCAAAAACCACAATGTTCATAAAAATGATTTATCATTGCAAGTTGTCATCCACTGCTGCATAACCTTGCCATTCCATTTTGTTTCTGAGCATATAAATAAAATGTTTTCTCAGTATTCTCCCAAAATGTTTGCCACCAAAGCAGTTAAACCGTACCTCTTCATCACCTGCAAAGTGGCCCTCTTCTGCGCCACTCCCTTCAAGTCACTGGCCAGTTTCAGGCACTACTTTGCCATTTCAGCCCAGTTAAACTCCGGCAATAATCAGCCCATAAATAAATTGTATAGAAGACAGTTCCACCTTTTCAGCTCATTTCAGCTCTACTTTGTTGCCCTCAACCTGTTTCGATTTGCCTTGCCCCTTTGTCCTCCAATCCCCTTATCAACGCCCCTGATAGAGGACAATCTTTTCAGTCTGCTCACCTTTGACATTGTTCACCACTTTCACCTGCCGCACTGCTTTTACCTGCTGTACGGCGTTCACGCCGCCCTTGTTCTCTACTACATTTACCTTTTCTACCTTTGCCCAAGTGTCACTTTGAATGCCCACCTGAAAAAAGTCATACTCTGCTTTAAAAATGACAAACTTCTGTTTCATCGCAAATCCTGCCCTCAAAACACACAAATCTACACTACAAACTCTACAACCGATGAAACGCTAAGGTCTTTTGCTACGCTGGTCCTCAACGGCCTTGAGGCTTTCATTATTTTGATTGACGTTGGCATTGCCTTTGGAACTGCTTCGTTGACGCATAAACTTCTGTGTTCCAAGCATTTTCAGTCCCTTTTTCAACTAAACTGCTATGCAAGTTACCTAAGTTTCCTTTTTCAAATTGCTTTCAGTTTTCTGATCTACACTTTCAACGTCATTGCCCAGTTCACCTTCACTCTGTCCATTAGTTACGTTGCCTGTTTTACCACCACTTACATTTGGTGATAGTGAAATTTCTGCAATTCAAAATAGCACACAACAACCGTCAATTTAAACTCCTTTTAAGGGAAACAAAAACTTGCTCTAAACAAAATCAAAACAGTTCAACCAAGCTAGCCAAACTGCTTCGTTCAAACCTGACCATCTTCCAGTTGGTTTTTGTGGCGGACGCCTTCCTTGGAAAGGCTTTCCTTATTTTTGTTTTGCTGCACTGTCCTACCTTTTCCCTGCTCACAGGAATGCTCATCTTTGACCGGAAGTTAGAGGTCTTCAGCTTTGTGCTGATCGGTGCCATGTCGGTGTACGATTTTATCGGCACGATGGTCATTCACGTGCTCTACTCCCGACTCAGCCAACAGCTGCACAGTACGGCAGAGCTGCTGATAAGTTTCAGTGCCGCTGAAAGTGCTTATCAAGGAAAGCAAAAAATGGGTAGAAATCATTATCATCGAACTAAAATTACTTTTTGGACACATACAATGCGCTTGTTGACGGTAAAAAGGTACGGCATCACCTATGGGACAATTGGAGCTCTCGTCACTATGAAATATTTTGCAAAGGCAGGTTTTAAAAAAATTTTTATTTTAATTTTGTATTTCAGTTTAAAAGTATTGACAATTTTTTGCTGTAGTGCCTCTTTCTATATGCCAAGATGTTCCTCTACTCGTACTCAATGATTAAGTACCACAATCAGACTTAGAAGCGTTTAATTGCACTAATAATAATACGATTTTGCCAAAGTATTTTGAAATAAAGTGAAGTTAGATTGCCCTATATAATAAAAGTATTGACGCCGGTGTATAATTTGTTTCAATCACAAGCGTTTTTACATTTAAAATACAAAAATCAATACCCTTGTTTTTAAGAAGCAAAGTAGTAGAATTTTAAATTGTACCACAGAAGGAAATGCACTTTTGCTGTTGTTTTTGAGTTTGAAATAAATGCACACAGAAACAACTCTCGACAACCAAATTAAACAACTGCCTTTTTGTTGTCGGAAACTTTAGTTTTGACTTTTGCAAAATGCAAACATTTAAAAACTGGGCCAACTTGGCCACCACTTTGCCTAGAGTGGCCTTTTTTGTGGCCACTCCCTTCAAGTCGCTGGCCGTCTACCGGCACTACTTTGCCATTGCTGAGCAGATAAATCAAAGGGATCGAAAGCGAAGTTTAGTGGTTCAGTTTAGGGTTCTTTTCACCCTTTTAGTCTACTTCATCCTCCAAAACACCTCTTTCCTGTTCTTCCAAAACTCCCAAACTCAACTCACCCTGCACATTCTCACATACGACACACTGAACTTTTTCGGCCTCTCAGGCAGCTTTTACCTGCTGTACACAATGGAGTGCTGCCTGGCCATTTACTACCTCCGCGTGGTCTACTTTCGCCCGAGCATGCTAATCAATAATCAACTGAAGGCGACGCTTTTTGGAAACAGAGGAAGTGAATCAATACAGTCTAGAGCCGGCGGAAAACCACTGAAAACTTTGTCATCTTCTCCAGCAATTAACGCCACCATCAGGCGGACCTCCGTTTTAATCGCCAACTCCATTGAAAGTTTTATTCTGGCAGCCGACATTGGCCTGCTGGCTGGTTTTGTTCAGTACATCAGCGTCTTTTTCAAGCATTTTTCACAGCTGGAAACATTCTGCAAAATCGCCTACTTTCTGTGTTTTTTAACACATAGCCTAATTTATCACGTCTTCGCCTACGCCCTCATCTACGTCCTCATTTTGATGTGCACCCAGGGTTTTATGTGCATTGTCTACATGCACCGCTACGTCCGCCGGAACACTGGTCAGATTAGAAAATCGATTTACCAGAAGAACGCCTCCTTTCTTCTGTGCCGACTTCTCCGGGAGAACATCGCCATCTTTCAGCTGCTCTTCTCCGGCAGTGCCACCTTTGGCAATGTCTTCCTCGCCTTTCAGCTGTTCAATCTGCCGGCCAACGCCCTCTTCACTATACTGATAATGTTCGGCAAACGGATGGAGCACTTTACGCTGTACGTGGTAGTTGCCTTTGCCTCCCACGAACTTCTTGGAACGGTGCTGATGCACGTAGCCATTGCTCGACTCAGTCAGCACCTGCACAGCGGCGGAGTTCACCTGGTGGCCTTCAGTGCAAGAAGTGCTGGAGTTTGTGGAGGTGATGATAGTAAAAGTGGTCAGCAGACTGTTTGGAAGTCCAAAGTGAGGGACTGCCTGGCGCTGAAACAGAAGCTGGCCATCTGGCGGCACACGATGCGTCTGGTGACCAGTAATCGGTACTGTTTCACCTACGGGATCATTGGCGCACCTGTGACGATGCGCACCTTTACCAAGGTTTGTGGAAGTAGGGTTTTGGGCTTAAAAATAAATCATTTTAAATGTTTTTATTACTTTTTACCTAGTGCACCCTTTTCTACGGCAAACTGTGCATGTATTCGTACTCGCTGGTGAAGTACCACAATCATTCAGGGTAGACGGTTTTTTTGCAAGAAAATATTTTTAGTAAATCAAAAGATTGTTCAATATGTAAAAGAAAGGTTGAGAGTTAATGGGGTGCTGCTAAAATTTAATTAATTGTAATAACATCAAGGTCAAATATTGAAAAAACATTAACTAAACTGAACACATAAAAACTTCAGCACAAAACTTTGATTTTATGGCAAAGTTTGTTAAACTAAAAAATCAATCACCAACAAAATGAACATTCATTTTTTCTTTCTAGCAGTATACCTCTTCTTATCAGCTTCATTGCTAAAGCACACAAGCGCCAACGAAGAGGAGAAAGAAGAGGAGAAGAAATTATTTTTTACCACCACCACCAGAAAGACACCGCACCGATTCATGGTAGGTGGCTCCTACAAGGTGGCCCCTGATGACGCCCAATTTCTGCGCCTGCTAAAGGCGTCCTTCCGCAGCTGTCCGCCCAGCTCAACTCCTCGCACCTCTTTCGACTGGGCACAGTGCTGAATGTGGCCCGCTCAGGCAGTACCTATATGACCTACTGGGCCTCCTTTGAGCTGATCAAGACCGACTGTTTAATAGATCATGCTGAAAAGGGAGATAAAAAGAAAGACTGCAATGACTGGGACGAAGAGGGCCGGAAGCTGGTGTGCAAGGCGAGAGTGAACAAGCCCTGCTGCATTCAGAATGACTACCCGCCCAGTGCTGACCAGCTCGAGTGCACCGTCTCTTTGCTGTAAAAGAAAAAAAGATAGTTTCTGCGCTAGCAAAGTTTGCTTCAAGTAAGTTTTTGGGTATTTTTGAGTATTTTTAATAGTGTAAAAACAAAAAAAAATAAAAAGTGTGCTTCAACACAACTGCTGCCGCCGACAAAAGGTCTGTGTGAGAGAGAGTGTTCTCTTCAGCAAAACAAAACAAAAAGATGTGCAAACAAAAAGAGAGTTCTGGAAAGAGGAAGAAAATGCCTTTTGAGAAGCTCATCTAAAACTCTTCCCAAAAAAACGACCCAAAAGTTTTTCTTAAAGTCGATACTGCGAACGGAGCTCAAGACTGTCGGCGATGAATCGTGGCACCTGGTACCGCCCGCCGTCCACCGACCCGGTGATGGTCACCCACTCGCATCGACTACCACCACTCTCCAAAGGAACCAACTCCTCCTCGAACTGGGCCAGCTGCCGGAGAAAGTTGAGATTGGGTCGAATGACGGGGCGGACGGCGCGCAGACGGCTGAAGGCCGCCTCCAGCGAGAGCTTCTCCGTCTTCATCAGGTAGGCAATGGCAAGGGTGGCAGAGCGGCTGACGCCTAGGCAGAAGAGAAAAAGAAAAAAATTTAGGTTCGGTTTAGGTTCGGCTCAGTTTAGCTCATTTAGCTGCACTCACCGGCCATGCAGTGGACAATGGCCACCGCCTTGGGCTCCTGGGCGAGCATCGCCTGCACCTTGGCGATGAACTCGCCGAAGAAGGAGTACAGATCCGCCTCGCCGTCGTCGCCGACGGGAATGCGCAGCGACTCGACTGGGAGTTCCTCTGAAGAGGAAGTGGCCACTTTAGGTCGGAAGGCGGGCACCTCGTAGGTGGCGTTGATGATCAGCAAAAGGCGGCGACCGGCGAAGACTGTGGCCAGGTTGTCCGCCGTCAGACTGGCGAAGCCCCCTAGGCCCAGGTGGTCGGTGACCGCGGAGAGGGCGTTGTAGGGCGGTCCCAGAAAGGGCGAGGACTGCTGAGGAGGAGGAGGTTGGGTCCACTGCTGTAAGTGGTGGTAGGGACCTGGTTGAGGGAGGCGGCCAGGTTGGCCACCTCCTCCGTGGTCAGCAGGTGGTCGATCATGGAGTGGCTGACGCGGCGACCCTGTAGGGTGCTTTTGGCCGCCTGCACACGCGCTAGGATGCCCGGTCCGGCCAGGAAGAGGGCGTCATTCGCTTCAGCTGAGGATGATGAGGATGATAGGGGTGATGGAGGTGGTGGTGGTGGTGGTGGTGATGCCGGCGGAGATGAAGGAGGTGAGGGTGATGGAGATGATGAGGGTGATTCACTGCTGCCATTAGTGCCATCAGCAGCATCTTTCGGATCCTTTGTCTCCTTTGGGGAGCTCATCAAATCTGAGATTGTTTGCAACGATGAAAGTTAAACTGACAGGAGAAAGACTTTGCCAAACGTGAATGTATTACAGTCATCAAATGTCAATGTTTGCTGATTGTTGTGAGGTTGAAGAATAAAGCTTTGTTGGTTTTAGAACTCACACCCCCTTTTTAGAGCTTTTGTCAATCGGTCAATAAAGTTCCGCTTACGTTGAAGCTGGTGGATCATTTGTTGCTTCTGTTTGCTCTTTGCTTTTTGTCTGCTAACCAGCTTTTTCACTATTTAGGACCCGGCAACCGAGCACCAAAATAAACCACCACCATCTCAATCGAAAAAATATTCTCAAATGATGGAAATGCAACTTCTTCTGCCCGGGAACCTCCACCTGGTGAACCGCCACTTTATTCACCTGCCTCTTCTTCTTTTCCTGATGACCTCCTTTTCTCTGAAGGAGGCCCAAGGGGCGGCGGAGAACAGCAACAACAACAACAGTTCCCAGCTGGTGATCACAGCAGCAGCAACCGGACCTTCTACTTCGTCACCACCACCATCACCACCACTGCAGCCGTTTCCAACGGTGGCCGAGCATCATGGCTATGCCTGGAACCCAATTTTAGCCGATGATGATCTGGTGGTGTTGACGAGTGAGACGGTGCCCAGCCAGCAGACCGCCCCCGCTGCGGCCCGCTGCTACTACTACGTGCTGAAGGACGGCGAGTACCTGGTGCACTGTCTGCACCTCGCCTTCCGCCCCAAGCTGCTGCCCGATGACGCCGTCATCGAGATGGACACCTGGGAGAGGTGAGGACATGGCGGACTACCCCGAGGTCAACTCGACGATCTACTGTCCGGCGGCGCGCAAGGTCTACGAGTGCATCAACGAGTACGCCTGTGAGGTGTGCTCCTACGAGCAGGCAATGGCCTTTGCCGGCCTCCGCGAGGAGTGGTTCAGTCAGGTAAGGGGAGGAAAGGGAAGTGGGCGTAGGTTTTAAGGGGCCTAGGCTCCGTTTGTTTACCACCACCACTTTTTCTGAAGTCCCACCCAGAAACTGAGCCCGGGCGTAGTGTACGTACTGTAGATGTAAACAGACAACAACAAACAAAACAGAAAAAATGTCAGGCTTCAAGCGATTCTTTGATAACATCTTTCCATTCTTCTTCTTCTTCTTCTTCTTCTTCTTCAGCGCTACGCCCGAGCCTGCTCAGAGTACCCTCCGCCCACGACCACCGAGAAGCCTCTCTGCCAGGTGGGCCTGGTAAAGCCGGCCCGAACCACGGCGGAGCCCACCTGGCCGCCGCTGCGCCCGGTCCCGCCCAGCCGCACCTCCGTCTACGTCTTCTTCGGCGTCCTCGCCCTCATTGTCCTCATCTTCGCCGGCATCACCGTGCTGATGTACAGCAAGCGCTCGGAGCCGCTGGCGTTAGAGACGCAGCTCGACGGAAAGAAGAGAGGAGGAAGCGGCGCTTCTGGAGCCCATGGCGCCGGCCTCGTCGGCAAGTCGATGCTTCTCGTCGACTACACGGTGAAGGGCAGCAAAGCTGGCGATCTGAAGTCGGCCACGGTGAGGGGCTATGGATCAGCGGCAGGGCAGAAGACTGGCGACGGGGGCGGCGTGCCCGGGGCCAGCTGCTTCAACACTCGAGCTACGCTGAAGTTGAAGGATGGCAAAGTGGTGGCCAAGGAAAGCAAGGGAAGCAAGGCAGCTGCGGAGGAGAAGAAGAAAAAGAAAGGTAGATCGAAAGAGGCTCCCTCAAAAGAGGCTTCCAAGAAGAAGAAGAATGTCTCCAAGGAGAAGGCGAAGCAAAACAGTGGAGGAAGTCAGCAGCAACCACCTACTTCTTCGGTGGTCTCCTCGAGAAGCACACTGAAGCTAAAAAACTCCTCCTCGTCAGCTCCTACTAAAAGCAAACAGGCAGGCTCATCGATGGGCAAAGAAGTCAAGGGCAAGGACAAGAAGAAGAAGAAGTAGCCTCAGAGCTTTCTTTGCATCTTCACAGCTGCCAAGCAAATTTATTATTTTCTTCTTTTTGGTACAGAACATCTTCTACTCTTTTGTACCTTCATCCTCGCTACCTCCTCGTTTATCCGCTACCAAAGCATTTTTGACTTTTAAAAAGGTGGAGGATTACTTGTGGTGCTTATCAACAACGTCATCACCTTCTTAACACCTTCTCCACCACCAGCAGCTCGGAAGTGGTCCTGTTCCGGTGGTGGTACCTTAACCCTCATCATCATGATCACCTCTTATCAGCTCTTATCATCACAAGACACTGTAGACGACTAACATCAGCTTTCAATCCTCCTCCTTACAGCTCGTCATCACCGATTGATAATATTCTCTCAGAGAAAGCTCCCTTATCCCTCCACAGCATCCTGAATCAGTCGCCGCCACCGATGATAATCTCTATGACAGCATCAGCAACAACATCAACAACTGCTGCTGCTGCTGTTCTCTTCTTTCTGTCTCGATGTGTGTTGCCTCACCGTTATCACAACACTCACACACACACAAAGAGACACATTTGGACAGAGTGACGGTGTATTGCCAGCAGCTGCCGTTGTACAGCAGTCATCGAGCGATTTCAGGCAGTGACAGACGACCGAGAGAAACTCTCTCACTGCTGCTACTCATTGGTGGTGGTACTTTGTAGCTGCGTGTTAAAAGCTGCCGCCGATGCTATTTGCTGTGTTTGTTAAAAGAAGTGCAAATATTTTTTTGCTTCTCTAGCGACGAGGACGGCGGTGGCGGCGGCTGCGACGACGACGACAAAACACGACATGCTAAGCATGCTCTCCGCATCCTTCACTTTCTCCTGTGCACACATTTTGTAGACCTCTAAAAAATTAGCTTTGAACCAAAGACCTATTCAACTTTATCCTCCCGACCATGCCACCACCACCGCCTCGAGGAAGCAGTGGACCTCCTCAGCCAAAGCCGAAGAAGAAGAGCTCCATCACCGACGAGGAGCTGGACCGACAGTCCTGTCCGCCGCCCACCTACGATTCAGTGTACCCGAACGGGCCGCCCGTGCGCTTCAACGACGGGAACAGCGGCAACAGAAACAATTCGGCAGAATCAGCGACGATCATCGCTGAAGAAGCTCCTGATGAAGGTCGGAAGAAGGTGGTGGAGTTTCTTGAGGACGAAGAAGAAGAGGAAGAGGGGGAAATCGACGACGTTGAAGAGGAGGAGGAAGAAGAAGTTCAGCCAAGAAGAGTTCAAGGTCGAAGAACTTCCGCCTCAACGGCTCGAACCTCAACGACCATCGTCAACGCTCAGCCGAGAAGTGGCGGTCGTGGTGGTCGTGGTGGCAACAACCGCACAACAACCTCCTCCTCCTCCTCCTCAGCTCGTCCACTCTCCACAGCCTCAACAACAGGCCAAAATCAGAGGACAGGCCGAGGAACTCCATCATCATCATCATCTCGACAGCCTTCAAATAACTCTCGATACCGAAGGGAGGTGAGCTCCCGCGAGGAGGACCAACTGTGCTGCTGTTTCACCTGCTGTGGCCTCCTCTGCGGCCAGTGCATGAGCATCTGCAATGGGTTCTAGGAAGTAGGTTTTTGGGATTCATTTTTTGTACATTTGTTTACCTGTATTTAATTTTTTCTTTTCTTCTGTTGTTAACCTTTTTTTGTTACTTACCTGATACTTTTTTGCACACAATAAACTGTTTTTTCTGTGACGTTCTTATTCTCTGTGTCGCGCACATTTTTGTATCCCTCTTCTCTGGAACTATGGAAACCGCCGCCGCCACAAATAGTAGTTCTCTTGAATGTCACTGTCGATGGCTATGTTTATAGTTGTGGGCTGCTGCTGCTGCTTGTCAATTTGCATATTTTTGTTCTGTGTACAAAAGCCGCTGCTGCCGCTGCTGATAATGACCTGCATTTTGTTGGGAGGTGTAATGTAAGAGTAGGTGCTTACAAGTAGTAATGTGCGATCGAAGATGGCGTTCTCTGCTTTAGGATTTTTACTTTAATTTTTTGGTAGACACCTGATTGCCACAGGTACTGTGACAACGGTGGTAACCAGCGGTGCTATCAGTCAAGTGGCACTATCGCAATAGTTGCCTTTTACTTCCTTTCAATGGAGCAAGTCTGTCTGCAACTGATCCCCCAACTGATCAATTGATCGACCACTTTTTGTGGGCACTTTTGGTCGATGCGGATTCAAAGCTAAAAAACCAGAAATCAACCACCAAAAAAATCACTCAATCAGCCGGTGATTCATGATGTGCCAATTCGGTCGTCACTTTTGCGTTTTCTAAATAAAGGGAGAAGAAGTGTTGCACACACAGCGCTCTTCTCTCTCTTTCAGTTCGATGACTCTTTTAGCTCACCACCGCAGAGGACAGCTGATGAATCACCAAGAGGACTGATCTCTTCCCATTTCTCTTTTCCCTTCCTACTTCATTTGTTTGTCTTTAGCTGCCTGATGAGGAGGATCAGACACAGCGGTTTAATGAGTGAGTCAGGGAGGCACCTATGACGACTACCGTTGCTGCTGCTGCTGATAAACTCACGGTAACGAGCCATCCTGATAAGCGAGTAGCAGTAGTGATAAGCAGGTGGTGAGTAGTGTGCTGCCCACCATCAGAGATCTCTGGAGAGATCTTGCCAGCAGCAGCGTTTGCACAGCTAAGTGTCAATCAAGCGGGCAATAGTCTGACTACTATGACTGAGCGTATAGCCTACCACTTTGTACCTTTTAGTAGCAGGGTACGGGAGTAGTGCGAACAAACAGCAGCAGTGGTACGTTTTGTACGGGTAGAAAAAGGTACGACCGAAAAGGGTGACAGTTTATCAGTAGTAGTAATGGTCAGCAGGCAAACTAATTCTCTATTGTCCTAGCAGCAATATACAGCAGAAAACACCAGCCGTGCACTGCTAACTCGAAAGTGGTAATCAAAGTTATCCTCTTTCCTTTACGACCAATTTCTATTTCCATTCTCTTTTTCTCAGTGCACTGCAGTATTTCTGTGCACAGTGACCGCCCGACGGTTTTTATTGCACACATCAGTAGAGACGATGGAAAAAACAGTAAAAAGCTGCAAAATTGCAACTAATTGCCACTAACAACAGCAGCAAAAGTGTGAAAAACAAGACAAGAAGGCCAAAGTACAACTAAAAGCTTCCTTACAAACAACCAAAAAATCAGTTGTTCTGCGAAAACAAAACCAAATCTAAGGACTGAATTCTCGAAAAAGCGACAGCTCACTGTGCCTTCTCACTCACTCACTTGTGTGCGCTATCACCCTCTCTCTCTCTCTTTCTCTACTTCTCCTGCAATTTGCTGTTTGTTTGTACAACTCCCAGCTCAATTAGTGATTACTCATCGCCTAGTAGAGGCTGCTGATACTGCTGATGCAGCCACTTTTTGCCTGCATTGCCTGCATTTCCAGTCGACGAGCTCCTTATCAGTGGCAGTCAGTCAGTCAGTGACTACTCCGATTTCTCCATTATTCTCCGTAGCTCGCCCGCTCGAGCAATAAAACTGCCGCCGCAGCCTCGACTTCAGCTCACAAACGCTTTTCTCCCTCTCCACTCTTTCTCGTCTTTTGTCTCTCATCTCAGCTCAGCCCTTTTTGTTCTGGTAACGACGAGCACCAGCAGTTTCCATCACCACCACCTGTTGAAAAAGTCACGTTTCGTTTCACCTTCTTTACTCTCTACCTTGATTCGCTGAAAGCATTTTGCTGCTTTCTATTATTATCATCCACGGAACGGTAGCTGCTACTGCTAGCACAATTTGAACAATCTGCACCAGATTATTTTTGCTACAAACCCACAAACCTACAAACACTTCCAAAAAGATGTCTAGTAAGTGATGAAAAGTGCTGCTGTGTTTTCTGCCATTTTTTTCCGTTGTCTACGAGTTTATGTTCTCATTGTCCTTTGTGTCTTCACAAAAATCATTCATTTTCTACCCACAAAATCTTAACCATGACCATCTCCTTTTCTCTCCCAACTTCAACCTCCATCTCCCCACCCTCGCTTTCCCTATCACCACCCTCCCTTTCCCTCTCCCCCACCTCCTTTTCCCTTTCACCCCCTTCGCTGTCCCTCTCACCACCCTCTCTGGAAATTTCACCCTCTTCCAATTCACCCCGTTCCTCCTGCTTCGGCTGTTGTCTTCGCCCATCACCCTCTTCTTCAGATGCCTACTACCCTCAACAGGCGCCCGCCTATGGCCAGCCGCAGTACGTCCAGGGCCCACCGCCGCCCGCCTACGGTCAGCCGACCTTTGTTGGACCCTATGATCAGCAGCCGACGGTGATCGTCCAGCAGCCCCAGCAGCCGCAGGTGGTCGTAGTGGAGGAACGTCGCAGTGGTCTCAGCGGTGAGGAGTGTAAGTGACTAAAGAGTTGATAAGGTAAAATAGGATCATTTTGTTGATAACCCCTTTTTTCCTATTCCATAGGCTGCTGCATCGCCTGCTTCGCTTTCTGCTGTGCCCTCTGTCTGAGCAATTAAGCTCAACTCTGCTCTTCTCATCGTGATCACCAACTCTTCAACTTTCAAGTTTATCACCATCATTACTTCTTCTACTGCTGCTGCATCTAGTCCTGCTGATGATGATGACGACAATAACAACAACAACAAACGCCGATGTTCACACATTCCAATGTTTTGGTTACCACACACACACACACAGTTTTAACACATTTTCACTACCACCAAACCATCCGTCCTTAAATGAACTCTGACCTTGTCAGCCTGATCAGAAGTTTGAAGCTGAACAGCTATACATTTCACTTTCCCTTTTCCCTTCTGCCTTTTTCATCTCATTTTTCTGTCGCCTTTTTCATCATCATCATGCCACTCATGCTTATGCTTGCTATTTTGCACCGTTACTACGACGTTCATTCACTGTACCAATGTACAACACTGACAAATTAGCAACGAGTAAAAATGCTGCTGCCATACAACAGCAGTGTCAGTAATAAAGCGTGAAGCTAAGCAAAACAATCCGTCTACTTTGAGGTTTTACTGGTCTACATTTTTCATTGAGCAGATTGCGTGTAATGGCCAATGATCAATGTTGCCAACTAATTAATCACTTTGTTCAGTTCTAGAAACGCCCCACTGCCTTTTTACGTCATTGTACACCAGGCAGAGAGGAAGTGAAATTGAATCCACACAAACACACATTATTAAAAGAGTAAATGGGATTGGGATGGATTGAATCGGATTGACTTGGGTTGGGCTGGAAGTTTTGCTATCGGGTGGAAGATATCAGAGTGAAAGATAATGGCATCCACCACCTGTTGCCAACTTGTAAATAGAGTTGCTCAGTGGAGAAGAAATCAAAACCTGCATTTGTACTTTTAGGTCACTCTGTATTTTCCACTCCACAATATTTGGTAGCTTAGCAGAGTTGTTGCTGCTGCTTCTCCATTGATAAGCAAGCAAACATGTTTGGGAACTGTTACTGCTGCTGTTGCTGTCTAATTAACCATACGGCTCGTTTCGAAATCAAAACCATTTCCCTACTACTACCATCTCTACTCCTACCGAAACACCTAAACCAAACAATTGGTGAATTCCTAGTAATAACAACAAACTCTTGTTTTGATAAGAGAACTGCACGGCGTACACTGACACTAACTAGGAAGACGAGATAACGGTAATAAAAAAGAAAAAAGAAAATTAAAATAACAAGACATGTCTCCAGCAGCAGCAGAAACAACAACCAAAAACATTTTTGTTCCTACGTTGTTTTTACTATTAAAAACTCTGCTTTAAAAAGGCAAAGTGTGTCTACAACGCCAACAACTTCACTCATCCTTGATGGCCACAACCACAGCCACACAGCATTCATTGGTCTTCACCATAGTCAGCAGCAGTGTACGGTTTTTGTACGGCTCAATCGTTAGCAGCACCAGCAACAGTTGCCATACCGATACCATCCACTGAGCAAAAGAGGACGTCTGATGATTGATTCATAGTCAGTAGACACTAGAGTCTAGTGACTAGACACTTGGCTAGACCATACTCACAATTGCCAGGCATTGGCAAGCACCGAAGGCAATCGTCAAGCAGCAGCATTCTCGAGTGTCCTGAGTAAGCTGAGCTGATAGTGCCACTACCAAAATCAGTCTATTGCCTCTCTCTGGCTGGTTCTCTGGTTGCCCGTCGTTTCACTCTCTGGTTGATCATCACCACCATCATTAGCATCATCAGTAGTGGAGCTCACGTAAAAGCTCTCTTTCTACTACTTTTCCCTCTTTCACTGCACTTCCACTCCACTTTCCAATTTACCACTCTTTCTTTCTCTCTGTGCACCAATAAATACCTGACGTTGATTGAACAGTGCCGAGAGAGGAGAGAAAAAGTAGTGAAAGAGCGCCTTCAATCACGACCAGCAGAGCTGAAAGCATTCCACCACCAGCACCACCACCACCGGTGATCATCATCATCACCGCAGTCGATTAGTGTCTCTTCTTTCCACTTCTTTTACCAAAGCAGTCCAAAACTTCCAAAAAACGGGCTCTTCATCATGAGTACGTAATTCTCTTGCCACCTAAAAAAATTCTTCATAACTTAATCCATTTTTGTTCTTCTCCCCACCAGGCTACGACGACTCCTACGACCCGCCGGAGCCCAGCTACGGCCAGCCGGAGTTCACCACCAGCTACGACAGCGGCCCACCGGAGCCGAGCTACGGTCAGTCGACCTTTGTCACCAGCTACGACAGCGGCCCACCGGAACCGAGCTACGGTCAGCCGACCTTTGTGACCACCAGCTACGACAGCGGGCCACCGGAGCCCTCGTACGGTCAGCCGACCTTCGTCACCGGCGGAAACAGCGGCGGTCCCTCGACGGTGATCATCAACGAGAACATCGTCGAGCCGAGCTACGGCCAGCCGACCTTCATCACCACCGGCGGACCGGAGGTGATTCACACCCACTCCACCAACTACGTCACCACCCGTCCGGCGGTGTACGAAAATCGAACCACCTACGTGACGCGAACCAACAACGATGACTGCTGCTGTACCATCATCTAAATTTGGGATCCCCCAAAATTCTATACTTTTGTGATGTTTTACCAACTTCGATCTTTATTATTTTTGTTTGCTATAAAGCTGCTGAGGAAAACTAATTTGGTTGGCTGTGTGTGAATTTGCTGTTTTATTGGCCGGTTTGTAACAAGTTGACAAGTGTTTGAAAGATGTGTGTCATTTGTCATGTGGCTTATTGAAATTGAATCACAATCGGAAAAAGAGAGAGCAGTTTTTGATTGGAAAAATTATCCTAATTATGCAAAGGTAGAAGAAACCAAATGGGAGGAAAAGAGGGGCGTTGTTTTTGTTGTTGTCAGAGTTGTAGTGTTGATACGATTGATTGTAGATCGGGTGAGTGATTTTGTCAGTTATTTTGGCGTCTCTTTTAATGCAATCCTAGAATGCCTAGTGCAACTGTACTCTGCTAAAGCTAAAGATGAAATTGGAAAAAATGTACTAAATTAAAAGTTGTGCCTAGCCTAAAGTGATGTGAGAAAAGAGTAAAAAATCAGGATAGAAAAAATAAACCTAGCAAGTGGTCAAACAGTGTGCTTGAGAGTGGGCATGAAAAAGAAGAAAAAGACAAACAAAGAAAGAGGAAACCAACGTGAAAGTCTCAGAAGCAGAAAAAGAAGAAGAAATAGCAAAAAGAAAGATCACGAAACGAGAGTTTGTGTGTGTGCCTGTGTGTACCAGTGATTTCAGCAGAAAAATCATCGATCGGTATTTGCGGTGTGTGTATGTACAAAAACAGAGAAATGCAAAAGGAAGGAAAGGTACGGTAACTACTGTACGACAGAACAGTAGTAATCCTAAAAGCAGAGAATAGTGGGGAGTTAAATAGTCAGAAAGTTAAAAAGTTGAAGCAAGTGACAGATTAAAGAGAGAGCGAGAAAGTTCAAGAGGGAGGGATCAAAATCTTATTGATTAGCAATAAAGAGATTGTTGTTGTTACTGCTGCTGATTCCTCCTTTGGTCGGGCACACACTTTCTGTCACAGTGTTGCAAACTTTCAAGGTGGTGTGAACAGGTGTGCGCGGTAAGCAGACTCGGAGAGATATGAAAAGAGACGAAGGATATTTGAAAAGAAGCAGAAGGAAAAGCAGAAGAATATCAAGGATTGAAGAGGAGGAGGGCAATATCGGGAAATGCATCAAGGAGCTAGTTGGAAAGTTAGCTGTTTCACGAGCCCCGTGTGTGACACTTGCTGAAGAGAGGAGAAGCTTATTTTTTACCTGAAACCAAAGAAAAGTTCCGAATTAGTAAAAGAGTTGTCTTTACAGCACCAAAAGAATGGAGCAAGAAAGCGAGCGCAACGGCAGCGGTCAGCAATGTCAAGATCAATGTTCCAAGCAAAAAGTGCACCTCTACACTCTTAGCCACCACCATTCCTCCCACCAATTCCTAATTACTACCCTAGCTGGCTCTTCCCTTCTCCTCCTCTTCCTCCTTCCTCCTCCTACTCCCAAAGAATCCTTACCCCTCTGCCAGGAGAAGACAGCGAGCAGGCCAAACATGGCCACTGCCGCCGCTGTGGCCACCGATGACAGTGAAAAGTGCTGCTGATTGAGCCACTGCTGAAATTGAGACTGTTGTTCGCTGTTGCTGTTTGTGGTGGTACGAGCATAATAGATCACTGATCGGCGTTTCGCTTTGCGGGCTGAGGATGGGATCGAGGAAGGTCATAGTCGGGGAAGATTCCATAGGTGAAGGGGAATAAGGAGTTACAAGAAGTTAGGGAAGTGAGAGAGGGCGAGCAAACAAAACAAACTACGAGATGCAACCAAAAGTAGAAAACTCTAGAGCCTGCCCAATAAAGTAAAGAAAACTACCAAAAATATTAATAATAGAAAACTTGGCACTGGACTTGGAGGGAAGGAGCTGCAAAGTCAGAGAATCGGGTCGGTCAGTCAGTGAGACACTGCGCTCTGTGCCACCACCGTTTAATTATCCACAAGAAAGAATCAGATAATAGTAAGTGGGAGAGAGAGCAATAGTAAAGAGTAATAAATTCATTGAAAAGGATAAATTAAAAAAGAAGAGGAGACGGAGGATTAATAGAAGCTGAATATGTTTGCAGTGGTGGTAGTAGTAGTGTGTAGTGTAGTGTGTTGGGAGGGGGCGTGTTCAGGAGTGGTAGTAAAGTAGCGAGTGGGCGTGGTGCAGCAGCAGAAGCGGTGGTAGAAGGTAGTGAAAAAAAGATCCCCAGAAAAAAAGTGTAAAGTGGTGTGTGGTGGTGTGAATGAAGGAAAAAGAATAAGAGAAGAACACACAGCAGAGCTCTCAAGAGCTTAAGCTGGAGTTGCTGGAGGATCGGAGAGAGAGAGAGAGAAGTTCCCTAAAGCCTAAAGAACTTCAGACCCTCTGGAGCTAGAGAAGCTGCCAAGCATTCACCACCACCGCTGCTGCTACAACAAAGAAAAGTCGCGCACACCTCTCTACTGCTGCTTGCACTCCTGAGGAACTTCCTTTTTGCCGCCGGCGCCGCCACCACCTCCTCGCTTACCTCCGCGCGACTTGGAGGGCTTTGAGGACGTCGGCTTCTTCGAGGCGGACTTGTCGCCCTCGCCGCCGGTCTCCTCCTCGTCGTCGTCCTCCTCCTCATCGTCGTCGTCATCATCATCCTCGTCGTACTCGTCAAAGTCCTCCTCGTCCATGTCCTCGTCGTAGTCGTCATCATCCTCGATGCCCTCGCCGGTGAAGTAGATGACGGCGCGGGGAATCACCGACTGGCGGAGCGTCTCGCCAATGTCAAAGTCAGAGACGAGCAGCTCGCGCGTGTCCTCGTCGGCCTTCTCGAGGCTCTCTGTTTTGTGGTAAAATGAGTTCATTAGATTTCAAACATAAACAAAGTCAGCCACCACACAACACTCACCTCTGGGCGGGTCAAAGAAGTTGAAGAAGGAGTCGACCTTCTCCAGCTTCTCGACGCTCTTCACCGTGTTGTCCGCCTTGTGCTTCAGCTTCTTCGAGATCTTCTTCATCGTCAGGTTCTTCTCCGGCGACTTCCAGTCGATGGTGCAGCCGACGGTGTGGTCGATGATTAGCCCCTCATTCTGCAGCGGCTCAAAGGGGTCCACCTTGTCCGAGTAGAAGTACTCCTTGGTGAGCACCTTGTTGCTGAACCACTCGTTCTCGCTGAACTCAAACTCGAGCTTGAAGCCCTGTGGGAAACAGAACAAAGGAATTTGGTGAGTTAGAGAAATTGACGTGTACTAAAACAACTTGACAGTTCTGCTGACTAACGATCGATGGTGATGATGACATAGCACAAAAAAGAAACAAACGAGAAAGGCACTTACCCGAGGCTCCTTCAGCAGGACTGAGCGCACGTCAACGAGGTGGTTGAGCAGCGGCTCGTCCGTCTCCTGGATCATCTCGCTGAGAATGTCCAAGTTGTGGAAGATGATCGGCCAGAAGTGGGGAATGCCCTTGTCCTTGATCTCACTGGGCGGCGGGAAGCTCTCGTCGACGAACTCGTACTTGGTCTCCTCCTCGGTGGGCACGTAATCGCCGGAGATGATCTTGCTGCGCTTCGCGTCAAACTCGCCCAGCTTCTCCTGGTACTCGGTGTGCAGGTCGTGCACCTTCTGGTGCAGCTCAATCTCCGCGCGGATGCGGTTCAGCTGCAGCTGCTTCAGCGCGTGCACCAGCTTCGAGTTGATGAGATCGAGGTCCACTGTGCAAAGAAAGATAAGTTAGCATCTGATCAAGAATTGCTACAAATCACGCTTTGTCGTTCCACTTACAGAGCTCCTTGGGCAAATCAGCGTTGTTCTCCATTGCGAATGTGTGGTTGGGGTGGTGGTGGTGATTGGGTGATTGACTGAGGTGAATGAGAGCGAGAGCTTAGCTTGGGCTTAGCCGGAGAAGCTGAGAGCTACGAAGTTGTGGTGAGACAAGCAGCGTGTCGATCTAGAGTGGACGGAAGCAAAAGTGGAAATGAGAGATGGTAATGGTTATGATTAGTCAGCGGATCAACCAAAAAACACAGCTCAGCTGTACAACGCAACGGCAGAATTTCTAACTGCCTTAGGAAAAGACAACAAAAGAAGAGCACCGAAATCGGGAACAAGAGCTAACCTGAGGAGGGAGAGGACAGTGCAGACAGGTCAGTGCAGGACTGGTGTCTCGAAGAGAGGGCCTTGAAGAAGACTTCGGCCGGGTGGGAGCGAAGATGTCCGGGCAGAAGGAAGGAACAAGCGCGCAAGTCGTTGTACGGCAAATGTGCGACGATGACGACAGGATGCGATGGCAGAGCGAAGTGAAGTGAAGTGAGAGAGAGAGTGAGGCAGAGAGAAACAACGTGCTCGGCACGGCACACAATGCACTAGCAGCGACTGCGACTGAAGCGCCAGCGTGGTCTCGCCGCCACCGCACGTGGCACGTCCTCTCTGAACTGCGGCCACGTGGGCTGCCGACCACCGCTGTCAGTGTCCCCCACCGGAGGAAGGCGGAGCCTAAGCTGGCTTTCGCCTTTAGAGATCAGCGCCGCCCCTGGTGAGTGAAAGTGGCTTTGGGCGGGCGGCAGCGCCCTGCACCGTCCACCAGTGCCTGGCTTTCAAAGGATTGCGCGCGCACATGTGAAACGCAGCAGCAGCGTGATTCAGCAGCGACAGCGGCAGCTGGTAACAGTTTGCGGTCTGCTCCTACAGCGAGTAAGGCGAGTAAGAGTGCAAAGATTCGGTGCAAGAAAATGAAACTCAAGCTTTGATCTCAGATAGGCAAAAATGTACCTGAAGAATCTGTCTATCTTTCCCAACATCTGAAGAATCACCTTGTTAAGACTCTGCTCAACAACGGAAGAATGATCACCTTTCACTCACTCACTGATTTAAGCAGTACACTGACACTGAAAGGATTGGATGCAGTGTAGGAGCAGCAGCAACGACGATTTCTAGCCGTACAAAAGTGAGCGCCGCCATGGCTGCTGTACACAACAGCGTCGTACAAACGTTGCCATGAAACGCAGACAGACGCTGACTGACTGACTGTCTGGTTACCGAGCAAAGTCGAGTTAACAACGACAAGAGAAGAAGAGAGAGCACTTACCAGAGAAAGAAGAAACGTAGACAAAACAGATGAGAAAGTGTTTGGGTGAATTAGCGAGTAAGGGAAGAGTTGGCTTTGTTGCACTCTGATTACGGAGAATTTCAGAGACGGAAAAATCAACTCACAGAGGATCAAGAACACTGATTTGGCGGCGGTGACGGTGATGATGATGATGAAGTTGTGATGTCGTCGATGTGAATGCGGCGGCGGCAAAGTAAAAAAGTGAACACAGCCAAATTGAGGAGAAGAAAAGGATCGTGGTCGTTTCGATGAAGGCAAAGCAGACGATGATGATGATGATAATGGCGATGATGATGATGACGATGTACCGATCTGCCGATAAAGCTGATGGGCAAAGGATTTTGCTGACGCTTGCACTTTTATATCCTACTCCACTTCACCTTCGCACTGGAGCCGAAGCGGCGCATTAATTGACGAGCAAATCGAATCACCAATCAAATTACCAGTTGATCAGCTCAGAACTGGCTGCCTTTGTTTTTGATGAACGTGCCTTCGCAGGTGGCGCCCATTAATTTGAAAGAAAAGAAAAGGTCGAAAGGGGCAAACTGAACTGTTGATTGGCAACAAACTGTCTCAATCTCGAAACTCTGAAGCAATAACACTGCCCCTCCTAAAGGGTAAAGATCACTGGTTAAAATTATACAGAAAATGCTTATCAGCTGTGTGGCAATAACAAAGCGATTGGCCACTTGGTTGAGGGCTATTTTTAAACACCGTTTTGTACCCCACGAGCCGATATCTTGAACACTTTCTTACGTTTGTACTTTGGCTGCTGCTGCAGCTGTTGTTGTTGTTGATGACTCAGTGTACAAAATGTTTCAGTAAAATGTACAACACTGGTACAACTTCTGCTGCTGTAGATAACAATCCAGTAAACGTGTACCTGAAATGACCACAGACAAGTAGGCCTCGAGATGAACGAAAGTGCGCATCAAACACAAGAAAAACAAGTCTTTAGAAAGTTCATCTTTTTCTTTTCAACCTCTTGCTTCGCTTCGTTATCATCCTCGTCATCTCAGCCTTTCTCCTCCTCTCCTCCTCCTTCTCATGATAAACAAAACCAGCATCAGCAAAACGACAACAACAAACAAAAACAGTAGAAGCGGTCCGGAGGAGAAGAAGGTCATCGAAGACGAAAACCCTCTCTTGTGCGTTATCAGCAAATCCGGGCCCAAATTTCTCTTTCCTCCTTCATCTGGGCCATCATCATCATCTGCCTGATGGGGGCGAGGGCCTTCTTGGCCGATTGGGGCAACGCCTGGTACAGCGCCTCCTCCTCGATGCCGGCCAGCTCCGGCGGCCGCTCCATCAGGTAGTGCCGGTACTGCTCCGCCAGGCGGCGTCGCTGAAGGAAGGGCGAGGCGATGCTGCCCAGAAGCTGCGGAATGAACGCCCACTCCTCCAGAGTTTGTTTCCAATTTTGGGAGCTCCGGTAGAGCTTGGAACGGCTCAGCTGGCGGGCGAATCCGGGCCTGGGCAGTAGGTTCAGGTTAAGCCTCATCGGTCTTGGCCTAAGGAGTGGCCGGGAAGGGCGTTCGTCCTCTTCGTCGTCGTAGTCGTCGTCGTCCTCGTAGTTTCCATTGAGGACCGAGTCGGCTTCATCATCGAAGTTGGAGAGGGAGTTGGTTTCATCATCATCCGAAAAAGAAGAGATGGAGGATGCAGTGGCCAAGTCCCAAGTTTTTGAGAGGTAAAGGAAGATTGTGAGTAAAAGTATTAGTTTTGAGCTGAAGGCGATCATCATCGTTGATATGTTTGGAAAAGTAGAAGACTTTTGCCTCGAACTTTTATTTTACAAAAGGAGTTTTTATTTTAAAACCTGTTTAGACATTTTTAGAACTCAAGAAATGATTTTAACAATGATCAACTTTTTTGTTTCTGCCAGTGATAAATAACGGTCAAGGGATCCCTGATCAGGATCATAAATCTTTGGCCACTGATTTGCTTTCCAGAAAGTTCTGGTTAACAGAGAGCAAAAAATGCTGCAATATCTTGATCACCGCTTGGCAGTGGTTGGTAGCAGTTCCCTTATCACAGTAGGTAATCGCACTTCCTTTTTTTCTCTTCTCCACAACCAGATTTTGCAACCTCCAGCTCACCAGTCCTCTTATCACGCTCCGAGCAGCAGCAGTTTGCCCTGAACAAACTGTACAAAGTGTTCTGAAACACTCGTTTACTTTCACTTTATCCGAAGTGACTGATAAGTGTGCTGATGCTGCCTCTTCTTCGTGTGCACATGCTCTTCTCTCATCTTCAGCATCATATCAACCTCGGTGAGATTTGTTCAGCAGCTTTGCAGACGACACTTTATACTCTCTTTATACTTGATATCTCTATATAAAACACTCTCACTTTCTTAGTTCACTGTACAGAGATAGAAGAAGAAGAAGAAGGTATCAGTGGCGGCCACCAAATCACCAGCATCAACTAGTTCCCACAACTGTTTCTGTTCAACACAGCCAAGTTTGTGTGTTCAGAGAAAGAACGAAGAAGATCACCAGAAGAAGGAAAAAGATGGCCAAGACGACTTACCAATTCATTCTGCTGGCACTTGTGATTCTCGAGGTCTCTCGCCAATGTTCCTCTCCCGTGGAAGCTGGTCCCAGTAAGTTTTGGGTTTTTTTGTAGATCAACTAGACCATCTGGAAACTTTGAATTTAACTCAATTTTTTGTTATTTTTTCATCAGCTTTACCCGTCTGTGGCCGTCACGCCTCCATCGTCAACCTCTTCTTCCCCGACGAAAACTGCTACCCGAACTGTGCCCGTCCCACCGGCGGCACCTGTCGCAAGATTTTCGTCGGTGGCCGCTTTTGCGACTGCCACGACGGGTACATTTTCCTAGAGGGCGTGGCCGGGGACTGCGTCAGACCGGAGGACTGTCCGAAACAGCAGGCGAACAGCACAACTGTGGCTAACTAGCTTGATAGGAAGAAGAAGAAGATCAGATTCGGTTGATAACCCAAACAAGCTAACAAACACTTCAAAATGGAGGACGACCACCAAAAAAGCAAAGCATCACTATTGCAAGTATTTACTGCAGTAATTAAAGATAATGAAAGTACAGTAGAGGATATAGCATAGAAAATCACCTACACATTCACACACAACTCACACACATTTGTTCATTTTCTGCTGTACAAATGAAAAAGTAAAAATTGCTGAAAATTTAAAAGCAAAAATTCGATGACCAATTACAGAAAAAAACCCAAAAAAATCCTCTTAGGGACAGAAGGTCAGCCCGTAGCCGACCTTCCCATTGGCATTACTCTGGCAGATGAAAGTGGACTGCGAGTCATCGTACTTGTAGCTGTATGCGAGCGGGCAGTGGGCCTTGAAGACGGCGCTCGGATAGTCGACCTTCCACTCCGAGGAGCGACAGCGGTCCAGGCGGTCAAACGGGCCCCGACAGCAGAACTGGTCGCCGCCAAAGGCGGCACAGGCAGACTGGCAGCCAATTGGAGCCGATAATGGGGAACTCCCCTTTCCGGAGCTTTGTTCCCCACCAACAGAGTTCACCGCCGACAACTCCCGCACGGCCAACTCCTGCGGACAGTGCCCCCCGGCGGCTATATCCACCGAGCAGGCCACCTCGCGGCAGAGGGCGTTGCCGAGGCGGCGGCCGTCGAAGGTGCCGGCCAGCGGCCCGAAGGAGACCGGAACATTAAAACCGTGCTCCAGCGTCAGGTGGTAAAAGTCGAGGCCGCCGTCGCTGTCCAGCTTCACCTCCACCGTCGTAAGGGGGTGGTTCTTCAGGTCGATTTCGCCTAAATGGAAAAAGTAAAAAGGAGTTTAGAAGATTTTAAAAATTTCTGAGTTCTTGAAGATAATTTTTATACTTACCGCTTCCATTCTTGCCCGAGCCCATGGGCAGTGGCAGTCGCTCTCTGGTGGCGGTGATGCGACCGAACCAGCCGTCGGAAAGTTGGACAGTGCTGGCCCGCTTCGAGGCCAGGCCAAAGACGGTGCTCACCATCAGCGGAGGTTGAGGTGAGGAGGAGTTTTCCCTGAAGAAGAGCTTCCATTTGAAGTGGAATTTGAAAGAGCAGTCCGGTCAGCGTCGGCCACAACGTGAAGCTGCAGTTGTTGGTAAGCGCAGCTGGTGGCTGGCCAAGGTCACCGAGGCGAAGAGCACCGAAACGGTCAATAAAAAGGTCGTGATCAAGGTGGTGGATTTAATCATTTTGCTATTGTAGGTTAATTTGAAGTCCGCATCGGAACTCGTTTGAGGTATTTTGCAGGATGCAAAAAAGGTCGTTAGAAATGCCAATTGTCAGTTGGCCAAGTGCGCAATTCTCTTTCTTTCTCCTCTTTGGCGTTCAATGTTAGGTTGGGTTTTTGTTAGTGTTGGCGCCCCGTGTGAAGTGTTCTGCTGATAACGATGATGGCGCATGAGGACTTTGATGCTCTCTTCAAGTCCTTTTCATCATTATCATCGCTGAAAAGATTGTGCTGTTGGTCAGTGAGGCAGTGAGCAGCAGAGGAGAGAGCAAACAAAGATGAAGAAAGAACAAAATGGTGATCACGCAGTTGACTAGTGACCACAGCCAACTTTACCAACAGAAGCAGCAGCGGCAGACATTAGCCACGCAGACAAGTGTGTCAATATTTGCCGCTGTGAGTCCAACCAACCAACAGCCAGCAACGAGCAAATGGTCTTTATGTAATTTAAAAGAAGAAGAAGAATTTTTGCATTGGTTACAGACAAACTTGCAGTGGAGAGAGAGGGAAAGTGAGCATACAGCGGAAAAAAAGAGTATGCAGAGGTGAAAAAAGAGAAAACACCAAATACAAAATACAAAATCAGCGGAAAAAGTAAAACAAACACCAGCGCAGTACTACACAGCACCAGTGAACACGTCAATCACTACTGCTAACCAGTTTTTTTCCGTTGGCTAGAGTGTTCACTGGAAAAAAATTTAGAGGGAGGAGGACAAAAATGTCGAGGAAAGAAAGAGGTTGGAAAAAAATAAAAGGAAAGTAAAAGTAAGTGGTTTGGTTATGGTTGTGGTGGTGGTGATAGGGTGAAAAGGAAGAGAAGAGGAGATAGAAAACTCCCCCCCCTCTTTTCCTACTTTTCACCTTCTTCCGTCGATTGGTGGTGAGATCCCTGGTGCGGGCGCAGGTAACGTTGCCCGAGGCGGGCAGGTTGCCGCCGCCGTCGTCGGGCGCCGCCTCGTAGGTGTTGAAGCGGAGGGTGAGCGTCCGCCCGCCGCCAATGGGAATCGCCTGCTCCTGCTGGTGGACCCTGTAGAAGGGCGTGCTGAAGTACTTGAGCACAAACTCGCCCGGGTGCACCGAGCAGCTGATGGTGGGCGGGTCGCACTGCATGCAAATGTGGGTGACCAGGCCGGGGGGAGGCTCCTCCACCACGTCCTGCACCGCATCGACAGGAGGGTCTCCCCTGTTATCACCACCTCCACTAGCCTCCACCCCGCCATTCACCGCCTCGACTTCCATCGCCTCTGCCGGTGGCACGACCTCCTCTTCCTCCTCCTCCTCCTTCTCGTCAATGTCCCGAGAGGTGCCGGCAGTCACCGCCAGAAGATGGCTGGGCACATGATCTCGTGAGCTGCGTCGAGCTGCCGATGCTCGTGTCTGAACGGGTGAAGTGGATGAATGGTGTCCGTTTGCTACCACTCCTTCTTCTGCTGCTGCTGAAGTCGAAGTCGAAGCCGAAGACGAGGCTGAAGCCAAAGTCGAAGCCCCTTCTACCGAGCTCATCTCCGCCGCCAGTGTCCGTCGTGTGGGCGGTCGTGTTCGTCGTACGTGAATAGGCATCGGCGGAACCCAGCCCAGTTCAACGTTGGGCGGGCGGTTTTCAGCAGCAGCAACAGCAGCTGGGGCTTCAGGAGCAGCTACAGGAGCAGCAGGAGCTGAAGGAGCTGCTGGAGCCTCAGGATCTACAGGAGCCAGAGGAGCAGCTGGAACAGCAGCAGCAACCTCAACAGTCGGTAAACTGCTAACCGCCATCCTCGAAAATGATTGCGATAGAATCGAAGTGCTCGCAGGAGGCGCTGCGTCTGCCTCTGCTGCTGGAGCTGGCGGCTCAGCTTCAGGCGCCGCCGCCTCCGCTACCGTTTCCGCTGCCGCCTTTGTTGGAGCCCCAACTGTTGCCACAGTTGCTGCTGCCGCCGCCGCCGCCCTTGATCGGGTGGAAACGAGCAACGGCGGAACTATACTGTGCGAGGGAAGCGGACGTCGCTGAGCGCTGGGTGAAGGTGAAGCAGCAGCAGTAGTGGCCGATGACTTGCTCGAAGAAGATCGGGTCGGCGGTGCTGGTGATGAAGGTAGTGATTGTGGTTGCGGTGGCGGTGGTGGTGACGCAACCGACAACGCCCTTGACCGGGTGGCCACTCCTGCTGCTCCTGCCAAAGAGGAGGAAGTACTAGGCTGGTGCAAGGCCGGCTCCGAGGTACTGGCCACCAGTGTTCCTGAAGATCGAGTTCCAATTCGAGGTCGCGGCGAAGTTTCGGTTGTTGCTGTTGCCGGTGGAGCTCTCTTCACCGGAGATTTGGCTCTAGAAGAAGAAGAGGATGATGATGATGACTCTGCCGGAGCATGAGCAGCGACATGAACAGCAACATGAGCAGGAACATGAGGAGCAGCGTTCATTGCAGGTGAAGAAGCTGAAGAGGACGCAGACAAAGAGGAGGCGGAACGCGCAGACGCAGACCGAGATCGAGTCGCAACCACCGGCGAACTAATCGGCGGCGGCGGTGCTGGTCCTGACTCTGCTGCTGCAGCAGAAGTAGAAGTAGAAGTAGAAGACGACGACTCAGACACCTGCTCAGAAGCTGAGGAATGGCGGCGAGCTGAAAAAATGGACGACAAACAGTGTTAGTGAAGTGAACTATTCTTCCTCACCTGAAGAAGTCAACAAGCCCTTACCTGATCGGGTGCTTATGCTGCCACTGTTGCTGTTGCCGCTTCTGTTGCTCGACGAACTCTGCTCCGGCACATTAGCAGCAGCAGTAGGCCGACTGTCCACGGCGCTGATCACCACCCGCAGATCGGCGACCTGCCGCACCATGTGCCGGGTGGCCGTCAAAGGAGGGAACAGAGATGAACTGCTGCTGCTGCTGGAGTTGGTGCTAGTGCTGGAGTTGGTGCTGGAGTTGGAGTTAACGGCTGGTGCTCTGACCGGTGGTGGTGGTGGGTGGTCATTGCTCACCTCCATCTCCTCGTCCTCATCCTCCTCCTCCTCTTCATCATCCTCCTTCGTTGCCTTCTCCACTACATTCGCTGCCTGTTGCTGCTGCTGCTGCTGCTGAGCTACTGCCGCTCGAGTGCCGTGCACCTTCTTCGGCACGACAATTGGAGAACGAAGAGGAGGACCAGGCTGGCTAGGGCCGGCCACTGGAGGAGCAGGTGGTGCTTCAGCTGGTTGTGGTGGTGGTCCTCGATCCTGTGAAGTGCTCGCTGAAGCCCCTTCTGACGCTGAAACCGAAGCTGAAGTCGAGGCTGAAGTCGAAGTTAAAGCTGAAGCCAAAATGGAAGTCGAAGATGAGGAAGACCGAGGCGGAAGCAGCTGCTCTGGTGTTTCGACTGACGCTCAAGTTCAGTGGAGCTTCAGTTCTCGTGGAGGAGGACGAGGAAGTGCCGCTTCGCACGCTTAGATTGCTGTGTTGCTTCGGTTGCTGTCACCGCCTCTCCACCTCCACCGTGATTGCCTGATCGCTGACTGGTTTGGCCAGCTGGTTGTGAGGCGTTGTTGGCCGCTTCTGGCAGTATCGGTGGTGGTGGTGGCGGTGGCGGTGTAGCTCTTGCCGGCACCACATTCTGCTGCAGCTGATGCTGCTGATTCTGTTGGCAATTCTGCTGCCGATTGAAGTTGGCCACCTCGCGGGCCGCCCGTTGTTCCACCTCCGCCAGCATCAGTGCGCCTTGGAGTTCCTCCTCGAGCGGCAGCGTCACAATGGACGGCAGATTGGGCAGATTCTCCAGCGCCGCCGTGGGAATGGGATTCCGCCGTGGGGGCGGCCGCGGACGTGGCCGGCGCAGCCTTTGCTGCTGCGGCCGTTGTTGCTGCGGCCGTTGCTGCTGTACAGCGGGCAGAAGAGGCCGTACAATGGAGGTCGAAGGGCCTCGCTGATGATTGCCTGCCAGAATGGAAACAGAAGGGCCTCTGATGTTGTTGTTGTTGTTGTTGTTGTTGTTGTTGTTGTTGTTGCTACTACTGCTGATGCTGATGTTGATGTTGCTATTGTTGGTGGGTCGAGCGTTTTGCCGAAGCTGCGGTTGTCGAAGAATATTCGGTCGAGGATTATTCGGTCGAGCCTGCTGCTGTTGCGCTGCTGCTGCTGCTGCCGTTGTTGTTGTTGCTGCTGTTGTTGATGCAGCAGCCGCTGTGGCTGAGCTCCATCGTTCGGCGCGGGATGAGGAATAATCATCAGTCCAGGCGGCGGTCCGACTTGTTCAATGGAGGGCCGTGGCGGCTCATGCTGCTCTATCTGCTGCTGCTGCTGCTGCTGCTGCAGCTGTTGTTGCCGTTGCCGCCGCTGTTGTTGCTGCTGCTGTTGATTCTGATTCTGATTTGGCCGTACATTCCGACGAACCGGCGAATTACTATCACTGCCGCTGCTGCTGCTGCTAATTTGAATGATCTGCGGTGAGAGTCGTTGTCGTTGTTGCTGTTGCTGGTTCGGTTGCTGTCGAACCTGTTGTAGGTGCTGCTGTTGTTGTTGAAGCAGCAATCGAGAATTACTTGGTCGAAGATTCTGCTGCACCTGCTGCTGTTGCTGCTGCTGCAGAGCTTGAGGTCTTACATTTCTCATAAAAACACCTCTTTGCAGTTGGGCCGGATGCCGTTGCCGCCGTTGGATAGTCTCATCACGAAGCAGTTCATCATCAGAATCGTCAGAATCGCCACCATTCCTCGGAGCACCTCGGTTCATGATGATCGAGTTTTGCTGTTGCTGCTGCCGCTGCCGCTAGGAAGTTCTCTGCGATGACAGATGATGACAGTGATGCTTTGCCTTCTCTACCTTTTACCTTCTTCTCTTTCTCTCCCCCTCTGCTGATAAGGGTGAGAGCACCTGTCAAAAGACTCGATGTTAGCTCGTTGATAAGCGCTGCAATTGACAACAACAGATGCAGAAGAAGAAAGAACGGCTTAAGAAAAGAAGTGAACAAAACAAGCGCTCTCGCTAGCGCCCTGGACCTCTCGTAGAAGAGGTGCCGCTGAAAAGCGGCAGTTTAAAAAAAGATCACTTTTTACCATTTGCTTGCAAAACAAACCAAAATGGAGAAAGACTTTTATTTCGTTTGTTTGAATATCGTTTCTATACAAAAATCCGCCTGTACAAGATACTGGTGATAATCACCTCTTCAAGGGTAGGTGTAGTGCGCCGACCAGTAGGGCACGCAGATCATCACGTAGAGGAAGGTGTAGAAGACGAAGACGACGGGAAAGATGACGCGCATCGTGTAGTCCACTTTGTTTCTGAATACATCAAAAGCAGAATCATCAGAATTTTAAAACTCCAAAACTCCCTCCTCAACTCTACCTCGAGTACGGATCCAGGTGGTAGTCAATGTAGCCGAAGAAGAAGTAGTTGAACTTGTCGAAGAAGTCGCCCATCTTGCTGTACCAGTTTTTGTTGCCTGTGCAGGAGGAAGAACAAAGTTGTAAATCACTTTGAAAATCTCTTCAACTCACCAAAGTAGTAGCCCTCGACGTAGTCGGGCACCTCAATGGGCGGCGCCCCCGGCGGTGCATTGTTCTTCAGCTCCCGCAGCCGGGCGTAGTGCTTCTTGTCGGTGGAAAAGTGCGCCCAGCTAATGGCTACCGCATACTCAACTATACCCAGGTAAACGATGCCTTGCAGCCACATCATCCACCTGAAGAGAATGAAAACACATTATCAAGTGCTGCATAAAAGAAGACAACTCACCAGTGATAGCTGGTCACGTAGTAGACGCCAATGTCGTTGTTCACCGCAATGTCTTGCGTGATCAGATTGAGGATGGGCATCACGAGAAGGGTGATCTGAAGTAGAGCAAACAATACGGTAAGATAAGATCAAAGATGATAAAAATATGACCGACGGACCCGAGCTGGCCACGCATTCACCGGACACCACAGGTGGACGATGGTGATGGCCACGGTGAGGAAGGTGAGCAGGTAGTAGCGGATGATGTAGTAGGAGAGGCGGCCTTCACCGGTGGAGACAAAATCGAAATGAGTAAACACCACTTCAAACTTAGTCAAAACTTACGGACAAGCTTGAGGACGCCGATGATGCAGGAGTTGCCCTGGAAACGAGGAGGAAAATGGATTACCAAATTTCAAAACTCCCACCAGAAGTACCGGAATGGGATTCTCCCAGTTGGTGCACTCCGCCGTCCACCAGTAGCGAATTCGAAAGAGCGGCGTCTCATTGTCACCGCCTCAAAGTGCTCCCACACGAGGCGCAGTTCATTGTTCTTGTACAGTACTGCAAAACAAAACAAACAAAGAAAAAAGCTCATTAAACTCCTCCAAACACCTCCTCTTCAAAACGCAACTCACAGCTGGAGACCATCAGCGGACAGATCTGGTAGTCGTGGGGAAAGTTCTGCAGGTTCATGGTGCACATGAAGCGGGTGTGGAGGCGCATGGCGTAGGTCACCTCGCCCTCTCGATTCACCGTCAGCTTCTGCACCAGCTGCAGGGCGCTGACGACGTGGGCGTTGAGGGCGTTGGTCAGGTAGAGCTCCGGCGTCCAGAAGCGGGCCACATCGGGCGATTGGGTGACGACGAAGGTCTGGCTGGCGCGCAGGGCGCTGGTGTTCAGGCGACGGTCGGTCCACTTCGAGACGAGCACCAGGTCCAGGGAGATGGTCTGCGGAAAGAGGAGAGAGATGGTAATTTAGGGAAGGTTTTGAGTGGACTTACCTCCTCCCGATCCACCGCATTGAGCAGGTCGTTGACGTGCATCCGCAGCGACACATTAAGCGCCTGCTTTGGACTTCCAGGCCGCTGCTGGGGATTGTAGCCCTCGGGGACGATCAGGTCGACGTCCACTTCGGAGGCGAAAGTTCCTCTTCTGTTGTTGAGGATAGATAGGAAAACTAGAGCAAAAACCACCGCTAACCTTCTTAAAGCCATAGCACCACCACTGCACAGCAACAAAAAATAGGTATCACTTTTGAAAAGTAAAAACTAGTATACACCGAAAAAAAATATTCTGCTCAGAAAAAAGGGGATAACAGTAAAACGCTGCTCTGACTCGGCAAAACAGTTCTTGATTACCGAAACGGGTCAAGTTTCACAATTCACTCCTTGTCATCAAATTCAGCCGAGATGAGTAGTAAAATTCAGTCCGTCATCACATACAGTTTTTTAGTAGAGCATTAGGTCAACAATGATCAACATACTCTAATCAAATCTAGCCAAGCACAACACAACACTCAAACATGGTAAAAGTTGGCCGACCAGTAGGGCACGGTGATCATGGTGTAGAAGAAGGTGAAGGAGACGAGGAAGGTGACGAAGAGCACCCGGCAGGTGTAGTCCACCTTGTTGCGCGTGTACGGATCCAGCTTGTAGTCCACCTGGCCGAAGAAGAAGTAGTTGAAGCGGTCGAAGAAGGCGCCGCACTTGGCGTAGAAGCCCTTGTTTCCTAAGGGAAGAAAAAGAAAGATGTTTTAGAAAAAGAACTTCAAACCATCCACTTCCCAAAGCCCATACCAAAATAGTACCCCTCGACAAAGTCGGGCACCTCAATGGGCGGACTGCCCTCGGGAACGTTTTCGCCTGCTCCTTCAGCGCCGCGTAGTACTTCTTGTCGCAGATGAAGTGACCCCAGGCGATGGCTACCGCATACTCAACTATACCCAGGTAGATGATGCCCTGTAGCCACATCATCCACCTAGAAATGAAGAAGGTTATCAAATGCTTCGATGATAAGAAATTTAATAATTCGCACCAATGAAAGCTGGTGACGTAGTAGACGCCGTGCTCATTGTTGATGGCAATGTCCTGCTGGATGAGGTTGAGCAGCGGCATCACGAGAAAGGTGATCTGACGAAAGGAAGAAAGAAGAGAGATGATCAGATGATAGGCATTCCCTATCCTTATCCCCTTATCAACCACGGACCCTGGCAGGCCAGCCGTTGATGGGCAACCACAGGTGGACGACGCTGATGGCCACGCAGAGGAAGGTGAGCAGGTAGTAGCGGATGATGTAATAAGAAAGACGGCCTAAAAGATAAAAAAGTATTAAAAGATTGCAAAAAAGAAGACACTCAAACACTTACGCACTAGCTTCAGATTGCCCGCTATGCACGAGTTTTCCTTTCGATTCCAGATAAAAAATGAGTTAAAGGTTGTTGAACTTTTTATCAAGCACACTTACCGGCATCGGATTCTCCCAGCCCGGACAATCGGAGGTCCACCAGAAACGAATGCGAAAGGTCGGGTAGTACTTGTCCTGCGCCTCAAAGTTCGCCCACACCAGGCGGACCTGCGTTTGGTTGTAGACCACTGGTCAAAAGGAAAAAAAAGAAGAAAAATCAAAAATCAAACTTAAAACTTTTAAAAACTTACAATTGGAGAGCTTCAGCGCGCAGTACTGAATGTCGTGCGGAAAGTTCTGCAGGTTCATTGGACACTAAACAGTAAAAACAGAATTAAGAACCAGAATATTCTCCAATATTTTAACCCCTCCCTCTTACCATCATCAGCGCCCTAACATGTTGCGAGTAGCTCAGCAGACTGTCGCCGGTGATGGTCAGCCGCTGCTGTCCGCCAATCGTCCGCATCGTCGCCACGGAGATGCCGTTCACAAAGTACAGCTTCGGCGTCCAGAAGCGGTTGATCACCGCCGAGTCGGTGACGATAAAGTTGCGATTCCGGCCGATGACACTGGTGTTCAGCCGCCGGTCGACCCACTGCTGCACGAGGGTAATGTCCAGGGTGATGGTCTGACACGGGGAAAAGGAGAGATTTAGAAAAGTGTTGATAAGCATTTTCCACAATACCTGATCCTTATTCTCCGTATTGAGGAGGTCGTTGACGTAGAGGGAGATGGACACATTCATCGGTCCCCAGAGTCCTCCTGGGCGGAAGCCGGCGTCGTAGTCCGGCGGAAGAAGTCCACCTAGGTCCACCTCCTGAGCAGAGGTCAGCCTGATAAGGATTAGGCTAAAAAGCAACACTAAACAGTTTTGAGTTGTTGATAAAGTGACCATTTTTAGTCGGACTGTCATCTAAAGCAAAGCAAAAAAGTAAAGATCAAATCAGTACAGAAGGAATACAAAAAAAGTGCAAAGAGTGCTTACCAAGTGAACAAAAAGTGGTCATCAGAGCTGCTGAGTCATCTGCAAAAAAACTGAAATTAGCGATGCTCTTGAAAAATAAAATGCCCAAAAGAGGCTGTCATCGCCCCAGATAAAAGAGCATCGGTGTCGAGGTTTGAGTTTTTGAAGATTTTGTTGATAAACATTTTGCTGGACACAAGACAAATAACAATAACAACAGGAGAGTGTAGATGTGGGTAGTCGGTAACAATAACAAAGTAGTAGAGTGGGATAGGTGGTGGTGGTGGTGGTAGAAGTTGGGGTGGTAGAAGTAGAGATAGAGATGACTTAAAGATTGTAACAAAAGGCCTTGCCTCCGCCGCCTCCTCCTCCTCTCCATTGCCTCCGTTTCCACGCTGGCGTTGGTTGCCATTGCCGTTGTGGTTGTTGTGGTCCTGGTGGTACGACGGTCCATCGCCACCACCGCCACCGCCGCCGTTGTTTCGATTTCCATTTCGAAAGCTGCCACCATTGCGAGCGTTGCCGTTGTTCTTAATGGTGGTGGTCATGATGGTGGGACACACCGTGCGACGGGTGATGGTGTGACCTACATTACCACCACCACTTTCAGAGGAAGCCACCGGACGAGCCAACTCGAGGCGGTAGTCACCGGAGACGAGGTCCGTCTGAAAGTCGTACCACTGCGAGGAGGACGAAGTGGAGGAGGAGGAGTTGCCGCCGCCGCCTCCACCGCCGTTGAATCTCTCGTCCAAAACGGCGTACAGCGAGTTCTCTCCCGCTGAAGGCGGAAAGGCGGGAGCCATCTCTCGAAGCGTTAGCTTGTGAGCCGGATTCAGCTGAGGCTGAGGCAGCTGAAGTTGGTGCTGCTTAAGGTGATATATCTGGTGATCGCTGCTGCTTTTATTTTTGTTTCCACCGTTGTTGCCACCACCGTTGATCCACTGCTGACGTTGCTGTTGATGCTGCTGCTGACGACCTTTTCCCGACGAACGCTTGTTTAGGTTGCGAGCAGTAGTCACGGGAATCAACTGAAGCTGAAGTTGTGGATGAGGCTGAGGCTGAGGCAGTGGAAGCGGCATCACCACCGGAAACTGATTCTCCTTGTTATCCTCGAGGACGCGATATGAAGTGAAGAGACGGCAGGCCGCCGCCGCCGCCGACGACGACTGTTCGTCATAATCGATCGCCGACTCTAGTGGACAAATGTTGCCGGGACTCCAGGGCCCTCCGTACAAGGCCCACTGCCAAAAGGTGACCTGGTGGTAGGCCTCCTCCGGTGTCTTCGGCTTTCCTCCCGGAGGAAAGGGCCCGTAGAAGTTGGACTGCTGTTGGTGGTCCTGCATGTTAGCTGGTGTCATGAAAAGGCGAAAAAGTTGATGGTGGTGATAACAAAAGAGGTGAAAGGAGACACAGGCAAAAGCCCAAAAGACAAGTGAGTAACACGTCTTACCTTGAAGCCGACGGCAACGTCGATAGTAGAACTTGAGCAAAGTAGAACTGATTGTGAGATGAAAACGTGTAAAGAGAACCCGGTCATCGCCATCGTCATCACAGCCAAAAGATGAGCAGTTGGTGACAAGGGCAAAATAGAAACAGAAAACCGAAATAGAAAATAGAAGAGCAGAAGAAGAACAAATAGAACTTGCCTCTTGTGAAGCTCAAGAGGCGGCGGCTTCTTGGTCATCCTTGGGCGAAGCGAAAAACTGCGAGCAAAAAACTGTTTTGAGGTGTGATAATAAAGGTGATGATGATGGATTCAGTTTAGAGATTCTCATCAGTATCAGTATCATTTAGAAGAGAAGAGCAAAAGATCACCGAGAGTATCTTTAACTTTAGCTCTGATAAAGAGATTGATCAATGCTTTCCGAAAACGATGTTTAGGCGCCGAGCTTTCCGAGTCTGCCGCAGTAGCGGCGCTGCAGCCTGCAGGCTCGAAACCAGCTCGTAAAGTACGGGCCGCTGCTTTGTCTGCTGACGATTTTATTTCGGCAGTCAACGACCTTGCGTCATTCGTTCTCTCAACGAGTTGACGACGTTGCAAGGCCTGCAAAAGGCTCTTTCTATTTCTGTTTTGTTGTTGATCTTCAGCTCTCTGAATCTTGGACCCATCTCTTTCACCACCATCCCTAGAAGACGAAGAAGAAGAAAAATGTACCTCCGCTGTTGGTGCGAGAAGCCGACGCAGCTGGACGACCTGAACGAGGACTGCCTGGTGCACCTGCTGGCCACCTTCGCCCAAGGGCGAGATGATGCTGGCCGTCTACAAGAGCTGCTGCCGCTGCGAGCCGTCTGCTCTCGCTGGAACGCCGCCGTGAACCGCATCATCAGAACTTCAGCCCAAGTGAAGAAGATGAAGATGATGAAGTCTCTCAATGATGCCGTTCACCACCCTGGTCGGCTCAATCTCGTAATAGACTTACACACTCTATCTCCTCCGCCTCCTCCTTCTGCTCTGGCAGTTCTCGGTGCCGAGTGGACCAATCAGTATCCGTTTGAAGAGGACTGGTCGTCGTCGTCATCAGAAGAAGAAGAATATGATGAATCTTCGTTCATAATCTGGGATGATTATTATGATGCTGGTGATCTTCCTTTCAAGCAGAACTTTCCCTCCTCGCCAGTTTTCGCCTCAGTTCCTTAGAACAGACATCTATACCATAACACTCACCAGTGCTAAACTCCCGTTTACCTTCTGCTTTCTATCCACCCTCTTTCTCTCCATGGACCAACTACCAGCTACTCCAGTTTTTCTCTACCTAGTTATTTAGTTTCCCTACCCCTGCCACACTTCCTATTGATCAGCGTTGTTTCATATCTTTCTCTTTCCACTTTTGCCTTTATCTCTCGCAAGCTTTCTCTCTCCTTTCTTGAAAGATACTAGTGTAATTTTTAGTAGTAGTAAAGTGTGGCAACAAAAGAATTCGTCTTGTCTTTATTTGAGATTTGTCGATGAGAAGAAGAAGAATGCAAGAAGGAATATCAAACTTCAAGAGCAGAAGATTTCGTCGGTGGGTGTGCTCAATCAAAAAAGAGAGTAAAAACAAACGGTGAAAAAAGCGTCCAAAGGTATCATTTGCGGTCATCCTCGCTGCTGCTGTTGCTGCTGCTGCTCACTAGCTCAATGGTTGTGGTGGGGCCCTGGTTCGGTGCACTGGCCTGGTCGACGGTGGCAGCAGCAGAAGCGGCAGCAACGGCGGCGGATGACTGTGATAGAGATCGCTCAGTTGGTGATAAAGTTGATGTTGATGTTAATGAGGAGATGCTGCCACTGCTGCTGCTGCTGCTGTTGCTGTTCGAAGTCTTTGAAACCGGGATAGACTTGGTGGCCACGAACAAGTTCACTGCTTGAGCAGCAGGTGCAGAAGGCGTTGGCGCTGGAAGAGAAAGTGGGAAAATGAGATGAGATCATCACACCATAGGAAATAAAAGGCTTACCATTCGGCGACCCTTTTTGGTAGCAGCCCATCGACTTGTGGTACTGCAGCTCGCTGCGGTTGAGGAAGACCGTCCGGCAGCCGGTGCAGGCGATGTGAATGGCGGCGCTGTGGGCGAGCATCGCCGCCTCGGTGGCGAAGCGCACCGTGCAGGTGGGCAGTGCGGCGCAGCGCACCCGCAGGTCGCCGTGCGCCTCGTGGTAGTGGGCGCGCAGCAGGTCGGCGCGAAAGCGAAAGGAGCACTCGCTGCAGCGCTTGAACTTCTCCGAGTAGGCCAGCGTTCGGGTCATCAGTGGCTTCGAGTTCAGAGGAGAAGGTGTTGACGGTGGCGATGGTGGTGGTGGTGAAGGTGATCCCATTGACTACGCTCTCCCTCCTCCTCACCGGCGGAGACTTCGCTGGAGCTTCGACGACGCTTCGACGGCGAAGTCTGCGTCCCAGTGCTGACGGTGTTTAGCAGCGAAAGCAGAGTTTGTGTTGACAGTGTTCGGGTTCG
This sequence comes from Tyrophagus putrescentiae, assembly GCA_024499935.1. Classification (NCBI taxonomy): domain Eukaryota; kingdom Metazoa; phylum Arthropoda; class Arachnida; order Sarcoptiformes; family Acaridae; genus Tyrophagus; species Tyrophagus putrescentiae. The sequence goes on from JAMZRA010000008.1 coordinate 6,310,622, forward strand.
TTGCGTCGGTGCCGCTGCTGTTGATTTGACTGCAAACACAATGGGGCGTGGTGGGGCTGGAGTGATTGTTGATGGGACAGCTGAAGAAGTGGAGGAAGAAGAAGAAGTGCTTGGAATTGCTTTGATAGAATTGCTTGTATGGGGTGATTGCTGTTTTTGTTGTTGCTTTGGTCGGAACCTGTTGTCGGGGAAAGAAGCTCGTCTGGTTTGGCTTCTTCCTCTTCTTTAAAACCCTCTTCCTCAATGTCCTCCACGTAATCGAAGTCAGTGATCTCCAGTGATCTTTCCTCCTCAGTGTCGGTGTCCTCGTTCTCCTCACCAGTGCTCTCCTCCTTGTACTCGTACTTGGATGATGATGCAGCACTAGTGCTGCTGCTGTCGTTTCTGTTGTTGTTCGAAATTGTCGATAATGTTGGCGTGATGGTGGTGGTGATGGTGGTGGGCAGTGGGAGTCGTCGAGATTTTGCAGCCGCCTCCTTCAACGACGGTCGACCACGCTTCCTCTTGCCCGTCACCTCTGATATGGGGCGTATTTCTGAGGCGACAGCGACCGAGGCACTTTGACCTCGTCTTCCGCCGCCGAGGTTCATCAGCCGCCGCTGCTCTCGGCGTTCCTCCTTCAGCGCCTGCTTACAGTGTCGCAGCATCTCCTTCTCCGTGGCGCAGCCCTCGCCGCAGTGCAGACAGTTGAAGAGGTGGTAGGTGACGCGAGGCTTTCTGCAAGGATGAAAACGGGATTTAGAATGCTGGATCATTTTAGAAACGATTTAAACACAAGATCAAGCACTTACTCTCGAGTCCTCATTTTGGCGGCTTCTTCGTCGTGTTGGTTTGCTGGTGCTGATGGTGGTAATGATGATGCTGATGATGATGACAGTTGTTGTTGTCGCTCTTCAGCAGCCGTTGACACTGTGATAATCAGAGCAGCCCTGCTCTTCTTGTTGACAACCTTCTCGCTAATGAACTGTCTGTTCTTATCAACCGTGTACAAGTGGAGCGATGCAAGCGAAGCAAACGCGTGAGCACTAACAAACTGAAACGGTTCTGAAGAGGAGAAGAAGCTGGGGCAAAGGGATTTGGAAGCGGCGGCGGCTGCAGCAGCAACAACAGCAGCTCACACTTCAAAAGCGGGCACATGCAACATTGTCGTAGACAGTGTCTCTCCTTTCCCTCTTTCTTTTCTTCTTTTTCTTTGCTTTCTCTCTCACTCAATCAAGACCACTACGACAGCAACAGCCGAAGCGGTAGCAGTGTCCAGTGTTAGCGGTGTGCGCGGTAAAGCTACTGCCCCAGCAGCAGCAGCAGCAGCAGCAGTAGCGCGCCAAAATCCTTTGCTGATTGGCTGTGCTGTCTGGCGGTGGTGGTTGTGGCACCGATTGTGTAACAGTCTGTTAGCGATCTCTCACTCTGTCTAATGAGCTACCAGAGGAAAAAGGGGGAAAGAGAAATGCCTTCAGAGTGTTTTTGCTAATAAAGAGAGAGAGAATCAATTAAAACCACCTGCTTCCCCCTTTCCTGTCTTTAACGACCAGCCACAGGCATTACTAGCAGCGCTACTCTGGCCGCTGCCACTACCACCACACTTCTAGGCCTCAGACACACTGAGAGTAACTGAGAGTGGATTTGGGAAAAAAAGTTGAAAGCTTTGTTGAGGGGAAAAGGAAAACACAGACACAAAGAAAGAAGGGTCGATGACAGCCAGCAGCCGCAGTCTCTCACACAGAGACATCCTGACAAAATTGAAGATTTAGAAAGGGATAACAACAACAAATGACTTTTATTAATCAATAGGACTTTTGTGTGTATAGGAAGAAGAAGAAAAGGTGCACATGAAATGAAAATATATTTCTTTTATGAAACTTATATAGATAGGCAATCAACAAGTGTGTGGTGGGGGCTTGATCAGAAGACTACTGGACTGAAAAATGAGTAAAAGGTGAAAGGAGACAAAAGAATATGGTGGTGTTCACATGATGCTGCACAGCGAGGACATCTCCTCACCGCGGGAGTAGTAGTTTGCCTTCTCCTCCTCCACCGGACCACCGGATGCTTTGCTTGTTGGCGAGTCGTCGGCTTCAACTTTAACTTCGCACGAGGGTGACTTTGGTGATGATGATGAGGGTGATGGAGGTGACTGTGACTGTGAGTCGGATGTTAAAGACAAACTACCTTCCGCCGGATGCTCACTATTCAAAGAAGCGATACTTTGCAGTACTGGACCAGTGTCATCAGGTGTACCAGTACTACTCTGAGCTACCGAGTGGTCAGCATTCTCAGGCTGCTGATCATCCGTGACCACCGTCCTCCTCCATCATTTTATCCTTATTATCATCATCACAGTTCATCATCATCATCACATGACCTCCTTCAACTTTATTATCGTCAGAGCTCTGGTCAGTGGCAGATGCAGACGCAGTTGCAGTACCCGGCGAGTCAACAGAGTCAGTTGACGTTGAAGCTGCGGACAGCAATGATACTGAAGCCGAGGTGGTCGTCTTTGCGAGGTTTATCACTAGACCGCCCCGTTTCAACGGAGGAAGTGGAAGTTGTGGTTCAGTGCTCAACTTACCTGTTGAGTTCTGGTGGTGGTGGTGTTCATCGCTCTCTACGCCCGCTTGAGATGACAGGCTCGTCTCCGATTGCGACAACTGTTGATCATCACTGCAGTTGGTGTCCACTGACGACTGCTCCAGAAGAGGTTCGGATGATGATGAAGACGTTGCAGCGGTGGTGTTTTCCTCTTCTTTTGTCAGCTGGAGCAGCTGTTCGGCAGTCGTGGACGTTGAGGTGTTGGTATTCGCAGAAGAGGTGGTTGAAGTCGAAGTCGCTGCAATGGGAATTTCAAACTCAAAAACCTTTACTTCAATCTCCCGGGGCACTTCCTCCGCCTCCTCATCCATCGCCTCTTCTTTGACGATCACCTGCTCTTCAGTTGTTTCATTCCCCTCTGTCTCCTGCTGTTGATCGTCGGCTGAAGTCAGAACTGCTGCTGAAGTCTCATCCACGTCCATCTTTTCCTCCTCTTCTTTCGCTTGATCAGAGGCAGCAGCAGCAACCTCTTCATCATTATCCGTCGACGAGCGCAGCGAAATGTCCAGCCCAGGAATGAGCACTCGAGAGCGGTGATCAACCACTTCCTCCTCTTCCTCTTCTTCTTTGACTGTCAGAACTGGAAAAAGAAAAAAGGATCATTAGTAAAACTTATTAAATTCCCTTCAAAAATAAAAGCTCAATCAGCCGATCATAAATACTGTTGTCTGCTGCTGCGGTGGTGGTGGAGTTCAGCTGATCCTCACTGATGGCGGTCAGCGAAATGTCCAGCTCCAGGTCGTCCAGCTCTTCGTCCAGTTCTTCGTCCTCATCTTCTTCTTCGTCATCTGCAGCTTCCTCCTCCTCTTTCTGCTGCTGCTCCTGCTTCGCCCGCTCCTTCGCCACCAGATGGTCCTTCAGACAGAGCGGGTGGTAGATCTTTCCCACCACCTCTTGCTCGGGACTTTCTTCAGGATTTTCTTTATCTTCAGTGGCCTTCTCTTCTTTGAATCTGACAGCATTCTCCACCCGCCACTCCTCCTCCTCCTCGCCCCACTTCTGCTCCAGCACCTCCTTGCAGAGGGCGCAGGTAATCTCGGTGATGGAGGAGGACTCGGCGACCACCGTGCACTTGGCGCACTTTGCCGCCACTGCCTCTGCTTCAGCTCCAGCAGTTGTAGCATGGCTGCCATTGACCACCTCCATGAAGGCCTCATACGGCTGAATGCTCTCCCGAAAGCGGCCCCAGTCAAAGGAGGCCAGCGTGGCGAGCAGCGCTCCTGAGGCGGCACTGGAAGCGGCACTGGAGCCAGCGGCGGCCGAGGCGGAGGCGTTGGCGTCGAAGAAGGCGGCGGCCGCAGCCGCCTCCTCCTCCAGGTCGTCATTGACCTCCTTGTAGAGGATCCACAGGTCCAGTGGGTAGTACCAGGCGCGGCGCTGGGCGGCGGCCGCTGTGGAAATAGTCGCCGCTGAAGTAGAAGCGGAGGTGGTGGTGGTCTTCGAGTGGTGACCACCTCTTCGTCCTCCTCGTGATGAAGTACTCGATGAGCTGGTTTCAGTAGAACTGGCGGAAGGCTTCGCCTTCAGCCGTCGATTCTGCCGAAAGTGCCAGTCCAGGTGCCGCGCATATCGACTGCTCTTCTTGCCCTCCTCAGGTCGCAGTGCCTCCTCTCCAAAGCGCAGCGAGCAGTTCGTGCACGGCGTCCCACTGTACAGCTGCTCCACGGGGAAGGCGTGCACCGCCTTCAGCGAGGCCACCTCCAGCGGAAGGTACCGCTTCGGAGGTTGAGGCTTCGAGTGTGCTTGCTGTGGAGCCGTCTGAGCCACCTGCGCCTGCATCGCCGCCAGCTGCGACTGCTTCAGTCGCTGCTGTTGGTAGTAGTGGAGGGCGGCGCGGTAGCGCTGCCGGTCGATGCGTCGCTCCCGTTTCGTCTTCCGCCGCCCGTTCGGGTGGTGCGATGTGGGCACCGGTGGCAGTGGTGGTAGTGGCGGCAGAGGTGGAAATGATGTTTTTGGCTGAATAGGTACTGGTAGTGTTGGCTTGGTGGTGAGCAGAGGAGGAAGAGCCGCCGGAATCATAGGCTGAGGAAGTGGATTGACCACGGGCTCAGCAGGAGTTGTTGAAGTTGCTGCTGAAGCGGCAGCCAGCACAGACGGCGGCGGATTCGAAATCAGCCCCGCCGCCGTCAGCTTCGAGAGCAGACTGTTCAGATCGGGACTTTCCAACGGTTGAGCAGCTGGAGCTTGAGCTTGTGGTGCTTCGAGCTTCACCACCGGAGCAGCCACCACGGTGGAGTTCATCACGGGGAAGGCCACTCCCATCGGCGGCAGCCCCGCCTTCACCCTCGACTCGTCCACCAGTCGGCTCCAGAGGTCGTAGCGGACCTCCTCGCTGAACTGCAGATGCGGCCGGCTGTCCGAGAGGCGAAAGGTGTGGTAGCCGACCGCCTCCCGAGGAAGACGTTAATCGGCTCGCCGCCAAAGGCGATCGTGTAGGCGGCGCCGTTCAGCACCAGCTCCCGCGCCGGCAGCCCCAGCTGAATCGTCTGCTGCAGGTGCGGCGCCCCGCCCACGAAGAAGGCCATCGGCGCCGGGACGCGGCTGAACTCGAGGCAGAGCGTCTGCGCCGAGGGCGTGCCCTCGTCCACGTAGACGTAGGTGGTGGGGCCGGCAAAGTACACCTGTCGGGCTCTAAAACGGAGGGCGCCCAGCTGACCAGCGTGTCAAAGGGCGTGTCCGGGTGGGCCTTCACCACCACCGCCGTCACCTGGTCGAGGTAGAAGAGGCGGGCCAGCTCGGCGTTGATGAAGAGCACCACCGAGCCGTGCGGCTCCGTTAGCAGGGCTTGAACGGGCGTTGAGGATGAGGTGGTAGAAGAGATGGGAACAGGGGCTGAAATGGTGGCCACGGGAAGCGATGGCTGAAGTGGCTGAGGAGGAGGAGGGTAAGGTGTGGGTTGAAAGGTTTCCGGCGGTAGTTGAAGTTGAGGCGCCAGGGGAGCCATAATGGTCGGTGAGAGAGAAGTGGCGGGCGGTGAAGTGGCCAAAGGTTGCTGAAACGCCGGCGGCAGATCACCTTCCGCTTTGACCATTGGAGCAGAAAGGCCAAAGGCAGTTCGGTAGTCGACGTCCATGGCTCCAAAGCCTCCCTCCTCCTCTTCCTCCTTCTTTGAAGTTCGAAGCAAGGGAGGCGGAGTGGGCTGCCGACGCGGTATGTTGAAGGTCATTCGATGCTGAAGGGCTCGCTCTGAGGAGTTTCTTTGGTGGACTGGTGGCGGACTGCGACTTCTCGAGTGCGTTGAGCGCTGATTTCGAAGTTGCGGTGGTGACGCCCGTCGGTGAGAGCGAATGGCCGCCACAATGGCCGAGCCCTCGGCGTTTCGCCCTCCTCCTCCCATCATCGGTTTGATTACTCGTTTGCTGACGGAGACGTGGTGACTGGAGCCGAGCGGTATGACACTGTCCGGGGCGGGGGGCGGTGGCAGAGGCTCGGCAGCGTTGGAAACGCTGCTGCTGCTCTTGCGAACTCTCGGCGAAATGGGCGCTCGTCGATCGTCTCGGCTGGTGCGGCGATTGCCTGGCGATTCGACGGCTGATGATTTGCCGCCTGGTGATCGCTGATGTTGTCCACTAGTTCTGCTTGATGACTGCTGCTGATGATGCGAGTCGGGAGAAGATGCTCGACGACGGGGTTTCTTGCCGTTATCAGAAGGAGAAGCGTTTCGCCCTCGTTTCGCTGCATTGCTGGCGGCTCCGGTGGTGCCGTCGATTCCCTTTCGAGGGCTCACCGTTGTTTGCTGCTGCTGTCGATTGCTGTTGTTGTTGGTACTCGAAGAGACCACCTCTGGTGGAGAGTTTCCAGATGTGGATGTAGTGGAAGCAGTGGCCGAGGCGTTCATCGTCCGCAGCAGCAGGTCATTGTACAGCTGCAGCTCAATCTGCTGATTTCGAACTGCCTGCAGCTGCTGCTCGATCATCTCGCGCGACGGCGGCGCGAGCGTCGAGGCGGCGGTGGTCAGCGCGGCGGCCGCTTTGGAGGCGGCAGAAGCGACCGAGGCCACCGTTCGGGTCAGCTTCGGAATGGGCCACTTGGTGAGAGGGGAGGGCTGAGCGGTAGCTGAAGAGGTACTCGATGTTGATGCAGATGAAGGAGGCAGAACACTTCGATTGCTGCTGCCGCTTCGATTTGGAGCCACCACCGGCCAGCCTGGATCGAGTCGATGTACGGCGACGTCCAGCAAATGCAGCACCTCCGGGTGGAAGACGTCGTTCCAGGTAGTGCGAAGCTTGTGCAGCAGCAGCCTCGTCTTGTCGTCCTTCGCCCGCTCGAAGGTGTGCGTGAAGATTCGGACCAGCTTCCGCTGAAAGAGCGCCACGTAGGCGGAACTCTCGCCGAGGTTCTTGCAGATCGAGTCGATCAGGTAGAGCGTCGGCAGCTTCACCTCCACCGACTGGACGGCGAAGAGGCGCTCCTCGATGCAGTCGGCGATCTCCGCCGCGTAGGAGTCCTTGTAGTCGTCGGCGAGCATCGTCAACATCGTAATCATCGGCTTCGAGTTGATTAGAAGGAGGTCGAGTTCGTGGCGAAAGCCGGCCACCGGGTCGTCCGGATCGTCGTGGTCATTTTCGGCGGCCACCGCCTCTTCAGAGGGATCCTCTGCCTTGCTGGAGGCAGTGGTGGCCATTTTGAAATCCACAATGGAGAAAGTAGAAGTGAGTGGTAAGAGTTGCTATGATTAGGTAGCACAGAATGTTGTTACTGTTGTTTTGGGATCAATCAATCAGAGTCACTCAGAGGTCACCGCTGCCGATGCAGAACCTAAGGAAATGGTATGATGATGAAGAAAGAGGTTGTGGTGGTGATTGTCTTCCTCATTATCACCTGTTTGCTTTGAAAAGAGCCAAAAGTTGAGGTGAAATGGAACCGCAGATAACGAGGAAACAAGCGAAAAAGACGAGGAAAAATCGGCCGCGATCAGACACCAACACAAGTTGTTACACAACACAACAGAAAATGCCTTTTTGCTCGACACGCTCTCTACGAATGCGCCGCCGCCGCAAAAAAAATTCCCCCCCCCTTGCGCGCGCTGTCGTTTTGTTGTCGTTCTGGCGCACTTTTGTTTATTTTTCTCCGCTGATATCTTTTGCCTCTTTTGGACTTTATTCTCCGATTTGATAACGTCCGCTTCGCCATCACAGACTTGGACAGAGAGATGTCCACCACGACGACGAGTCCACCGACCCGATTGAGCGAGGGCGTCATCGAGCAGATGGTGACGGAGAAGCGGGCAACCTGCCCGGCCCGCTGGTCCAGGTGCTCTCCACCAAACCGATGGCCAATGGCCGCCTGCGGGCGGTGATCAGCGACGGCGTCACCACCTGCCAGCACTGCATCTTCCTCTCCACAGAGCGGGGGGGCCAGCCCACCCTTGCCGATCCCTTTGGAGCCGAGGAGGATGGCGATCTCCAGGTGGCGAACTTCAGCGTCGTCCGCCTCGACGACTACAACCTCTCGGAGCTGGCCGACAAGGGCATCACCATCATCATGGTGCCCAAGGTGACCACCGTCCTCGATGGTGAGTAAATTAAGAGTTCTTTTTAGGAAGATGTTTATAATGACTGATTTTCTCCTCCAAGGTGGACAAGTCGGCCGTCGGCTGATGCAAGGTGAGCCCTTCGGCCCGGCCATCGACGACGACGAGGTCGAGCAGGCGGTGTCGCCGGTTAAAAAGAAGCCTCGAAACGGAGAGCCCTCAGCATCCTCAACATCGCCATCAACATCTGCAGCCACCACCAACACCGAAGCTCCTCCACCACAAAATCGCTCTACCTTGACTCGCGAGGAGCTGAATGAGGCCATCGCCCGCCACCAGAACGTCTGCCCGATCTCCATCATCACGCCCTACTACAACGCCTGGGCCATCCGCGGCCTGGTCGCCTGCAAATCGGCCCTGAAGACCTACAACAACCGCAACGGCCCCGGCAAGCTCTTCAGCTTCAACCTGATCGACGACTCCGGCGAGATTCGCATCACCGCCTTCAACAAGGAGGCGGACAAGTTCTTCCACATCGTAAGGAGGGCGAGCCAGTGTACGTCAGCAGGGGCAACGTCAAGCCGGCCAACAAGAAGTACAGCAACGTCAACCACGAATACGAGTTGACGCTGAACGAGGCGACCATCGTCGAGCCGTGCAACTCGGAAGAGCTGGCCAACGGCGGCGCCTCCGTGCCCAAAATCCGCTACAACTTTAAGCCACTGGCGGCGATCGAGTCGGAGCCCGTGGACGCCGTCGTCGACCTCGTCGGCGTCCTCCGCTCCGTCGGCGACGTCGAGAGCTTCGTCAGCAAGCGCACCAGCCGGGAGATCGTCAAACGCGACCTCCTCCTCGTCGACTCCTCACTGGCCGAGGTGAAGGTGACGCTGTTCGGCGAGAAGGCGGTCGCCCTCTCCTCGGCGACGCCGGGCGCCGTGCTCGCCCTGCGCGGCGCCAAGGTGGGCGACTTTGGCGGCGGCCGCAACGTGGCCACCACCTACTCCTCCCTGATCACCCTCTCGCCGGACATTCCCGAGGCCACCCTGCTGCAGTCCTGGTACGCCACCGAGGGCCAGTCGGCCACCTTCAATCCCCTAGGTCGCGAGAACTCCTCCGCTGGAGGAAGTGGTCCAAACTCCCGCTCCGAACACCAGCAGTTCATCTGCCAGATCAGCCCCACCCTCGTGGAGAGCATCACCTCGAGCGGCACCGGCGGCCCCGCCTACTTCAACGTCACCGGCCTGGTGGCCAATACGAACAACCCCGAGAACCACCTGTACCGAAGCTGCCCCGGCGACGGCGGCCGTTGCTCAAAGAAGGTGGAGCCCTCGCCCACCGACGACCGCTACCAGTGCCTGAAGTGCGGCCACAGCGGAACGGGCGACTGGAAGTGGCGCCTGCTGGTCTCGCTGCGCATCGACGACGCCACCGGCCCCCTCTGGGTGACGGTCTTTCAGGAGAACGCGGAGAAGCTTCTGGGTAAGTCGGCGGCGGAGCTGGCTCGGCTTCGATTTTCAGGCGGCGGTGGTGGCGGTGGAGGTGAGTCTGCGGAGACGACCACCTGCGCCTACCGTCGCCTTCTAAACGAGACCGTCAAGCTGAAGGAGTTTACGCTGCGAGTGGGCGTGCGCATCGAGGAGTGGAACGGAGAGCGACGGACCCGGGCCGTCGCCTACAACATCAAACCGGTGGAGGCGGAGCCGGTGAAGCGAAGTCGGCAGCTGCTGGCTGCTATTGAGGCGATGGCTGCTCAGCTTGGTTGAGCTTTTCCATTGAACTACCTTTAATTCAGCTAATTCTCTCTCTAACTAACTAATCAAGTCAAGAACTTTCTTTCTCTCTTCCCTCTTCTCTTTTATTGCTTTTCTCTCTTCACAAGTTTACGTCCCGTTTCTGTACTGTATAAGGTGTATCGAAAATGAATTTTAAAAAATGGCTAGGTTTGGTACAGCTTGTAGCCAAAGACGAGGAACTTGAAGTAGATGAAGGCGTTCTGCAACAAAAAGTCGAACAGTAGATTTAGGGAATGAAATGATTGAAATTACGATTTTTTTTCTACCTTTCCCGAAGACTGATAGGAAATCTTGCCAATCGCCCCAAAGCTAATGCCAAACCGCCGCTGGTCGCTGTGAAACTGCTCGGTGTAGCGGAGCAGCTTCAGCCGGGCGCCCAGCGGCCAGAACCAGAGCATGCGCGGCGTCAGGCGGAGCAGGTGGCGCACGTGCCGGTGCACCAGCAGACTGTACCGGGCGCCGTACCAGTTGGTGAAGAGGAGGAAGAAGCACTGGAAGAGGAAGACCACCAGGACGATGAAGGTCACCTGCGGGGGCCGACGGTTACGCCCACTTCCGGTGCCGGCGCTGCTGGTGGCGCCCACCAGCAGGTACATGAAGAAGATGGCGTTGATGGGCTGGGGAAAGTGAAAACAGTATAAATATTTTTAAGTACTTTTTAAAAGTTTTTACCAAGTTGATGACCATCATGACGAAGGTCATCGAGCCGTAGATACGATTAAAGTCGGCGTTTGCCTGCAGGAAGCTCTCCATCTCCCTGTCCAAAAAGAGGAAAGAGGCGGCGGTGAACTTGGCCGGTGTCAGTCGTTCGACAAACACCTCCTCCAGCAGACAAATTCGAGCCATGGCGCCGAAGAAGAGCACGCCCGCTAGGGTGGCGTCCAGTATGATGATGTAGACGATGTAGTTCACCAGGAGGAAGTTGTTCAGTGCGTTCAGGTTGTAGAAAATGAGTCGGAAGAGAAAGCCTGGGTCCAAAGAGTGGAATTTGTTTTGGAAGATGAAGCTGTTGAGCAGGTGGCGAAGGTACACCTCAACGAAGTAAATGTCTGAGGATTTTTAAAAGCAGATCGATAATTTTTTTTTGTACAATTTTATCAGCAGTAAAAACAGTTAAAACCAAACTTACCAACTGCCAGTAGGCAGACGTTCACCACCGTCTTCACCGCCATTCCCATCATCGCTAGGTTGTCGGCAATTGAGTGGGCGTTCACCTTGTAGCCATAGAGAAGCTCAAAAAGCTTAAATGCCCTGTACCTGAGTCGTATCCTCGGCCGGAGAAAGAGTGCCGTACTTCGGTCTAGCAGGATATCCCGCAGAATGACCGAACAGAGGCCGCTGTTTTTGAAGTACAACACGCCCGTTATCTGCGCCACCAGCAGCAGGTCAAAGGTGCCGAAGAGGTTGAAGTAGGCGGGAAAGTGCTCCATGAAGACGTAGTTGAAGTTGGCTATGTGCGCCTCCGGGGAGAGGCGGTCGTGGAGGAGGTACATCACCAGGTAGTGGACGAACATCAGCAGAAGGTCGTAGTAAATCAGATTCACCAGCAGCCTCGATTTGAAATCAGATTTCTTCCTGATCAGATCGATCAGCCGAAAGTAGTTGGTGTAGTACCTGGTGGTGCCAATAATGCCCAGCTTGCCTAAAAGGAAGATTACTTTTAAGTTAGTTTTTATCACCAGCTGATGAGCTGTTTTTAAAAACTGATTCATTTTTGTATTTTTAAAAATGTAAAAAGATTTTTGTTTGTGAAGTAATTTTTTCTGGGCCAAAAACTGAGAATTTTTTTTATTTAAAAATAACTTTAATTTAAAGTGTAGCGTCCCAGCCACTACACATTTATTTTGCACAAGTTAATTAGCAAAACAGCAACTTTTTTTTAATTGCTAATACAATAAAAGTAAGTTTATTGCGACAGTAATGTTAATGTAGTTGTTTTTAAATGCAGGAAATTATTAAAAACAGAACTTCAACTTACCAAAATGCTTTAACGTTTCAAGTACTGTACGCATTACCACCTTTTACGCTGTTCTCCTCAGCAGTTTGATGACGAAGAAAATTTGACAAATGTAGATGAAGAATATCTGCAAAAAAATAATTTTCTAACTTTTTGTTTTTCTACAAAGTTGCTCCTACTTCAACGAATCCCTCTCTATCAATCTTTGCCAGCGTGCCAATCTTGAAGACCAACCTCTGTCGACTGTGCACCAGCTCGTAATAAGCCATTACTTTCAGCTTATCAGGCAATCGCTTCAGATAAACTGCTGCCAAGTGTAAGTGCCTAGCGGAGGCGTGCAAGCACACACAGACCTCGGAAATGAGGCCACCGCTGTACAGGACAAGAAGGGCCTCTCCCGCCAGGCCGGCCCCTAGAACTAGCCGATTAACCAGGGTGAGGTGATCCCCTCTGTAGAGGAGCATCTGCACGGCGAGAACATTGATGAGGGCGTTGGAGGCGATCACCGAGAAGATCAGATTGTCTATCAGTTGGACCTTGGCGAGGAGGAGGTTTCGCCAGATGGTGCTGTGCAGCAGTCGGTAACGTCTTATCAGGGTGGCGTACGTTTCAAAGTTTTGAATTTTAGAACTTGATTTCTGTAGCTCCTTGTTCAGGTCTGTCAGTTGGCAAAAATAAACAAAACCGGCCAAAACCAATGAAAACGCGCCGTAAACAATGAGCAGGACAGTGACAGAAAAGGTATAGGTAGCCAGTGACACCTCGAAGATCATCTGAATGTACAGAATCGGCGAATAGTTTTGGTATATGAAGATCCGTCCGGAAATGAAAACATGTAATTTATGCCAATCAGCACTATGATCAGCACTAAAGTGATTTAACTGGTTTAGTATGTTTGAAACAACGTTTCAAAGTTGTCTTACCAATAGAGGGAATGATGAAAGTGGCAACTAGCAGCTCAGCAGTAGAGGCAATGAGCGCCGCTTGAATCCGACGTTTTCTTGAAATTCCCGGGTAGTGTGGTAAAATTGGGTGTTTTAGTTTTAGCAAATCTTGATGTTTTCCAAACCAAGCGCGCTTCAAATTGGAAAATAGCTTTTGCAATGAAGAGACACCTTCAAAGAGGATTTCATAATTGAGCTGCACAAAATGATCAGCATTCAGTATGTACAGGTCAGTCATCAGCAGTGTGGCGGATATCTGGTGAACCTTGAACTCCATCAGGTAGTGCAGGTAGGCGGCAAAGAGCATCTCAAAGGACAGCCCAAAGACGATGACCGAGTTGAGCAGGCCAAAGTTGACCTTTGCAGTGTAGAAGTGAGGCTCCCACTGCTGGAGAAGTGTAATCAGCTCAAAGTTGCCCACTTCCTCGCCTTTCAGCGCAAATCCCCAAAACACGAGGCGGACAAAGGTGAAAATGAGATAGGAAAAAGTGATAAGAAAATGAGGTGTCACAGTTTTCCAAGACTGAAGAGGTCGTTTGCCGTATCGATTTCTGGCCATTGAAGTGATGCTCGCCAGAGGACGAAAGTCAAACAGGATAAAATAGATTAGCTTTTTCATCAGGCCCCTAAAGTAGAGATAAACAAAAAAGAACTGTAAAGAAGGTAAAATTTTAGACATTTTTAGCAATTTTGAAAGTTGCAATTTAACTCGTTTTTGTGTCTAGACAGTTTTTACTGGTCTGCTTATGTTTAAAATGTTCATTATGTACAAACTGCATGATACTAAAAAAGCTAGTTTTAAACATTAATCAAATAATAAAATGACAACTGCTGTTTTTACAGGACTTTCTGAATAAAGTCTGTTTTACAGAATAAACAAAAACAAGTTTAGAAAAATGGCTTTTTGGAAAAACGTTGAACAGAGGAAAAATGTGAATTTTTAATCAGCTGTAGCGGCACTGGATGAGCCACTACACAGCATTAAAAATTGTAAAAAAAAACTCAAAGTTTTCTTTAAACTGTACAAATTATCAAAGCAGTTCTTTCACCCACTTGAACTCCTGAACTCATAATTGAAGTTCCACAGTAGTGTTACATTGTTCTTCTAATACAAAAAATGCAAAAAACTGATTTTAAATGTTGTAGTTATTTTTCTGTAATCAACAGAAAGCATTTTTCCGGAACTTGAAACTGTTGAGGTTGCCTACTGAGATCGTCCACTCCGTCCTCTGTCAGTGGCCAATCATCTTCTGAGTAAAATGTGCACAAAAAATAACTATGCGAGTGTGTAAAGATTAGCGCCTGAAATTGCGGTTTTGCTGAAGCAAAGGGGGCGGCAAAGTGAGCCAGGCACTGGCGCATCTGCGGCTTACACTGCCGCAGTTGCTGGAGGACGGGCTCTGGCTCCTTCAGTGTGTACTCCAGTCGCCAGCCACAGTCGGCACAGCTGTAGGCCTTGTCAAGTGTTAAATCTAAAGGAAAAAAGACCACTTCAACATTTTGTGCATTGGGAAAAACTGCAGGGTGAAAGCCAACCAGGTCAGAGTGCTTGAATGTGACATTTCGAAAACATAGGCAAAAATGTTGAACCGACGGCAGCGACGGCAGTGGGGTGGCTGGTGGCGCTACAGTACCATTGTCATCACCACCACCACCTTCCGCTCCGTCATCAATGACACGGCGGTGGAAGTATCTTAAGATGAGGTACTTCAGCTGACGCAGGTTGGTTAGCCGGGCCAGTGTGCTCGACAGCGAAGGCATGTTAAAGGCTTCCAGGACGAGGCGTATCAGGTTACTGAAGGAATGAGAAAAGTGCCTCAGCTCGTTTAAAGAGTAAACACTATAGTGGAGGGAAAAAAAGTGGGCAGCTGCATCAGGTGAAAGAGATGGGTGCGATTTGCGAAGCACCTTCATGTTGATCCGCATCAGATCACGGTGCCCTCTAGCCTTCAAGTGAGGCTCCCAGCGGTGAAGGAGATTGGCACTCGAACAATCAATATAAAACTCCAGATTTTTAAGCGAGCGCAACAGTGGAAGGTCAAAGGAGGGAAAGGCCAGCCGTTCTGAGTCATTATCAATCAGCGATAGGCGTTCCAGTTTGGAGAGGCTGTTGATGCTGGCGACCAGCTGAGGAAAGTGGTCCTGAAAGGCCTGGCTGTTGTCTGCTTTAAAAACGAGGAAAAGTGTGGTCAGATTGTCGGCCATGGCGGAGATGAGCACTGGGAGGTGGGCGAAAGAGGAGTCCTCAGTTGTCTCCTCTTCACCGGAGGAAAGGAGCGGCTCATCCACCAGCACGGTCAGCGTTTGGAGGCGAGGAAAGGTGGCGATGAGAAAGGAGGTCACCTGCTCAGTCAGCTGGTCGAAGTTCAGTTTTGGGCTATCGTTCACAGCGTTCTCTACGGCGTGGTCAAGAAAAAATTTTCTTTTTATGCCGTCTATAAAATCTGCCCACTCATTGTTAAGGCCGATCTGCAGGGTGAGCTCCCGTTGTGTGGAGCACTGCTGTGCCACCGCCTCCGCCCACTGCCGGTTCACTTGGCGAGCCGTCTGCAGACGTTGGTAGAGTGGAATCTGCGCCAGGATGTGGTGAAGGACGTCGATGTGAATTATGTCGCTCAGCTGTGCATTGCTCACTGGTTGAAGCCGAAATAAGCACAACAACCGTTGGTACAGTTTGTAGACCAAGCCGATGCAGATGGAGGCGGAGGTGCTGAAAAGGGAGGAGAGGTAGATAAGCATAATGAGGTGATAGAGTAAAGATATGAGAACAATTTGAAAAGTTGAAACATTTAATTTGAAATGTGCTTTGAATTTAGAGAAGACAGGACACTGAGACCACGTGGCTGGGGCCTTACACAACTTTTCCAGTCGGGTGACTACAGGCCCTCCTGGGATTGCAGTTTTCTAGTCAAACCAGTTCTAGCTATATCCACACTGTTCCACTATACTGTTTCGACAGTTTTTTCAGAGCAGCAGCAACAGAATAAAAAGTGAAGATTCTCTTGAGATTCTAAAGAATTCAACTAATTCATCAGTTCACTTAGTTACTACTTTTCTTATCAAGCAGCACATTTTTTAACTCATTTCCAGCTTTAATTCAGCAATTGTAGACTCGCAAACTCGTTGTGCCTCGAGTCATCGTTTTTAGCCAATCAATCAAATGACACCTGGTAATGATTAGCAATTTCAAAAACAAAATAAACGCTAAAATAATTTTTTAAATGAAACAAACGTTTGTAGCACAATGAGACACTAAAATCCTCGTATTGTTTATTTAATAATCAACTGAAAGCATTTTTCCGGAACTTGAAACTGTTGCCCTCTAAGTTCGTCTCCGTCCTCGTCGCTGTCGTTCACCTTCGTCGATGGCCAATCATCTTCAGAGTCAAATCTACACAAAAATCTACTAGAATAGTCTGTGTGAATTTCCGCCTTAAATATAGGTTTTGTGGTGGCAAAGGGGGCGGCAAAGTGTGCCAGGCACTGGCGCATTTGCGGCTGAAACTGCCGCAGTTGATCAACAACGGGCTCTGGCTCTTCCGATTCAAACTCCAGTCGCCAGCCACAGTCGGCACATCCAGTGGCCTTGTCAATTGAATCCGGCCGATTGGTGACATCGCCGGGAAAGAAGGTCACTGAAACAATGTATGCATTGGGAAAGACTGATGGGTGAAAGCCGGCAAGGTCAGAGTGCTTGAATGTGCTGCTTTGAAACCATAAACAAAAAACCTGTACAGATGGCAGCGACGGTAGTAGTGGCATTGCTGGCGCTGCTGCATTGCCAGCATCATCGTCATCATCATCCTCACCACCACCGCCTTCCGCTCCTTCAATGACACGGCGGCGGTGGTGGGGGAGGTATTCTAAGATGAGGTGCTTCAGCTGACGCAGGCTGGTCAGCGGGGAAAGCGTGCTCGACAGCGAAGGCACGTTGAAGGTTACCAGAAAGAGGTATGTCAGGTTACTGAAGGAATGAGAGAAGTGCCTTAGCTCGTCTAAAGAGTGAACACCATAGTGAAGAGAATAAAAGTGGGCAGCTGCATCAGGTGACAGAAATGGCGGCGAATTGCAAAACACCTTCATGGTGATGCGCATCAGATCACGGTGCCCCCCCTTTCGAGCCTTCAAGTGGGGCTCCCAGCGGTGAAGGAGGTCGGCGCTGAAGCATTGAACATAAAACTCCAGCGTCTTAAGCGAACGCAGCAGCGGAAGGTCAAACGAAGGAACGATCAGCTCTGTTGAGTAATTATCAATCAAAGAAAGGTATTGCAGTTTTGAAAGGCTGTTGATGCTGGTGACAAGCTGATGAAAGTGGGCCAGAAAGGCTTGAGTGTTTTCTGTTTTAAAAACCAAGAAAAGTGTGGTTAGATTGTCGGCCATGGCGGAGATGAGCACTGGGAGGTGGGCAAAAGAAGAGGAGTTCTGATCCTGCGTCTCTTCACTGGAAAACGGCTCATCCACCAGCACTGACAGCGTTTGGAGGCGAGGAAAGGTGGAGATGAGAAAGGAGGTCATCTCTCCGGTCAGCTGGTCGACGTTTAGCTTTGGACTGCCGTTCACAACGTCGACCACGGCGTCGCTAAGAAAAATTTGTTTTTTTAGAAAATCCGTCCACTCATTGCTGGGGCCGATCTGCAGAGCGAGTGCCCGCTGTGTGGAGCATTGCTGTGCCACCGCCTTCGCCCACTGCCGGTTCACTTGGCGAGCTGTCTGCAGACGTTGGTAGAGTGGAATCTGCGCCAGGATGTGGTGAAGGACGTCGATGTGAAGTTCAGTCCGCTTTGTGTTGCTCGCTTGTTCAGGTTGAAATAAGCACAACAACCGTTGGTACAGTTTGCAGACAGAACCGATGCCGATGTAGGCGGAGGTGCTGAGAAGGGAGGAAAGGTGGCTGAGCATGATGAGGTGATTAGAATAAAGATGGGAAGGTGAAAATTGAAAAACGTAATTCAAAGTGTGTTTTGAATTTGGAGAAGACAGGCAGGATACTGAGACCACGTGGATTGGGCTAACACTTTTTCAGTCGAGCCACAAGAGCCTCCAGGGGCTTCGTTTTTCTAGTCAAACCAGTTCTAGCTATATCCACACTGCTCCACTGTGCTATTTCGATAGGTTTGCAAATCAGCAGCAGCAACAGCAGAACAAGTGAGGATTCTCCTGGGACCCTAAAGAAATCAGTTGATTTAACAGTTCACCTAGTCACTAATATCTTTAATTTTTTTCACTTTGAGCCAGCTATCAGCTGTGACTGTAATGCTTGCGAACAATTTTGCTGACGTAGAAGATGTAGCTGGTGTAGAGGAAAAGTGAGCTGATAAAGTGCTCCCGGTCTATTCGCATAAAGCTGCCCACTGAGAAGCAGAACCGGTTGGTGGTGTGCACTACCTCGTAGTAGGCGGCCATCTTCAGCTTATCAGACAATCGCTTCCTCAGATAAACTGCCGCCAAGTGCAGATAACGAGAGGAGGCGTAGAGGCTGGTCGTCAGCTGAAGCATCATCCGCCCGCCGAAGAGCACAAAGACGCCCTCGCCGAAGAGGATCACCCGAAGGAGGAGGCGGTCCAGCGGAGCCAGGTTCCGCTCAAACAGCAGCCGACCGGCGGAAAAGACGTTTAGCTGAAGATTACAAAGTACAATCACCAGCATGGTGCTGTCCACGAATTGCACCTTGGCGCGGTACAGGCTGGTGAGGATGGAGTGGTGCAGTCGGCGAAAGCGTTCAATCAGAGCAGCGTAAGAAGTGGTTGAGACTGAAACTTTACTTTGAAGTTGTTTTTTTCTTTGCCTGTTGTTCGCACGACGCAGCTTGCCATTCACCTCCGCCAGCTGTCGGCTGTGAAGGAAGAAGCCTACGAGGAAGATGAAGGAGCCAAAGAGCAGGAAAAAGGTGGAGAGGGCAAAACCCCAGACAAAGAAGGCGGTGTCCAGTGCCAGGCGAAGGTAAGTCAGCAAGGAGTGCCATTGCTGGAAGAAGAAGTCACGGCTTTGGCGTTTGCCGAAGAAGAACTGCGCAAAAATGAGGCAGCATGTGAGGGCTAAATGAGATAAGGAATCTAATTGATAAAAAATGCATATTTTAATGAATGATTTTATCTCACCTATACTAGGACAAACAACAAAGGTGGCGTGTAGCTCAAGGCAGGTCGCCATCAGGGCCGCCTGCACTCGAACATGTCGGCTGACGTAGGGAAAGTTCTTTAGCGAGGAGTGTTGAAGTTTAATCCACCTGTCATCTTTACCGGTCCAAATCTGCCTCCATTTGCTCTGAAAATGTGAGCTTGACGAGGAAGAGGACGAAGAGCCAGCGCAGAAAAGTCTGCCAAAGAGCAGGCGAAAGTTGAGGGCAAGGAAGCGGTCAGTGTTGTAGTGGAACAGATCGGCCAGCTCTCGCGTGGCGCTGATTGTCGCCACCTTCACGTCCAGCAGGTACCTCAGGTAGAGGACGTACAGCGGAAGTGGGGCGACGCAGAAGGCGGTGGTGGAGTTGATCAGCTCAAAGGCGACTGTGGTTTGCCAGAAAAAGGGCTCCCACTGTTGAAGCATTTCCGCTCCGGGCAAACCTCTTCGCAGCGCCTCTCCGAAAAGAGCAATTCGAGCGGCGTAGACCAGTAGATAGGAGTACAGTGCCAGTTGATAAACCTGAAAACGGGTTTTCTGACCGTATTGACGGCTCGCTGATACGGTGAACCTCGCCAGTGGACGACAGAGGTCAAAGTAGTAGATGAACAGCTCTAAAATTAAATTTTTATGCATGTTTCTACTTTTGAACACCAAACAAATCAACAAGATTTTTTTTAGTAAATACAATGTTGTTAATTTGTTTTCAAGTTGTAGACCATTGAAATAAACTCGTATAAACTGGATTTTTGCTTGTTTATATTGTCAGCAAAATGATGAATTAGTAATGCCAGTATAAAATAAAGAAAAAGACTTATTTACATATTTTTACTTCAGTAGGTACAGGCAAAACTAATGAGTTTGTTGACTCATTAAAAACTATAAATTTTTAATCAACACTTTTTGCTTAAAAAGTAACAAATGACGTAAAACTTTTAAACTTGTCATTAGAGGTTTGTGCACTTATTCGTCCAAAAGTTGAACCAATGGCTTTTTGCGGTTTAGAGGAGCAATTGTTTTATTTTTTTCTTCGATTAAAATGTTTTTAGTCATTGCTCACACGGCATGTTTTCGCACCATCTTACTAACGTAGAAAACGTAACTGGTATAAAGAATCAGATAATTGAAAAAGTGCTTCTTCCGAATCTCAAAGAGACTGCCAATGCTGAAACAGAGCTTTTTCGAGCTGTGCATCACCTCGTAGTAGGCCATCATCTTCAACTTGTCCGGCAGGCGGCCAAAGCCCACCATAAAGATGGTCGCCCTGTGGAGGTACCGCCCGCTGCCGTAGAGGGCATTGGTGAAGTTGGCCATCATCGTGGCACCAACCACGCAGATGAGCAGCTCTACACCGATGGCGAAGATCACCACCAGCCGCTCTATCAGCTTCAGTTCCCTGTTGAAGAGGAACATGCTGACCAAAAAGACATTTGCTGTGGCATTGCAGACCACCAGCACCAGCAGCCCTCGGTCCACTAGTTGGACCTTGCAGAGGTAGATGTTCCGCCAGATGACGCTGTGCAGCACCCGGTACCGGCGAATGAGGGCGGCGTAGGCGGGGGGCGTCATCTGCCAACGACTGGCCCGGTACAGGCCCATCTGTAGCTGAGAAGCCAACTCCACCAGCTGCCGCTCGTAGACAAACTTGATGAGGAAGGCGGCGGCCATTGCCCAAAAGAGGAAGGTGACGGTGACGAAGACGCCGTAGAAGGTGAGGGCACCCTCGACCACCAGGCGAAGCCACACCACCGGGGGGAGCCGCTGAAAGAGGAAACCGGTGCGGGGGTGAAAGAGAATCGGCAGGGTGAGCGACAGGCCGACAATTGCTACGAGGAACAACTTTTTTGTTAGTGTTTTTGAAAGCAAAACAAAAAAATCACTTTTTTGGCTTACAAATTCCAGCCACTGCAGCAAGAGTGGCGTACTCAAGATTCAGCGCCACAATGGCCGCTTTCACTCTGACGCGCTTTGAAAGCCCCGGAAAGTAGGGCAACGCCAGCGCTTCAAAGCGGAACGACTGATCGTACGAGCCCCGCCAAATGTCCCCGTAGTAGGTGATGGACGCCCTGGCCAGCTCTAGAAGACGTGTCTTGCCGAAGTACGGCACCAGGAAGGCGTTGTTCACCAGCAGCCGCCGGCAGTTGACCACGAAGAGGTCGCTGACGAGGGGCGTCGCGTCGATTCGGTGCACTCGAAAGTCGAACAGGTAGTGGCAGTAGGCGGAGAAGAGGGGCAGTGCCGCCATGCAGAGGATGAAGTTGCCGTTGAGGATGGGGAAGTTCTGCGCGGCCAGCCACATGATTGGCTCCCATTCCTGGGCCCACTTTGTGTCGCCCTCCTTCAGCGCCTGCCCAAAGAAAATGGCTCTAGGGGCGGTGGTGATGAGCAGTCCGTAGAGGACGGTCTGCCAGGCGGCGATCCGCTGAGGGGGGCGGCCTTTCCGGTACCGATGCTGGGCGACTCGGGCAATGGTCGCTATCAGGCGGCAGTGATTGAAAGAAAGTGAAGAAGGCGCTCCATTCTTTACAAAGTTGAAAACTTTTGTTTTACTCAACTTTTGTAAAATAAAACAAACATTTTTATGACGGTTGACTTGAAAGAATTTAAAAGTAATTTGGCCGTTGAATAGAGTCGCCGACATGTTGAAACATGTTAAAAAATGACTTTTTTAACATACAACAAGATAATTAGTTTTTGTAAATTAGTGAACCACCATTACTTTTATTGCCGTTGTCGTTTCTAATGAAAATTTAAACAATTTCTTTTGTAAATGCAAAAAAACAATTGACAAAACAAATGTTTGACAATTTGTTAGTCAATGGTGAAGCAACAGCCCACAAACGACTGTCCCCTACTTGCCACCAGAATGAAATGGCGGCAGTTTTCCCCATTATTTTCAAAATCATAAATAAAAAAGTTTCGAGTCGATTGAGCGAAACCAATAAAAAAATAAGTTTAGCAAAGGTGATAAAAACCGTATTCTTTTATTATCTGTTTCAAAACTGCATTTTTTGTTTGTTTTTTATCATTTAATTAAAACACTTTCCGCTATTGTCTTTTCTCTAGCGGCATTCTTCCGCACCATCTTGCTGACGTAGAAGACGTAACCGGTGTAGAGGAAAACGTAGTTGAGAAAGAGCTCCTTTCGAAGCTCAAAGAGGCTGCCAATGCTGAAGCACAGTCGACTGGTACTGTGCACCACCTCGTAGTACGACATCAGCTTCAGCTTGTCAGGCAGACGGCTGGGGCCCACCACAAAGATGGTCGCCCGGTGCAGGTACCGCCCACTGCCGTAGAGGACGGCGGAAAAGTTGGCCATGAGGACTGCACCGCCGGCGCAGATGACCGTTTCGACGAGGATGGCGAAAATGGCCACCAGCTGCTCCATCAGATCTACCTCGTAGAAGAGGAACATGCTCACCAAAAATACGTTCAAGCTGGCATTGCAAATTACTAAAACTAGCAGGCCATTGTCTACCAGTTGGACCTTGCAGAGGTAGATGCTCCGCCAGATGGCGCAGTGCAGCACCCGGTACCGGCGAAGCAGGGCGGCGTAGGCGGTGGGCGTCATCTGCCAGCGAGCTGCCCAGTAGAGGCCCATCTGCAGCTGAGCTCCCAGCTCTTTCAGTTGCCGTTCATAAACAAACTTGATGAGGAAAGCGCAGGCCATGCCCCAAAAGAGAAAGGTGATGGTGACCAGGAGGCCGTAGGCCGTCATGACACCTTCAAAAGCCAAACGAAAATAAACAATGAATGGGTAGGCTTGAAAGATGAAACCGGTGCTGGGGTGAAAAAGGTATTGCAGGCAGAGCACTCCTGCGATGGTTGCTGAAAAATAACAGAAGAAAATTAAAATACTTTCAAGTACAAACTTTAAGTTTCCTTACTAATAACCATCATCATGACAACGGTAGCGTACTCGAGAAGCAGTGCTACAATGGAAGCCTTTATTCTCACGCGTTTTGAAAGTCCCGGAAAGTAAGGCAGCGTCAGCGAGTCAAGGTGAAAACTTTGATCGTGTACGCCTCTCCAAATGTCCAAATAAAGTGCCCCCGTCGACCTTGCC
This sequence comes from Tyrophagus putrescentiae, assembly GCA_024499935.1. Classification (NCBI taxonomy): domain Eukaryota; kingdom Metazoa; phylum Arthropoda; class Arachnida; order Sarcoptiformes; family Acaridae; genus Tyrophagus; species Tyrophagus putrescentiae. The sequence goes on from JAMZRA010000008.1 coordinate 6,333,561, forward strand.
GATTCTAAAGGCCTGACCAGCGTAAAGTGCGGCAGAAGAAAGAGATTGCCAACCAGCAGTCGCCGGCAGTTGACCACAAAAAGGTCATTGACCATGGGCGCCGCGTAGATTCGATGCACGCGAAAGTCAAACAGGTAGTGGAAGTAGGTGGCAAAGAGTGGCAGCGCGGCCATGCACAGGACAAAGTTGCCGTTGAGCATGGCAAAGTTCCGAGAGGCGTGCCACATGACCGGCTCCCAAAGTTGGGCCCACTCTTCGTCGCCCCTCTTCAGCGCCTGTCCAAAGAAAACGGTTCTGGGAACCGAGGCAATGAGGTGCCCGTAGAGGACGTACTGCCAGGCGGCCATCTTTTTGGGTTGCCGGTGGTAACGGTGCTCGACTATTCGGGCTAACTTTGATATCAGACGACAGTGGTCAAAGAGAAAGTGAAGAAAACGGTCCATTTTACAGAATTGGAATGTTTCTAGAATTTCTCAAGTCGTCAAAGTGTTGAAAGTTTTGTTGGGCAAAATTTTTGACAAAAATTATAAATGTTTTTATTTCGCACTGTTCGCAATAAAGTGACAAGCTAATTAGTCTTTTTGCTAGTAGGTAGGTGCACTTTTTTGTTGATTCCTCTACAGGCAAAAATGGCACAAAGTCATTTTTTATTCAAAAAACAGCAAAAAAAATTAAAAAGTGTTTAGGTTACAAACAAAAAGTACAGCAGTTGTTCATTTCTCAATTTAAAAACTTAAATTACAGCTAAGAACCATTATAATTTTGTTTCTTTCATGCACAACTTTACAGCTACACCAAAAAGGCTCTATTCTTTAGCGGAACTCTTGCGCACCAGTTTACTGACGTACAACACGTAGCCTGTGTACATGAAGGCGTAGCTGAGGAAGGCCTCCTTCTCGATCTTGAAAAGGCTGCCAATGCTGAAGCACAGTCGATTGGAGCTGCTGTGCACCACCTCGTAGTACGCCATCATCTTCACCTTGTCAGGCAGGCGGCTGGGCCCCACTAGAACAGTGTCGTCCGGTGGAGGTACCGCGCCGAGGTGTACAGCATGGCGGCAAAGTTGGCGAACATTGTCCCGCCACTGAGCCCAGGGCGGTCTGAAAGGTGAAACCAAAGATGGCCACGGCCTTCTCCGTCAGCGGCAGCCTCCGCTGAAACAGTATCTGACTAACCAAAAAAACGTTAAGCGAGACGTTCGTAAGCAGCAGCACCAGCATGCAACTGTCCACCAGCTGCACCTTCAGCAGGTGAACATTCCGCCAGATGGTGCTGTGCTGCCGCCGGTAACGCTCTACGTGGACGGCGTACATGGAGGGCGTCATCTCCCAGTGGCTGACCTTGGCCAGCGAGGCCTGCAGCTGCTCGCCCAGCTCTTTCAGCTGGTGCTTGTAGATGAATTTGATTAGATAAATGGACAGTGTGCCGTAGAAGACGAGAAAGATGGCCACCACGGTGCCGTACACCAGGGTGAAGGTTTCCACGACAAAGCGGAAGTACACTATGAGGGAGTGGCGTTGGAAAAAGAAACCATTCGGTCCAAAAAGGAACTGCACACAGAGAACACCGCCGGCGATTACTGTTGAAAATATTTAAAAAACTAACTTAAAAACTGTTTTAAAATCTTACCAACTCCTGCCATCATGACCACAGAGAGGAACTCAAAAAGAAGCGCCAGAAGGGCAGCCTGAACGCGAATTCGCTTTGAAAGTCCCGGAAAGTGTTCCAAAGTCAACGCTTCAAGGTATATTGTCTTATCGTGGACGCCGGCCCACACTGCCCTAAAGTTCTGCACTGTAATTTTGAGCGACTGCCACAGACTGCCCAACCGGAAGCGGGGCATCATCAACTGCGGGTTTCTTTTCAGCAACCCTCGACAGTTGACCACAAAAAGATCGGCCACTTGGAGGGCGGCGTAGATGCGGCGCACCTTAAAATCGTAGACGTACTGAATATAGAGAGCGTACACCGGAAGCAAGGCGGCGCACAGCATTAGATTGCCGCTGAGAATGGAGAAGGTGCTGACAGAGTGGAAGGTGATTGGCTCCCAGGTTTCCAGGGCTTCCATTTTGCCCCTCTTCAGCGCCACGCCCACAAATAGGAAGCGCGGCACTGACGTGACCAGCAGTCCATAGAAGAGGTACTGCCAGAGGGACAGTCTTTTGGGCGGTGGTTGACCGTAGCGAGCCTTCCCAGCACGGGCAATGGCAGCCAGCGGGCGGAAGTGGTTGAAGAGAAGGTGAAGTAATCGGTCCATGCAGTGTTTTTGAAGAGTGATTTGGATAATTTTGTGCTCTAAAAAGTTTGTGGGAAAGAGCACAACTGCACAGACAACAAAGCAATTAAACTGGTTTATTAACAACGATTTTCTACTCAGTTGTTGTTGTTTTTATCTTATACTTTCATGTGAATTTTTAATAGGCAAGTCACTATTTGTGAAAGCAGTTTTATGTTAATTATTGCCAGGAAAGCACTATCATTTGCGATAGCAACAATTTTTGTCTACAACGCTCTGAATTTTGAGTATTTTTAAAAACAGTAAAACATTTTGCAACTTTTCTAATTTAGGCAGTTAAAATTACAAAAAAAAATAAAAAGTTCATTGACTATCAGCAGCAGCGGCAGCCTTAATTGTCTGCTCCAAAGCAGCATTCTTCTTCACCAGTTTACTGACGTAGAAGATGTAGCCAGTGTACATGAAAACGTAGTTGAGGAAGAGCTCTTTATCAATGCGAAAAAGGCTGCCAATGCTGAAGGTGAGCCTGTTGGTGCTGTGCACCATCTCGTAGTACGACATCATCTTCAGCTTATCAGGCAGTCGGCTGGGCCCTACCAGGAACAGCGTCGTCCGGTGGAGGTACCGGGCTGAGGTATAGAGCATGGCGGCAAAGTTGGCGAACAGAGTCCAGCCGCTGAGGCCCACCGCGGTCTCCGCGAAGATGGTAAAACCAAAGACCATCTTCTCAATCAGCGCCAGTTTTCGTTGAAAGAGCAGCTGACTAATGAGAAATACGTTGGTGAAGACGTTGCTGGTGACCAGGACGAGCAGCGCCGTGTCCACCAGCTGCACCTTCAGCAGGTAGACGTTCCGCCAGATGGTGCTGTGCAACCGCCGGTAACGCTCTACGTGGACGGCGTAGGCGGAGGGCGTCATCGCCCAGCGACTGACCTTGGCCAACGACGCCTGCAGCTGCTCGCCCAGCTCCCTCAGCTGGTGTTTGTAGATGAACTTGAGCAGGCTGATGGCGGTGACGCCGTAGAAGACGAAGAAAACGGTGGTCATTGTGCCGTACGAAAGAATGATGCTTTCAAGTACAAAGCGGAAGTAGACGACCAGTGAATGTCGCTGGAGTAGAAAGCCATCTCTACCAAAGCAGTACTGAATGCCAAGAACGCCGCACACAATTACTGTTGAAGTGATAAAAAGACGATTTAGCTATCACCAAAACACACCTATCAACGAAACATTGTGCTTACCAACGAGCTCCATCATGATCACGGTGAAGTACTCGAGGAACAGCGCCAACAGGGCCGCCTGAAAGCGAACTCGCTTCGACAGCCCTGGAAAGTGCTCCAAAGTTAGGGCTTCCAGGTAAGCTCGTTTATCGTGTTTTCCTTTCCACGTTTCCCACATCGTCACCACCGTGCCCTTAACCGATGCATAAGGGTTGCCCAACCGGAAACGGGGCATCAGCTCAGGGTTGCGTTTTAGTAGATTTCGACAGTTATCCACAAAAAGGTCATAGGCCAAAAGAGCCGCACTGATGCGGTACACCTTAAAGTCGTACAGGTACTGAAAGTAGGCGGCAAAGGCGGGCAACAGCGCCAGGCAGAGCATCAGATTGCCGGTTAAGATGGAGAAGTGCTGGCTGGCGTAGAAGATGATGGGCTCCCAGTCCTGCAGGACCTGGTTCTGGTCGCCCCGCTTCAGCGCCACGCCGATGAAGATGAAGCGCGGAATGGCTCCGAGGAGGAATCCGTAGAGGAAGTACTGCCAGGCGGCCATTCGGGCTCGAGGCGGGTGACCGTAGCGGCGCTGTCCGGCTCGGGCAGTCGCCGCAAGTGGTCGGAAGTAGTTGAAGAGCAGGTTCAGTGAGCGGTCCATTTGAGTTTGTTACTTTTGTGTGTTTTTGGCGGACACAACAAAAATGGGGCAAAACGAGCTAGCGAATTGAGTGCACTTCTCCCGCCACTCATTTAGTCGCCCGATTTGAGCATTTTTTTCTACTGCTACAAAACTTTTTTTTGTTCATTTTTGAATATTAAATTTAGTACAGTGCTGTGTTTGTTTGTTTGTGTGGTAGTAATTAGAAAGTGTTGGAAAGTAGAGGGGCGGAAAAGACGCAAATACTCTTTTTTGTCATAGCAACTATGCAACGGTTTTTAACTTGCAATTTATTTTTATATTTTTTACTGAACTGTGGTAATTGCATTTGAGTTGTTGTTTAGCAAAATGGGAATAGGGTGCATTCTGTGCACTCTTGTACGATAAATGTTTTTACCGCTAAAAAGGCATAAAAGTTTGAGCATTTTCTTGTTGAAAAAAAATTTAGTAAAATTCATTATTTGTGCCTTCATTAACTGACTAACTAATGACCCACATCAGCAAAGTTGGCACTACTCTGCATTCTTTGTTGCCGAACGGAGAGGGGCGTTAGCACCCAATAGCCAAGACAGAGGCCTAAAATGACGGAAATGATAAAGTACACCTGATAGGTCATCGCCACTAGCATCAAGTAGTAGGAGAGGACGTACTGAAGGGCGTGCAGAGCTGTCTGCAGCAAATGTCTTCTATTTAGAAGGTACTTTCTGCATGTTGAAAGGTCAAAGGTCAGTTAAAATTAATAGCAAGCCGGAGTGCAAACGTTACGTGTATTTAGCCTCATCGGCGATGCAGGACTGTGTCTGCTTTGAGCGCACCACCGTGCGCAGGTAGAGAACGCCCTCAAGGGCGACGCCCATCAGCACCAGGGCAAAGCAGGTATACGTCATTTCTGAAGAGAGCATTGTTGTTGTTGTTTTTAGTAGTGGTCAAAAGGGAAACGATGTTTGGTGCAGTCAATCAATCTGAAGAAAACACTCACCCAAAGTGGTTGTCGGTTTCCAGAACTGGAAGAGGACGTAGTCCAGGCCGATGTCAAAATGGAGGTACATCTTCATCATCATCATCTTGATTTGTGGATAGAAGTGCTGAAACTGTTGTTGAAGACCACTTGTTGATGTCACTTTTTCAACTGATGTTGATGTGAACGCTAAAGAGCGGTAAGTGAACTTTTCTGGAGATTTGCTTTCTATCTGTGTTTTGATGCTGCTTCTGCTGATGCTGGTGCGTACGAGTTTTTGCAATGTGTAAGTGAATGTGCTGTTGCTATGTTTCACTGCTGCTTCTGCACGGTGTTTGTTTGTTTTCTGGCTCAGTTGTCATCTCCCTCTCTCTCTCTCTTTCACTCTCAATCACAACTTTTGTTGTGTCCTTTCATTTTTGCTCACTCAACGCAACCAGCCTGCATGCCTTGATACGCCTCACTCAATTTCTCATTTTCTCTTTTTATCATATCATTTTTCATCGCTATCAAATTGATTCGATAAACAGCGCAGCAGCAGGACTGGCACAAGCAGATAATGATGGCACCAATGAGTGGAGCACTGCCACTCATTGAAGCAGTAACCAATTGATGATTTTTATGAGATTCAACAATTTAAAGCAATTTTTTTGTTTTGTTTAGTGATTGGGAAAAATGTGGTTCCTCATTGTTATCAACAGCAACAATGCCACTTTTTTCCATAACAGTTCTAAAATAACAAGAAATAGAACTTTTGTCAAAACATAAAAAGAACAGTAAGAGTTGTTCATTTATTTTTTTTGCTGCTCATTTAGTCAAGTCATTTCCGGCAAAATGACTTCTCTATCTGCGGTGAAAATGGAACCTCTTCAGTTCAAAAATCAGTTTAATGGTGAAGCGGTTCTCTTTCCGGGTACGTTTTGACTAGTTTTGTTCTTAAACCCTGAATATTCTTGACAACTTTGACAACCTCTTTCCTTCTACTTCTAGGCCCGTACAATCTGAACGAACAGAGTTTCAGTATGACGCTGACAAACCCAAATCCGTTTCCAGTCGCCTTCAGCGTTTCGGCGCCACTCTTCCGTGAGATCTTCAGCATCAGCCCATCAGAAGGAGTTGTGGGCGGCGGCGGTGGTCAGTTGAAGCCTATCACCTTCAAAATGAAGGCCATCTGTGATAAACTGGCCAAGCCGACAATGCACTGCCTCGTTGAGGAGGACTGCTACTACCGCGTGCAAATGATTCGCGCGGAACTGCTGTCATCCAATGAGCCCGTAAGTGCTCTTTTTTAAACGGTGGAAACTGTTCTCAAGTTTGCACTTATATTTTGGAACCCTTTTTAGAAGCAAATCCGACTTCAGATAAAGGGCGAACAGAAGGAAAACCTGCTCACCTTTTACCTTTTCCCCTTTTTCAACAAGGCAGAGTTTGCTAAGGCACTCACAATTCGACGATCTGCAGTGCCACCGCTGGACACGCAGTCACGCGAGGAGTACCTTTTTATCCATGGGAAGGGCAGTGAACAGGTGAGCAAGGGCACCAAGATGGAAGGCCTCTGCCTTGAGAAGCGGAAGAAGCAGGCAGTGTTGAACGCTGAAGAGAAGCAGGAAATGCTGAGAGGCCAAACCAATCTCCAGCCACCCTTCACACTGCCCAGTCGCCCCCAGCCAGTGCAACTGCTGGAGCTGCTGCTCATCTGCGCCATTGCCTTTCTCGCCTACATGGTCATCTTCAAGTCTTGAAGACATGACCTACTGTCTTTCATTTCCTCTTTTCAGCATTTGCCAGCAAAAACAGATCAGTAAACCAGCATTTTTGAAAAAGAAGTTTTTTGCTTTATTCCTCAAATCACTGCCTTCTGCTAAATGAGCCTCACCTGAACCTCATTCAGCTCATCGCCCCGCTGTAGACGCGAATCAGCGTCAGCACGAGCACGTAGACGGCGTTGAAAAGCGTGAAAAGGCCCGGAAAGACGAACCTCGCGTAGGCGTCAATCAGACTGGTGTCCTCCTCGATGTGCTGCAGTATCCGCCTGTGAAAGCTACCCACTTCTTTCTTTTTCTGTTTTCCTCTGTCCACCTCTTTTCCCACCACCTCATCATCTCGCTCAAACTCCACCTCACCACTCTCCTCAACAATCATGTCGTAGTAGCCGACGACTGCATACTCAATCAGCGAGAGAAAGACCAGCGAAAAGGCGAAAAAGAGGTACACATCCAGCGCGGTGAGGTGGGAGATCTTCGGCAGGCCCTCATTGGTGTTGGTGATCAACGTGGTCATCGTCAGCACCGTCGTCACGCCCAGCGCCACTCGACTGTGGCTGTTTCGGTCCAGCCAGAAGGGAATCCAGCTGATGATGACGATCAGCGAGGCGGGGGCGTACACTCGGGCGACGAAGAACTCCACGTGCCGGCGGATGTAGATGTCGAGCACCAGGCGTGGGTAGTCACCGGTGCTGAAGTGCTCCAGCGAGCGGCGTTGGCTGTAGCCGACCAGGCGGAAGGTGGGCAGGTTGATCGCCTGGTTGAACTCCACCGAGCGGGAGTCATTCAGCCAGCTGTACAGCACCTCCTGGGTGGTTTTTCCGTCTGCACACGAGAAGATGTAATTTTTGTGAAAATTCTTTCAACTTTATCTCCAAAACTTACAACTGGCCATCTCAATGGTACAGCGCTGCTGGTCAATTGGAAAGTACTTGAGGTTCATGGAGCAGCTGGCCAGCAGGAGCACCTTGGTGGAGTGCGTCACGTCGCCGTTGGAGGCGATCCGCAGCAGCGTCGACTGGCTGGCGGTCATCGTCTGGTGGATGGTCATCTCTTTGGCATTGACGAAGAAAGTGTCTGGGAACCAGATCTGCTTGCTGAAGTCGTCCTCCAGCGTGATTGAGGTCACATTGAAGCGAGGTTTAAATTGCAGCCGATGGTCGTTCCAGTAGTGCCGCACGTAGAAGTCCACTTTGAAATCCTGTTGTGTGTTTTGAAGAGGGTAAGTTAGTTCTTTTTACATTTTTTCAATTTTTAAAGTTAAAGGAAATGAGAGAGAAAACTTTTTGCTGTTTACTGTGGCCTCTTTTACCATGGACGTCTCGCTGATTTCGCTGAGGTCGTTAATTCGCATGCTAATATTGACCAGCACCGGACTGGCGCCCACATTGGGACGAATGTTTTTGCTGTAGTTCGTTGGCGGCAGCTTCCGGTTGATTAGGTTTGTGGTGTACTGCTCCGCGTTCAGGGAACTACTGTCAATGTCCTCCTCTTCCTCCTCTTCAACAGAACTGAAATGATCTTCTGTTGTGGTGGTGGTGATGACAGTGTTGATAAGCGCCATTAGAAGTAACTGTACGACAATGCTGCTGCTGCTGTTTTGTCTGTACAGAATTTTCATTTTTTGCTGATGTTTTTTTAAAGGATTAGTGAAACAGAACTAGCTTTTTGCTTTGCGCCGACAGCCAAACTTGCTGACTTGCTGACAAAACATTTTGCTAACAGACAAAACAGACACAAATCCGACACACATTTATTTAAAACGGTTTAGTGGCGGCTTTTTGTACAAATGCAAAAATACACAAAACTGTGTGCTGCCGCGCAATAATAAATGGTGATGATGAGAGCACTAGCAGCTGCAAACAGTGTAGGAAAATGTTGACAGATTTTGCTTGACAGGCAGAATCTTCTTCTTTTTATTATCCATTTGTGTCTGCCGCGCCCTGTCTTTATACAGACAGTTAAAATGACGAGCACGAAAGGGGCTAAAATGCCTTAAAACAAACGGAGCTTGCACCAGCTCTGTTACTTCAGTTCTCCAGCGAGTAATACAATATTTCTTGTTTAGATCTGTTTAGTGCGAGTGTCTACTTCATCTAACGACTACTACTAACTGCTGTGTGTGCGCTTGTGTTAGAGCCTTTTGCTAAAAATAAAAAGATTCCCCTTTGTTGTTACCAGTTCTTTCCCAGGACTGAATGAACTGATTTTTGTTGTGTTTTTCTGGTGGTGCTGGTGCCGCTTATTTGTGCTCAAGATTAATGATCACTGAATCTTTGTTCTCAATCTCCCTCCTCCTCCTCCCTCCTCTTGCCATTCACTAATTTGCCTGCTTTTTCTATCATTAACGTTTTCTCTTTCTTTTTTATTCCCTCACTCCTTTAGTAGTGACAGTTAATCAGTAGGAGCAGAAGGCTAAAATAGAATTACCCAATTTTAAGCAGTAGTGTTGCTGGTAAGTACTTTTTTTACTCTTTCCTTTTAAATAATTTTTTATTTGGTTTAGTGTTATGAAAACTTTGACGCAGTAAAAAGTGAGGTTTTTTTTATAAATTGGAATTCATTTTTCACCAGTACTGAACGACGGTGAATTTGTTGTTGTCACCGGCTGCTGGAGGACTGTTTGGCAGTTTGTTTCGGTACAACGCTAGAAAGTTGTCCTGCACCCGCTGTACAAACGCCCGGTAACGATTCTGTCGATTCTGTCTCCATTTAGCGAGGCGGGCTGCCAAGTTGTTTTTGCTGTTGTTGTTGTTGTCAAAAGTGTCTGAGTTTTCAGACGGAGTTTGAGAGGGCTGTTGAAGAAGGTTTTCCTGATTTCCTCGCTGAACTCTCCAAAAGGGAACAAATTGCTTTGGAGCGGCAGCGGCAGCAACCAAAGTTTGCAGTGCCAAAATGAAACAGATTAAAAATATCGTTACTTTATGCATTTTTCAAGTTAAAAAAATGCATTTTTAAGTTTTTAACTTTGTTTTTATACAAATCAACAATCAGTATTAAGTTCAGTATTTGTGTTTTATGATTAGCCAATTCCGTCGGAAGCTGATAAAACTGTTTTTATTCGTTTTTGTTTTTTCGCTTTTTTGTCAGTGTCACTGACTTGTTTGTTTTGTTTGATAAACATTCAAACAAGTTTGCTAAAACTAAAAATAATTTTTATAATTGATCAGTAAAATTAAAACAGATGGCCAGTGAATCACGGGATTGTTGCAGATGGCACTGCAAAAAAGCCGTTATCAATTTTAAAATTGATAAACAAAATTGATCATAGTTTAATTGTTTAGTGCTTTGAGTTATGTTAGCAACAGTTTGGTAATATCAGATAACAAAAGTGTTAAGTTTATTTACAGTTGTTTGTAGTTTACCTTAACAATGGCAGCTAAAACTACAGCATCAGACGTTTCGGTAACGCAGTCAGTACAGCACAATCATCACCTGGATTGGAAACTCACCTGTGATAAAAACAATTGACGCACAGTGGTATTACCGTGGTATACTGCGTTTCAATGCAAGCAATCAACAGTTTAAGAGTTTATTACTCATCTGCTGTCCACACACTCTGAGTGATAATCACCAATGGAGACACTATGCAAACCAATCAATTCCAATGAAAGTGGGCAATTTTGAGACTGAGTATTTAAATGGAAAACGTTTTAAGGGATAAAACCATAGAAAAACCTACCAGATTTACCCAGCTTTTGATCTACTTACCTGCCCAAACTAATACTTTTAATTTTTTAAATTTTTTTTTTTCAAAACCAACCATGAAGCTAACACTTATTGCCCTTATTTTCACTCTACTGGCTGTGGCCACTTTCCACCAAGTAAACTCCAAAGGCTTTAGAGGAGGCAGTTTCAGGCCAGCACCACGACCAGCACCACGACCAGCACCACGACCTCCCGTTCGACCCCCTCCCTATCACCCTCCTTCTCACCCTCAAGTTCGCCCACCTCCCTATCACCCTCCTTCTCACCCTCAAGTCCGACCACCCCCCTACCACCCTCCTTCCCCTCCTCACACGGTGATCATCCACAGCAAACCAGCCCGCCCCAGCGTGATCATCTACCGGCCCTCTCGTCCTGGTGTCGTCATCATCCGCCCTCGACCGGTCACCCACCGAATAGTGATCATCCCCGTCTACCACCCACGCCCCCTGTACAGCATCTACGTGCCGTGGTACATCGGCAGTCACAGCCACACACATCAAGAGCAGCCGAAACCGATCACTCAGGAGTCTTCCTGCACCAAAAACGGCGTCTCCATCTTCAGCTTCTGCCAGAAGCAGGCCCAGACGCAGTTTCCCCTCAACTCCCTCAACTCTACCGCTCGAAGCTGCTGTTCCAGCTACGCCGAACTGTCCTGCTATGTCCAAAACGCCGGAGAGTACTGTTCCGTCAAATCGGACGCCGATTCGTTAATTCAGCACAGCCAATCTGTGGCCGAGTACTTTGGCTCTACCATCTGCCGCTCCGTTCCGCGTTTCCAGTCGTGGAACAGCGTCTGCAAGGAGATCCCTCAGCTGGAGCAGGCTTTCAGCGCCAACACCACCGAGAAGGTGGACTTTATCGAGGCACCGGCGCCCGCTTCCGCCGGGCAGCAGTCCTGTTTTGCTAAGCTAAAGTCTGCCAAGGAGGGCGGCGACATGACCAAAGTTTGCCTCAATGCAACGCTGAACGTCTGGGACTCAGGTCGACGGAAGCTGTACTCCTCGGCCATCTACGAGCCGTGCTGCAGCATGTACGACCTGCTCGACTGTCTGCAGGTGCAGGCGAACCACTTGTGCAGCGATGATGAGCTGAAGGAGATGGCCACCTACAAGCTGGTCAGCAGTGACGCCTTCAGCAGTGGCGTCTGTCGGGAGGTGCCCTACAAGGACTCGGGGCGGATCTGCAGAGGCGAGACGGTGACCGGCGCCGCCTTTGGAGTTGCCCTGCCCTCGCTCTTTACCTCACTCTTTGCTGCTCTTTTTGCGGCTGCAGCTATGATGCTAACAAACTAAAAAAATTTTTATTTGAACTATCTAAAATAAAACTGCCTGAAATTGACTCAAAATAAAAAATTTACTTAAGGCTACACTCGATTTACTGAAAAGTGGGCTTTCCTGCGCCGTCCACAAAGCATGTGTTTCAATGGGGTTTGTTATGATTCTTTAGGTACATTTATCTCAAGAACTACAAATCAGATTAAGGTGATGTAAAAAGCAAAAATAAAGTTAAAGACTTAATCTAAACTTCTGTGGTTAAATATTTAAGTTAAATTATATTAAAACTATTATAAAAACTAAATAAACATTCCAACACCTTTTTTGTATAATTTTAGCACATTTTATTCAAATATTTAACCACAAAAGTTTAGATTAAGTCTTTAACTTTATTTTTGCTTTTTACATCACCTTAATCTGATATGTAGTTCTTGAGATAAATGTACCTAGAGAATCATAACAAGCCTCATTGAAACACATGCTTTGTGGACGGCGCAGGAAAGCCCACTTTTCAGTAAATCGAGTATGGCCTTAATTTTTAAAAATGATCATTTTTGATTTTTTTGCTATTAATTGCCACCAATCCTAGATGAAAGTTTGAAGCACAAGATGGCACAAAATGTAAACAAAATACTGTAAAGATAACATTTTAGTGTTGACATGGATGCTATCTTTTTATTTATAACCCATGTACTCTGCTTAAAAATAGACTTTTTGATAGCAGATAAAAAATCACAACAACAAGTGGCAATTAAATAACAGGCAAAAGTATTGCTAAAGTATCCAGTAGATTCTAGTAGGTTGATTGACTGATTAGATCACGCGTGTAACGCGTGATAAAGGTAATTAAATAGTGACTTTATCAATTATGAAAAAGGTTTATTTAAATTGTTATGTAAATTAACATTTTTTAAAAATAAAAAAATTTTTATTTTTAAAAATATGTTTAAAAATGAATGAAAAACTTTTGATATTTTTGTATTTAAATATTTTTGTCATTAAAATTCTTAGCACCCCTTAGTGCAATCTAGTTTGTACTGCAATAAATTAGGAGCGATTCTAAAAAAGGTGATTGTAAAAAGGCCAATGCACATTGATTTTATCTTAAAGTACTATCTAAAACATTATTATTCTGTCATTTAAAAAATAAACAAACATGTGATTTTGGTTAATCAAAAAATCTAAAAAATAAGTTTTTAGCTAGTACAACACTAATTTAAATAACAAAGTACTTCACTCTTCCACCTGGACTTTCATCAACCTCCCATATCTTTTTTGCATGTCTCTTATCCGCCCCTTTATGCGCATTAAATGTGTATCAAAAATTTACTAGTACATTTAAGTGTTAGTAAGTTCCAGAACACTAAGAGCACGCTAAAAGTTGAGTGTAGGGCGCAGCAAAAAAAGTAAAGGGGGCAAGCCAATAACCGAGAAATGCAGACTGCAGTGATGGGTACAATCATCATCAGCATTTAAAATATGCTTAGGCATACTGCTCAAGTGTGTGTGTGTGGTGAGATTCAGTGATAATAAAATTGTGACTATTTTTAGACAACACTTTTTAATTTGTATAAAAGGGGGTGAAGTCGATTAGCTGCTGTACAGCACATAGGATCTTCAAACTTGTGTTTATCTAGTTAGCATATTAAACAAAATTAACCGTGAAAATGTTTTTCAAAATGGTTTTAGTTACCTTTGCCTGTTTTTTGTTCTTAATTTTCATTAATAACGTCAGCTCTCACGCAAAGATAAAAGTGAATGTAACAGCAGCGACCAATATCAGCACAAGGACGGTCAAGGTGGGCGAGCCATTTACCCTGCGATGTGAACTGAGGGACTACAAAATTGAAAAGTTCAACTCTCTGTACATGTACTTCTACTACAAAACCAATGGCCGCTTTGCCTACTACGTCATCCCAGGTACAACTTTTGTTGTTTTAAAAATTTTTCAAATTAAAATTTTATTTTTTTATTTTCAAAGCTCTAACAGCGACAAACCAACACGCCACCTTTCACAAGGCTCTCGCCGGCATGGACAATGTCTACTTTGGACTGGTGCTGCCACTGGAGAACAGCACCGCCTTTCCCGTCTTTGAAATCAGCATCACCCCGCGAATTGCCTTCAAGACGGAGTTCTACTGCAGTGCAGTCTACAACAACGCCCACAACTACTCCAACTACATTCCAATGACGGCGGCGGGAGGGCCATCTCTCTGGACTGCCACTCCTCATCTTCCTCCACCACATGCCACCACAGTGTCACCCCCACCGTCACCCTCATCACCTCCACAGCTGGTCCTTACCAGCAATGTCAGTCACATTCAGACGAATCGTCCCTTTGCCGTCACCTGCTCAGTGGCCAAGTTTAACGCTGTAGGAAAGAGGTACCTGATCAACTACTACAACAGCAGAGATGGCCTGCTGGCCAGCTATGAGGTGGATGGTAAGTCTAATAATTGAACGTTTTTGACAAAAAGTATTTACAAAGTTCAAAATCAGGTTCAGGAAAGTCGCTGTTTTCAGCCGGAGAGTACAGCAACTTTTCCGCTCATCACGGCCCCAAAGCGGCTTTTCCCCTTTTTGAGCTGGTGGTCAACGAGAAGGTGGACGACAAGCTAAATTACTGGTGTGAACTGGTGGTAGGGGATGGTACCAAGAAGTACCAGTCACCTCGTTGGAACCTGCCTTTGGGCGTCAAGTTTAGTTCTACACTAACTCCATTTTCAAACTCAAACGCTGCCACAAATCACTCGACAACCACGCAGTCGCCTCACTCCGTCTCTGACCGTCTAGTCAAGGGCAAGTGTACGGTGGAGGGCTTTGATCAGCAGCAAAGTACACTGGAGTACCGAGTTGAGTACTACAGTGATTTGGGTGCAACGACAGGCGAAAGTCTGCTGGCGTACTACTGGATCAAACGTAAGTGCTAGTGCAAATGATAAAATGAAAAAGTTTTAATTTTTTCTTGTATTTTGTAGCCAACACCCTGCCCGAATTTGTGCACCGCCTTCACCTGCCGCCCTGGTCCTCCATTAGCCACGGCTCCAACGTCGCCTATCCCCACTTTGAGATTGTCAGCCAGGTCAGTGGCAACAGTACCCTGTTCCGCAATCACAAGTGGTGGTGTGCACTGCGCACTGCTTCTATTGCTGCTACCAACAGCAGTACATCGCTGATTAAGTCAAACATGCAACTGCTGATTACCTGAAAAGGAACAATTGTAGTCTAGTGGTTTAAGCACAAAAAGATAGCAAAAAGTAGCTGTTGTTTTTTGTACAATCAACAGTTTACACGCAACAACGCAATGCAAAATCTTTTTATTTTAAATTTTTTAAAAGGTTGTAAAAATGTGGCACAGTTACAGAAGAAGTAATCAAATAAATGCTGCAAAATTTTCCGGATTAAAATCACAAAAAATATATCCTTTGTTTTTTACCCTAAAGTTGAACCAAATGTGTGTGTGTTTTGATGACCCAAAAACAAAGATTGTCTTGTTTACTACTGTAGTCTCAAGTGAAAGGAGTGTTGAAAAAGAACTGATTTTTATAGTTTGGATTTATTTGAAGGCATAAGAGTACTTGTACGGCTGCGGGCCACCCTGCGAAAAGTTAACCACCGTTCGGCCGCCGGTGGGCACCACCACGTAGCGGCCGCTGCGAATGGGCGCCGTCTTGATGGCGCCCGAGTAGCCCTTGACACCGGAAGTGTAAGCGCCCGACGATGAAGACGAGGACGCAGAGGCGGAAGCGGAAGTGGAAGCCGAGGCTGAAGATGAGGAAGATGAGGAAGAAGAGGATCCTTGATTAAGCTGCACCAGCTTTGCCGCCGGACTCTGAATAACCGTTGTCTGGTAGCTGCTGATTGGCTGCTGAACTGTTTTGGTAGTTTCGACAATTCGGGCCGACACAACCGGCTGCTGTACGGTTTTGGTCGTCTGAATCAGGCGAGCTGGTTGTACGGTTTTAGTGGTGACCAGTCTAGCTGAAGGTTGAACCACCTGATAGGAAGTGTACGGGCTGTTGTACCAGTACGAGTGGCTCTGCTGAACCAGAGGAGCTGATTTGGTGGTGTGGTACACCGTCGAAGAGTAGTGGGAAGGTTGAACGTAGCGAGAGGAGGTGGTCTCTACGGTTTTGGTAGCCACTGCAGGGACTGAAGAGTAACCGGAAACGGAAGAGGAAGATGAGGCAGAGGAGGCGGCAGAAGAGGAGGAGGAGGAAGATGAACTTCGTTGGGAGTTCACCGATGAGGTGGAGGTCTCTCTGAGCGCCGATGAGGGCGATTTGAGGGCGGTGTAGCGTTCGGTAAATCGATTACCTCCCTTGGTGGTGTAGTAGTCGCCAGACAACTGCTCAGCACCACCACCACCGGAAACGGAAGTCCAGTCAGAGTTGCTGGAGCTAGAAGAGGCGGCAGCGGCAGAAGCTGCAGAACTTGCTGAGGATGATGAAGATCCTCCCGCTGCACTGGCCAAAATGGCGTCAATGGGTCTTCCGGCGGCCAGTGCCTGCCACACCTGCTGCTGCACCAGGTAGGAGCGGTCGGTGGCGTACAGCTGCCGTTGCGCCCTCAGGCCCTCCTCGTCGGCGCCAGTGTCACCGGTCACGGTGTAGCCCTCCGGTCCGGCGCGGTAGTTGACCACTCTAAAGAGGAAAACTCATTAGTAAAGTCAAGGTTCAAAGAGGAAGAACAATAGGGGGTTACCTCAACCGTCCGTAGGGGTCGACGTAGCCGTACTTTCCGACGACGGTGCCCGCCTCATCGCGGTTCTCCTCGCGAAAGTGCTGCGCCACATCTGAGACGCCCTGCAGGCCGCCGGTGCTGTAGGAGAAGCGGTAGGCCTGAGGAACTGCTGGATAATATTCCACCACCGGTTCCTGCTCGTACCGTTGCTGGTAAAAACGAGAGGCGGTGGCGGTGTTGATAAACAGCAGCACCAGCAACAGAAACGATGAAATCTAGATTTGGGTGATTTTAGACAGTCTGATGATTAAAATGGTTGAAGTGGCAAACTTACTGCTGGGAAGTTCATCGTTGAAAAAAAATTAAGTGGTGGCAGTGATCAGACTTTTATATACAGATAAAAGATGATTTGTAGAATCGGGTATATTACTGGGGAAAAAGAAAAATACAAAAAAAGTTGAAAATTGACCAAAAGTAAATCACAGCTGAAATCAAGACTGTAGTGCTGCGACTGCAGCCAAAGACAAAAACCAACTGAAAACTGAATCAAACACGTACAAAGTGACACTACTAATGAGAAAAGAAGAAAAGTAGGAAGGTGAAGAAAAAGGAAGAAGAAGAAGACGACACAGGTGAGTGAAATCAGAGCTGCACACAGAAATTGCTCTGCACTTGAAACTGACACACACACACCAACAACAATCACATACAATCACACACTAGCAGTTTCAAAGCAAATGACAGTGTGTTCCTACACTTTTATATGGCAGCCCCCACATAAAGACACAGGCGTTGAGACCATCACCACCAGTATTGCAACAGGTGAAACTGAAGAATGAAAAAGAGGAGACTGGACAGGATAAGATTTCCATATGCACACGGGGGCTGAAGAGAGGAAAGGGAAAGAGAAATGGGAGAGACGTGCAGGTGCTTCTTCTAATACTCTCCTTCTTTTTTTGAAAAATTTTTCGTTGAAAAAGAAAAAGAAATAAGACATGCACTAATCCCTCCTACTCGGAGCTACTAGCTAAATTCAAGAGCACCACCACCACAATGGCAGTGATATCGATTGGCAGATAATGGTGCACCATTCTCCACAACCACTACTTCTTCTTCTTCTTCTTGAAGTTTGTGATGCACGTGTGCTTTGGTGTCAGTTGAAGAAGATGAGGATTGGCAATTGTTAGTAGAGGAGTTGATGCGGCTAATAACAAAAAAGAAAAAGTTGTAGTTGAAAGCAAAAGAAAGAGAGGTTACCTCCTTTAAAGGAGTGAAAAAGCAAAAGTTGCTTTGCTGAAGATTCATTGATGCGCAACCTTTCTGCACCAACGGCTGAACTTGAAACTGAGCTTGCACTTTCTCTTTCCCTTTCCCTTTCACTCCGGATGACCTTTTTGTTTTTAAAAGTGACAATTGTCCTGAACTCACTCACTCACACAATTAGTCATTTTTCTCCCTTTCGCTAATTTATCGACACAGCGGTAACCCCAGTTTTGAAATTTTAGTCGCCTTTTTCAAAATTTGCCAATTTACTTTGCTTTCCTTTTGGAGTTTTTCAATTTAGCTGTGCCAAAGTCATATATTACCACACACACAGAGGGACAATGTCTGCACAGTCACATTTCACCCAAACTGATTTATCGAGTCAATCTACGGGGAGCATCAGCAGACAAATGAAAGACAAAAGTGAGCGTCTTGTGCCATTGAAATTGGTGGTGGTTTCCTCGGCTGCAACTTCTTCAGCAGACAATGGCTATATATGGACGACGACAACGATGAGGGAGAAACGTCCGTACGTGTTGATGCAAATGTCGTCGCCGTCGGTGCAAGCAACCACGACGGCGGCGACAAAACGGCGGCGGGCGATCTCATTTGCACAGATTAGAGTTTTATTTGCTAATTTTCCCTTAAGTAAATGAATGGGAAAGGATACACAGTCATTCAGTAATTGACTTAATTTATGGCTAGACGGATTGTGAGTTGGGTGTGAGCTAAAGGTAAAGGAAAGAAAAGTTTAGAACAGGATGCTAAACTTTAATTGGTGAACTGTGTGTGTGTGCAGTAGACAAATGTAGATGCATGCAAATCAAAATTTTTAAATAGCTTTTTTTGTCAAAAACTGTTAACACAAAAACTGTTTAATTTTTATCAAAAAAGCAAAAATGAGATTTTAAACAGGCAAAACAATTTTAGACACAATGTCATTGCAAATTACCGCTACTTAGATTTGTTTGATTTTCAAAACCAACAAACAAATAACACTGTTTGCTCTTCAGATGCTGGTTCATGTGAGCAGACGTTTGTTTGTTACAGTGCACTTGAGCGCACATCTTTGAAGTGCATCATCATCCACACTTTAATGCTTTGTGTTCATCAAGCGGCACAGACACAAACGAGCGACGAGCTTTTCATTTCTTTGAGCTTTTGCGCCGATTCGCGTGGGTGCCGAAGAGCACTTCAAGTTTCTAGCTGTGTGTGTGTATGGACTGATTAGTACGCCACAATATGTTTGTCTGTCTGCTTGTTCATTCTTCCTCCTTCAAAATTGATGCTGTCAATTTGAAAACGATCCACCTGGTACTTCACACTGAGACAGAAAGTCTGCTCGCGTAACTCAATGTTGCCACTGTTCTTTTCTTCCTTCAATGTCAGCCACAATGTTTGGCTTTATTTAGCAGAATTGATGGGGGTGGCGCTGACATTGAAGTCGGTTGATGTCATCGATGCTGCTATTGTTGCTGTTAGAGTTGGTGGTGGTAGTCCAGTGATTTACTTTGACTGAAGAAGTGAAAATTGAGGGTGATCAAGTCAAAGTCTTGGGAGACTACTTATAAAGTCAACGACTACTTCACTATTGCACTGTTGCACCCCTGTTACTCACCACCCTAGACACAATGGCTAAGAAAAGAGTAATTGACTTGATTTGCCTAAATTGGGGATAGGCAGCTAAACAGAGTGAGGATGCTACATAAATCAGTGAAAGTAATGTACAAGTCAGCGGACAAGCAATTAAAAAAGCTGCATTGACGGTTTGTGTAAAATCTATATATAAAGCTACTTTTTCTTTTATTTTTTTGCTTTTTTAAAACCCCTTACCTGGCTACTGATTAATGGATTTTTTTCCATTTCCATCAGCACTTGCTATACATAGCAACCAAACTAAAATAATCAAATGAAAGGCCTTGAAAAGAAGGGGGCACCGTTTTTGGTGCGACGCTTTGCTCCCTAAGTAATCTGTTCACAGTTTCTTTTCTTCTTATTTTCAGTTATGCTGTTCTTGTTTGTCTTTTTGTCATCAGTCATCACACAATCGTCTTTTGATTAGCCTTTGAATTTATTAAAAAAGCAAAAAAGTGCTCCTCATTGTCAACCTCATCAGTTTGTTAGCCAGCCAGCACTGGTGGGCAATTGTCTTCGTGGGCTTTGTAAGTGAATGAATGAAACTAAGAGATTGAATAAACCGATTAACTTGCTCGTGCACACACTTTCCCTCGTCTTATCATGGCTAATTGAATTTATAATAATCCTCTCAGAGGACTCACAAGCATTCAGACTAAAGAAGAAAAGAAAGAAAAGACAGAGAGGTAGTAAGACAAACAAAATAAAGTTGCGCAGGCGGAAGGAAGCAATAGCAGAGAAAGGTGGCTGGAATGATGATGATGATGATGATATGGCTATTTATGGCATTTATTCAGTGGTAGTGCCTAAAGATGAACCGTCGAAAAGAGTAGCTTCTAGTTGGTGCTCTACAGCTTTGAAAAAATGAAATTAGTTTTTTAATAGTTCAGTTTTTGTTTCATTTGCTCAATAAATTTTACCAGTTGCAATGAAAATTTTTGTTTTAAGATTGTAAGTATTACTTGAGCATATAGCATTGGAAGATACACTTGCAATAATAAATTGTTTTTTGTATAATAACTGCCAACTAAACTTTTCACGTTAGCAAAATTGTTTGCATGAGTTTTAATGAAAATTAAAAATAATGAGTTAAAACGAAAGGTGCAATTTGATAAGAATAATAGAAATTGAGTTGTGTGAACTGTTAAATCAGCTGAGTTCTTTAGGGCCCCAGGTAATTCCTCAGTTGTCCTTCTGCTGTTTTGCAATACTGTCAAAATAGCATTGTGGAGCAGTGTGGATATAGCTAGAACTGGTTTGACTAGAAAAAAGCAGCCCTTAGAGGCTCTGTGACTCAACTGGAAAAGTTGTGTAAGGCCCCAGCCACGTGGTCTCAGTATTCTGCCTGTCCTCTTCAAGTTCAAAACACACTTAAAACTAAACTTTGCAACTTTTCAATTTCAACCTCATCTTTTTTATTCTAATCATTTTATCATGCTCAGCCACCTCTCCTCCCTTTTCAGCACCTCCGCCTACATCGGCATCGGCTTGGCCTACAAACTGTACCAACGGTTATTGTGCTTCCTTCGAGCTAAACCAGTGAGCAATGAACAGCTGAGCGACCTTTTTCACATCGACGTCCTTCACCTCATCCTGGCGCAGATTCCACTCCAAAAACGTCTGCAGACGGCTCGCCAAGTGAACCGGCAGTGGGCGGAAGCGGTGGCACAGCAGTGCTCCACACAGCGGGAACTTGCCCTGTTGATCGGTCCTAACAATGAGTGGGCTGATTTTAAGAATTCTCTATATAGCAAAACTTTTCTTAGCTACGCCGTGGAGAACGCTGTGAACGATAGCCCAAAACTGAACGTCGACCAGCTGACTGAGCAGGTGACCTCCTTTCTCATCTCCACCTTTCCTCGCCTCAAAACGTTGACATTGCTGGTAAATGAGCCGCTTTCTAGTGAAGAGGAAACACAGGTTCAGAACTCCTCTTTTGCCCACCTCCCAGTGCTCATTTCTGCCATGGCCGACAGTATTACCACACTTTTCCTCGTTTTTAAGACAGGCAACAGCGAGGTTTTTCAGGTCCACTTTCCTCAACTGGCCGCCAGCATCAACAGCCTCTCCAAACTGGAATGCCTCTCCTTGATTGATAATGACTCAGAACGGCTGACCATTCCCTCATTTGACTTTTCGCTGCTGCGTTCGCTTAAAGGTCTGGAGTTTTATGTTGAATGTTCTAGTGCTGATCTCCTTCAAAACTGGGAACCTCACTTGAGCGCTCAAAAACACAATCTGATGCGGATCAACATGAATGTGTTTCGCAAACCGCATCCATCTCTTTCACCTGATGCAGCTGCCCACTTTTTTATTATCCACTACAGTGTTTACTCTTTAAACGAGCTGAGGCATTTTTCTCATTCCTTCAGTAATCTAATATGCCTTTTTCTGGAAACCTACAACATGCCTTCGCTGTCGAGTACAATTGCCCGGTTAACCAACCTGCGTAAACTGAAGCAACTTTCCTTACGATACTTCCACCGTCGTGTCATTCATGATGAAGCGGAAGGTGTTGATGATGGCAATGACAATGAAGCTCCACCAGCAATGCCACTATTGCCACTTCCGTCGCTGCCATCTTTACAAAGTTTTAGTTTATTTTTCCGAAGTGTCACGTTCAAGCACTCTGACCTTGCTGGATTTCACCCATCAGTCTTTCCCACTGCACAGTTTGTTGCAGTGGTTTTCTTTTCCGACGATGTCACCAATCGGCCGGATTCAATTGACAAGGCCGCTGGCTGCGCCGACTGTGGCTGGCGACTGGAGTATGATTCGGAAGAGCCAGAGCCCGTTGTTGATCAACTGCGGCAGTGTGAGCCGCAGATGCGCCAGTGCCTGGCACACTTTGCCGCCCCCTTTGCCACCACAAAACGGCAATTTCAAGCGCTAATTTACACTCACACGCATAGTTATTTGTTGTGTAGATTTGACTTAGAAAATGATTGGCCATCGACCAAGGTGAACGACAGCGACAAAGACGGAGATGACTTCAGTGGGCAACAGTTTCAAGTTCCGGAAAAATGTTTTCAGTTGAATATCGGCCGGTAGCCGCTACTTTATTAAATAAAAAAAATACCTTTAACATTTAAAATCAATTTTTTTATTATTTTGCATTACAAAACAATGTAACACTACTGAAAAAACAAAATTATGAGTTTAAAAAATTCAAGTGGTTAAAAGAACTGTGTTAAAATCTACTGTTTAAATCCTACTGTTATTAAAAAACTTGGTTTGTGTGTGTTTCTGTGCTAAAAAACAGTCTTTAAGGTGTTTCATTCATTAGAACGCAGTGCGCAGCCAAAAAAAAGTAATTGCCAACTGTTTATCAACTGCACTCCATACTAACTAGCATTACCATTTGCTTATCAACGCAGACCTTGCTTTTTACGAGTGCTAATAATAATTTTCCCATTGTCAAAGTCACCTGTTATCTCTAGCTCTGGTGCTTAATTGGCAAATCAATGAACAAGGCTAAGCAAGGCAAATACCGCAAGTGTCCTTGCCTCTGGCCAAACCGGCCATACTAGTCCTTATTCTAAACTGCAGCAAGCTTTCAAAGTCAGTAAGTGATCACTGATACAGGTGGTGGTGGTGGTGGCAATCAACAGTTAGGTGAACTTTGGGTTTGAGTGCTAGCCGATTGACAGTGCTCCAAATCCGCCAAACTGTTGTTTGCTTAGTTCTTTTTGTTTAAGCTCACCGATCACGCGATTGACGTTGACTAAAGTAGAGAGACGTTATCAAAACACACAGTAATCTTTTTTTTCTTTTGTTTACGATGCTCACACTGCAGTTGATTATGATGATGATGATGATCCCTTCTAGAAAGGATGATCATCACTTCTTCTTATAAAAAGGTTCCATTTGCTAAGGCTGAGGGAACTGGCAACTGTTGCCCTGTTGGTTAAAAACTAACTAAATAACCGCCACAACAAAATGCTTCGACTAGTAGTCTTAGGCCTGGTGGCCGCCCTGGCCACGGCCACACCCCTTCACCAGGATCTCTCGCTGACGGGCGATCTTCTGCAGGGCAACTTTGAAATTGGCTCCGCAGCTCAGAACGGCCTTTTCTCCGCCTCATCCGCCGAACTGATGCTTGAAAAGCTTTTGGTAAGTGGTGATTTCTAAAAATTTTTTTCAGCAGTACAAAAAAAATCTAACTTTCATTCACCATATTTCAGAGCCAAGTCAAGGACGAGGCCTCACTGGAAAAACTCTTCGGTGAGTTCAAGAAACTGTACGAGAAGTCGTACAAGAGTGGAGACCACGAGTCGGCCGCCAAGGAGCACTTTGCCCGTCGCCTGCTGCTGATCCTCGAGAACAACATCAAGGCCGCCCATGGCCAGTCCAGTTACGTCCTCGCCGTACGGCCCTTCTCCGACCTGCCGCTGGAGGAGATCCTCACCTCGCAGCCGGCCGGAAACTGGCCCGCCAGCCCGAAGAACGTCGACGCCGGCATTCACGGCATCAACGAGACCGACGAGTACGCCAACAACTGGGTCTTTGACTACCGTCAGCAGCACGTCGTCACTGGAATCGTCAACCAGGGAGGCTGCGGCAGCTGCGTCTACTTTGCCGCCGCCGCCTGCATCGAGTCCTTCTGGGCCCGCAAGGGTCACGGTCTGGTCCACCTCAGTCCGCAACAGGTAAACAGAGGAAAAAGGGGATTTAATTTACAAAAGAAAGAAAGTACTTAAACTTTTACTTTTGCTATTTTAGCTGAACGACTGCGCTCGCGACGAGGCCCACGGCAACCACGGCTGCCAGCACGGCGGCGGCACCTTTGTGCCCACCTTCAACTACATCCGCTCGCACGGCCTCGCTTCCATGTCCGAGTACCCGTACATTGCCCGCGATGCCGCCTGCCGAAAGGACAAGGAATCGCACCCGGTAGCCCACATCAGCAGCTGGCACCCGACCACGCCCCACAACGACGAGGTGGCCCTGGAGAAGGCGGTCCACGACCACGGTCCCAACGCAGTGGCCATCCACGTCTCCGACGGCGTCGCCCACTACCGAAGCGGCATCTTTGATGGCGAGTGCCGAGGTGGCCGAAACCATGCGGTTCTGGTGGTCGGCTATGGCCGAGAGAATGAACGCGACTTTTGGCTGCTGAAGAACCAGTGGGGCGAGGGTTTCGGCGACCACGGCTACTTCCGACTGGCGCGAAAGCACGGCAACATCTGCGATGTGGCCGGTGATGCCGTCTGGGTTGAGTAGAAAGAGTGTGATTGTTAATAAAATTGAGAGTTTTACAAACCAACTGTGATTTGTCTTTTTTTGTTTGATGATCGAGCAGTTAAAATACTGATTTTACAGCAGTCGGCTTCAGCATTTTTCCCGCGATTCAACAGATGATGGCTCTTCAGAGAGCTCATTTCAAAGTGCCCAGATGGCACTACTGTAGATGTAAATTACATTAATAAAAGCATACAGTGCTCTTTGAAAAACGAGAACGTTAAGTGCACTAATTGCCGTTGTGGTGGTTGTGATGGTTGTGGTGGTGGTGGTTGCTGTGGCAAAGAACGTTATTCATCCGTTTGCGTCTTCTTCTTTCTAGCTTACCATCGTTATTCACGCAAAAGAGAGAAGAGGGAGAGATCTTTCCGACGTAGCTAGGCCACGCAGTTTCCTGTGTGTGCGTGTGTGCGGCCAGTTCAGCCATGTGGCCACTTGTGAACTGAAAAGAGGACCTCACTCATTCATTCAACAGTGCCAACCACTGACTCAGTCTTTGTGTTGGCTGTTTATCCCTTTTCTGTTTTTGTGCTGTTGTCTTCCTGGACTCACCAGTGATAACAATCATGGAGACACAACAGAAGGAGCACAAGAAGCAGCAGAATCAGAGCACCACCGCCGTCTGCGCAGAAATAAAAACTTTCCGGCAATTTCAGCGCAGCAGAATGCTTGAACGGTCTGCTCAGAAGCGCTCTTTGAAAAAAGTCAAAAAAGAAGAGAAGAAGCCGAGTACCTTTAATTCCACTGACACCAGCCACTTAGAATCAGTTATGGACATTGCCGTGCGCGAAGTGGTGGCCGCCAATACGCTAGTTGCGGGGATGAGCGATGTCAACAAAGTCAACAAAACTGACTTCAGTGTTTCAGCTGGAACTGGTCTGGAAAAGAAGAAAAAGGAGAACAGGAACAACCGCTCAACTCTGCTGATCAAACATATCTAGTAAGTGAAATTTAATCTGAGTTTATCTGCTATCTTCAATTTGCTAACTGTATTCCATTTTTTGTTGTACACAGCATCACTTCATCGATGGTCAAACTGCAAATCTCGGAAAAGCCTGCTGAGCTGCAACAAAAGAAAATCACAACAATCGAGTCGCCGGTGATGTTCACAAGCGAAGAAATCCTGGAAATTTTGCGCTGGGGGATTCAATTTCTGAAGTTGCTTGAATAATCTACAAACCATGTAGAAAACTCATTTAAAAACAATTTATTTTGGTTAATTTATTTAAAAACAATCTATTTTGGGATCGCGTAATAAACTTTGTTGTAATTTTATTTTAAATCAGTTTTCTTGCTAGTGCAGTTTGAGACGGACCTGAAAGAGACAGAAACCGAAACACAAATAGCAAAACCAATTTCAATTAGTTAACTGAAAGCTAACAATTCCGTGTTTAGATGGCACTACAGAAGATGGAAATAAATGCACCTTTTGTTCTTTGAAAACAAGCGCATTCAGTCAACTAAAGTTGCCGCGGTGGTGGCGGTTGCTGTGGTGAACGCTTTTCAACCGTGGCCCCTCTTTCCAGGTGGGCAGTTATTAGCGCAGAAGAGAAAGAGGTAGAAAGTTTCTCAGCAAAGCTAGGCTACAGGTGTTTCCTGTGTGTTCAACCACACAGACCACACAGTCACTTCAGTGCACCTAAGAAGTTACCTCGTCCAGTAACTTTGCATTGTTGTTCTTCAACTTATTAACTGGAAACACTCACCCAGCAATGATAGCAATGGAGATTCAGCAAAAGAAGAGGAAGAAAAACAAAAAGAAGATTCAAAACACAAACACCACCACAGTCGCCTCAGAAAAAGAGGCGTACATGCGAGTGTTGCGCAGCTGCCACCCCGGCATTGATCCGTCCGCTCACAAAAGCTGTCCGAAAATGGTCAAAGAAAAAGTGGAGGAGGAAGAACCAAGTAATAGCTTTAGTTCCACCGGTACCTGTCACCTAGAATCAGTCATGGACATTGCCGTGCAGGAGGTGGTGGCCGCCAATGCGCTAGTTACGGCGATGAGCAATGTCAACAAAAACACTATAACTGGCTGCATTGCTTCAGGATCTGGTCTGACCAGGGAGCAGAAGAAGAACCTGCGAACTGTTGGGCATGGCGAGATGTAGGTGCACTAACTATCGGTGGGCTACATCGGTTTTTTGTTCACAAATGCTAACTGAATTTCATTTTTGTTTCTCGGCAGCATCACTTCAAAGGCGGGTGCACTCCGAAATTCGGAAAAAGCTGATGATGGACTGCAAAAAAAGAGGACCACGCCAACCGACTCGCAGGTAAAGAAAGACAAGGACAAGGGCAAGGTGGAGGACTTAAAAGACGACCCGGACGACCGGGAACTTCGCCGCTTGGGAAGAGATCTGATGAAGTGTGCAGAAAAATTGACCAAAGACCTAGGACCTCCCTCCCCAAACGACCGCCGTTACGGGCGCTTTTCCGGTAGCGGTGACACCTTCAAGATACACGTAAGGAAATTTGACCGTTTCTCCAATGGTTTTGCCTGGACTATTGTAAGTTTTTGCCTCCTGAAATTTTTTCTCTTTCTTCTGACTGAGATTTGGTTTTGTTTTGTTTTACACTCTCTTATACATCTTCATTGTTAGCAACATTCAGATTTTGAAGACCTGACGCCGGAAGACGCTTCTTAAGATTGAAAAACTGTTTTGCCCCAGAAGGCTAAGATCAGTTTAGTGGTAATCAGGATTTGGCGATCTGTGTATTAGCTGGTTAATGTGTGTGTGAGAGATTAGATTGTCTAATAAACTTAATTTTTATTCCTGATTTGATTTGATTTTAAAAGCAGTACTACTTTTCGGTTGAAAGGTCGACCTGAGAGCAAACAAGAACACGCAAACTTGACCAACTCTGGCTAGATAACTTTAAATTTGAAAAGCTATTTTTTATTTTGGCACTGCACTAGATGTGAATGAATGGAGTGCACTTTGATCTTAAAAAAACAAGCGCAGATTGAGTCGACTAATTGCCTCGATGGTTGCTCTGGTGAACGTCTTTCAGCCGTGGCCGCTCTTCCATTCCAGGTGACCAACTTTTAGTGCAAGAGAGAGAGAGAGAGAGAGAGAGAGAGAGAGAGAGAGATTTGGTGTAGCTAGGCCACACAGTTTTTTGGAGTGCGCAATAGGCGTAAGCCCTCAAAGTCACCAGTCAGTAGTGCACTTCACCACTTTTTTTGTGAGCGCAAAAAAGAGGACCTCTCATTCATTCTTCTTCAGTTTTTGCTGGTTGTTCATCCTGTTTGTGCTGTTTTGTTGCTGCTGTCTTTATGGAGACTCGCCCAACAATGGCGACAGTTATGAAAAAGAAAAAGTACAACATTGCACAGTGGAAGATGTCGGCCACCTGTGCGCTGAATAGTACGTTGAGAGACTTCCAAAGCTCCAAAGAGAGAATGTCTGCAGGAAAGGAATGTCTGGAGAAGGAGAAGAACAACAGCAGCAGCAGCCCAACTTTGCCGACTGATGCCGAAATGTATGTCTGTTTTCAAGACACGTGTAATCAGTGTGCTCATCTGTTTGTTTTCACAAATGCTAACTGTATTTTATCCATTTTTTCCTGCAGCATAACTTCAAAGCTGGGCAAACTGCAAATCTCAGAAGAAGAAGATGAACTCAACAAAAAGATGACCGCACCACACGATTTGCAGGTGAACGACGACGACGACAGCCAAAAAATTTTGTGCCTAGAGAAACAGAAGAAAAAAAAGAAGAAGAAGAAAAAGAAGAAGACAAAAAAACAAAACAAAAACACCACCGCTGAGGCAGCAGAAAAAGAGGTGTAAGTGCAAAAATCTGAGTTCATCGGTATTTCCATATATGTTTAATTTGTTTTACTTTTTTTCCAGCATACCTTCAGAGTTGAGCAAACTTCAAATTTTAGAAAAAAATTTCTCAGAAAAAGCTGGTAAACTTCTTTTAAAAGAGAAGATTTTTCCCAACAGTATGCCGGAAGAAGGCTACGACTACGCCAATGAAGACATGGACACGAGAATTGCGCGCAAAGGGAAACAGCTGATGGAGGTGGCGGCAAAAGTCCGAAAATGTTTAGGAAATCCGACCACAGTCATCAATCCTCTTGAATTAGGTTTAGGGACGTTCGACATCACCGGCGACAATGTCTTCTATGACCCCAAAGACATTACCAGCCTCATCCTAGAGGAAATTCAAAAGTTTGTTCTTGTAGACGCTTTGTAAATTTATTTTTTATCCTAATTTAAGTTTTTTTCTCTCTCTCTCTCTCTTTCTTTTTCTCTCTGACTAAACTTTTTTTGGTGTTATACTCATTTTCTATCATCAACATCATCATCGTCATCATTTACATCAAACAAAGTCCAATTGAGATGACTCCAGGCGACAAAAAGTTTTTTGAAGCCTTGGATGAAGGGATCCGGTCAGGTAAACTTGCAAAAACAATAATGGAAATTTTGAATAAGATGCCCAAAAACCACCCTTGCGACATTGATTCGTCCGTTCAAGAACCTCACTGTTCAAAGGTGGCGGAAGAAGAGGGAGAGCCGAGTTACCAGAGAATTACAAGTCTAGAGAATAAGAAAAAAAACAAAAAACAGAACAAAAATAAAATAAACAAAAGCGCAAAAAATCTTTCCAAAAACAATGACCTCCATTTTGGGCTGCTCAAAGATATCAACAACGGCGACAACTTTCACTTTGACAACGAAAACCTCCAAAGTCGCACCAAAAAGGACATTGCTAGGTTTGCTATTGTAGGACCACTTTCTTTTGCTCCTTTTTGTTGTTAGTTTTGACTAAACTTGTTTTCTGTTTTATCTCCCATCATCAACATCGCTAGAATCAGGCAGTCTACCCTGGACAAAAGGAGACGCCGAAAGAAGTTTCTTAAGCCCTTCCGAAAGGAGTGCGCCCAAATTGCCGTGGAGGTGCACCGAGACGTGACCGTGGAGTGGATAGTCGAACACATGACCCGGCTTGATGAGGAGCGCCAAAAGGCGTTGGAAGCCAAGATCGCTTTTATAAGGAACGCCTAACCTGTGTCAACAGGTGTGACTTTAATTTGTTTGGTTTTGCTCGCACATTAATAAAAAAAGCCTGATACAAAAAATATTAGAGCTGTCCGGTACTTGTTGTTCCATTGAAAAAGCTGTTGCTGGCTCCATTGTTTTCAGCGACATTTCCGTGCAATCCATTGGGATCTCCAATTGCGGTCATGACTGCGAAAAGGGCGGTCATTGCAGCGGTGCTCAGCAGACTGGTCACTGAGGTGATCATCGGCAGGGCGGAGTGGTCGGCGTCCAGGCCGTACTTTTTTGCGGCAAAGATGGCCGCCGAGGAGATCTTGAGGAGGAGGAGTAGTTGTACAGTGACCAGCGACAGGTAGGAGAGGGCAAAGGCCAGAGTGGGAGTTAGCTGGTACTCAAACTGAAGGCCACCAAGGAGGATCAAGATAAAAACGACCAGGTGCGCCGGGATGAGGATGTTCATTAGCAGCGAGGTGACCTGGGAGTTGATGACTGCAAAAGAAAGTGGTAACAGGATTGTATGAAAAAAGCATTCTAAACTTACAATTGGCCACCAGAGGCTTCAGAAAATTGGACAAAAAGTCGGGCATTATAATCTTGGCCAGCTCCTCTTTGAGAAAACTCATCAGGTGGTAGTGAATGCCTACCAAGTTTCGGGCAATGCCGTTCACTAGCGGTTGGAAAGCGGAAGCGACGGGATGTTTTGAAAAAACTGCCTGCACCATCACCCCACCAGGCTGCTCCAGCAGTACCGAGCCAAAAAGAGCAGGAAAGGCGGAGAAAACGACCTCCCGAGTGTGTGGATTTCGACGGGCGAGGAAAACTAGAGTTGGGGTAATGAGGAGGATAAAAGGGGAGAGAAGTGCCCAGAAGACCAGTTCATTGTCCACCGAAAAAAGGCTGTTGGTGATGAGGGCCAGTAGGCTGATGGAGAGGACGTCCCGAAGCGAGGAAACGGTGGTGAAAAGGGAGTTGCTGTCTGCAGGGGGAAAGATGAGAGTTTAGTTTGGTGGAAAAAACACCTCCTTTTCCTTCTTTTTCCTCTTACCCATTTTCAACTGAAATCGCCTAGAGATGAAGATCATCAGCCCGAGGAGAGTGGTCAGCACGGTGTTCACCACCAGGCCGGTGACAAGGGCGGCAGAGCTGAGGACCAGAGTACTTTTTAGGTTGGCTTTTGCTCGGGTGCTTTCAGTGGCCAGTGAGGCCAGAACCGAGGTGGAAGAGGCAAAGACGCTGGTGAGAATCGTTTGCGTGAACACGACTTTTAGATTGCCAAGGAGGAAGTGCTTCAGATCTGATGATGTTTTGGATGTCTTATTTTCAACACCATTTTCAACAGCTGTTTCATCAGTGTTGGCTGTTTCAGTTAACTTTTTGCCGGCATTTCCGTTTTCATTTTCTTTCTTGTCTTTGTCCTCATTTTCATTTTCTTCTTCATTCTCGTTTTCAGCGTCATCTTTATTATCACCTTTCTTTTCGCTTTTCTTTCCAAGCAGAGGCACAAGTGGCAGGGAAACTGAAGGCAAAGCAGCAGAAGTTGAGGGTGCAGCTGGTGGTGGTGAAGAAGATGGTGATAAATCGAGCTGCTTCAGTCGAGCCGCCATTGAGCTCATGATGTTGGTGACCATGCCGAGGAAGGGAAAGAGGAGGATGGTGAGTTGGGGAAGTTGACTGAAGACATCCCAGCCGATGGACCAGTTGAGGAGGAGGCCGGCCACCAGGGAGCCAATGGTGCTGAAGAGAAACGGAATCAGGCTGGGTCGCAGCACGGGCCAGGTGGAGCGAATGGGGTGATTGAGAAACTGGCTCACCTTCTTGAGAATCGCCTCAGGGTTGAGCGACTCGAGGGTGTCCAGGGCGCCGGCGATGTCGCCCGGCAGAGCCGACTTGAGCTCGCCGACGACGGGGTTCTTTAGCAAAGAGTTCATTTTGGAGGAACACTTTAAACGTAAAATCACCGAAGAAGTTGAGAATAAAGTTCTTAACTGGACGAATCTGATCACAGCAGTGTTTGGCGTGTCGACTAGAAGTCGAGTTCGTAGCTGGTGAAAACTCAAATCCAAATGCAGCAGTTGCAATCACACTGTCTGATGGCTGGTCTCTCGCCGATTTCTCGCTAAATCGACACACACCAAAATAAATTGATCGGCACACTTCTCACCAGATTTTCTAAAGATGCTACTAGTGCCAGCACTCACAACCAACTGGTGAATTGCCATAATGGCAAATGTGCCACTCGTTCTCTCTCTCACACACAAACACTAAAAACTCAGCTCCAATTAAAGGGAATTAGGAGGGGCCAGCTTTTCTGGCGCTTTTTCTCAGCTTCTTATATCACAAACAGAAGAAAAAGTTGAGGGTGATGGCAATAAGGAGAGAGTAAATGGCAAGTGAAAGATGGATGACCAAGGTCGATGCCGTTCTCCCTCTCTCCTCTTTTTATTGCTGCGATAGAGGAAGAGAATCAGAGCAACAGTGAAAGAAAGCGAGTGTTGTGTGTGTGTGAAAGCGAGAGCCTCATCACCATCATTCCCTTACACAATAGCGCCCCTAACACACACACTGGCAAACGCTACGAGCTTTTTCGCGGGAACTCGTAATGCTCGCAATCGTAGCTGTGTTGTTACATTACTGCGGAAGATAAACAATCTGCGGTTGTTTAGATTAGCCTCTGTCTGTTTGTCTGCTTCTGCTGCTCTACTGAAAACAGTGAAAGACTGAAGTCAGAAGAGGCTCTGAAAAGGGGCAAAAGTCAGTCAGTCAGTGGTTGTATGGCTGAGCAAAACGAGGCAATTATTCAGGAAAAAAGAAAAAAGTGTGCTAGCTTAAAATTGTGTTCAGGCAATGGGGAAGCGACCAATTTTCTGCCAAGCTCAAGGACAGTTTGGAATATTTATCGCTTTTTTGCTGTTAGCTGACTAGCTGGCTAGCTGGACAGACTGCTAGTGACTGCAATATTGAAATAAATGTGACAACTGAAGGAATCTCGGACAAAAACAAAGAAAACAAGAAGATAACGCTTGTGTGTGTGTTGTAAGTTAATTTTGTGATTTGGTTTTGATTTTTGATTGATTCAGGGCTAGCGACAATAGCCGCTGGGTAGCATAATGTCAAGACAACAAAATCAAATCACCGCCGCTAAAAAATCATTTGTTGAGCAAACGGCCAAGCAGTTACTAAATGCTGCACTAATTGCCCATTAGAAGCGAGCATTGAACTCACCGAAGATGAGCGATGCAGCACGATACGATGAAAATTCTGTCTACTTTAGCCAGCATGGGATTGCAGTGAAAGGGGGAGATGTTGACAAATTGGAGATTCAGCCAGGCAGTCACGATTTGCTGGTCTCCACTTTCACCAAGTTCTGGTTGTACTGAGAGAGAGGGAGAGAGGGAGAGAGAGCGCACCGAGTCAGACGCCGGCGCCAGCAACAGTAGTGCAAATCGCCGTTAACCAGCATTCATTCCTTATCACTCAATCGGTCATCAGAGCACTGCAGCATCATCAGCTAATCAGGTTGCCTGTCTGATTGTTTATCGCCAGCACCTCTTATCTTCAGCCCCTGCCGTCACCCAGGACCACCTGTCGGCCCACAGGCTCGCCGCCAACAGCAAGGTAAGCACTTTTCTCCCGTCTTTTCCGTTGAACACCATCAGAATAGTCAAACTGAGGTGTTTGGCGATTTTCAGGGCAACAGAACTGCCCATAGCATAATACTTTTCAGGCTATCATTTTGAGTGTGTCGCTAGCTTTTGACCTTCCCTCTCTCTCTTTTGTTTGTTTTGATGGCGACAGCTGCTGCTGAATGATAGTGCCACATTTGAACGGCGGACGCATTCAGTCTGTCTCTGTCTGACTGTTTATCTGACTTTGGACCCAAGAGAGGCATCTACTGCTGCTGAAGTAATCTGTCAACAGTATTTTGAGAAGACCACTCTGGTTATCTCTTTTTATCAACCAAACCTTAGGCGTTCACTGTCGCTCAGCTGAGCAGCATATAAAGCACCAGCCGCTCAAGCAACACCGCTGAACACACTTTTGAACTTTTCTCATCTTTCACGCATTTTCGCTACTCACCACAACTAACCTCTTCAACGCCAAAATCACCATCATGTGCTACAAAGGCATCAAAGGCAACAAAGGCAACAAAGGCTGCTCGACATTTTGCAGCTGTCTGCTGCTGCTGATCATGCTGATCATCCTCGGCAGCGTCTACTACACCTGGAAGTCCATCTGTAAGGTAAGCAGATTCAGGCAGCATCTTTTTTATTATCCTACAAAACTCGTTGTTTTCATCACTAACACTTTTTTCTTTATCAATTCACCCCACTTTAGGCTGTCGACCTGATGATTTTCGAGGTGAAGGGCCAGTACTCCTACTTCATCCGCCAGCATCCTCACCAAGAAGAGGAAGTGGCCCACCTTTTCTCCGCCTACCCTGGAACCTCCGCTCTGATTACCTTTCTCCTTTTGGTTCTGATGATCTACTTGCTTAAGAAGTGCTTTGTCTGCTGTTTCTGCGCCGCCTCTTCAGACGACTATCATCGTGGTCGCCAGGTCGCTCGCAAAGGACGATGTTGCAAAAAGACTGTGGTGCATAGCTACGCCTACGTCTAAGAAGTCAGAAAGCTGGTGAGCTGAGCTGAAACTCTCAAATTTTCAGCAAAAACAAACAAACAAAAAGCACTTCTCGCCTTCTTTCCCTTCGACAATCCTAATCCTCAAACAAACACCCAAACACACTTCTCCTTTTTCGACTTCCCACAACATGTAATTGTGATTTACCTCACCTTACCTCTCTGTACGGTATGCCTCTTTTCCTCTGTTTTTTCTTAAGCAGATCTAAAAGATATACCTTTTTCTTTTTTATGTGCCTCATTCAACACTTTCTGCTACAGTACCATCCACTGTATGAACAAGGGTAAACAAAACCGGTTCGCTCATCCAGGCACATGACAATTATTAGCCTGGCACACTTCAGTGCAGTGTACAGCAGTTTTCTAATTTATGTACGAAATCTACACCACTACCACCACCACCTCCGCGACCATCATTATACTCTTTTTTGTTGCTATTCACACTGTTCACTCTTTCTTTTACGGCTAAATTTTTGTGTGAGAGAAAGAGTGAGAGAAAAAGAAAGAGCATGATAGTATCTGAAAAAAAGCCTTTTTCTTTACCCTCTTGAGTGCACATCTAATGGAAAAAAATGTTCTAGTGTTGCGTAGTGTTAGTTGGCGCTTGCTGAATGGTAGAGTTGGTGGTGCTCATCATCATCATCACTTATTGCAAACATCATTTGTGTTGAAAAAATAAACACAAAAGAAGTTGTTGTTTTGAACTTAAAACTCCTGACGAAAATGCCCGACATAAATGCAAACACCGAAAGTGTGATGGTGAACATTGAGCTGAAGGGTAGGAAGGGCTATCCCTCTAATAGGCAGCAAATCGATGCCGTCCGCTCCAGCGCCAAGGTGAAGTTGTACGGTTTTCTGCGCAGTCAGCTGTGGCTGCTGCCCGCTCTGGCCGGTCTGACCATCATTCTTCTCTTTCTTATTGTGTAAGGTTTAAAATAAAACTTTTTTTGTACAAGAAAAGTAAAAAATTGATCATTTTTTTGCCCATTAGATACCCAATGGCGGTAACAAGTGAGGGGTTAATTGTAGTTAAAATGGAGCCAATTTTGCCGTACATCAGCGACGCTGGCTCCTTTGGCTCTCAGGCCAGTCTCTTCACTTTGTTGATGAACATAATTGCCACTCTAAGTACTAGGCCCACTTTTTTGCATGCAAATAAAATTTTCATACTTTGAAATTTCATTTTTGACCCTGTACCCAGCCGCCCTATCCGCCTTTGTCCGCTACAAGCAGCTCAAGTACTACTTTCAGGTGGTGATGCTGCCCAAGGTGGGACTCACCACAACTTCGACCGTTTCAACCGATGAGCAGATTGCGCTGATCCGCCGACTGAACAACGCCAACTTTGGCTCGCTAATTCTCGCCCTTTTTGGCGTTTTTGGCGCCTCGCTGGTGGCCAACTTTCGCAGCAGTGAATGGGTGTGGGTGCACACCAAGGGCGCCTTTCTGATCTTCTTCGGCATCTACGGCTACGCCTGGATCATGGTGTGGATAAGCAAGAAAGTGGCAGAAGAGACCGGGCTAGAGACAAAACCCGTTTCAATGGCGGTCTTTCTGGTCATCGGCACGGTGGCCTATGTCGTCTGTATGGTGGCACTGGTGGTGTCCATTATTGTTTGTTGCAATTTGAAGGAGTTTCTTGCAGCCATGCTTCGACTTACCTGGCGCAGCAAAAGTCCCGGATATTGGTGGCATGTAGTGTCCGCCGGCACCGAGTGGGTGGTCTTTCTGGCCATTGCCCTAGTGCTCTTTTCGCTCGCCAATCGAATGAGACTGTTTAAAAGCTGGGGCTCGGTGCGCTTTTCAGTGTAAGTGCTTTTTTGAACTGAAAACAAACTTAATTTGATTGGCTGAAAAAACCGCAAAAAAGTTTCTAAAAAAGACATTAATTTTTTTGTTTTGATGATAAACCACAACTTTTACTTCTGATACGCAATTTATTAACCCATCAGTTCATTCATTGCTAATAAAATTCATACTTGAACCAATTTTTTTTGTAAAAATTATTATTTACAAGGTTTGCGTTGTTGTAAATGCACCCAAAATGAAACTTGGAAAATCAGCTATAAAGCAACAAAAAACAGTTATCTGTATCCGGATGCGTTTGATAGGCAGGCATTTCGTCCAAGTGCAAGTAGTGGTTCACATGGTGCAAAAATGTGTAAAGTCACTTTGCAAGCAATCCTTTGGTGATTCAGTCGGCGACAGTAAGCAGACGAAAATGGCACATCTAGAAAACAATGTCAAAATTCAGCTGACTGTCAAAATGCGCTCCAAGTGGAGGCAAAAGATTCGCCAGTGTCTCTGTGACCGTCTGTGGCTGGTGCCCGTTCTGGGAGCGGTGCTTCTCTTTTTCTTCTTTATTATTGTGTAAGTACAAATTTTAACCTTATTTGTTTTATTGAAACAAACCAATTTTTTCCACACAGTTACACCGCTGCCGTTTTTCAAGGTCACGTTCAGCCGTTGCTGCCGTACATCAGCGACGCCGGCAATGACGGCTTCCAGGCGGTGATTTTCACTCAGCTGCTCAACGTTATTTCACTGCTAGGTATTTAGGCTTGAAACCAAATTCAGTTCAAGTTTCACTACTATTTTCAAACACATTTTTTGTGCATTCATTTTTTCCCTAGTCATTGCCTCCACCTTCATTCGCTACCAGCAGCTCAGGCACTACTTTCAAGTTTTGATGAAACTTCAGGAATTAAACACAAACAGAACAACAGTTTTCAGCCGAGAAGCTCAGACAGGTATTCACCAGCCGTTAAAGCGCACCAACTTTCGCGCTTTTCTGGTCAGTATTTTGGTCAGCTTGTCTACGATCACCCTGGCAAACTTCTCCAACCGAGACTGGCTGGTGCTGCACACCGTCGGAGCAGTGGTGGCCGCCACTGGAATGTGCGTTTACGCCTGGAGTATGGTCAAAATGTGCTCACAACTTTCGGCGGCTGGCCTGGAAAGCAAACCCACTTCGTTGATCATCATTTCCGCCCTGGGCAGTTTCGCCTACTTCCTCTGCGCCGCCGCCTCTGGCGCCTCGATGTTTCTTTGCCCCAACCGAGCGGACTTTTTTCTGGTCCCCTTTCGGGCGCAGTGGACCTCACAGCAGCCCGGCTACTGGTGGCACGTCCTGGCCGCCGCCTCAGAGTATGTTCTGGTCTGCAACTTTGGCCTGGTGCTGCTCTGTTTGGCAAACAGAATGAGGACCTTCAAAAGCTGGCGCCTGATCAGGTTTTCAGTGTAGGTAAATACAGGCATTTGTGCAAAAGAACGATCAACGTTGTTTTTTTCTGCGTTTGTGCAACGGTTGCAAAAAGGGCAAACAAAAAACAAAATTGATTTTTAGGTTTTTTGCTAACTAAAACTTGACTTTTTAAACTTTTGAAACATTATTTCTTAAAGGTTTGAAAATGGTTAATGTTAAAAAAAGTTTTTTTGTGTTTAATTTGCAAGTTTTGTTAACAGCAAAACTTTTTTATTTGTGTTAAAACTAATGATCAACTAATGATCAACTAATGATTTTCTTTGTTAAAAGTTAAAATAAAAAACCAATTACTTTCTTTATCAATGAACCAAAAACGATATCTCTAACAAAAATTTTCTAAATCTTTGTTATTGTTTGCCATGCTCAAACCAACATTTGGCGCTTTTCAAGAAAAGCTATCAAAGCACCTTTTTACCATTCTTCAACTTTACGATCCAATTATCAGCAGATTTGATAGTAATGATGACACAAACTACCAATCACTTTCAAAACAATCACTTTTTTACTTTTCAACATTTTTTATTTTTGCCATCGAATCAGTGGGCATCCTTGGCCTGGAGTTTGATGCCGTCGGTTTTAACTTTTCCTTTTCATCACTGGCCACCTCACCGCACATTGTTATGCACCAGCTGATGCCACCGGAAGTGTGGACGCACATTGATCCGCACTTCTTTATTGGCATAAACGGAGCTCTGCTGACAGCGGCTGTTCTCTATTCCTCGCAGACACTAATGATGATCATCAATGAAAATTTTCGCTTTAGCGTAGAAAGTGAAAACAACTGTTTAAAATCAAAAAAGATAAAACTTGATAAACAACAGTTTTTGGCCATTCTCTCCTATCGAGGCAATATTCACCGGTACTTTTATCCCGCCACTGTTGTCTTTGAGGCAGTCCTTTTGAGCTTCTTTTATTTAATGGTGTACTTAAACGGCCACTACCGTTGGTCAGTAGTCTCGGTAGTCTACTGGTTTGTTGTTCTGCCAGTTGGCGTTTTTTACATCTTTATCGGTAAGTTAGAAAGGGATGATTTAAAAACATGCTTTTACCAAAAAAAAATTTTTTTTGCAAAGTTCTATTTGCAATGCCCATCATCATGACCATTTCCATTGTGGTCGTTTTGTTGCAGCAAAAAAAGCTGCTGAAGCAGATGGCCGAGCTGAATTTGAATACATCTTCAAAGAATAAAAACTGTAAAACCCTTCATCATCATCACCAAATGAAGTTGACCTTCAGCAGAGTGAACCATATCACCGTACAGCTCTGCTCGGTCATCGCCGCCTACAGCGGTCAATGGTCCGCCTACCTGAGCGCGGTCGTGCCCGTGCAGGTGGTCAGCATCTCCAACCTCGCCTACGTCTTCCTCTTCAGCCGCCTGCCACTCCTCCTCAAGTACATGTTCATCTTCACCACCAGTGCGCTGGCCACTGTGCTCTTTGCTCAAACACACTGTTGTGCAATGGTAGTCCGCCTGAATGGCACCTACTCAAAGCAGAGTTCAGCTGTTGCGAGAAAACTGCAACGATTAAAACAGTTGTCCCCTGCTGAAGAGTTAAAGTACCAGTCGATCAGTTCAGTTCAGCGGCGAGAGTTTGCCTTTCGATTTCTCAATGACCACACCATCAACCCGGGCACCTTTCCACTGGTAAGTTTGCTGCTGTCTTTAGGAAGAAACTTTTATTTTTAAAAATGTCTAATTTACAAATTTTTTCTTACTGCACCATCTTCATTCTGATGATTGCTAAACGATCTTGAGAGAAACATCTTTTCATTCACTTAAATTTTAAAACTTTACTGTACAAAAAAGGTTTAAGGTTTTATCATTATCACCATCGGCACATCTCCTTTGGATAAATAGAACTAGCGCCGCAGATCGGCAGCGGGTGACCTCGAGCATTGAAAAACCACTGATCAAGCGAAAGAACCGTCTGATGGTCGGCAAAGATCAACCAGAGGTACTTGAGCGTGTGCGAGAAAAAGGTGGGAAATTGGTAGTCGAACATCGTCGGTGGACTGGCGGTGATGTTCGCCAGGCTGCTGTAGCCACCGCCGATGACTGTACGGCTGTGCCGGTAAAGCGCCTCCACGTGCTGCCAAGCTCGATCACGGTACTGCTGATTGCCGGTCAAGCGCCAGAGGATGAAGTAGCTTTCGGGGAGTTCGTTTCTAAAAGAAGTACAAGTTTTGCTGAATTGGATAACCTAAGAAAACGGAAATCTAAACTTACGTGAGATAGGCAGTGACATCAAGAATTTTACCAGCTGACCCGAACCGCTTGGGAACCATCTTAACAGTTGTGGCCATGGCCGCCTGGTAGCAGGTTTCGGTGAGGTTGATGGCAAGTTGCATATGAAGTCGTTTGGTTGTTCTGCTCGTCTGCTGCTGAGCCCCTAGGGCGAGCATGGCGCCCAGCTGGCAGGCAGAACCGTCCATTCCTTGCTCTTCCAAAATCAACTTTTTCTTAAAATCATAGTTTCGAACGTACAATCGCCCATCACCGGCTATCTCAAACATTTTCCTCCTTTGCATCGCCTCGATGGCGGTGTTGTACATCAGCAACAGCTCCTTATCTCTACTTCCTCCTCCTTCTCCTCTCTGCATCAACGCCCGTACTATGTTGTAGTAAAAGTCTCTCGAGTCTTCAGACAGTGAGACGACGCTATCTTTTGTGGCCGTTCCATTTCCCAACTCAAGCATAGACGGATAAAAACCAGAGGTTTGCCCTCCAATTCCCGCTAAACGGGAGCGAATTTGCGCCAGCCGTCGCTGCAGTCGCCGATTCCGGGTCAGCTGAGCCAGCCACACTAGCTCCGGTTGTTCAAAGCCAACGCTGGCCAGTTTGTTGTAGCTGAAAGCCATTGACACTTCTCTTCCCCTCGCTGGATTGATCTTGAAAGCTAGGAAACTGGTGTTTCGATTGAAAGCCTCCGAGTGGTCGAGCATCAGATAGACCTCCATTGCCTTCTCCAGCAGCACCGGCTCACTGGAGAGGGCGTAGGCGGAGAGGAGGCCACCGAGGGCGTCCACCACCGCCTCCTTGACCCTCAGTGTACGGTTCAGTGAACTGTACGGCGGCATCGACCGCTCAATCCAGTGCAGCCCTTCCGCCCACTCCGTTTTTAGGTCCATCAACCAGAGGGTGGACATGGCGTCCACTATGGTCAGGCCAGGATAGTCTCTTAACCTTGTACGAGAGGGCGCTTTCGAAATGGGGCCCAGCTCTGCGGCGCCCCAGGCGTACCGTTTGTAGGCGTGGAACGCCTCCAGTGTCATATTGCGTACAAACGCTTGTCGACAGTGCAGCTGTTGCTCACTGTTGAGGTGTCTGCTCGTACAAAAGGTGAACTTCAGCTTGGAGGAGTTTGAACTGGACGAGGAGAGAAATCTGCAACCATAAAAGAACGGCACTGAGGACGATGAAGAGCGAGGTGAAGAGGAGGAGGGCGCCGATGAAGGCGGGCGTTCGGAAGAAACTGAAATCCAAATTGAAACTAGAGTTTTCTTCTTCCTCACTATCATTTTTAGAGGCCGAAGAGGTGCCATCGTTGAAGTACAGAAAACAACTGCTGTTGCTAAAATAACCGCTCTCAATGTACTCTGATGTTGTTGTTGTGGTGGTGATCATTGACACCTCAGACGAGGGCGTTAGGTCTTGCAGATGTGGGTGTTGTTTTTGTTGTTGTTGAGGATGAACAATATTATTGCTGTTTTCATTGTTAGTTATAGTTGATAACGGGTTACCTGAGGAAAAGTCGCTCAGCTGCTGGTAGCACTCATCAACACTGATGCTGCGGCAGTTTGGATTTTGGTTAGGCCCCAAAAACTCTACTGTGGGCAACTGTTGGCTAGTTGGGTGGAAAATAGCATTGTTGTGCTCATCGTCCTGAACGTGTTCACTAAAAGGTAAAATGTTCAGAAAGTTTGGTTTAATGATAGGCATAATGTTTTGACTTTTTGTTTTTGTATAGTGAAACATTGATTGGCACAAGTGCAAACAACATTTGGTGTCTAAAAACACCAAACTGGGTTATTTTGAAACGCGTATTTGTATACCAATGAAATGCATTTCAACTGTAGGCATTATCACTACTAGCGGATTTCCTTTGATTGCGTTTGCTCACAAATATGCCCTTTTTCACAAGTTTTTCCCTGTGCTAAGACTAAAAAACAAATTGAAAATTGTCAGTAAACACGGGTCTTTCTTTATTAAAATAAAAAATGGTAGCACTTTTATTGCATAAAAAGTTTTTATACAACAAGTGTTTAGTAGTAGAACTCCTTCTCCGCCCATCCACGCTTGTTCAACCGCATGACCAGTTTCTGCACTTCACAGTGCACCAGCATCCAGACTAGAAAGGGCAGCGGACAGAGCCAGTGAAGTGCCCTAATGAGAAAAAAATGTTAATAATTTTTAGAGAAGTAAAAAGAAGTGCTCCAGCTTACTTCAGGGGATACATGTTCAGGCTGCTGTTGACGCCGGGTGTGTAGGTGAGAAAGAGCACCAGCGCTAGTTCGAAAACCAGCGAAAAGGTGAGGACGTTGTTTCTGGAAATAGAAAAAAAACAGATTAGCCAAAATAAAACTCTACAAAAAACGTTTCCCATTTACTTCATCCCCTGCTGAAGCAGCGAAAGCTTTCTCGTCTTGCACACCAGCACCGCCGCCCATTTCGTGAGGACAACGGTGGCAAAGAAGGCGGTGTTGGCGGCGTACTCCAGCGACTTTCGCTGACTGAAAGTCCACTCCTGTTGGTAGGAATCTTCAAGGGAGTCGATGGCCTGCGAGTCCCAGCTTCGCCTAATGGAAAGTAGCCGGCTGGGAAGGAAACCATTCTCGCCCATCAGTACAAAGTAGGTGAAGAAACCGGCGGCCGCCTCGATCATTCCCAGCTGGCCGTAAGAGAGGGAGATTAGTCTGAAAAAAGAGATTTTACCAAGTTTTGTTACAAAATCAGTTTAGAAAAAACCGTATTTGCTTTTTACCGATCAGTGACCAGCCGCTGCGTTTTAGTGTTCCTCGGCGCCCGCTTCATAATGTCCGACTCGGCGCGTTCGTAGGCGAGGCTATCGCCGGAATGAGATCAGTGCCAAAGTCGATGCACACTGTTAATACAAAAACGAATGTGATTACCTCAAAAACAACAACAAAAACTTACAAATGTAAATAGGCGCCAGACCGAGGGGAATGTCGAGAAAAAAGTACAGCAGATAAGGACTCATCTCCGGCACCTTGGAGCTCAGCGTGTAGCAGATGGACTTCTTGAGGTTGTCAAAAATTACCCGGCCCTCTTCGATGCCCGTCTCAATAGAGCTGAAGTTGTCATCGAGGAGGATCATGTCGGCTGCCTGTCGACTGACCGCCGACCCGGTGACGCCCATGGCGATGCCAATGTCGGCCCGCTTCAGCGCCGGTGAGTCGTTGACGCCGTCTCCGGTGACGGCCACCACCTCCCCGGTACCGTGGGCGGCACAAACAATGGCCAACTTTGCTGGGGACTAGTGCGAGCAAAGACAATCTCCCCGTATCGGCGCAGAATTGAATCGAGCTCCGGTTCGCTCATCTGCGCCAGTTCACCCCCACTAATAACGATTGACTGTGGAAAGTGCGCTAGCAGCGAAAATCGCTTCCGGTCGTCGCTTTTGGTGCTGCTCGGAGAGTCGCACCCCGGCGTTGGAGTACCAAAGTGGTGCTCTGAATCGTCAGAGATGATGCCCACAGAGCGGGCAATGGCAGCGGCGGTGATCTTTGTAAGAAAAAACTTTGTTAAAACTGGGTTTAAGAAATACCAAATTGTTGCCTACCGGATGATCACCGGTGACCATGATCACCTTGATGCCGGCCGACCGGCACTTGGCAACCGCATCAGGAACATTTGGTCGGGGCGGGTCAATCATGCTAATGGCTCCCAAGAAACACAGTCCCGTGATGGGGTAATTCTCCTTGCCGGCGGCATCCGAGTCGGTGCCCTCGCTGAAGGGATACCCCGGTGGAAAACTCTCCTTTGAAAGGTGCCGTTCGGCGAGGCCGATTACCCGCTCTCCCGCCCCGCCCAGCGCCTCGTAGGCGGCGGCAAAACTGGCTCGGGCCTTCTCGTCGAGGGCCACTTCTCGACGACCTCCACTGGGGCCGTCGACGAGGATGGTGGTGCACCGTTCGAGAATCCGCTCCGGGGCCCCTTTCATCGAGAGCCAGTAGCCGCCAATGGCACCGCCTCCACCGGAAGTATCTCCTCCCTTTGCCGGCGTCGCATTGATCGTCAGGCTGTACTTGTTGACCGAGTTGAAGGGCACCTCAAAAACCTTTGGGTGGCGGGTGCGGTAGGCGGCCACCGAGCCGGTGATCATCTCAAAGTACTTGAGGATGGCTACCTCGGAGGCGTCTCCAAAGGCTTCACTTCAAAACACAAAAACAAAGAACACATTTTTAACAACTTTAAAGAATAAATGAAAAAATGTTCACAAACCGTTTCAGTACGGGCACGCCCGCCTGCCCCTCCCCAAAGGCGGCCTTGCTGCAGAGACAGGCCACCCGAGTGAGTGACCGCCAAACCGCCCCCTCAGTGTCCACTTTAGTGCCGCTGCCCTGCGCGATTAGATTGTCGGCATCGAAGATACCTCCTCCACTTCCGCTGATCCAAATGTGGGACACTGTCATGCGGTTCTGCGTCAACGTGCCCGTTTTGTCGGTGCAGATAGTAGAAGTGGCGCCCAGTGTTTCTACCGCCTCCAAATTTTTTACCAGGCAGTTCTTGCTGGCCAGTCGTTTTGCCGTAAGCGTTAGTACTACGGTCAACGTTGGTAGAAGGCCCTCGGGCACCTGAGCAACGATCAGGCTGATGACTAGAATGGAGGCGTTGAGGAGGCTAAAACCAACGATGAAGTAAGCAAAAGCTGAAAAAACATGTTTTTTACTAAATTGATGACTATGATTGTCAGCATCTAACTTACCACCAAAAAGCAGCCCAAAGAAGACCGCCACGTAGGTGATCATGGTGATAAAGTGCTGAATGTCAGTTGAAAGTGGAGTAGGCCTTGCCTCTAAACTGCTCGCCAGCACCGCAATTCTTCCCAT
Organism: Tyrophagus putrescentiae; assembly: GCA_024499935.1. Lineage (NCBI taxonomy): Eukaryota > Metazoa > Arthropoda > Arachnida > Sarcoptiformes > Acaridae > Tyrophagus > Tyrophagus putrescentiae. Next base: position 6,378,178 of record JAMZRA010000008.1, read on the forward strand.
CGAAGTCCCATCACCAACTCTAATCACTACGCCCTTTCCCGCCCCCTCGACGACGTTGGTGCTGAAGAAGGCGAGATTCCGCGTTTCCAGCGGCTGCTGGGGATGGCTGCAAACCGGGCCCCTCGCCTGGGGCTCACTCTCACCCGTCAACGAGCTGTTGTCCACCTTGAGACCGCTGGCGGTGATAATGCGCACATCGGCGGGCACCTGGTCCCCAGCGACCAACTCCACCAGGTCACCGAGGACCAGCGTCTCCACGGGCACCTTTGTCTGGTGGCCCGCCCTCACCACCGTACAGGTCTTCGGAATGAGGCGGCAAAGACCATGATTTTTCCTTTTGACTGCTGGTAGTGGCTGACAACTAGCCCGAAAGTGACAAATGCGGCGGCGCCGAGGTACAACTGTGGAAAAAGGTGTATGAAAGGGTATCCTTCCTCTTGAATACTTTTCCTATCAACCACTTACACTTGTCCGACCCTGAAACGTCTTGGTGTGCAAGAGGGTGTCAGCGGCCAGGCAAGCAACGCCCCTCCCCGGCCACATTAACCAGTGAACAGTGTTGCCACTGAGACGGCGGAAAGCCACTCGGGCGGTCCCTTGGCAGCTCCATTCGATTGGACCGTCTCGGTGAAACCTTTCTGTGGCCCCCCACCGACTAGGTCCTCAATGAGCCCACAAGTTATAATTAGGCATTTTGATCTGACTTGTAATGGTAAAGCCGCAGTTGGTGGAAAATGTCCAGAGCTCCGCAACGGTAATCGGTGCGTACAAAGGTCATGATAATTTGACCATCAGTTGACTTACTTTTTCTTTCACTGCTTACATTGTCCTCCGAAATCTTGTGTGCCATTGTCGGCCGGTCAGTCTGCTCAAGTCAATGTGACGCGAGGTATTAGGGATGCAATCGTGGTCCTTTGGGCGTTTCGTGGGACGCCGGTGCAGCCTTCTGCAGCCATGGCAGCCTTTGTTAACACAGAAAGTTAATAAATCTTTGATAATTACTATTGTAAGTAATTTAAAGAATCATGTTGGTGTCTTCACAGACCAACTGAGGAATGGGCTTACGTGATTGAGCCTATTATCTTTCTCTCTCGCAACGAATTTTTGCTCCAATTTTGATTGTCGTGGTGGGTGTTCAAGTCATGTGAGAGTATTTGGATGTCATCGTTGTGTGGCCAAGCAGAGGATCAAGCACAAATTGCGCGATATTAAAATTGTCAGCCTGGCGCAACAAACGTAGCTTATTATATGTGACAAGAACAGTTGTGTTGCTGCGGACAATGAGAACACGAAGTTGAGCCATGTTTTCACGCCCAAAAAGAAATTACACGTAACTTTACTGGTGCTAATGTGGTGATATTATTGTGTGTTTTGCAACATAATTTGCAATCACACATTGGTGACTCATTAATTTTCATCCCGTCTTTAACACAAACACTATCTGTGCAGCAATAACAAATTGCCTAAATTTGGGACCCGCTGACATCCAAAAATTGCTGTTCACGCTACAGAAATTAATTAATCTTTGCTTATTAGCAAACTTACCTTTTTCTCTTTTTATCACTTGAAAAGCTTATTTACAAACAGCAACAGCTTTATGTAGTAGAAAATGGACTGCATGAAAAAGGAAAACTTAATGTTAAAAATTTGAAACACTTTTGCACTTAAACATTTACCCTTCCAAAGTTCTGCGCCGTCACATCGCCGTACCGCCCATAGGTGTCTGTATGCGGCCGTCTATTCGAGTGAAACAAACTAATGTACCGTTCCATTTTCAACTTCCACTTTAGCTGGCGAATGCCTTTGCTGTGCACCGCCACCAATGTCATGTACCGACCGCAGTCGCCTAGTCGGCGAGTAAGGTAGATCGCCTTGTAGTGAACTACGCCGACAAAGGCAATTGCCGTCAGGCCGGTGGTGAAGAGGGAACATTTGATCAACGGTGAAAGGGTGGACGATCGGTGGTGAGGCAGAAGCAGGGTGATCCAGGTGACTGGCATTCTGCGGGTAGACCACCAGAATGAGCGCCCACATCGCCCGGCCGTACACTCGGTTGAAGTCGGCGAGGAAGCGTAGACAAGCGCCGCTGTACTGCAGATGAAGCCTCAGTCGAAGTTCGCTAAAGTAGCCCAGCGGCCTTGCTTCAAGAACGCCCACACCTGCTCCAGTTTGAGGCGGTAGGCGTAGCCGATGAGGACGACTACAAAGCCAAAAGTGTGGCTCTGCTCAATGAAAAGGCGCGCCGTAATGAAGTACAGCGGGCCAATGAAAGAAAGGAAGTGTAGGCAAGAACGTTGACAGCCTCCAGTTGAAATAGTCCCAGCTGGGCAAATTTGTAGTTCAGAGAAATGCAGAGAACAACAAAGAAGTTGTCTAAACGGCAAAAAAAGATGTGGAAAAAATTAGTGGTGAGCAATTATGTAAACTAACAATAAAAACTGTTGATTGTTTTAAAAAAGAGTAAGTTTATTTACTAGTAGAAAGATTGTTAGCTCTAACGAAGAGTCTACCAAGCAGCAGCAGTCGGTCTCGAAAAAGCAGCACCAGCGAGATGTTGCGTTTGAAGAGGTGCACGTGTGATTGAAGGAAAAACTGGTCAACCCAAGAAGAGTCTGTAGAAGCAATGATGGAGTAGATGACTGAAAAGGTGACGCCGTCATTGTCCAGGTACAGCAGGTGGTTCATGTACATGAGCATGTAAAGGAGGCAAACCAGCCACACTGTGTGGCCCCTTGGAATGCCCTCAAAAAAGAACCAATTGCCGAGGGCAAGGTGGGCTAGGGCGAGAAGTTGATCGGAGAACAAGGCAACGGTGGTCAGAAAGAGAGCAAAAGAAAAGAGAAAGACTTGAGTGAGCAGTACGTTCCTGCGAGCGTTGAAGATCAAATTTTCAGAGTTGATCTGGTAGACCGTTTCAAAGTAGTTATCAAAAAGTGAAAATGAGTATATCCACCGGAAAAGGTGCTTTTGCATTGTGTGTATGCGTTTTAATTGCAAATTAAAATGTGTTTTGTTCTGTTTTGTTTTGTTTATAGTAAAATGAGGAAAGCAAAGCAAGTTGCAGTTTAACAAATTTTACAAATTTGAATGAATTTTTTAACTAAACGCTCATTTTGCTAGTAAATTGAGTAGACATTTGAATAAATGTGTGTACTCACTAATGGCGCATTATTTTTTTTTTGACATAGTGCTCATTAGCGTATTTTTTGTGGTTTTATAAATAATTGAGTAAAAATTCAGCCTATCCCTAAAAAATGGTTTTTCTCTCTCTGCACTGACTCTTTTTGCTCTAGAAAATACACCTTAAAGATATTGAAAAACGGTTTTCACCTGTTTAACGAGATAAATGGCATCTTTTTAATGATACCAAACTCGAGTTGATCAAATGACCGGAAGTGCCTTATCTAATCATAGTCACTTTTTAAAACAGCTATATAAAATACTAAATGAACGTCAGCTTTGTACGTCAGCTTGGACATACAAAAGCACAAAACTTCCAATAATGTCCACTAAATCTGCTCAAGAGGAAAAAGTAATGTACAGTAGACAAAATTTAGTGATAAATTACATGGTGAAGAAATCTTTATTTCACGCTAAAACAAAACATTTTCCTTTACAGACGCCGGGAAGGGGGAAGATTGAAGACGATGACCAAATGTACAACCAATTTTCAGGTGCAATGGGGAAAACAATCACTGAAAGGCAAGAAATGCGTCAAACTAGGTCAATCGTGTTCAAGTTTAGTGTGCGTATGACCACTGTTTTTCTTCTTGGCCACAAGCAGCATCAGCATCATCAGCAGGACACCGTTTGTCTATAAAACGGCGTCTTTCTTTTCTCAATCATTTTTTGCATTTTCAACTCGCTTCTTTAACTTTTTGCGTGCGATCGAAGAATGGCGCCCAACAACACCGGCGAGCAGCAGCAGAAGCAGCAGGTGAACAGTGCCACAGTTCACTGTCGACCAAGCAAGTCAGCAAATGCCTTCAAGGCCAAAGTCGAACTGAGAGAAGAGAAGGACCAGCAAACCGCAATTTGCGAGCAAATCACCTACGCTCTCTTTGAGGGTGACAGCGAGCAGGTGGAGAAGATTGAGAACGTGAAAGCAGCAACCACCACAAAGACCAAAAATCAGCAAGTGGCCGAGAAGAGTAAAGAATATTCCTCAGCATCAACTGCGCCTCACAAGTACGAGCTGGTGTGGTTCAACGTAGCTGCCATGGTTGCCCTTCATTTGGGAGCTGCCTACGGTGCCTACCTTATCGGCACCACCGCTCACCTTGCCACCATCTGCTGGGCGTACACTTGCGTCGTCATGGGCACCATGGGAGTGCAGGCAGGCGCTCACCGGCTCTGGTGTCACAAGGTAACAACAGGTAGACTGAATCTTGATCTTATCATTTCTCACAATCCCTTTCTTCACCTCCTCAGTCGTACAAAGCGGCCTTTGGCGTTCGTGTGGTGCTGGCCGCCTGGCACATTCTCTCGCTGCAGAATGACATCTACGAGTGGAGCAGAGACCACCGGGCCCATCACAAGTTCGCCGAGACGGACGCCGATCCGCATGACGCCTCCAAGGGATTCTTCTTCAGCCATGTTGGCAAGTCTTTTTAGAAACTTCTTTACAATCATCGCTAACATTACCTTTTCTCAATAGGCTGGCTGATCGTGAAGAAACACCCCGAAGTGAAGCGACGTGGTGCGACGCTGGACCTGAGCGACCTCCTGCAGGACCCGATTGTCCGCTTTCAGCAAAAGTACTACGTCCCTCTGGTGGCCCTGCTCTGGGGCCTGGTGCCCACCTACGTGCCCGTGCTGCTGTGGGGCGAGGACCCGGTGACCGCCTTTTTTGTGGCCGTCATCTTCCGCTACGTGCTCGCCCTCAATGTCACCTGGTGCGTCAACAGCTGGTCGCACATGTTCGGCTACCGAGCGTACGACACGCGACAGGGAGCGGTGGAGTCCTCGATGAGGCACCTGCTGCTGGGCGAGGGTTTCCACAACTACCACCACTCCTTCCCCTGGGACTACTCGGCGAGCGAGCTCGGCCCGGTGATGTCTTCAACCCCTGCACCGCCCTCATCGACTTCTTCCACTACATGGGCTGGGCGTGGGACCTGAAGAAGGTACGGCCGGAGATGATCAACGCGAAGAAGCTCAAGACGGGCGACCCTGCTTACTACCACAAACGGCGGACGCGTCTCTTTGAGTGGTCCACCGGACTGCTCTCCACGCTCAGTCCGCTCTTCTTTGGCCTGGGCATCAACTTGTGGCTCAAGCACCGAGCTGCTCTTTACTAAATCTGTTTACTTTTATTTGCTTAATTGCTCATTCATAAAACGAAACAAAACAGAGAAGAGTCAGTTGTGGAGGACAACAATGAGGAGGAGACAAATTGTGATTTATCAATGATGAGTCACAAATGTTGATATATTAAAATTGTCATTGCCTGGGCACACAAAATCAGTTTTATCTGGTGCACAGTTCCAAAATGCCCCTGTTGACATGACATGTCAAAAGAACTGCATCAGTGTTTGACTGACTGATATCGTTTAATTAAAATTAACCGTTTACTGGGCTGATGATAATTGGTTAATGTTTTATTGTGTTTTCAATTTATTCTCCAATCTCATCTTTTGTATACTTCTTCTTATATTTTACTGAGACTAAAAACACAAAAACGACAACAGTAACAGCAAAAAAAGTTGCAGTTTAACGATCGGCGTTTAAATTCACCTGATCACACTTGCTCGACTAAAAAATAACTAATCTTTGCTCATTAACAAATTTACTTTTTTTCTTTATTTGAACAGTTTATTTACAAATAGCAGCAGTTTTATGTAGTAGAAAATGGACTGCAAAACAAAAAAAACTTAATAAAAAAATTTGAAGCATTATCTCACTTTAATTGTTTACCTTTCCAAAAGTCTGCGCTGTAACATTTCCATACCGCCCATAGGTGACCGTATGCGGCCGGCTCTTCGAGTGAAACAAACTAATGTACCGTTCCATTTTCAACTTCCACTTTAGCTGGCGAATTCCTTTGCTATGAACTACAACTGAAGCCATGTACCGACCGCAGTTTCCTAATCTTGCGGTAAGGTAGATCGCCTTGTAGTGGACTACGCCGACAAAGGCAACTGAAACGAGGCCGGTAAGAATGAAGAAGAAGGTGATCAGCGGCGAGAGGCGATCTCCAGTGGTGGACAGCGATAGTGGGCGGCGGTAGGCGGTGAACAGGGTGATCCAGGTGACGGCATTCTGCGGGTAGACCACCAGAATGACCGCCCACATTGCCCGGCCGTACACTCGGTTGAAGTCGGCGAGAAAGGGCAGACATGCGCCGCTGTACTGCAGGTGAAGCCTCAATCGAAGCTCACCAAAGTAGGCCACCTTTCCGTGGTGCAGATGTGCCCACACCTGTTCCAACTTTAGGTAGTAGGCGTAGCCGACGAAAAAAGCCAACAAACAAAAGGTGTTGATCAGCTCAAAGAGGAGGCGCGAGGCGACCAGGTAGAGCAGGCAGAAAAGGAGGAAAAAGAGGTAGGCAAAGAAGTGCACCGGCTCCAGGCGGAGCAGCTCCAGTTGGGCAAACTTGTAGTGCAGGGAGGCGTATAGGACGAGGAAGAAGTTGTCTACAAAATGATGTGCACAAAATGTAAAGGAGAACTTGCAAGAAGGATTGCTGGGTACTTACTAGTACTGAGGTTGCTGGCTCGAACAAAAAGCCTACCAAACGGCAGCAGTCGGCCTCGGAAAAGCTGCACCAGAGAGATATCGCTTCGAAAGAGGCGATTGTCCGGTGATGATTGAAGGAAGAACCGGTCTACCTCGCAATGCGAGTTTTTGGAGGCGATGATCGAATAGAGGACGGAAAAGGTGACGCCGTCATTGCGAAGGTACAGCAAAATGTTCAGGTACATCAGCAGGCAGATGATGGTGATCAGCCAGGACAGGTGGCCCGCTGGAATGCCCTCGAAGAAGAAGAGGTTGTTGAGGGCGAGCTGGACCAGGATGGGAAGTGGTCAGAGACCAAGGCAACAGTGACAGGATAGAAAGAGGGTGAAGGAGAAGAGGAAAGCTTGAATGAGCAGTACTTGCTTGCGAGCACTGCCTCCATTTCCAGAATTGATCTGCTTGACCGTCTCAAAGTAGTCATCAAAAAGGGAAAATGTGTATAGCCATCGGAGAAAGTTGATTTGCATTGTGTATGTATATTTGTGCAGCTGATAAAGTGTGTGTGTTTTCCTTTGAACTGAGTATGGTAAAGTCAGAGCTGCATTTTTTGCAGTTACCGTAAAGCACTCAATTTGGCCGTAATTCTTGAGTGAATGTGTGTTTCCGCCTTACTCCACTAGCGCAATGTGTTTTTTCAAAATGGCATTCATTAGCATACTTTGTTGTGATAATTAATAAATAATAAGTACTCTTTTAAACTTTAAAATTTTGCAATAAGCTTTTTGCTGCTACATGAAAATGTTTTGAAAACAAACTACAAAATTGTTTTTGTTTATATTATTTTTAGTTAAACTTGGTTTGGGTTATTTTTTTCGGTGTTGTAGTTGCGGCGGTGGCAATAGTGGAAAGCGCAGTAGCCGTCGTTGGGGACTTTCCCATAACTCCTGTTCTTGTCATCACCTCTGAACTCCTTCTCCTCATTGTGAACTTCTGTTCCTTTGGCCAGTGATTCTCAATCATCCACCGGTAGAGCCAACAGCCGACGATGGCGCCAAAGTGGCAGCCAATGAAAGGCGTCCAAAAGTGACCTAAACACAGCAAAAGTTTAATACCTTCTTTTTATTAAAAAGTACAAATGTCACACTTACTAGTATTACTAAGGTCTTGCTGCCCCAACCAAAAAGAAGGCCCATCAGCCGGGGAGAAAAATCTCGGCCGGATTGAGCGGTGTGCCGCAGTTGTACCCAAACGACAAGTGGAGAATGTCAATGTTGGCAAAGCCGATTGCAAAGGGCTCCAAGCCGCAAGGGCCTCCGGACATGCTGTTTCGGCGGTCTCTGATGGCGCAAATCACCAGAAGAAAGGTGGCCGTGCCAAAAAGCTGATCCAGAACAGCGGCCCCCGCCGTTTTGATCTTCTTCGCCGAGTAGATGCCGAAGATGCCCATAGTGGTGCTGTCCATTGGAGTGAGAGCGTTAATGGCCTCCCAGTAGGTGGCCAGGGCGAGGAGGGCGCCGGCGAGGGCGCCCAGGTACTGCGCAAACAGATAGACGGGAACCTTTTTCCACGCGAGTTTGCCCACCGAGGCCAGGCCAATGCTGATGGCCGGATTCAGGTGGCCCCCGGAGACGCCGCTGCTGATGTACAGGGCGGCGGTGAGGGAGACGCCCCAGATGGTGGACACCTCGATCAGGTCCGCTTGGGAGTGTTCGGGTGAGGCGGTAAAGTTGCGCAGGTTGATGAAGGCGTTGCCGCAGCAGCCGAGGCACTGGGGGTAAAAAAGAGATTGAGAATGGATAAATATGGAAAGAAGAAAACTCACCGTCAGCGTCATTGTGCCAAGGAACTCGGCCAAAAAGATCCGCCCACTGTGGCTGGTAATTCGCCATTGTTCAATGGACGTTTTGAGCAGCGCTAGCCTGCCAAGAAGCTGCTCACTCGGGATCTTCCATTTCGCTGTTGAAAACGTTTTCATCACTTTCTGTTTTACTGCATTTACATTTCTAAAAAGTGGTTTTTATTTTCAGTGCTGCTTAACGCAAAAAAATTGTTTTGCAGTGCTAATCTTGGTCTTTTATACGATGTACTTTTTTACTGTGTTGTCTTGTACAGAGTAAGTCTTATCAAGTGACAGGGATTAAAGAAAAGGCAATATCTAGAAAGCTATATTTGGCCACACTAACACAACAAAAGTTTCACTAAGTTAACGAAACATTGACAGTTTTATTTGCAAAATAACGTTTTATTTGCGTACAATTTTATTGCCCTATCATCGTTCGTTTTCTAATGAGTCAGCCTAGTGAACATGGTGGGCGCACTTGTGGGCGTCAACGCCGCCGCAGACGATGGCGAGGATGCACTTGAGGGGACTTCGCTCGACGGCGCACTTCAGCGTCCTCACGCCACAGTCGTGCGCCCACTTCGGGCCCATGCACTTGAGGAAGGCGGTGAAGCGGTTGTACTCCTCCTCATCATTTTCCTTAAACACCTCATCATTGGCTGGAGCAGCAGAGGTGCTGGCCACCATTACCAGAACAAGCAGACCAAGGGCGAACAGAAAAGCTGGAAAAAGTTTTAAAAATTAGCAAAAATAGTTTAAAATTTTTTATCAGAGCCGTACCCTTCATTGTGATGGGATTTTCTTTAGTGCGTCTGAGGTTGTTTGATAAATAATAACTAAGCGACTGGCCATTCTCATTAATGGCTAGACCCTTTTATACTGAAATGTGTAAGTTTGGTTAGTAGTAGACTATCAGTAGCTTTTAATTAAAAATACTACAAAAATGACTTTTGGATGATGAGCTATCAACTATCGATTAGATGGCGATGATCAGCGATCATATGATCGTACCCCTGATGTACAGAACTAAAGCTAAAAGAAAAACTTGAACTTGGAACTTGATTGCATTCTTCACATGTGGTAGAAATAAGGTTTATCAAACTCATTTTATTTTAAAATGTCCAAAGGATTAAACAGGTATTTTGGCAGTTGTGGCGTAGAAAAAAGATAGCCCGGTAATTAGTGGTAATAAAAGGCAATTGATAAGATAAGGAGAATAGAAAGTGCTTTGGTAAAGGGATGTGGTTTTGGCAGCTTTTTGTTCCTGTGCTGTAGTGCACTATGATGAGAAAAGTTTTAATTGCCAATTAGTGATTGACAAAAACAAATAAAAAGCAAGTAAATTTTTAATTTTGCAAAACGGGATTAAAAATCATTTTTGTTAAAAACCTAAAAAATCCCCTGTATTCTCAATGGCAGTTTTTGCCTCAAAATATTGCCTGTTGTACTAAAGTTAGTTTTTGGGTTAATAGTTTAATTAAAATTGTTAAATAACTAAGAGATGTTCTAGTTTGTGTGTGTCAAGTTGCAAAGTCGGTTGGATAAAAGTACTCCAAAAAATTGTTTAAAAATTTTAATAATTTTTGTGTATGTACTTTTACGTTTTTTAATTTGATCAATGATAGCACATTCCGATGAATTGATTTGAAGGTTAACAAGACAATTAATGTCATAACTTTAAAAATGTTGTGCTTCATTTACAGCCTAATTAGGAACGCTGCAGACAAAAGTTTAATTTTCAAAAACCACAATTATTAAGGGATCATTTTTAGTGCTGTGGCACATAATCGATAACACTCATCAGAAAGAGGGGTTCCGTTCTAGGGAACAAGCATTTAAATAAATGAACAAAAATTTGCATAAAAATGTCATGAAAAAGAAGGGAGCAAAATTTAAATAAAATGGAAAATTTGGCAAAATCTAAGAAACATTTATAAATAATATTAGCCTTAGAACGTAAATTAGTCTTTTGCTTCAACAAGACTTCACCAAAAGATTATCATTATGGAAAATCAGAGAAAACCCTCTCTGGCTCTTAGTCTGCTTGGCCAGATTCGTTTCATTTTTCGGCAGTCGTTCCGGTTGCTTCTTCAAACGGCCACGCCCCTCAAAAGTTTCGAATACTACCGACGCTACTTTGCCACCGTCGAACTGATGACCAGCCCAACTTCCGGTCAATCACAGTCAAAAGACCGCCGCCATACAATGGGCCTGTGCGCCGTGTACAGTTGCCTGCTCGCCTACTTCGGCCTGCTCAATGTATTTCACTTTTTCGCTCCGCAAAACTACGTCACGCGAATTCTGCTCGGCGACGTGGTCGCCGGCCTGGCGATGGACGCCCAGTTTAACCTCATCTTTGCCAGTCTGTCATTTTACGCCATCTACATCAACTGGGCAATGTACTTTAAGGTGGATCAAAATAATATTACCTTTCTGAGAAGCGTTTTCTTGAACATTGAATCTTCGGTCGTTCCAACAACTTCCTTCGCTGACCGCAAAAACTCAATCTTATCGACAACATCAGAAAGAACAACGGCTATTCTCAATCAACAGCACTCAATTCTCTTTCAGCGATTCGCCCTGCTAAGCATTAACGTTCTCTACGGTTTCGTCCTTGTCCTGGATCTCTGCCTATTGGTCTTCACGCCCATGGTGATGATCGTCTTTTTCAGCAAACAGGAGTTTGTCACTTTTGAGAACGGATTGGCCGATGTTCGGTCGTGGATTCTTTTCTTCCTTTTGCTGGCCGTCTTCCTCTTCCACGTCGCCCTCAACTACGTCTACTGGTTCAGTTTCGCCCACGGGCTGATTCTCTTTGCAGTAATCGGCACGACCACTCTCACCGCCATTTACCTCCTCTTTGCGGAGCACTACGCCTGCCTGTGGAAGGCCCTGGCCGCCATGGCCAAGCCTTCATCATCACCGAAGATCCGGGCAAAAAAGGAGGCTCAACTGTGTGGTTTGTTGCGCCAGAATGCCGCCCTCTTTCACTTTGTCTTCTCCGGGACGCTCTTCTACGGCGCCAATTTCCTGATATACATGGGGCTGCATGTTCCCATTGCTGCCATCTTCTCCGTGGAGGTTCTCTTTGATAAGCACCAAAGTGTGGACCGAAGCAGAGCGTTCAGTCTTTCGCAGATCGTCATGGTGGGCATCGTCTGCGAGGCAGTCGTCGGCACCTTCCTCATCCACCTCTACTGCGCCTACTTCTCCAAGTACCTCCACCGAGGTGGGCGGATGTTGCTGAGGTTCAGTGGAACTAGTAATAATAACGGTAGTAGTGCCGACCTTTCCTCTCAAACTCAAATTTTCATTTGGGTGCACCTGCAGCGGCTTTGGGTGCGCAATAAGTACGGAGTGACGTACGGTGGCTTGGGTTTGATAACGATTGGAAGCTTCTTCAAGTTTGTGCTCTTCTTCGGAGAGCTCCTAATGACCTCATATAGCCTGGTTCATTGAGATATCTGGTAGAAAGCAAAAAAAGTGAAAAGTGACGTCTTTTAATTTTTGTACAAAAGTCAACATTATGCCTAAATACTAAAATAAACTTCTTTTACTCTTTTCCCCTGCTTGATAACTAATAAAATGCAGCCAAAGTAGATGAGAATAAATTAAAAGTGACTTGATTGAAAAGAAAGATATTTTTCATCTTTCAAGCGCTCAGCTGCTGCCATCTCACAAAAACAAAACTCAACAACTACATCTGCTGTACAACGTTCTCTGGGAAATCAAAACAAACAGAAAAAATCCTTGTTTCTTTAAGCAAACACATCACTGCCCAAGTTATCATGGCCTCAAACTGGAGTACCAGCTGGTGGTGGGGCGGAAGTTCATCATCTTCAGAAGGTTTCAGCGATAATGACCTTCCTCCTTCCTCCTCGACGACAACGGCAGCAGCTGAAGGCGGAAAACTGCTCGAAGGCCTGGAAATGGGCAGGCGCTGGCAGACACGCTACAGGTTGATTGAAACAAAGCGACTGAACACTGAAACGGTGGCCGGCATCAAGGACATGAACCTGGGCCGTGTGGTGGGTGGTCAGAAGAGAGGTGGGTGTGTCTTTGGGAGAAGATATTGTACCCGTTTTTAACTGGTGTTTTTTTCCCATTCCACCAGGCAACCCGGTGATCCGCTTCGACACTGGCCACCGGACCGGCCACGAGCCGCACATCAACTTCGACCCTCGCGGCTATCCCTCCCGAAAGAACCTCCACCTCTACGTGCCGCAGTCGATGGTGAGCGCCGCCTACTACCTGCAGAAGACCGCCGAGGTGGCGGACTGCTTCGCCACGGTGGCCACCTACGCCACGGACATGTACCGCCTGGGAGCGGCCGCCCAGCTCGACTACCGCTCCTACTACACCGCCAAGACGGAAGTCCACCGACTGGAGGGCTACTACCGACAAGCTCAAGAGGCCCCACCGGAAGTGACAGGAGTGGACCCAGACCTGGACGGTCACCTCTACTTCAGCTACCAGCGAAACCTGCGAGCGCAGGCCATCCTCCTCGAGCAGGTTCAGGCCAGCCTGGGCGGCATGGTCGTGCCGCGGAACTCCCTCCAAGAGGCGGCCTCCATTGCGGGCGGATACGCCGGCGGCTTGCTGGGCGCCACCTCGGGCGCCCTCCTGAGCACCACCGCCCTCGCCACGGCGGGCACCCTCGTCCTCGGCCCGGCCGGAACGCTGGTCGGCTCGGTGGTGGGCGCCGTCATCGGCTCTGCCTATGGGGGCGTGAAGGGCGCCCAGGCGGGCAGCATAGCGGCGGAGGCGGCCGCGCGGAAGGTCTTCATGATGGCCTGCAGCAGGCCTACGACGATCTGGCGAGCGGGGCCGGGAAGACGGCCGACCAGGTGGTGGGCGCCGCCTCTGAGTACTCCAGCTCGGCGTACGGGTGGTTTTGGAGGAGGTGGTCAGGCAGTCAGCCTGCAGCCAGCTCAGCGCGGGAGTTGGCCGGTACGGCGGTCAGCTCCGCCTCAAAGTGCGCCTCTACTGCTTTGGAGGCTTCAACGGACACGGCTGTTTCTCTTTGGGGAGGATGGTCCACCAGCGCAGCTGCTAGCTCCGTTTCAGGATTGGCCTCTTCAGCTTTAAAGTTTCAACGGACGCTGCAAGTACTGCCTGGAGCTGGTCCAGTTCAACGGCCAACTCCTCTTCATGGTGGACCTCCTCCTCCTCCTCCTCTTCAGCTGCAAAGTGGTCAAAGTTTTCGAAAGACGCTGCAAGTACTGCCTGGGGTTGGTCCAGTTCCGCTGCCAGTTCCGCCTCAGCGTGGACCTCTTCTAAAGCCGCAGCATCCTCTGGCAGTGCCTGGGGAGGGTGGTCCAGCTCGGCCGCCAGTTCCGCTTCAAGCTGGATGACCAGCTCTTCAGCTTCGGACTACTTTTGGAAGAAGTAGTGATGAAAGGTGGTTTTTTAATTTTCCGTACACCTATCAGCGTTAGTGTTCAAATTGTAAACTGAAAGTCTTTCATATCTTTGCTGCTTCCTTCTTCTGCTCAATCATTTGCAAATTGGGCAACCAGTAAAATGCAGGCAATGTTAAGGTGAGAATGATTGCAAAAGTCTAATGATTGAAAAGATATATCTTTTATCTTTGCTCAGCAACCGCCATCTTACGAAACGCAGCCTCAACACTGTTGAGGTACAACAACAAGTGTTAACAGCAGCAGCAGCTGTACGACGCACTCAGAGAAATCAAAACATATCATTGAGCTTGCAAGCGTAAGCAAATCACTGCCCAAAAATTATCGAGAACCATGACCTCATCAAACTTGAGCTTCAACTGGCTGTGGGGCGGAAATCCTTGCTCATCATCTTCAGAAGGCTTCAGTGATAATGACCTTCCTCCTTCACCCTCTACAGCAGCAACAGCAACACCTGAAGTCGGAAAACTGCTCGAAGGCCTGGAAATGGCCAGGCGAGGTCAGACGCGCTACAGGTGGTTCGATAGACTGAACACTGAAACGGTGGCCGGCATCAAGGACATGAACCTGGGCCGAGTGGTTTGGGGTGAAAAACGAGGTGGGTGTGGCTGGAGGGGAAAAATTGAAGTTTTTTAACAATCGATATTTTTTTATTCCACTAGGCAACGGAGTGATCCGCTTCGACACTGGCCACCGAACCGGCCACCAGCCGCACATCAACTTCGACCCTCGTGGCTACCCTCCCATAAGAACCTCCACCTCTACGTGCCGCAGTCAGTGGTGAGCGCCGCCTATTACTTTCAGAAGACCGCTGAAGTGGCTGGAAGCATTGCCACAGTGGCCACCGTGGCCACCGACGCCTACCGCCTTGGGTCGGCCGTCCAGCAGGACTACCACGCCCCCTCTAAGGATAAGCTGCCGGTAAAGTCCATCCACGAGGCGAGCTCCATAGCGGGTGGTTACGCCGGCGGCTACGTGGGCGGCTCTTCGGGCGCCTACGTCGGAGCGACGACTGGCGCCACGGTGGGCGCTATCCTGGGGCCCACCGGGTCGCTGGTGGGCTCGGTGGCGGGCGCCATCATCGGCTCCACCTATGGAGGCGTAAAGGGCGCCCAAATAGGAAGTGGAGCGGCGGAGTCGGGCGTGAAGAAGGTGCTCGAAGAGGGCCTGCAGAAGACCGGCGCCGATCTGGCGAGTGGCGCCTGGCAGGCGGCTGGTCAGGTGAAGGGCGCCGTCTCGGAGTACTCCAGCTCCGCGTACGAGTGGTCAAGCGTGGCAGCTAGTTCGGCGCTGGTGTTGTCTGGTAAGGCGATCAGCTCCGCCTCAGCGTATTTGCCTCTTTCAAAGTTGTGAGCTGAGAGGTGAGGTACAACTTGGGAGGTAAACAATTGAAGACATTTTTAGTTTTTTTGCTGTACACAAGCCAAAGCTAAGGAATCTGAAGTAAACTAGTAAACTAACCCGGTTTAACTTTCAACTAATTTTCCGTTCCGCTGAATCATCTGCTTAAAGGCCATCAGAATGTAGCCAAAGTAAATAAGAGTGAACTAAGGAATGCGATGTTAAAAAAATTGTTACAAAAACGAAATGAAATTGAAAGCTTGACAGTTAATCTCACCTCGAGAACTGCGCCAATAGTGACCGGACTTATCGGGCCCATGTTGACGGCCATCTTCGGTCCGTAGGAAAGGCGGTGAAAGAGGTCATCGTACTTTAGCTTCAGCCTTAGCCAAGGTTTGCTAAGCTTGCCACTACTCTTCAACTGAAAATTGTTCATCCACTTCTTGGGTAAGTGAAAAACCTAAACACGTTTTCTAAAGTTAAATAAAGCATTCTTTTCAATATTTTTACCTTGTGACAAAGGGCAAGAGGCAGCAAGACGATGATCAGCGCCACCGTCTGACTGAAGAGTATTGCCGCTGTAAACAAGTGATCAATGGCGTCCTGACGTATAAAAAACCACCGTCGAATACCGTAGATGTGAATCGGTCTAGAGTTGGGGTAATCAATGATTACTGAACAGTTGAAGTGATTTTCATGCAGCTTACATATTGGTCATCAGAAAGGCGTACAGTACGCCGCCAAAGAGGTCCTTGCTCCCCTGAAGGACAAAGAAGCAAATGAGGTTGTGGTCGCGCAGGAACTGCCTAAAAAGTCTTCGTTGAGTGGTTTTTAGTTGGATTCCATCAAAAGTGAGTGTCCGCTTCACTTGAGCATTAATCTCCAGAAGGTGACCCACGTAGACGACCGTCCCTAGTAGGGAGCAGTAGGCGAAGAAGACGGCGCTGCTAACCATTTGCAGCAGACAGTACCCGAAGATGACGAACTCCAGGCTGAGGAAGGTGAAGGTGAGGCGGTAGTATCGACTGCCTTCAAACGGTAACAGCATTGGCGGACTGAAGAAGCCGTAGTAGAGGATGATGACCAGAACTAGAGCGCCCTGCCAAAGGGCGAAAAGGTGGTCGAGAAAGAGTTCTGCGAGGAGGATGTGTCGACGAAGACGGGGCGACAGGCGCGGAAAAGGAGTTAATTTGGTACGGTAAAAGGCGGCTCGGTGGATGTTTTTCAAACTCAACAGCATTTTCACTTTGACAATCCAGCTTAGAAATATTTTTTCATACACAAACTGAAAATAGAGTCGGTTTAATTTTCCACCACTAACACTTTTAGAATTCCTTATAATCAGGGCTTTACGTTTGTTTGCCAAAAAGGCTTTTGTCAACGCCGAACCGGTCAACTGCGCGCGGTAGTACGCCTCCTGATTGAGTACAATGAGCTGGTGCCACCATTGCCAAGTCGCCTTGCTCACATCTAGCCTCACCACCAGCTTCAGCTGGCAGTAGACGTTGAAGCTCTCCATGAGGAAGATGCCCACTGGAATGAAGGCGTCGTACTTGAAACGGCGCTGGTGGTAGAAGAAGCAGAAGGCGTCATTGGCGCAGATGGCCTCAAAGAGCTTCGGATAGGTGCTGCTGTTTTCTTTGTAGAGGAAGAAAGCCGTTTCCAGATATCGGAAAGAGTAGACAAAAAGGAGCAGGTCAAGGTAGAAGGTGCATTTGTAGGCGAGGGAGTTGTGC
Source organism: Tyrophagus putrescentiae (assembly GCA_024499935.1). Classification (NCBI taxonomy): domain Eukaryota; kingdom Metazoa; phylum Arthropoda; class Arachnida; order Sarcoptiformes; family Acaridae; genus Tyrophagus; species Tyrophagus putrescentiae. Next base: position 6,395,193 of record JAMZRA010000008.1, read on the forward strand.
TGCTCCACAAGCTCTTTCATGAAGTAGTAGCTAAAACGGGTGAACTTTTTAAGCATTTTTGTTAGGTGTTTTTGCAGTTTTTTCAGCAACTGTTTTTTATGTTTGCCTCAATTTGCTTATTTAAAAATATTATTTTGAAATTTCTTACTACAGTCTTTTCTCTACAACTTTGGTTTCAATGTTTCTTTTTAGTAATAATATACTTGTGCATAATTTAATGCTTTTGCTCTAAAATACGACAGGAATTTTGTTTTACTCAACTGCAACTGTTCTTATATTCTAATAATTTTGTAATTATAAATGATTAATTATAAAAATTGCAGAATAGTTTTTGGTAATTTTTGCTACCGGCGAATAAATTCGGGGTAACAAACTCTAAATTGCCGCAATAACTATTTTAAAGGCAAAAAATGGTCAATTTTTTTTCAATGATTCATCAAACACCAAGTTTCATCTGCTCAAACTCATAAAAAAACTTTATTTTTTGTCACTCATCACTAAAAGCAACACTTTTTAGCTGGGTTCATCTTTGAACCTGATGAGCAGTTGAAGGAAGCAAAAAAACTGTCGCACATCATCCATCGGCACATTGACCCAGTACGCAGAGCCGGTTACTGGCGTTAATGCAGCCGGGGCTGGTGCAAAGAAGGTTCTCTGAAGAAAAGTGAGGATCATTGTTGATGGTGGTGGTGGTGATGAAAAAGAGAAGAAAAATGATGCCAATAGTGACGAAGGCAAAGATGGTGACCAGGAGGCACAGACTGACTAGATACCCCGGTAGACATGTTCCTTTCTGGGCTTTGGTCTGGTTTGGAGTATCTGTGGCTGTCGAGTCCCGATTTCTTGTTGATAACTCCATAACACTACTAGCAATGCTTAAAAGGCGCAGCTGTAAAGCAGTTTTCTAACGCCGTACAGTCTGTTCACAACAACTTTGCGTCGTTTTGCGTGTAAAACTGCACTGGCTGAGTGCATGAATTATTTGCCTTTTTTGCATCACCATCAAGGTCATCAAGGTGATCATTAATGCATGCATAAAAAATTATCTTCTTCAGTGAAAGCATCAATTCAAAGCTGAGTTTAAGGTAGATTGTGTGCTTAAAAATGTAGATTATGTCGTAAGAGAAGTTGCTTTACAAGTGAAAATGCAACAGAGCTTGAGATAATAGTATAGCGCCTCGAGGAAAAATTGTACACCGTCACAATGAACTGAAAGCTTGTGTCTAAAGTAAGTTTTTTTTCATTTTTTGTTATAAATTTTTTTAAAAAACGTTTTTATTTTGTACATTTTAGTTAGTATTTTTCTACTGTAATGAGTTAAGGGGTGCAAGACAGGGATACAGAGGGATACAGACAGACGGAAGGCTAGCTAAAACTAACTTAGAATAACCTAAAGCCACGTCAAACTTCTACTTATATGCAGGGGGTAAGGGTTCGATATGTTCTAAAACACGTCATTAGAACAATACCACCACACTACACTGTTTTTGTGTTATTTTTTTATGCAAGTTTATAAACAGAGTGAACGATTTTAAAGCTAACTAACCAACTTCTCCTGACTAAAGATCATCAGCACGTAGGCGCAATAGGTGAAAAGAAACTCCAGCGAGGAGAAGTAGGTGATGGCGTGCAGCGGACCGACGGTGATGGCCACCTTGGGACCGGAAACCAGTCGACCGTAGAGGTCGTTGTACTTCAGCCGAAGCGTCCACCACCAGGCGCCACTGTCCGTGGTGGCCAGCATCAGCCGGTGAACCAGGCTTTTTGGAGAATGGTACTGACTTTGACACCAGCTTAGGGGCACAAAGATGCCCGCAAAGACGCCCAGCTGAATGGCGAAGATGATAAAGAGGAGAAACTTGAAGGAGAGGGGCGTCTCTTGTTCGCTTCCAATGACGATCTTTTTCACAAAGACGATGTTGATGGGAATCTGCGTGCAGATGGTGGCCAGCACTACCTTGCCAAAAAGCTGGTCACTGCAGCTGATTACCAGATATGAGATTAGATTGTGCTCGCAGAGAAGCCGCTCTAACAGCAGCCGCCCACTGGCGGGAATTTTTGGGGGTTTGAGTAAAGTTCTCCTTTTTTTCTTTACAAAGTGAGCATCAATCACCACCCTCACCCGGCACTGCCACTCTCGAAGGTGGCCGATGAAGACCACTGCCCCGAGGATGGTCATCGTCGTGAAGAGGACCACGTAGCGGACCAGCAGAAGAAGGAACACTAGCGGCCAGGAAATCTCGTAGGCGACCTCCACAATGGAGAGCAGGTAATGCCGGCGCCAGTGCGGGTAAATGCTGATGAAGACGGCTATGGCAGTGGCGTAAATCATAACTAGAAAAAAAGAAGTAACATTTAATTCATCCAAAGTTAACTCGTAACTCTCCCTCTCACCAATGGCTAGCTGAAAGGCGAAGGCAAGAACCTCGGTGAGCAGCATCACCTGCAACGCCCTGGCTCGAAGGCTCCACCCAAGCAGCGGCATCATGGAAAGAGGGTGACCGGATTGCATTCGTTGCAGATTCACGTCCTCCATTTTGTAGAAGATCTCCGCTGAAGCAAGACCCCTGGCAAACGCTTTCTTCACCGGAACCGGAACAAACCACCAGTACGCCTCCAACTTCTGCCTATACTTTTCTTGCTTCAAACTTCGCAAACGTTTTAGACTGCTTTCGTTCAGCCGACACTGGCGGTAGTGCTCCAAGGTGGCCACCATCAGCTGGTGCCAGAAACGCCAGTTTGGAGTGGAAGTATTCAGGCGGAAGCACCACCACTCGAGCAAGAAGTAGACGACTCCAAAGAAGTACACCATAAGGAAGGTGGTGTAGTCGAAAGTGGTGCGGAAAGTGTGCAGAAAACCGACAATCACATCCTGTCGCCGGAAGTCGTACCAGCCAGGAACTTGGTACTCATTGTACATCACAGCGGTGATGAGCAGTATGCGAACGGTGCAAGTGAAGAATGCGATCACGTCGAAGTAATGCCAAAGGCTCAGTTTTCTCTTAAAACAGCCACCTTCACCTTCTTTCATTTTGTTCTCCAGCAGCTCTTTGGACTTCTCGTATAAACAATGTTTGAACTTAGCAAAAAATGCCATTTTAAAATTTGAATAAAATTCAGAAAAAATGGCCTGAAAATGTTCTTTTTGCAAAAACGAATAACACAAAAACTACTTGGTTGTCGTTATGTATACACAGTTTTGTTTTATTTGCAAATCGATTTTATTTTATTTTGTCTAGTTATATTATTGCCCAAGTCTCATTCCCCCTAATGTATCCCAGTTATATTAACAACATTTTTTCAGTAAAAAATGCTAAATTTTTTTTAAAGTTTTAATTTTGCAACAAGGTCACACAAACAAAATGGTGGCTCAAATAAAACATAAACTGGTTCATTTTGTGTTTTTTAAATGTAAAGCAGTCAATTAACATGTTAATTAGTATTCAACGTAAATTTTCAGTAAAATAAAAAATTTTAATGTAATAGATAGAAAACTGCATGCTCAACTTGCAAAACAACAAAATTCAAAAAAGTTAATTGGTTTTTGACATTACTTTTAAATTGTAAATTAAAAAAAGTAGCGGCTACTTAATTTAATCAAGTAAAATATTTTTTATTTTAAAACAATTTTATCAAAATTGAAAAATGTTTGTTGACATTTTTGCCTGCAGTGCAGGTGTTCCTGGTGTCAGTTGGTTTCAATTGATAAACCAACACAAAATGACACGATCTGGGTGAGTGGCGACCATAATCACTATAGTTTTGTCTGCAAACTACACTATCAGTCATACCTTATAAAATTTATTTGCACTTAAAAATATGCCATTCAATAACTAGGAGCAAAAACTTATCAGTCATTTTTAAGAATTTTTGATTATGCATCTGTTGATACTGTTCTAGTGTGTTTACTATTTAATTGACACATTTTGATGCTGATCAGTGACAATCACAATTTCTATTCATTTTAGAATTTAATCAAATATGGCGTTTTTAAAAATTTTTGTTTTTACATTTACTTTTTATACAAGTGCACTTGCAGAAACTTTCAATTTAAATGATCGCCTTGATTGCGCACTAGTCGGTAAAGTTAACATTTTAAAAATGAAAACTTAACGCAAACTCTATTTTTTTGGTAAATTACAGAAAAAAGCATCACCGAACAGGAGTGCAAATCCCGCGGGTGCATCTGGTCAGCAGTCAATGATGATCAGGCTCCCTGGTGCTACCTGGACAAAAAACTGACCGGCTACACCAGTTCAGCGCAGACAAAGTTGCCAAATGGCTTTGCTTCAACCTTAGAGTTGAAAGCGACAGCTCGTAAACTAACTACTTTTGAACAAATTTCCAAGCTGCAGTTGACCGTCACCACTGTCAGCGAGCACATTCTGCGCATCAGACTCACCGACCCGGCAAACAGGCGTTATGAAGTGCCCGTTCAGCGGCACTTTAACATTCCCACGCAAACTCCCGAGAAAACGGTGTACAACGTTTCATTATCAACTGGTGGCGATGACTTTTACCTAAAGGTCAGCCGGAAAAGCACCAACACAACCCTGCTTGACACCTCCATCGGCGGCCTAGTGTACAGTGACCAGCTGCTGCAGTTTGCCACGTACCTGGCGTCAAAGGACGTGTACGGCTTCGGGGAGAACTACCACCTCTCTTTCCGGCGAGAACTCGACTACAGCACACTGCCCATCTTTGCGCGAGACTACGGAGTGGGCCGGAAGGACATGTCCTACTATGGGCACCATCCATTTGCAACGGTGGTAGAGGCGGACGGGCGAGCGTACGGGCTATTCCTGCTGAACAGTAATGCAATGTGTAAGTTTAAACTTAGTAAAATGGTTCAAAATGACTTTTAATTTTTTTTGCTGAACTACTTATCTATTTTCTGCCAGCCTACACTTTGCTGCCGGCGCCGGCACTGAACCTAAGGATGGCCGGCGGCATTCTCGACCTCTTTCTCTTTGTGGGTGACAGTCCGGAGCACGTCGTACAGCTGTACACCTCGGTCATCGGCCGTCCGATGATGCCGCCCTTTTGGGCGCTGGGCTACCAGCAGTGTCGCTACGGCTACCAGAGCACTGAGGACGTGAAAAAGGTGGTGCGGCGAACGCTGCAGCACGGCCTTCCCCTTGACGTCCTCTACCTGGACATTGAGTAGGCGATTGTACAGTTTTTGATTACCACCTTCACTAATCATTTTCATGCCTCAAACTCGCAGTTACATGGATGAGTACCGAGATTTCACTTACAGCAAAGCGCACTTTGCCGACCTGCCGCACTACATCAATGAAACCAAGGAGAGGCACAACCTGCGGTGGACGCTGATTCTCGACCCGGCCATTCAGGCTGATAAAGGACAGTCGTACAGTGTCTTTGCTGAGGGCTACAAGCGAGATGTGTTCATCAAGTGGCCAAAGGAGCTGGCGGCCAACTTTTCGGAAATTGGCTACCCCCGCAATGCCCCCGCTGATAAGGGTGTGTTGTACGGCAAGGTCTGGCCCAATGGACCGGCCGCCTTTCCGGACTTTTTCAAAAACTCTACAGTCTACTGGTGGATAGAGATGATCAAGAGTTTGCATGGTGACTTGAAGTTTGACGCTCTATGGATTCTAGGTGCACATATCGTAATTGAAAAGTGCTGTGTACCACTAATGACTCCTGCCCTTATCGCCCTTATCTTCCAATGACATGAACGAACCGAGCAACTTTGACGAGACGTCCTGGTCCGGCCAATAAGTACGCCATATCTTATCGTAAGCGGGGGTTTCACCTGTTTTTTCAATGTCACTGTGTTGATACACACTGCAAATCTTTACTTACCTGCCCAATTTTTGTTTATCTACCCGAGCAGCGGCGATGAAGTTCAGCGAGCCAATCAACACCAAGACCATCTGCATGAGCGCCGTACAGGGCGAACAGGGCGAGCTCAGACACTACGACGTCCACTCGCTGTACGGCTGGTCGGAGACGAAGCCCACGCTTGAGTGAGTGAACTGAACTGATTGGATCGTTGTGTCCGCAACAACGCAGCAGCAGCATGCAAACTGTCGTTCTATTTGTCTAACTATTATCGTGTAGTGCCATCTGCACTGCACCAACACATCATAGTCAACTCACACACAGTTCACTCTCTTAGTCACCTTCTATCTCTGTCTCACCAGTCTCTCTCCCCTACATAAGCAGACCTCACTTGTAAGCACACCACCAGTTCCCGAGTCAGTACCCATCTCACTTGTTTCCCCTCACATCACACATTTGTATTCGCCCCTCCAGATCGTTCTCATCATTAAAGGTCTCTGCCACCACAATCGCTTATTATTATTGTTACCATTAGTGGGCTGCAGGAGGCGACCGGAAAGCGTGGTTTTGTGCTCTCCCGCTCAACGTACCCCAGTTCAGGGCGGTGGGGCGCCCACTGGTTGGGCGACAACACCGCCAGCTGGGAGCAGCTGCGCCAGTCCATCGTTGGACTGCTCGAGTTTAGCCTCTTTGGCGTCAGCTTCACCGGGGCGGACATCTGCGGCTTTGGGGGCGAGCCGGGGGCGGAGTTGTGCCGGCGGTGGCTCATCCTGGGCGCCTACTACCCGTTTTCTCGGTCGCACAACACCATCGGTGTCCCGGACCAGGACCCGGCGGTGTGGGCGGAAGAAAGAGGACATCCGGAGGTGACCGAGGCGGCCCGGCTGGCCCTGAGAACTCGCTATCAGCTGCTGCACTACCTCTACACCTGCTTCTACCGATCACATGTGCACGGAGAGACGGTAGCAAGGTGAGAATTTTGCTTCCTAGCAAAGAATTTTTTTAATAATTACATTTTAAACGCTAGACCGCTGCACCACGAGTTTCCACTGGACACTGCCGCCCGGAGCATTGATGAGCAGTTTCTTCTCGGGCCGTCGGTGCTGGTCAGCCCCTTTCTCTTTGAGGTAAGGTGCAAACTAAACAATAAAAAAATTTGTTCATTTGAATATATTCTGCATTTTAAACAGAATCAAACCTTTCACAATGCTTACGTTCCGGGCGGAAATTCCTCCTCCTCCGAGTGGTACCGAATGGAGGGCGACTTTGTGACCAAAGTGCACCCCACTTCAGGCACTGTCCATTTTGCCGAGGCTGACTCTCATCGTCCACTTTTGCTTCGAGCAGGCGCCGTTTTGCCCGTCGTCTCTGACGGCAAACTGCCCACCGTGGTCAACACTGCCAATTTACGAAAAACCCCCATAGAGCTGTGGGTACTGCCCGGCTCAAATTCTGGTTCCGCAAATGGTGAGCTGTTCTTTGACGACGGAGAGTCGATCGACACTGTCGAAGCGGGAAATTACAATTTGTACGAGTTCAAGCTGAGCAAATGTAACCTCAGCATCAAAGTAGAACATTTTGGATACAAAGCATTCCCAAATTCACAGGATATTCTCAAGGTGGACACCATCAAGGTCGCACTGAGTAGCAGCAAAGCCATCAACAGTGACAACTTGAATGTGTCCATTGATGGCGCAAGTAATCATCTTCTGAAGGCGAACATTAAAGACAACACGTTGAACATTCGTCTTAGTGAGGCGATAGACTTGCTCAAATCCAACAAAACCGTTTCCATTGTGTTTAGCAACAAAAACAGCGGAGAGTGTTTTATTTTATAAGTTTGTATTTAAACTGATTATCATCATAAAGTAATTTCTAAAGCTCACCCTTATCTACTGAAAAACTTTCTACTTTAAACTCTAACTCATTCGATTTATTGATTTGATTTGGTTTAGTAGTAGTAGTCAATCTTCTTGTATCGACTCATCAGCAGCGCCAACATCGTCATAAAGCTGGTGGTCAGCTAAATTAAGGCATTTAAATAAAATAAATCTGTTTTAAAAAAAGAAAAACCTACCTTGACACAGGTCTGCGTGTTAATGGGCTTTTCCAGGAAGCTGATGCCAATTATGTTGGCCAGTCGTGTCGACCTTGCCGGCAATGTGCGACAGGTAGTCGATGAAGAAGATGTAGTAGGAGAGGAAAACGATCAGACTGAAGAAGTTGATCCAGGTCGAACCGGTGTACATGATAGCTTAGAGCAGCGGGACAATAATGGCAAAAGAACATGTCAGGTAGATGATGTACACTCGTTTCAGGTACAGGTTGAAGCTGTTCACAATCTGACAAAACCGCCCCAAAGGTGGTCCGACTGCGGTGAAGTACTGGTTGAGGGCGCTGGCCCACTTTAGCTGGCGCATTGTGGTGTAGAAGCGATTGGGGATGACTAATGTTATTCTTTTTAGGCAAGTTTATAAACAGAGAAGACGGTTTTAAGTTTTAAAATACATAAAAAAATTAAGTTTGCTTAAAAACAGTAGAATCGAGCCCGGCATTTGTCTTGTTGTTGTTGTTGTTGTTGTTGTTTCTCAAGGTACTAAGAGCTTTACCAAACAGATCTCTTTCCACTTCAACTTTTAAAGTGTGCCAAAGTGAAAAAATGATTCTTCAGTGAAGCTCAAATTTTTTGTCGATGGGCAGAATCGAACTACCGCCTTTACGGCCACAACGTAGAGTACTACCACTATACTACATCGACACTGTCCACTTTGAAGTAGTCTACCTAGGGAGCACTTTAAGGCTACGGAGGAGCACTTTAGATCAGGAAAAGTAGATCAACTCCATTATTATTATAACAGCTTTTGTTGTTGTTCAGTTTGAGCAGAGAGCAACCGGATTTTCTTTTTGCCCATTTGAGAAGAGCGCGCCGATTGAGAGTCGAGGTAAACGCTCAGTCAGACTGGATAACAATAATTAAGCTGATCTACCTTTTCCTTTTATCCGATCCCTTTTCTTAAGTGCTCCCCACAGATTACCTTTAAAGAGCTCCCACTACCTGAGACCTTCAAGAGACGGGTCGATGTCGTATAGTGGTCTAGTACACTTCGTTGTGGCCGAAGAAACGGCTGTTCGATTCAGCCCATCGACACCTTTTTTTGTTTTCATTTTCAACTTTTTTTTAGAAATGCAAAAAATAGGAATTTTTTTCTGAAAGAACGAGCTCAAACGCAAGTAATGTTTTTCAGAAAAGGTTCTTCAAAGGTAGGAAAGTACTGTTTAGCCATTTTGATTTAGGTGAAACGCGGTTTTCATTTTCTTGTTTTGGCGAGTGTCTTCAGTTCGAAAATCAGAGCGCCGGTTAGCACGGTGCAGTTTAAACCGGAGTTGGCGCCAGCAACTTGCACCGTGTTAGTAGGGTGCGCTCTTCTGAGCTTCTTCTGTCACGTGGGCGCTTTTGTTTTGATTCGGCAACTTTCAAATCTTGTTTTGCTTTACAAAATCGGGTTCTTTTTTGGGTTTTTTTACAATTGACCTAGATAAAGAAGAAGTAGGAAAATGTGTGAGCGAAACGACACACCGGCGGGCGAGTCACCGGCTGGCAATCACCTGTATTCCAAGTTTAAGAAGCAGCTTCTGGAGAGGTAAGAACAATCAAAGAAGAAATCTGATTTTTTTATTCTAACCACTTTTCTGATTTTTAGCGGCTTCAAGAGCAAGTGCCGGAAGTGCAATGACCGAGAAGGTACCGTACTGCTGCAGAAGATGCACGTTTTCTGCTCGGACTGTCTGCTAGAGTACTGCCGCCACAAGTTCCGCTCGACGATCGGCAAGGAGAAGGTGCTCGGCGCCGGTGATCGCGTACTGGTGGCAGTTTCCGGTGGGGCCGCCTCCCTGGCCATGGTCGACATGATCAGAGGCGGTCTGGAGGGTAAGGTGGTTCACAAGAGGCCGAAGTACGTCACCTCGGTGGTCCACGTTGACGGTAAGTTGAAGGAGGGAAAACCTTTTTAGAAACTCGAAAATCGAAACTAAATTTTTGCCTTTCTATTTCCAGAATCAATCCTCTGCTCTCCCGAAGAGCCAGCCCAACTTTCCCGTGACCTCTTCAACTTCCTCTGCGCCACCAGCGACCTTGACCTTTACCTGACAGCGATTGAGGGTACTGCTTCGAAAATTTCCAACAATTATCACCTCATCGCCGCCGACGACCCGGCCTCGCTTGAGGAGAAGTTCACCCGAGCGACGGAGTTTCTCGCCGAGCAGCGAGCACTCTTTGGGAGCTCTTTCCTGGCCTCTTTCGGCCGCCTTCAGTCGTCCACCTCGAAGCAGGACTTTGTGGAAAGGTTGCGAACTCTGGCACTGGTCAGTCTGGCAAGGTCAATTGCCTTTACGCGGATCTTCGTCGGTTCCACTCGAACCGAGCTGGCCACCGCCCTCCTCGCCGACATTAGCCTGGGACGGGGCATTGAGGTGCAGTCGGAGATGGTAAACAGTTTTGGGATTGTTTTAAAAGGTTCGGTTTCTAATTTCGAAATGGCAACCTTTTTTAGGCCTTCCTTGACGACCGCTTCGGCTTGGCGGTGACCATCCTGCGGCCCTGTCGCGAGCTGACCGCCAAGGAGCTCGCCTTTTACGTCCGCCTTCGAGGCCTGGACCCAGCGGGAACGCTGGCCGGCAGCCGACACGCCTTCACCACCGCCAAGCCGACCAAGTCGGCCATTCACCGCCTGACGGAGGCCTTCCTCGGTGGCCTGGCGGAGGAGTTTCCCTCCACGGTGTACACCGTCTTCAACACGGGCAATAAGATCACCTCGGCTACCTCGAATACCTCTTCGACTTCTTCTACTGTCGATATTGAGGATCTCAAGAAGGGGGAGGATTTGAAGGTGAAGAAGAAGAAGGAGGAGGAAGTAGAGAGATGTCGGTTTTGCTGGGCCAAAATTGACACGCAGTTTTTACGTGCCCGCAACGAGTATTCCGCCTTTGAGGCGCTTCAGCTAACTTCGGCTCTTTCTATTGGAGAAGAGGAAAAGGTTGAAAAGTTAGAAGATTTCAAAACTTCCGAGTTTTGCTACTCCTGCCTGCGACTAGGCGAGGAGATGGGCGTAGAGGAGTTCAGGAGTTTCTGTATTGTTCCCCGATGATGGCGGTGTTTTTGAGAACAAAATAAAATGAGCTTTTCGTGAAGTTGACCTTTCGAGCACTTGTCAGCTGTGTTCTGTCAGCTGGCGTGTTTACGTTTTGGCTGCTGCTGTTTGTTTCTTGAACGACTTGTTTGGGAGATTTGAACATTTTTCTTTAGCTTTTCTTATCTTCTTCACCATCCACCTACCTCAAAGTCTCTCGGAGAAAAGGTCACCGCAAAGTCTTCTGGTCCTCTGAAACACTCTCAAGCCTTTCTAGTCTCTCTTTTTGACAACGTCTTCCAAAATCTGTGATCTTCTCTTTGCCTCTTCCTGAATCAACAACAACACTGCTTAGCTTGATTTGCCTTTTCAGACACACTGCGAAACAATCTCAATTATTGTTCAACCGAGTTGCTCTATCAACAGCTGAAACGCCCCGACCAATTTTTCACTCTTTCTCAAAGATAGTCTAGATCACTTTAAAACTTTCCGAATCACAGAAGCCTGAGGTAAGTTGTTCTCTTAGCTGTTGAGATTGTTGCGTCTTTATATTAGATTATCAAAAGCTACTTCAAATAGAAACTCGTTTCTATTTTCTATTCTCACGTTTTCCTCCGTTCTTGCGGATACCTCTCTGCTCTATTTGACCATCATTATCGTCATCATTACTTTAAGCACCTCTGCTTTATTTTATTACAGCCGTCTCTTGTTTCTTTTTTAGAGACTTGAGAGCGGATTTTTGCTTTTGTTGCTAAGCGAGACTCACCGACCGCATCAGCTGCTGTGACTTGACTCATTAGCATCTGCATTTTCCACAGCTATTGTCTTCTCGGCTTCATTACCAGTTTTTTGCTGGTGGTGGTGATGACAACAAAAGTGGCGGCGGGGGGAAAGAAAGAGCGTAGGCGATTTTGTGGCTGTTTATTTGCTTTCTTTCAACACCGGCTTCTGTTTCTTTCCCTCCTTTTCTCTCTCTTTTCTCTCGTTAATGAGCCTTCTTTATTGTATTAATTACATTAACACAACAACAACAAAAGCAAAAGCGCCCCGAGTTAATGGCCTTTTAATTGTCGAATAAGTTATGAGCTAGTAGAAAATTTTTTTGTTGGAAAAGCTTTTTACTTTTGCCGCTCAACGCAAGACGGAATCAAGAATTTGTTTTTTCTTCGTTTTTATCATAAAGTCATCGAAGCGATTCTTTTCCCCTTTTTCAAGGGTTATCAGGTCACCTAAAAAGCAAACCCAAAAAGTTAGTGGGTGATTCAGGTCATCACGGTTGAAGATATCAAAACTTTCAAAAGGTTGTTCACTAAACCAGAGAGCATTAACAAAAGAAAGAAAGAAAGAAAGGACATCAAGCCATCCATGTACACACATCTTAATCATCTCCTGCCAATCAACTCGATTGCTTGCTTGCTTGGTTTCACTCCTTTTTCAACAACAAAAGTAGAAAACGAGATTTGAAAGACTTTCTATTTTCTTCCTCGCTCAGCAGAACTTGATTTTGATCGATTGAGCCGCTGTAGTCGTCGTCTGCAGTATCGGGTGCTCCAGTGTCCACCACTGCCACTACCACCACCACCACTTTTTATCGTCTCAGTTTAGTGTGAAAAGAAGCAACAGCAGCAGCTGCCAATGCAAAGGGCTATCATCATCACCATCATCATCTTCTTCTTCCACCTCCTTCTTCTCAACATTTGATGGCTCCAGCTCAATTTTCTCGTCATTGCAGCAGTTAAGCGTGGAATGTTGCTGCTGCTTATTTATGCTCTTGTCTGGGGCGAAGGATCGGCGCATCAAGTGGTGGTGGCTGCCACCGAAACTGCGCCTGCCTCTAATGAGCCCCCTCGCCAGGTACACTGGCAAATCACCATCAGAAGCAGCAGCAGGAGCACTGCAAGAAAATTCACATTTCTCGCGTCGTTGAGCGTCCTCTTCTTTTGCCTTTCCTTCCCCTCTCTCTCTCTCTCTCTCGACAAGCCTACTGAATCCCACAGCTGCCACACTCGCCTTCTCTTGCTCAGTCGCTCACCTTCTGTGTCATCGACGGTGGCAACTGCAACAGCAGCAATCTCGCTCGACTGGACTCGACGAGCTTGAGCACACCACCACCACCACCACCGCCAGCAAACACAATGGACAGGCTGAATGACTGAATGACTGACTGTCTGAATGTGAGCACTCGGGTGGCCACCACCACCACAGTAGACTAAAGTAGACAGTAGACGAGAGAGTGCCCACAAAGAACCACCACCACCACCACCACCAAATGTGCAGACGGCCAGTTTTTTGCTGTTGGCTGTTGCGCTTTCTGCCGCTCTGATCGTTCCACCGCTGCTGCCACTGCTGCTCAAATCGCTCGCCAGTGAGTCACTTGGCTTGTTGGCTTTCCTTACCTCTTTTTGCAGCTCCTAAGACTGACTGTCTGTCTGGAGTCGCTCTTGCTTGATTTGCCCATTTCGTCACCCTCGTCTTCCTCCTCCTCCTCGTCTCCTCGCCGCATTGCTACTCACCGCCGAAACGGAGAGAGGACTTTTTCGGGAAGTGAGAGTGCTGCTGTCCCGAGAGGAAGCGAATCTTATCTCTTGTTTCTGATTTGTGTTTTGTGTTGTGTTCTTCTTTCTGCCATTTCGCCATATATCATCACAGCTTTTTCTCTGTTTTTTATCAATCTCAGTGGGCCACCTCTCCATCTTTCTTGCTCCTTACTTCAGCTCGACGCGATCACGACAGCTCAAGGCCAGACGCTGTCTGCCGCCGCCGCTGCCGCCGTATCTGCTGCTGCTGTTTCTGCTGTTGTACAAATTGCTGTACACAGGACACACAGGCTTGCCTCCCTCTCCTCTCGATCTCAAGCATAGGAAGAAGAAGAAAATTAGTGAACGTGCAGTGCATCTCATTTCGTCTTCTACTGTTGCGTCTTTGTTGTCTTTCAACTGTTGAACAACAACAACAAAAGTCACACCTAAAAGGCATCATCCTAATTACCACCACCATCCTAATCACCATCATCATCACCCCAAATATCATCTCCTCACCATGCCCTTGCTCTTCAACACCTGGCCCTCCGCCCCGCTGATCATCCCCCTCACTGCCCTGGTGGTGATCGTCGTCGCCATTGTCCTCCTCATTGCCCACCTCCTCCGCAAGCTGGTCGGCTGCCCCCACCGCAAATCGAAGTACCCCTTTGAGGGCCAGGACCTGGAAAAGTTGGGCAAGCGGTCCGTCCTGCCCACCTCCCCCTACACCATCGACCCCAGCTCAACGGCCAGCTCCAGTTCGATTTACTTTCTGAAGGGGCACAACACGGCCACCGGAGCGGCGCTACTCTACCCGGCCATTTCCGGTGGCAGTCCCGGTAACCGGCATCCCTCGGCGCCCAGTCGAAGTCCTTCGGCGAGAGGAGGAGGAGGAGGAGGTGGTAGAGGAGGTCCTGATGACTCCTTTGAGGGCGGCTCTTCGCTGGATCAGGTCGACGGCGATCAGGGGGTGATTGAGACGCTTTTGGGCGGGGGTGATAATCATGACATGAGTTCTACGCCCCTCGGTGGACGTCACTCGGAGTCGATGATGCACCACGCGCTGATCAGCGGCCGCTCCTCTTCGGCAACGCCCTCGCCCCTTGGTGCAGGAGGTTATGAAACGCTGGATGAGCGAACTACCTTTCGAGCCGAAGTCAGCTATCACCGATCGGAACATACCTCAGAGCAGTACATTGGCGGAGGGAGTGGGAGTGGAAATGGAGATGGGAGTAACTCTGGCGGCGCATATAGTAACGCGGCGATCGCCGCCGAGCAGCACTACGAGTCCGATGTTTAAGATTTGAGAAATCTCCTGAATACTGAAGACTGAAGAAGAAACTTTTTTGCACTCTGAGCGAACCTTGGCCACAAACAACTAAATGATGTTCAAACAATCACTCACTCATTTATTCACTTTCATCTTCCCACCCACACACATTTTTACACAACCACTCACTCGATATCACCTTTTGTATACTGCATTTTCGACTTTTATATCGCTTTTAAACTTATCCTTTTTATCTTTTTTATTATTTAAGTATCCCGAATTAAGCGTGAATCTCAGTAAAGCTTTTGATATGACCTTTTTAATATACAAAAAAAGTGTTGTTTTTGTTTGTTAAATCTAACCTGAACTGTTTGCAGATTTTACCACCTAGATTGCCTACCTCACACGAGTTTGAACATTTGTCTACAAATCATCATCAAGATCCAAAAAAAATGCTCGGCCAACTTCGCGACCGCATTCAGAATGCGCAGCACGATCTCTCGGCGAGGTAAGAAAGTTTTTCTGATACCTAAAAAAGTAATTTTTCCTAATCCTTTTCTTTATCTTCTTTATCTCCAGCATCCGCGACAAGCTGCTGATCAGCAGCGCCACCAAGGCGGAAGTTCGCCACCGAATACTGGGCATTCCAGCAACGTCCATTCCCGCCACGCTGGCTCCCCTCACTCCAACCATAAACCCCCATGCGACGCTGGACGTGAACCTCGCCGCCGGCTCCGAGCTGATCACCCACTGGCAGAACCAGTGGGCGGAGATGCACCAGACCGGAACTGAAAACGGCGTCCTTGCTCGAAACCTAACAGCAGACATCACCGAGGTGAGCAGTCACGTGGTGGCGATCCGGAACGCCAGCAGCCGCCTGCTGAATGAGCTGCTCAGCAGTCTGCCGGAAGTGGAAAGTTCACTGACATTGGTCGAGGCGGAGATGGCCAAGTCGATGGCTCTCTTTGGCGCCCTCGAGGAGGCGATCACCGAGCTGGAGGTGGAGGTGCAGGGGCGGGCGTTTGCCGCCCGGAAGGAGGCGACTGAAGAGCGGTTGGAGGAGGTAGTAACGAGGAGGACGGAAGACCTGAAGATGCTCGAGTCGCAGTACGTGGCCCGGGAGGCGGCAAAGTTGAGGGCGGCGGCGGAACGAGAGGCCCAAGCTCTTCAAGAACGACAAGCGGTCTTTCAGGCCGCCTTTGAGGAGGAGCTGAAGCGGTACAAGGAGAAGAAGGTGGTCAGTGAAGTTGAAGATGTTGAGAAGAAGGAGGAAGAAAACGGGGATAAAAGTTATCAGCCGATCAGTGAGGATAAAGACGAAGAAAATGAGGATGTGGTTGAAGCAGGACTGGACGTCCTGGCCGACATTTCCCTGGACGTTGATAAGGAGGAAGTGGACGCCCTGGAAAGCTTTCTTGCGGAGTAGTAGTTTTTGCTGATAATAAAGAGGTTTTATTCGGCTGTTTTTTCCCTTCTAGAAACCTTTGCTCTTGATTGTTTGTAGGAGGGGCAGGTCGGAGAGTTGTCGTACAGTGGGCACGAGGTACTCGCCGTAGACTACTTTTTCGAGTTTTTCCAGCGCCCAGTTGACCAGAATCCAGACCACAACGTACTGGACGGTGGCCCACTTGAGTAGGTGCCAGAAACCGGTTTCAAAAGCAAAAGATTGGCCACCTAGGGGGTGATAATGTACGGTGGCTGAAATTGTGAACAGGTGATCATCGACTGGATCTAGGCTGAGGGAGCCGGGGGTGAAGGAGTTCCAGCGGGTTCGAGTGTTGGTGAGCGTGGTGAAGTCTGTATAAGAAAAAATTAGTTTTGGTTAAAAAATGTTGGGTTTTAATTTTTCTTACAGTCTCGAGCGTAGTAGGCGTCAAGGAGGCGGTCCAGCGTGAAAAATGGTCGCCTCGTTTCTGATGTGCTTTCTTCAGAGTTTTTTGACGGATCTTTTTCTTCAACTTCCTCATCATCCTCATCCAAAATCAGTCGTTCTCCGGTCGAACTAATCAGACTGCCATTGTAGCGGTGGTCGAAGCCTTTGTAGGCAAAGGGACGCTGCTGCTGCAGCTGAAGCGTGCCCACCAGGTGAACTCCCGAACTTCCACTTTGTAAGCAATCGCTGGACTGGAAAAGGGCCAACACCTCCGACTTGAAGCTGATCCGCTCCTCCAGTTGGTAGTAGAAGAGCAGCAGCAGGGTGATCTTTTGAATTCGAGACTGGTGAAGGTTTAAGGGAGCTTTTAGCTGAAGTTTAAGTTGGTTAAGATGATGGGAGTCTTCTTGGGCGACTTCAAAATCCGATATAGTCAGGGGAATGTACTGGTTTTGCGCCTTCAGCGCCTCGTTAACTGCCGGCCAGCTGCTGTAGCCAAAGGCGAGGGGATCGTTTGCATGGTTGCTGCTGGAGTTTGTCCCCTCGAGAAGGAGGTAAAACTGGCGCTTAAAGGCAACAATGGGAGCCTCTCTGAAGGTCGCCTCCTTCACCCAGAAGCCGTCTGTGCCCCAGACGATGGCCAGAGGAAGGAGGTATCGTAGGGCAACTCCGTACAACAGGAAGAAGGTGGTCGTCTGCAGGGAGAGCACTCGGGCGCGGTACTCCACCAAAAGTGGTCGACTGTAGGCGATGTACATCTTCTGTACAGGGTGGAGTTTGGAAGTTTGTGTTTAGTTTTTCCTTTTTATTTAGTAAGTGTGTTTATAATAGGAAAATAGTAAGTGTGTTGATGTTTTTAGTTTGCAGTTCGGTGGTTGCCATGGCAACCAATTGCTTGAGCGACTAAAAGGCATTTTGTTTTTTTGTGAAACACTAGGAATTTTTTGTTGTTGTAAAATTGCTCATTTAAAAACTCCTTTTATTAAAGTAAGCACATCCCAAACAAATAATAGTTTCACGCCTTAAATCCCTCTTTAAATTCCTCACTGTTGAACATGCCCGCAAAGTAGAGCACAAAGGAGGTGTAAAAGAATGCAAACTGCAAAAATTAAAAAAGTTTTTTAGAAACACACATTTTTTTCTTAACTACACTTGCCTCTGAAATGTACTGCCAGTTCATGGTAGCGTTATTCAGTCCGGCGGTGAAAGCCAACTCTTTCTCAGATCGCCAGACCTGTTCATAGTACGTCGAAAGCTTAAACAATTCTTGATTCCATGCTGAACTTTTTCTAGTTTTTTTCTTCTGCTGGTGCATTAACCTCCTTCGCGCCAAAATCTTCCCCACCGTCGGTCCTGAGCTAACTATTTTACTATTGACTTTGGCCGTGAAGAAGGTAATGACCGCCAGAAGCAGCCAGAAAACGTAGCTGAAGAGAAGATCGCTGAGGAGCTCTCCGAGGCTCATTTTATTTCGGCTAAAGTAGAGGCTGACGTTGGTGAAAGCCTGCAACGGGACTATGTAGTGCAGGTAGTAGGAGATGATTTGCGAGACAATGCTTTCATTAAAACGAAGGATGAAAGCGGTCAGACGAGTATGGGCGGTTCGGTAGGCCGAGATGGTGATGATAGTCGATTTGCTTAGCTGAAATCCATTTAGTACTTTATTGTTCCTGATAAGCAGCTTATCAAGCTCTTGGTTCACCTGTCGGTACTGTTCAGTGTAGACGGTGCAGACGACGTAGATGATTAGTGCCACTAAGAGATAGCTCGTCCACATGTTGTAGATCACCAGGGCGTGACTGACCTTGAAGGCGACGTTGAAAAGGAGTTGAGCGGTGGTGAGGGTGACGCCGATGGCGTACTCGGTGCTGGCCGTGAAAGAAGAGACTAGATTGTTTAGAGCAGAAATGTTGGCCACCAGTTCCAGCATCGAGTAGACAAGGAAGCACTTTATTCGAATTTTCGGTTTTGGACTTGGGTAGTGTTGAAGTTCACCTGAACTCTGAAGTGAAGGGTAGAAATGCTTTAGACGATTGAGCCAGTTCTTTCTGTCAACTTGCGAATCGGTTTGTTGCCAAAGCTGCAAACTAGTTTGTGCTCGATTTCGGACCACCAGGTCGTAGAGGTGCGACCAGACGACTCGATCAGGGCTGAAGTAGAAGAGGCAGAAGAGACGCGCTTGAAAAAGGGTGAAGTACGCTAAGAGGAGGAAATTTAGCGTATTAATCTGATAGTGATCGATGTCGTCGTACAACGGCTTAAACTGCAGGTCCACCACCTCAAAGTAGGCGGACAGGCGAAAGTAGAGGCAAAAGGCAAGGACCAGAATGCGACCGACGATGAAGAGGTAAGCAAAGATGAAAAGCAGTCGATAGAGTGCTGAGGGACCCTGTTTCAGGTAAATTATCTTTACTTGGTAGTGGAGGTTGCTGAAGAGCAACTTAAAAAGGGACTTCAGGTACAGCTTCATAGTTGGCTGGTTAGTAACAAAAACTGCTGTTTTTTCAAAAGAATGCAGAAGTAAAATGGTGCTTTTAAAACGGTAAAAATGTTAATGGTTTTGAGTGTTTTCGGAAAAACAAATGAAAAGGTAATTTGCAACTATTTCACTGCGTCTAATTTGTGTTTTATGTTTTTAAAAATGCAATTGTCATTTAACGTTTTAATAAAAAAATTGTTTTTTATAAACTATGAGAGTTCTAACACAGGTACACAAAAATGCGATTCTCCATTTTAATAAGAGTTTAATTATTGACTAAAGTGTTTTTGTAAGTGACAGCCTAGATTGGGTCAAAATCGGTGGAAAGTTTTGCCTTGTCCAGCCTGATTCTTTTAAACGGCTGTACCAATTGCCACCAAACTTGGCACTGTAACAGCCAAATAGTAGACACAAAAACTTTAATTGTTTTATAAACTTTGAATAGTTTAATCCATAGCTCAATCCTTCAAACTAAACCTAACACCGTCTTTACTGGTGACGTACTTGCTCAGAAAGAAAAGCACTATAGTGGTGAAGAAGAACAGAAACTCAGCAATGTACTTCCAGTCCATAGGGGCGTCTTCCGGTCCTGTGGTGAAGGCCAACGGCTTTTCACTTTTCCAAACTAGTTCATAATAGGCGGACAGCCGGATCACCTCTCGACTCCAGACTGCATCAAAATTGTTGACCCAGTTGTTGACCGAGTGTCGCCGTCTGGTGTCCATCCTTCTCATCAGCGCGCCCTTCCTCGCCACAATCGACGCCAAAGTTGGCCCCGAGAGGGCAATCTCGCTGTTGAGACGAGCCGTGAAGAAGGTGACCACTGGCAATATCAGCCCAAAAACAATGAGCAGAAAGACGCTAAAGCGGGTGTAGGAGATGAAAGAAGCGCTCTGTAACCACTCCCGAAAAAGGTACACCCGCACGAAGAGGTAGCCCTGCGAGGGCACCAGGTAGTGGAGGAAGTAGGCGATTACTCGCGAGGCGGTGCTCTCGTTGTGCCGCAGAATGAAGGCCGTCAGACGGGCGTGGGCGGCTCGGTAGGCAGCGGCAGCTTTGCTGAGCGCCAGCGAGTCCAGGCCTTGAAGAGGTTTTCCCAGAGTTCCAGCATCAACTTTCAGCTTCAACACCGTTCTCAACTCTCTGTTCACCTCCCGGTACCGGTCAGTGTAGACGTGACAGACGACGTAGAGGCCGAGCATCACCAGCGCCAGCTGCGCCCAAACGTGGTACAGGTAGACCACATAAGAGAGCTGCATACAGAAGAAGAAGGCCTTCTGGTGGGCGGTGCCCTTTCTAGCCTGCCACATCCACCGCCGGGCAAATTGGAGGTTGAAACTGAAGGCCACCAGGTAGTGGTAGAGAATGGCCAGACTGCAGGCCACCTCCAGGAGGACGGTCACCCGAGCGCACCACTGGCGGCTTTTCTCCTTTAGAAGAGGATAGTGATAGAGAGGGCGGTCTTTATGCGTACTATTTTGAACTAGCAGATCGTAGAGGTGCGACCAGACGACCCGGTCCGAGCGGTAGTACACCAGGGCGAAGAGTCGAGCGTGAAAGAGGGCCAGGCAGCAGGTCATCAGGTAGTGGATGAAGTAGGTGGTGTGGAAGCTCCGTTTGTAGTAGACGAAACGGTACTGCAGGTCCATGCTGATGTAGGCTCGAAGGCGGAAGTACATGCTCAGACTGACGGCCAAGTAGCGGCCAAGGTAGAGAAGGTGCGACAAGAGGATCAGACGACGGATGAGTCTGTTCAGGTAGGAGGCGTGGCCGCGGTGGATAGCCACCACTTGTCGACGGAGATTAGAGAACGGGAGTTTAAGGAGGATTTTAAGAAGTGTTCGAGTTTTTGTTAATTTTTGTTCTGTTTTTTCAGCTTTGGTTTGATCTTTTTTGACTCGATGGTCATTCCCCTGATGTTGCTCATAGTTTTCAGGCATTTTTCGTTGTAAAACAAAGCTTAAATGTGGTAGTTTGTGATGACAATTAAAATTGATACATTTTGCAATCTTGTTCAGGTATAAAAGTTTTTGGTAAACAAGCTTTCTACAATTAGAAATGTTTTTTGACACTCGGTGGCAAACAAATTTATATAAATTAAAACAATTTTATTTTTTGTAATACTTAAAAATCTGCCATTTCCATAATTACTCAAAATTTTTAAATTACTTGGTGTGCAAATTGTCAGTTAATATGAGGATTCCAGTTTATTGTCTACATTTTTTTATTGGAAAAATGCATAAAATCGTTATTTATATTTCAGTCAAAACAAGGTTGTTTGAACAAATTATGTATATAAATGTGCACTTAATTTTGAAAAAAATCCTAATGACAATTAAACGATATAATTACATTTGCGTTTTTAAAGTTAAAAACTTTATTATCGAGCTTACACAACAAAAAAATTGTACAAAACTCAATTTAATTTTATAGTTTAACAACAACTTTATTTTTTTATAAATTTTGGGTGGTCTGAAACTGGTCTCAAGCCTTTAAACTAAACCTAACACCGTCCTTACTGGTGACGTACTTGCTGAGGAAGAAGAGCACTATAGTGGTGAAAAAGAACAAAAACTGTAAGACGCAAGAAAGTTAAAAGACAAAATAAAAACACATAAATATCCATCAACTGCCCTTACCTCAGCAACGTACTTCCAGTCCATGGGGGCGTCTCCCGGGCCAGTGGTGAAGGCCAACGGTTTCTCCGCCCTCCAAACTAGTTCATAGTAGGCAGACAGCCGGATCGCTTCTCGACTCCAGAGAGCATCAAAGTGGATTACCGAGTTTCGCCGTCTGGCGTTTGACCCCATCATCATTAGCACACTCTTTCTCGCCAGAATCACCCCAGAGCTGGCCCCGAACGGCCCAGCTCGCTGTTGAGGCGGGCCGTGAAGAAGGTGATCACCAGCAATATCAACCCAAAGACGATGATCAGAAAGACGTTGAAGCGCGCGTAGGAGAAGATGGAGGCGTTTTGGAACCACTCCCGAAAGAGGTACACCCGCACAAAGAGGTAGCCCTGCGCGGGCACCAGGTAGTGGAGAAAATAGGCGATCACCCGCGAGGCGGTGCTCTCGTTGTACTGCAAAATGAAGGCCGTCAGACGGGCGTGGGCCGCTCGGTAGGCGGCGCCGGCTCGGCTGAGTTTCAGTGACTCAAAAATTTGCTGTGCTTGTTTCGAAGGTCTTCTTTTTGTTTGTTTAATACCACTGCTCGCCACCACTTTCCTCAGCCTTTTGTTTACCAGCCGGCACCGGTCAGTGTAGACGTGACAGACGACGTAGAGGCCGAGCATGATGAGCGCCAGTTGCACCCAAACGTGGTAAAGGTAGACCACATAGGAGAGCTGCATACAGAAGAAGAAGGTCTTCTGGAGGGCGGTGCCCGGCCGCCACTGCCACATCCACCGCCGGGCAAATTGGAGGTTTAAGCTAAAGGCCACCAGGTAGTGGTAGAGAATGGTCAGCGTGGTGGCCACCTCCAGGAGGGCCGTCACACGGGCCGTCCATAGACGATGTTTCTTCTCCAGAAAAGGATAGTGATACAGAGGCAGGTCAGCGTCGGCCGACCGATTTCGAACCAGCAGATCGTGCAGATGTGACCAGACGACTCGGTCCGGGCGGTAGTAGACGAGGACGAAAAGTCGACCGTGAAAGAGAGCCGTACAGCACGCCATTAGGTAGTGGATGAGGTAAGTGCTGTGGAAGCTCCGTTTGTAGTAGAAGAAGCGGTACTGCAGGTCCACGCTGAGGTAGGCTCGAAGGCGGAAGTGCATGCTCAGGCTGAAAGCCAGGTACCGAGCGATGTAAAGAAGGTGCGCCAGGAGGATCAGCCCTCGGAAGAGTCTGTTCAGGTAGTCAGCGTGACCGCTGTGGATGGCCACCACTTGTCGGCTGAGGTTGCTGAAGAGGAGTCTAAAGAGGAGTTTAAGTAGTGAAGGAGTTTTTGAGTTGCTGCTGATTCTTGCCCATGTTCAGCTTTTGTGGCTTCTTGATCCTCCTCCAACCACTGATCCTCAAAATTTTGCCCAAAGTTTTCGGTCATTTTTTATTAGCAACAAAAGTGTGGTTAATTGCAACTGCCAAAAAGTTTTGAAAACGTAAACAGACTTCTTTGTGCGACTAATTTGTCTCTTTATGCAGCTTATAATTGATATACATTGTAAAAGCTTTTTTCAAATAGAAAAAAATTTTAACTTCAAGCAATTTAAAAATGTTTATCGACACTCGGTTACAAACGAAAAAACATTATCTTGATTTATTTTTGCCCCTAACGAGCATTCAAGTTTTAAATTAGTCGGAATAATTTAAATAATTTTTTGTTTTAAAATAGTAATAAAGAGTGCCCAAATAGCACTTTATACAAAATTTCTAATTTTCCTACTTAAAGACATTAAGAATCATGATTTACTTTTTTCCATTAAAATTGTTTTAATGATTTCCGACGTTACAAATAATTTTGCAACTTACTTTATGTAAGTTTTATGTTGCAACATTTTGACCTAACCAAATGCTAACGTTCACAGACAACGTAACCACTAAATCTTCAGTCCATCCTCTCTGTTGATGAACTTGCTTAGAAAGAAGAGCACCACAGTGGTGTTGAAAAAGGTAAGCTGTTTGGACAACAATAAAAAGGGGTTTCTAATTAGTAATTACACAAAACACACTCAAGAAGTCTGGTCACCTACCTCAGCCACGTACTTCCAGTCCATGGGGGCGTCTCCCTGGCCAGTGGTGAAGGCCAACGGCTTCTCTGCCCTCCAAACCAGTTCATAGTAGACGGACAGTTTAAGCATTTCCCGTCTCCAGAAAGTGTCAAAGGTGCTTCTCACCCAGTTGTTGTTGTTTGAGTGTCGCCGCTGCTTGGCGTCCACTTTTCCCCCAGTCATCAGCACGCCCTTTCTCGCCAGAATCGATCCCAGAATGGGTCCCGACCGGGCAATCTGGGCGTTGACTCGGGCAATGAAAAAGGTGAGCAGGAGAATGTGGAGCTCAAAGACGAGCAGCAGGATAAAGTTCACCTGGTTAAGGGCGAAGAAGGTGGCTGCAGTTTGTCGGGTGGCCCAGTTGAGGTATAGCTTGACGATGATGTAGCCGTGGGCGGGCACCAGGTAGCGCACGAAATAGGCGATCACCCGGCAGACGATGCTCTCATTGTAGCGGAGGATGAAGACGGTTAGGCGGGTGTGCAGTGCTCGGTAGGAGGCGGTGGCTCGGCTAAGCTGCAAAGAGTCTAGGCAGGCAGCTTTAGTTCGATTTCGTTGATTTTGATTTGGCCAAGTTTGTTTTTTTCCAGTCAGCAGCGGCGGCAGCCCTTTCAGCAGCATCACCCTCCTCAACTGGCCGTTCAATCTTCGGTACTGTTCCGTGTAGAGGGTGCACACCAGAAGGAGACAGAGCATGACCAGCAAGAACACCACCCAGGTCTGGTAGAGGTACAGCCGGTAGGCGAGCTGCAATGACCAGAAGAAAACCTGCTGAAGGGCGGTGGCCCGTCGAAGTCGCCACATCCACTTACGAGCGTACTGAAGGGCGCCCCAAAGGTTGAACGCCTGGTGGTAGGCCATGGCCACCGTGCAGGCGCCCTCAAAGAAGGCGGTCACCCGGGCGGCCCACCGGCGATCACTCTCCACCAGAAAGGGATAGTGCAAAAGGTTTGCTTTTGCCTTTTCCGGATGACGATTTCGCACCACCAGGTCGTAGAGGTGCGACCAGACGAGTCGATCCGGTCGGCAAAAGTAGAGCAGGGCGACGAGGCGATTGTGGTAGAGTGAGAAGAGGCAGGCCATCACGCACTGGAGAAAGTAGTTCTGGTGGTAGCTCCGTCGGTAGTAGAAGAAGCGATTTTGAAGGTCCACCACAAGGTAGGCCTTGATGCGGAGGTACATGCACAGGTTGCCCACCACGTACCGGCCGATGTAGATGAGGCAGGCAAGGATAAACAGGCCCCGGATGAAGATGGTCAGGCGGTCGGCACGTCCTCTGTGGATGGCCGCCACCTGTCGGCTGAGGTTGTTAAAGAGCGTCAGTCGGAGAAGGGTGAGGAGTTTGGAAAAGTTGGTAAGGTTTTGTGTTTTTTCAACATTTTCTTTCTGTGCTCTTTCCTGTTGTGCATTTTCAACACTGGTAGACGTCACCAGAAACCATCCTCACGGTTAATAAACTTGCTCAGAAAGAAAAGAAGTACAGTAGTGTAGAACAGTGTAAACTAAAACGAAAAGGCAAAAATTGCTATAAAAGTTCTTACACACCCCTAACCCTCCTTACTTCAGAAATGTACTTCCATTCTAAAGGGGCGTTGTTTTGTCCTGCTGTAAAGGCCAATTGTTTCTCGGCTCTCCAAACCAGTTCATAGTAAGCTGACAGTCTAACCGCCTCCCTACTCCAGATTGCATTAAAGTTGCTGACCCAGTTGTTATAAGAGGTTTGCCGTCTGCAGTGTGCCCTCATCATCATCATGCTTTTTCTCGGAAAGATTGACCCCAGAATCTGCCCCGAGCGGACAATCTGATCATTGACCCGAGCCGTAAAGAGAGTGATCACCAGGAAAGCCAAGAAAAAGAGAAGCTCTAGAAAGAGATTGATTTTGTTGTCAGCTAGGAAGGCGGCGTACGTTTCACTTTGAACACATTTAAGGTACAGCTTGACAATGAAGAAACCGTGAACGGGCACCACGTAGTGCACAAAGTAGACGATCACCTGCGAGACAATGCTCTCGTTGTAGCGGAGGATGAAGGCGGTCAGACGAGTGTGCAGTGCTCGATAGGAGGCGGTAGCTCGGCTGAGGGCTAACGAGTTTAAAAATTTTAAATTTTGATTTCGTTGAGCTGTTCGGTGGGTCAGCAACCTGTTCAGCACCTTCCTCAAGTTTTTGTTCACCACCCGCCGGTACTGGTCAGTGTAGACATGACAGACGACGTAGTGGACGAGCAGAACGAGAAAAAGCTGCACAAAAACTCTGTAGTAGACCTGAGCAAAGCAGAGCTGAATAGTGGATAAGAAGGCCTGCTGAAGGACGGTGCCGCGTCGCCAAATCAAATCATGCCAGAAAAAAAGGTTTTGAAAAAATATTAGTCCGAAGATGAGCATGGCTATCGTAAAGACGACCTTTGCGAGGATAGTCACTCGGGCGCACCACCGGCGGTTTTTATTCTCAAGAAAAGAGTAATAATGAAGAGTTCTTTTTTCCTGCAGACGATTGCTGCTGCTGCCCACCAGCCGCACCAGCAGTTCGTAGAGGTGTGACCAGACAACTGGATCCGGGCAGCGGTAGTAGAGCAGGCCAAAAAGGCGAACGTTAAAAAGGACAAAGAACATGGATATCATTAGTGTAGTGAAGTGTGCAGAAAAGTATGTCCTCTGATAGTAGATCGACCTGAAGGAAAAATCTAGGCAAAGGTAGGCGGACAGGCGAAGGTACATGGCCAGAGAGGCTGCTAGGAAGCGTGCCACCAGAAAGAGGCAGGCAAAGATAAATTGACAGCGGATAAAGGGGTCAGCACGTCCACTGTGAAAGGCCACCACCTGTCGACGGAGGTTACTGAAAACGGGCAGCATGATAAGGAAAAAAAATTGGAAAGTTTTTTTGGTGTTTTTGAACAGAGTTTGAGTGGTTGAGATTTTATTCGCAACTTTGCGTTTTCTTTCAACTTTGAAGTCTAGTTCAGTTTTTGGTGGTATCTGGTAGGACGACATGTTGGGTTCATCAAGCATGTTTTAAAAAGAGGTAAGCTTTTAGTTTAGTTTGAAGTGCTGCCACAAACTTTTTTACTATCGTGTTTTTTAAAACAATATTAACATTAAATTAAAAATATAAAAGTTAAAAAATTAATGTTTTTAAAAATATACAGTTATTTCTAAAAACTCATTAAAAACGCCAAACAAGTTTAATTTTTTATTTAGTATAAAAAAATAGTTTTAAAAAGTGCTGTCAAGGAATTTTCCTTGAGGTGATGGCCTCTGACGAGGCCATTCGAGAAGGCTCCAGAGCGTGGAGCGGCGGCTGGCTGAGTCATCGCCTAGCTGCTGCTCAGCACCTTGCCTGTGAGCTATCGGATGACGTGAACGTGAGAGGAGCGTTCCCTCGCGTCGTCTCACCGCCCCACGTGCCCTCACCGTCCCAAGAAGGCATATAAGCCTGCGGCGCCTAGACCGTCTTCAGCATTCAAGCACAAGAGTGTCAACGGGCATTCAGAAGCCAGAGCCCGCAGCAGTCACCGAGCAGAGGCTCCGTCGACCGGCGGCCCTGTGCGCGCCCATCATCATCGCCGGCCTCTTTGCCGTGCCGTGCCGTGCCCCGTGCCCTGTGCCGTGCCCGAGCCCTTGTCTTTGGACTCCCGAGCCCTTGCGTCCATCCGCCCTGAGTGGCCCTTCACCACCTACTTCTTCTTCATATCTGTTACCCTTCCCCTCACCCTCTACCGATTAAACATTTCGCCCATAGTACGCGCCCGTGCCTCTCTTCTTTCTACCGGACCAACACCCGCCCCCGTGCCCATCTCTCTCCTCTTTCTCTCTCTCATCTTCGCGGAAGAAATTCCGCGACAAGTGCATAAATATCATTTGAAAAATTACTAGTTAATGAAACACTAATATAAATGAAGTTTTTATTATTGTCATAAAATACTTCGATGTAAACTTAATAGTAATTAGAATTGTTTTTTAAATAATTTTACAAGTATTTTTAAAATACTTTTAACGATTTTTAAGTTTTTAAATATTGTTTATCACATTTAAACTATTGCGTAAGATCAAGTTAAAGATATAAAATCTTGAAACCGTCTTCATGGGTGATAAACTTGTTCAAAAAAATGGTTTTACACATTTGCTAACCGACTAACATGCGTTAATTTAAAAAAATTTTTGTAAAAATGTGCAAAAAGGTTTTTAAAATTACACAAAAAGAACTTTTTACACCTTCACACAGCGCAAACTGGTGTCGTCGCTGTTGCAGTAAATGAAGCCGTCCTCTCGGTCAATAATCTTGCCCGCAAAGTAGAGCACAAAGGTGGTGAAAAAGAAGGCCAACTAGAATAAAAAAGCATAACAAATCAAAGTAGTTGATCAATCAACAAAAATGAAATACACACTTTCACTCTCACCTCAAAAACGTACTTCCAGTCCATGGTTGCGTTCAGGCGGCCGGCGGTGAAGGCCAACGGCTTTTCACTGCGCCAAACGAGCTCGTAGTAGTTGGCCAGCTTCAGTAGCTCTCGATTCCACAGGGCGCACTGGAAACGACGAGCACATTTTTTAGCACATCTTTTTGATGTCAGCAGAGACCTTTTTGCGAGAATCGTCGCCAGTGTCGGCCCTGAGCTAGAAATCCGGGCGTTGAGCCTTGCCGTGAAGAAGGTCGTTGCCAGGAAGAGCAGCCACAGGTCGAGATAGGTGAGCGGGTCGACGATCAGGCTGTCCC
The DNA here is from genome assembly GCA_024499935.1 of Tyrophagus putrescentiae. NCBI lineage: Eukaryota > Metazoa > Arthropoda > Arachnida > Sarcoptiformes > Acaridae > Tyrophagus > Tyrophagus putrescentiae. The sequence goes on from JAMZRA010000008.1 coordinate 6,423,688, forward strand.
GCAGCCGCCCATCAACTGTCCTAACACCACTTATCTCACTTTTTTGCCACTTGAAGATGGTGAACTCGCTGACCAGAGCGTGCAGGGGAATGACGTAGTGAATGTAGTAGGAGATGACCTGCGAAACGGTGCTTTCATTAAATCGAAGGATGAAGGCGGTCAAACGAGTGTGGGCGGTTCGGTAGGCGGTGGTGGCTCTTCTCAACTCAAATGTATTTAAACTATGAAGTTTACTCAAACTGTCTTTGATCTTCTCCAAATTCTGGTTCACCCCTCGGTACTCCTTATCGCAGACTGAGCACAGCAGACCAATGCTGAGGGCGGTCAGGTACCGAGCCGTGGAGCTGACAAAGTCAAAGAGCAGTGCGCTGAGGAGGACGACGTTGAGGAAGTGCAGCTGCACCGCCGTGTAGCCGCCCCTCACCACCAGGTAGTGGCCCACGATGTTCAGCAGGTTACGGTACACTTTAGTGGCCACCGTCAGCTCAAAAAGCGCCAAAACAAAAAGACACCGCAGACGATCGCCTTCTTTTAATTTTGGGTAGTAGAAGAGAGGTGGACTACTATGGGAGTTTTCCTGGTCTTCGGAAATACTTGGAGACTGGGAATCACTCTCCCTAGTCGCCCACCACCTAGTCCAGCCAGCCACTTTGACCCGAATGGTTAGACTTTTTTAGCCGAAGCCTCACCTTCAGCTGCTCCCGGTTGCGCACCAGCAGGTCGTACAGCGCCGACCAGACGACCCGGTCAGGGCGGAAGTACAATAGCTCGAAGAGACGGCCGTCAAAAAGGGTGGCGAAGCTGCCAATCAGCGTGACAACAATGACCAGGCGCTGCGTGTAGTCCTCCGACTCAAAGTACGTCTCGTCAAAAGCGTAGTCTAACTTGAAGTACTCTGGCAGGTGAAAGTAGACGGCGAAAGTTCCCGCCAGGTCTCGGCCGGTGCTGACAAGGAGCGCCAGAATGAAGAACGCTCTAAAGAGGTGCAGTGATAGGTGTGCATCATTTTGTCTGCTGTTGTTAGCGATGGCAATTCGGTGAATGGTCACTGCCTGCCAGTAAATTGGTCTGATTAGGTAGGGAATCAGGTGGTGAAGCATCGTAACAGTTGTGGAAGTTTACTACTAGCCGAAGAAAACTGCCACTTTTTTTATTCAGTTTAATGTTATTTGCCTTCTATGGAGCAGAATGCTTTTGTCAAATTGGAAACTTTTTTCTAATAATAATGCATTTATTGCCGGCCTTCACTAAATTATTTAGGCAATTAAAAATTTTATCTTTTTAAAAATTAATGATTTTTTTTGTCAGAAAAAAGCAATGATGTAATTTTCTCATAATTTTGCACTTACAAAAGCAAAATCACCATTTACATGCAGATTTATGTTACTGATTCAAAATCTTTTTGAAAAAACCATTTTACTAGAAAGAGAAACTTAAAATTAAAATATTTTGTTTATTGCTTGCTGTCCCCCCCCCCTTAACATCATCAAAAACAAAATTATAGCATTTTGTACTTGTTTTGAGTTTGCAAGCAAACTACTAGATTTTTACACATTTAAACTTTTAGTAATCTTAGTTTTAATGTTAGCTCATATTGTTAGTTTATAAAAATTATTTAATAAAACTTTTAACTTGTAACATAAAAAGTACACTCAAAAGTTGTAAAGTTGTAAATCACAAAAAACAAAAAACTAATGATATAAATTATTAAAACGTTTTTGAAAATTTTTTTTGTTTATGATACAAAAGTACAAAAAAGTAGGTTTTGAAATCATCATTATATTAACATTTTTACAAATAAAATTCTGGGTAGTTTTTTGTTATTTTATAAAAATTTTTAAAATTTTACCTGTATAGATTAACTAGATAAACTTTTATATCGTTTTTCTGCGAGAGTACAAAAAATAAAATTAAAAAATTAAAACCGCATTTTTTGCAATAATTTTTTCAAATCACTAATGATCTTGTTTGCCTTAGAAAATTTTTAAGCTTAAAACCTAATGAAACTATTTTTTTGCGCTATAAAGTTTGTTTGCCAAACAAAATATTTGAAAGTTTTGGATTATATAGACTGACGCATTTTAAATCAATTGTTGTTTTTAGAGTAATCAAAACTTGACATTTACAGTTTAAAAAGGTTCATAAACAACAAAACCCACAAAAAAAGCAACAACTTCCTTTTTATTATTTTCTTTATCTTTATGTTTATTGTCTTTTGTGATCTTAGAAACAGTGAACATTAGCTGAAACTTTTCCAAAGCATTTCAAAAACCAGTCAGTGCAAAAACAAAACAATAACTGTTAAACAGTGCTTTGCCAGTAAAGTAAAGTACTGATTTTTTCAGATCCAAGAATAAATAATTAATCTTTATAGCCTCAACTTTAAGTGGCTAAACTTTAAAACACTTTTCCCTATCTCAATATCTTTATGCGTGAAAGCAACAGCAATAAAAACAGTCAACTGATCTTGAAATCAGCACTTAATCTAGCCAACTTCTTTTCGTCAATAAAAAATGCCCTGTTCTCACTGTTCTCACTTGCCAGATCATCTTCAGCCAGTAAAGACGACGTCAAGTTCAAACTAAAAATGACAAGACAACAACAGAAGAAGAAAACCAGAGAAGAGGAAGAGGAAATGATGATGAAAAAGCCCTCTTCCTCCTTTTCGAACGCAAAGCTCGCTTGGGAAATCCTGCTAGGACCGGTCATCGGCCACTTTGCCGCCCTCCACCAGCAGATGGACCCGATCGAGGAGCTGGCGCCTGGCCAGCGTTTCAATCCTCAAAAAAGCAACCTCAATCGTCAGTTTCTGGTTCCTCTGGTGGTCGTTCTTTTCACCACCGTTTACGGCCTGGTCGGTTTTCAGCTGGAGGCGGGGCTGCCGCTGACGATCGAGGCCCTCCAGGAAAGTCCGGTCATCTTCACGCACCAGGTCGTCCTGCCGGCCGTCTGGCGGCAGATGGACTTTGCCCTCGGCCTGGACATCGTCATCGCCGTGGGCGTGTACGCGATGATGCTCCGAACCGCCTCCGTCCGCCCCCAGTACCGCATCTTCATGATCAACTTCGAGGGTGGTGGGCCGTCACCCCCGGTTCGAAAAGTTTTTATCGGTCGGCAGGAGCTGCCGGCAGAGGTCGCCTCGGCGATGATCACCTTTCGAAAGAGGTACAAACTCCCGCTCGAATGTTCTGTGCTCACCTTCATGGCCGTCATCGACGTCTTCCTCTACTTTAGCTTCTTCCTCAATGGCTGCTTCCGCCTGGAGGTCGGTTCGCTGCTTTTCTGGTTCCTCCTTTTTCCCCTGTACATGTTTTACATTGTGTATGCGCTCTTCGGGACGATCCTCTTCACAATGCTCGCCTGCAAGTACATTCGAATGCGCCAACGAGACGTCTGCTGCCAGTTTACCGGGCTGATTGCCGAGGTGGAGGGAAGAGACTTTCAAAAAAGAAGGATGACTCTTGAAGAAAGAGGAAGTGGTGGTGATAATGGTAAACAAGGGCAGGGCTTTGAAGTTTCGAGGTTTTTCGGACAAGGAGGAAGTGGAGGAAGCGGCGGTTTTCGTCGAGGCACCATCTGGCGCCGCTACCTCCTGCAGAACCTCCGCCTGGTGGCCACCTGTCGCATGGTCCGAGAGTACAATCGCTTCTGCTGGCCCCTCCTCTCGGTCCTCTTTCCCTATTACATTCTGGTGCAGTGCTACCTCGCCTATGCGGTCTTCTTCACACCCATTCCACCGCTGATCGCCGCCATCTTCTACATTGCCATCAGCGAGGTGAACCTCTTCCTCTTCTTCATCATTCGGCAGTGTGCCCGCGTCCACCAGTACAACGGGCAGATGGAAGCGGCCAATCGGACCTTCTACTTTCGGTTTCTTGTTTCAGGAGGATTTCAGGTGGCCAGGGCGCCGGCGATGGTCAAGGTTTGAAGAGAACTGTTTCCGTGTTTACAGTTCTTTCATGATCTTTTCTCATATTTTCAGGCGCAGTTCTTTTTTGCCCACCAGCGCCTGCTTCCCTACACCTTCAAGTTGGCCAATCTGTACATGATCACCACCAAAACGTACCATGTGGTAAGGCATTTGATGATAACTAATTTGTCCAGATATTTTAAAGATCATTTTTTCATTTTTGGTTGCAGATAATCTCCTACATCAGCATCTTTTTCATGTATTTAGTCAAATCCAAATAGAAAGCAAAGAGTGAAATTTTTTCATTCATAAACTGTCATTGCAGAGCACTTACACCTCTTTTTGTATAAAAAAACTTAATGTAAAAAAGACTTGCTTACTTCTTTTTGAGTTGTAAAATGACAAATAAAAAAATTAATCTAGCAAAACAAACATTTGCTGCTGCTACAACAACAGCGTAAGCAACAGCTGTGCTCTCTTTGTGAAGTGCTTTTCCTTTGTGTGCGACTTAGGTGCAGCTTAGGTGTACGGAGAGAGTGTGCTCACTTGGCCACACTGTGCACTGAAGCAGCAGCAGCAGCACCGGCGACAACAAAATAGAAAGAAACACAGACAGTAAGTTTTGGCCTTTTAACGTGTGACCTTTTGTTTACCTCCACCAATTTTGGTCGCCAAATGACCTCCAAAGAAGATGCTGGTTAGAGGATATGAGGATGCCGAGATGGTCAGCGGTGGTAATGGTCATCGAGAAGCTCAGCACCATCATCTCCAACAGGTGCTGCAGCAATCATCACCTCCAAGGCAGCCGTCATCCTCGTCACCACCACAAGTGGTGACATCGATAAGCGCCGGTTCTTCAGCTGATGATGATAATGGAGGTGATCACCCCCATCACCCCCAACAACCTCAATCACACCTTCTCTGCCTTCTGCTCGGCGCTGACCGGCAGGCGCTGGAGCACCTTCAGCAGCACTCGCTCTTCTCCCTTGATGCCGGTGGTGACGATGAAGAAGTTGACGACAATGATGAGGATGAAGCTGATCAACAAACTCACCTTTCACCTCCTCTTCACCACCGCTGAACTCCATCACCACCACCCACCACTTTGTCCGCTTTTCAACACACGAAGCACTTCAGCTTCAGAAGTCATCAACAACAACAACAGAGCACCGCCGGTCACCTCGCTGCAGCTGGTAATTCACAACGGCGAGCACTTTCTCTCCTCGCTTCTGCCGGCAATACTTCACCTGCTTCGAAGCCTCTCTAGTCACCTAGTCTCCTTAAAGTTGCAGCTCGCCTATCCGCCCAGTCGGAAGCTGACGGCCGAGTACCTGACTCCGATTTTTTCGGCCATCAACTCTTCTTGTCGCCGTTTAGAGCACCTCACCGTGGAGCTTCAATGTTCGCTGAAGAACCCTCCTCGATGAGCATTCCTCTTCTCAGTGGTGAAGTAGTTGTGGGTCAGCACTGAAGGAGCTACACTTTTACGCCCGCAATGAGGTGCTCTTCCTCAGCTCGCTGCTGAAAATTCCCACCAACTCTCCGCTGGAGAGAATTGCCTTTGGCTGCGCCACCTCTCCGACAGAGATGATGCGTCGGCTGGCGGGCGCCTCGGAAGCCCTCACCTCTCGGGTCGTCGCAATAGTCACCGAGGAAGAAGGTGGTGGTGATATTTATAAGCGAGAGGACCGGCTCAAGCTGCTGGAGATGCGCTGCTTTGCCTACACATTTTGCTCTCTGAACGCTCTCAGACTGAATCTGCTCAGCAGTCATCTTGACGTCCACCTCCTTCTGGACATCATTTTCACCCTGCCCCATCTGCACTACCTGAAACTGGCCATCAACGGCGACTGCATCCTTCCTCCCGGTGGTGCTCAGCAGAACAGCTATGGTCTCCCCAAAACTCGAAAGTCCTCATCACCCGCATCAGCATTCTCATCACTCAGCAGCACCATCACCCTCTTCAGTACGGGTACTGCACCTCACTCTGGCAATGAACTCCCACTGCGACCTTCTCGATCTTGATCTGCCCTCCCGCTTTCCCAACCTTAAGGTACTCCTTTTGGAGCCTTTGGTTCGCAATACTTCTTCTCATCATCATCACCATCATCATCACCATCATCTTCTGATCTTACTCATCATCCTCATCAACCAGTCTACTCATCAGGAATCATCTGTGATATCTGCGGCATCAAGGGCAAGAAAAGGGAAGTGAAGAGGATATCAGCCCCTCAATTCGCTCCTGTGCCTCCATTCTCCTGGAGCACCTCAAGTCCACCAAAGACTGCAGGTAGTTCACTTTTACTGTCGGCCATTGCACCACAAGGCGCTGCGCATCCCCACCGCTCAAATTGACCAGTTTATCAGGGAGCAGCTAACTTAATTTAATTAGTTTAGAGTATTTCGACAAAAGTTTAATTTTCTTGACAACGAAAATCCCCTCTTTTCTTATTCACTTTGATGATTAATTTTCGACTTTTTTTGCCTGACTACTTACTTTACTTTTTTTGCTTGCTTTATTCCAAGATTGTGCTCTTTTTATTTATACCTTTTTTGTATGTACTTTGACCAAATGTGCTTTTTCATTTTTTATTACTTTTTCTTTTGGACTGTCCCACAGAGCGAGTCAGCTTGAGTACGACAAGTATGATTTTGTTGGCTGAATAGAAAAGACCAACCAAATAACTGAAAAAAAACATTGAACAACAGAGTTTTCCTTTTTGTTTGAGTAGGTTTTGTTGTTCCATCAGCGGCGGTGATCACCATAACAAAATTGTTTCTTCTCTCTTGTTCTCTTTTCTTCTTTTGTACGATGGCCGTCTCCAAGACGACGACGAAGGCCAATTTTTTCATGCTCTACAATTTCGATTTTATTTGATATTATTTATTATTAATATGAGCCTTTTTCTCCTTTTTGGTAAAAAGAAAGCTTTTTTGCGGTTTGAGTGTGTACAAGGCGTACAAATTGAAAAAAGTATGCACAATGTTTTGTATGTTTATTTTCCTGTGTTTCAAGATAGATAGATGTAATTCAATTGCACTGTACAGAGAGAATGTGTAAAGAAGAAGAAGAAAAGAAGTGTTTGTGTGTGCTTTAAATATTAAATTATTTACAGATGAAATTAGGTTAATTCTTTGAGGAAAGAGCCTGATATCTTTTGGTGGAACACTTTTGTTTTGGAGTGTTGTAGTCGAGTATTCATTTCAAGCGTTTTGAAAACGATTTTTTTGCTTGATATTCTCAATGTTTTATTTATGTTCCGTTAGATGAAAGTAGAGAGGTAGGTGCTTTTTGTTTGGAAAACTTAAACTCTTTCACCAGTGCTTTAAACTTCAGTGCTCTTGTTGGAGAGAAGCAACCTTCTCGCTGGTTCATTTGCACCGTCGTCAGTTGAGTAGGAGCTGAAGCGATTGTTGAAGCTGCTGCTGTTGTTGTTTTTATCACCACCACTATTCGGTGACTCGATATCGTCCTCACTAAGAAGACTTTTCTTGTTTTTTAGCTGTACAGGTCCTGCTGCTGTACAGCTCTTTTTGCAACCATTTTCCTCAGAGTTGCCGACGCTGGCGGTGATTCGGAGCAGAATAAAGGCAAAGGGAAGCCGGAGAAGGAGGTTGAGGAAAAAGGGTCTGGAGGAGGGAGTTAAAAAAGTGGTTAATCTAGAATTAAACATCTTTTTTTAAAACAATCAGCACTTACGTCCAGTACGGCTTGATCAGATATTCGGGACTGGTGAGCTGTGGCCAGAAAAGAAGGACATCGAGGAGGACGGCGGCCAGGTCGATGAGGCCGGCGAGGTGGGCGAGGTGGTGGGCCCGAGATTTGGAGCAAGGGCGGCGAAGAGGGCCACCAGGAGGAAGGTGCCGCTGAAGAGGTACATCAGCTGAGAGCGACCTTCGCCGGTGAAGTTGAGCGCCAAACTTTGAGGGGAAAGATGACGGAAGTTGTCGGAAGTTTTTAATTAAAAATGTTTGACGAGCAGAAAAAGCACTTACAAGAAGAAGAAGAGCGTAAAGTGAATGAAGAAGATGGCCTTTATTCGGCTCTCCGAGGAGCAGCAGCGTTTGGGCATGTTGGCTGATTATTTGATAAAAATGTTTGGATTTTTCAGTTCAAAACACTGGCTGTTGATGTTGAATGTTTGTTGATGCAGCAGGCAAATGAGACGCGTTGATCAACGCTGGACAAAAATGGTAATCATAATATTGTTTTCTGTAGAAATCTCCAGTGTATTGTTTATTTATTCTCCTCTGTTATTGCACTAGTCACAAAAAAAACGTTTCTTTTGCTTCCGCTCACACTTGGACAACACACTTTCTGATCATCAACACAAACGCGTACTGGAGAAAATAATAATGAGGAGATGGTGATAGTTGCTGCTACTGCCGTACAATTCAGTACAAGGCCGACGAGTAGGATTATGAATGGAGAAAAATGTTGCTGTTGCGATTGCTGCGACAGAAGAAAAGTATTTCTGCCGTACAGCAGACGGTGTGGATGAGCTTTAGCAGCAGCAGCAGCAGCTAGCTCGATACTATGACAATTAGCTGCTTCAGTGGCGGCGGTGGTGGTGGTGGTGGTAGTGCTGGTGATGGTAATGGCCTTGCAATGCCGTCGCTGATCATCATCATCACCACCATCACCACTGTCAAATGCGAAAGACGGCCTCTTTTTGCGCTATCTTTTTCTCTCTTTCGTTTCAGTTCAGTTCAACTCGGCAGCTGTGTGTGGTGTGTGTGGTGTGCTGGTTGGTTAGCTGGAGTGGTTGGAGTGGCTCCAGAAAGATTGCCAAGCTCAGTGCTGATGATGATGATTTCACCCAGGCAGACAGATCTCTAGTCGCCTAGTTTTTTTTGTTACCACCTCCGTTGTACAGTGCTTTGCTGACTGACTGGCTGACTAACCGACTACCTGCTCTCTACTCCACCTACTCGGTATTAATAATAAAATGTCGGAGTGAGTGTTTTGCGGTTTTTCTGCTGTTGCGGCGGCGGCGGCGGCGGCGGTGACAAATGCGGAAAAAGAAAGAGGCGCCTTTTTCTCGGCAGCGATAACCGGTAACCGCAGGTTGCTTCTCCATTCTTTCTAGACAGAATATTCTATATAGAAGCAAAAAGGAAAAAGGTATTATTCGCTTAGCAATTCTTCTTCTTTTTCCGCGATTCAGGTTAGAAGGAGGGAGAGGGGAAGAAAGTGCAAATATTCTCTACTTACCCGGTATTTATTTTAGCCTGTGCAGACATTTTGGCCTGTGCACTTTTTTTTGCTTTTACAGCCGAAATTGCTTAGGTCGTGGTAAATTACCGCTGCAGAATTGCAGAACTGCGGCAATCATTTTTTTCCTACGTCTACTGAATTTTCTCGTTCTCATTGTTTCTCTGCAGTAAAGCAGCGTGCAAATTAATTTTTGTTCTCTGGTGTGGGCGTCAGTGCTGGTCATTTGAGGAGAGAAATGATAATGGTGCTGTTTTTTCGGTGAAACACTAGCTGCTGTCTTTTGTAAACAGTGCACTGCAAAAATTGCCTGTGGTGGTTGGGAAATTGCAAAAGTCAGCGCTCACTTAGATTGCACTTCTCTTCCCATAGGCATCAAGGGAAAGTGTGCTTGTTGTTCTGCTATAATTAAATTATTGAACTGCCCATACTTGTTTGGTGTGATAATCAGAATGAAAAAAAGCAGCTGTTGCTTGCTTTGACAGTCGTCAGGGGACGACACGTAGCGGTTTCATAAAAAATGCTAATTTATTTATTTGCATTTTAATTTTCTAAACTTTGTAAAGAATACAAAATTGTGCTTCTTCAACAGTTTTTTACACTAAAACAAATAAACTGAAGTTATTTTTTGTCACATTTTGACCATTTTAACATTTTTAGACTTTGATATATAAACTCAACGCAAAGCGAAAGATTGAGTTTACTTTTCCAATTTTCCCACAGTTTACTTTTATCCCGTTATCACTCACTTACTCATTTTGTTATCACTTTTAAACATAATTTTAATTAATAAAAAAAATTTAATTTAAGTTGAAGCACATGATGATGACTGATTTACAGCAACAAAAAATGACTAAAATTAATTTATTTTGACACTGCGCTGGAAAAACGTGATCAGCTTGGCGCCAGAGTGTCTACAATGTACAAACATGTTCCCCTTCATCTTCATCTTAATTTTCATTGTCGTCTGCTGCAATAAACTTCCAATTGGTGGTAATCCCTAACACAGTTATCTTCTGCTGCTAAAAACTACTTAAACCCAATTGTTTGACTGCAGACTTTATTTTCAACTAGTTTTTGTAGTCTTGTTTTTTTAATCCAATTTTAAAAAATGAATTCAATTGAAATTGCTTCAAAGTGTAGTGAAAGTGAAACCCGAGTATACACTGGTTCACTAACAGAGGAAACCAACAACAAACCAATTGACAAGTGGTCAAATCTGAAGCGTTCCCTGGGCGGCATCAGCTTGGGCGTCCTTTCCGCGCTCTTTCTAACGCTGGGCGCTGTCATCATCAAACATGTGAATGAGATCAGCGTCGGTGAGATGTCCCTCTACAGATATGTGGGTGAGTTTTTCCTTCTAGTGAAAACTTATCAGCAACAATAATCTAAATTTCAGTTTAGTGCTATTGGTATTTTCATTTAGTCTGTTGCTGGAGACGAGGGGCGTCAACTGGCTGGGTCCTAGTTCCTGGAACTGGCGCCTGTGGATGCTGATCCGATCAGTGGCCGGCTGCACCAACCTCTTCTTTCACTACTCGGCGGTGAAGTATATCAGCCTGGCAGACACAACTACAATTTGTCTGTGGACGCCTGTTGTTGTTTTTATCTTTGCCCGCCTCTTTCTCAAAGAGCCCTTTGGTCGGTGGCACCTACTCGCACTGGTCGTCTCTTCGGTGGGCGTCGCCCTCGCCTCCAAGATTCACTTAGACATCATCAATGGGACGTTGTTTTCTTCTAAAGGAGGTTTTGAGAATAGAAATGGTAGTTTGACAAATAGTTCGACGGTATCTCCTGAAGTAATCGGTGCTGAAGTTGGCCAGTCCCATCGAAGGCTGATCGGCATCGCCTACTGCCTGGGCTCGGTTTTCGTCGCCTCGATTGTTCTCATATCACTGCGGAAGGTGAGTAGAAGTTGCAAAGTGCTACTTGTTGTTAGTACATTAACTTCGAAATTTCTACTCATTCACTAGATCCGCAACACCCACCACTCAGTGCTGCTGTTCTACTTTTCCGCCATCTCCATCGTGGAAACGTCGGTCATCAATGCCGTTTTCTTTCAGTTTCGCCTGCCCATCAACGGCGGCTACACGCCCTATCTGATAATTCTGCTGGGGGTGTGTGCTTTCTTCGGGCAGCTTTTCCTTACCAAGGCGGTACAGCTGGAAGAGGCGGGCATCGTTTCGGTGGTGCGCTCCAGCTCAGAGGTACAAATTTACTTTGAAAATTCGTCAAATTTATTTGGAGCTAATTTTTTGTTTTTTAGGCCGTCTTTGCTTTCACCTTTCAGGTGATTCTCTTCAAGGAGCCGCTGGACATGTACTCGGTGGGCGGGGCGCTGCTGGTGATCAGCGCCATTTTCCTTCTCTCCTTTCGCAAGTACGTCATTGGCCTGCTGGCTGATGCACCCCTGAGACGGCGGTTCAAGTGGCTAGAGTAAAATGCACTCAACTTTTATGTCTTAGCATCGTTTCAATGTGCTGATTGAACACCATCAGCAGGTAGACGGAGTAGAGAGTGAAAATCTGCAACAAAAAAAATTTGAGATTTTTTAGATCATCACTTTCACAAACCTCAAAACTAGTCTGATAGGTGACCTGCCGAATTGGCCCCACCTGTGAAGCCAACTTTGGTCCCCAGGTCAAGCGGTGAAAGAGGTCGTCCACTTTTAGCTTAGTAGTCAAATGGCTTTCATTTATCATCTCAACCATCAACGGCATCATCTTGCTGGGCTCGTGCATCTTTGCCGAGCTCCAGGCGGACGGGTAGAAAACCGTCACAGCCGCCCAAAACTGATAGAAATGACCATTTGCAGAATGAAGGTTTGAAAACTGTACGGTTGATAAGATTTGTCCCCAAAAGCTAGCTGAAAAATGCAGCCAATGTTGAGGGGTACGTTGGTGATCAGGTAGGCAAGGAGAATCCGGCCAAAAAGTGTCCGATTGCCGGCCAGCGTCAGGTAGCACACCTGGTGGAACTTGGCCAGCGCCCGCCGGACAATGAACTGAGGAAGAGGTCTTGAGGACCGCCGCAGCAGCCTTTGCTTTATTATAACTTGAACCGGAGCAAAAGCTCCCTTAGAGTAGTCCACGTAGGTGATGGCGGCAAAGATGGAGACGGATGTGTAAAAGAATGCGCCCTGGGTGAGCTTGTAGAGATGGTAGTAAACCAAACAAGAGTCGTGAATCACCAGAAGCCAGGATGAAGAAGGTGGACCGAAGAAGGCTGGAAAGTAGTAGGCGGAGAAGGTGATACAGAGAAGAGCTGTAGAATTAAAAGTTTTTGTTAACACATTAAAAAATAGTCACAGTAGATCAAACCTATCAACAAATGCGTGATAAAGCAATACTGGTCAACCAGTTGCAGCCCTAGAAGTAGGCGTATTCTCAGCCTCTCAGACGCCTCTGCCAGAATGGGTGAACTAATGTACAATTTCTCCTTATCAACTAAATCTTGTTCTCGCCAGATGTGAAATCGAGCAGCCATTTTAGCGTAAAAAGAAAAGCCGTTGTTGACACTAATGAGCGTCGATTGAGACCGATCAGTAATTTCCTCTTGAAAGGAAGCATTTTTAATTTTGTGTTGCTGTTTCAAGTCCTGAATGCCGACAATGAGGCTGTGGTACCACCTCCAAATTGGTTTGTCCACTGGCAAACTGTAGAAACTGTGCGACAGTACTAGGACAAAAGAGGCAAAGAGAAAGAGCAGTGTTGTCACCACTAAAAGGGAACTTCTTTTGTTCTCCCGAAGAAAATCATTGATAAGATGTGCAAGAGGGTCAACCTCAAAAAGGGGACTGTAAATGCGCTCACTTTGACAGACAATGTAGAGGAACACCTTTAGTCCATAGACAAAAATAAAAACGTCGTAGTAGAAAACTAGTTTAGCCCTCAATGTTCCATGATCTTCAAAAATGCCCTTCATTGTGCTGTAAAAACAGCGACAATAGCGCTACAAAATGATTCAATTAGAATATTCTGTTTTTCTGCCACAAAAAAAACTTACTTTATTGATAAATTTCAAAAGGTTTGACAGAACATTGTGCATTTTGTTTAAAAACTCTGCTTGAATATAGGCTAAAGATGGCAACATTTTGAAAATGTTTTTCAAGTTTTAATCACAAATAAATGGTTTCTTGATACTTTCGTACTCAGGCTTTTTATTTAGCAATTTGTTTTTAATAAAAAAGTAATGACTGTTGACTTTTATGACGTTCCAGTTATTTTTTTACCTGGATTTTTTGCCCCTAATCGATATATTCTCAAAAGAAATGCTTTTAATATTTTAAAACAGCAGAAAACTGAATTATTAATAACTCTTTCTGAACTTTTTAAATCAGCCTATCCCTATCATCAGCCTATCCCTAAAAAAATGATTTTTCTCCCTCTGTTTCTCTGTCTTCACTTACTTTTTTTGCTCTACAAATTACACCGTTAGAGATATCGATATGCGGGTTTCACCAGTATAACGAGATAAATGGCATCTTTCTAATGATACCAAATTCAAGTTGATCAGATAACCGGAAGTATTTAATATGGCGGATTATCTGTTTTAAGTGATAAGCATTTTTGGCTATATAAAAAAAACTACTAGACCTAGAAACATGGGGTTTTGACTAAAGTAATCAGATAAATAGTCGGCACAAAATGGTTATCTCAGAACTTTGATAAAGTAACCGGAAGTGCCTTATCTAGATTTTTCACTTTTTAGATAAGCTTTTTTAAATACCAAACAAACTCCAATCTTACTTTTGACTGCACCATTGCATTCCCTGTCTCTTAATTGGTCTATGCCTAATTTGGTTTGTTTCAAAACCTTATGGTTGACCAGAAAACCCAAAAAGTTTGAAACGTTGTCTGTTGTTTTGCGCTGCTGGCTTTGGCTGCCACGCGCGCGCGCGGGACGCTCGCACAGCAGCTGCAGCGCTAGATAAAACTGTGCGCTCTCGCTGCCGTTCTCGCAGCGTTTGCTGCTGCCGCTGCTCTGAGTTGGCGGGAAAACACTGCTGGTGCGGGGGCAGCACAGCCCAGAACGGCGAGATCTGAGACAGCCTGCGCTCTCACACCAAACTAGGGTGCTCGCTGCTGACTCATGACTTTCTCACTTTTTCTCGCAAGCAGAATCATTCTGCTTTTGAAACAAAGTCCTGGGACTTTGGCTGTGCGTTATCGTTGCCGTTCTCGCCCTGGGCTGCCGGGGGAGCACCGCTGTTGCAAGGGGAAACGGACAACCCAGGGCGGCGAGTCTGAGTGACTTGCGTGTCAACGACGACGACAGGGTGGGGTGGGAACCGAGTCCACTTTTCCGCTGTAGCTACACAGCCAACGTTACACGCCCTCTAGCGTTGGCTGTGTTGCTACAGCGGAAAAATGGACTCGATTCCCACCCTTGACGAGGGTCTCGCGAGCGCAGCGAGCGAGGCCCGAGGAGGAGGGCGTTGACAGCGGCCAAGTCACGTCAGTGTGAGCCGCCTGCCCAGACATGAATGTATGTTAGCGGTGCACAGATAAAAACGGCGAGGTCTGGCGTCACTTGGCTCACCAAAAACGCCCGCCGACGAGGGCTTCGCGAGCAAAGCGAGCGAGGTCCGAGTAGGCGGGCGTTTTGGGTGAGCCAAGTGACGCCAGGGTGAGCCGTTGCTTAACTGATTCAATTTAACCAAAATCTTAAATTTAAAAAAATAAGTGAGAGCAAAATTGTGCAAAACAGTAGCAGCGCACAGCCTAAAGGGGCGAGGTCTGACGACACTTGGGCACTGTGAACGTCCACCAACTCGGGTCTCGCGAGCGGAGCGAGCGGGGCCCGAGTCAGTGGGCGTTCACAGTGCCCAAGTGTCGTCAGGGTGAGCCGCTGGCCAAACTTTTAAGAAATGTTAGCGGTGCAGTTTAGTGTGGCGTGAGCGAAGCGAGTGCGACTGAGTCCTTGTACTTTCTAAATAAACAAAACGCCTTTTTTAACTGAAACAGTTTTAAACATTTTTTAATGAATTACACAGAAATAAATTACAAATGAAATACACATTTAACTAAATTTAAGTTAGTTAAACAACCATTTTTTATTAAATTCACAACAACTAGGTCTTCTTGGCAATCATCAGAATGCAAATGGTGCAGTAGGTGAATATCTGGTGAAAAATAGTTTTATAAAAATAAAAATTTGTATTGTTTAAAAACTTTACCATTGGAAAGGTGTTCGGATTGAGCGTGTTATCGTCAAGAAAGCGAAAGGCAAACTCCCGTCTCTCCTGAGCCGTCGACTGAACCAGCTTTAACTGTTCCGAGAGTGACAACTTCTTCAACGCATGCAGCCCCCGTACAAAGAGTGCCGTCTGTCGTACATAAACTTCGCCGTTCCGCACTATCTGAGCACAAAGGTTCAGTTGAGTGAAAATAGTTAAAGCGACAGCAGAATCAGCCACTCCAAACAGATTTCGAACAGTCAGCGGAAGTTCACTGCCGAAAAAGAATACATAGGCGACATAGGCAACGCCCACCGTCTGCACCGGAAGTGCCGTGCTGAGGTAGGCGGTCCACTGGCGACTGTAGGCGGTGATGGCTGCATCAAGTTGAACGGTGGCTCGGTTTACCTTGCTGTAGTCGGCCTTGATCTGCTCCAGCATCAGTCGCTGGCGGCGGACCTCGGTGGAGCTGGATCGAGCTCGCATCAGCGCCAGTTGGGAGTTCAAACGGCGAATCGTTTCAATGGCCTCCTTTTGTTGCAGCAAAATTACTACTACGAAAATCGTCATTATAATTGGAACACCGTAGAAAACTGAAAAATTATAAAAAAAAATTAAAAATCAATATCAAGGTGTATTTCTCTTACTAAACACAGCATGAAAGATGGAGGCGGGAAAGATGAACGCCCAGAAGAGGATTGAGGTGACCGACCACTGAAAGGCGCCATTCATGTAGACCATAATGTATTGAGTGCTCATTTCCGCTACAAAAACCGCATGGGCAATGTAGAAGTACTTGTGAACGGAGGCTCGGTAGGCCAAAATGAGCGCCGAGCACCTCTCTCCCACCTCCCAACTTCGATGCTGGTCGCGAAGCTTGGAGATCAGTTGAAATCGGCGACCGGCTAGCTTTTTTCCCTTAACCTTTCTGGTGCCGTTTTTATTTGCAAACATTTCTGAGCATCTTCCTCTATTACCGGTTCCGCTTACCTCTTCCACCACCAAGCGGTAGGCGTCGTCAAGAAGGGGCGTTGCCCATTTGCTGGCCAGAGCCAGCCCCACAAAGATGCCGCCGTTGATGGAGATAGCAAAAAAGGCTTCCATCTGCGGCCACACCCCTCGTGGCATTGCCTGGTGAATAAAGATGAAGGGGGAGGTGGTCAACTCTGAAAAGCGTACAAACAATGTACGGTAGCCGTCCATGTGCAGGCCAAAGATGCCGATCAGTTCAAGGAGAAGGAGACTGAGAGAGGGACCTAGAAAGGCGGACTGCTTTAATATAGATTTCTTCTCTTTTAAACTGATTCTTTGGCTCCAAAAGATGGACTGATCATTTTTCGCTTGGTTTGTTGATGCAAATTTTTGCTGATCCTCAATGGGGTCAAAAAGATGCAGCAGCGTGTGAAAGTAGCAAGACACCATCGAGTAGAGATTATTGAACAGCATTTTCTGTTTTTGGCTCACTTTTTCAGTCAAACAGCTGAGAACTTGTAGTGCTTTGGGGTGGTGCTGTGCAAGCAAGTGATGATGGCAGAGTCGTACCAGTCTTCTGCTCATGTACTTTTGCGCTTTTTATACACTCTTTATTTTTCTTCATAGTTTTGAACCGAAAATAATTAAAAACACCGCTGAAATATACTGTACCCTTGTTGATAAATTGAACAAATTGTGCTCTTCGCAGAAGACTGCAGTGTGACCAGGTAATCAATAGGAGGCAAAACAACAAAACCGGTTGGCCTCTGAAGAAAGACGGTCTTATGCTGGAGGCTTATGTAGGTATTTTAATCAATAAAGTTCTAGTCTTTTTGCCGGTTAAGGTTAATTGTTTTTGAGTTCAGAAGCTGCTTTTTTCAGCCTAGAAATTAAGCAATACAAAGTACAATCCGTGACGCTTTTCCAGTTTCAGTCAAGTACAGACACGTAAGTGCAACGTTCAAACATGTGAAATCATCAATTTTTTACTTTCATATATCTTTCAGATCTAAACTGAGAAAGTCATATGCTCCTTTGGAATTCAATATCGCTTCTGCCATTTCACCAGAAACTGGTGCAACACACTTTTTTTCATACTTATTCGATCTGGGCCACTGCTTTTGTATTATTCATTGATTGAACTGTACTGAAGACAAACTATTGCAAAACTAAACTGTACAGTAAATGATTTTAGTTAGTTAGTTAAGTGTTCTACTCTACAGTTTTAATCGTCTCTTCCTTGGCAATCATCAGAATGCAAATGGTGCAGTAGGAGAAAATCTGCAAGAAAAAGATCAATATAAAAAAATGTAAAAAATTTTGTTTTAAAACACTTTTTTTTCACCATTGGAAAGGTGCTCGGATTGAGCGTGTTGTCGTCGAGAAAGCGAAAAGCAAATTCTCTTTTTTCTTGAGTCGTCGTCTGCACCAGCTTCAGCTGCTCCGCCGGCGAGAGCTTCCGCAACAAATTCAGCTCTCGTACAAAGAGCTCCGTCTGTCGTACGTAGACGCCGCTGTACCGCACTACCTGAGCGCAGAGATTCAGTTGAGTAAAAATTGTGAGAACCAGGGCTGAATCGGCCACCGCAAAAAGGTTCCTGATGGTCAGCGGAAGTCTGCTGCCAAAGAAAAATACGTATGCCACATAGGCCACGCCCACCGTCTGCACCGGAAGTGCCGTGCTGAGGTAGGCGGTCCACTGGCGACTGTAGGCGGCGATGGCTTCATTCAGTTTCACTGTGGCTCGATTCACTTTTCCGTACTCATTTTTGAGCTTCTCCACCAGCAGTCGCTGGCGACGAAACTCCGCCGAGCTGCCCTCTCTCGTTTCCAGCCCTAAAAGTTGACCGTTCAGCTGACGCATCGTTCTGATCGCCTCCCGTTGCTGCACCAAAATAACTATTACAAAAATAGTCATTATGATCGGGACTCCGTAGAACACTGCAGAATAAATAAAAAAATGATAAGTTTTTTGACAAAATATTGTAAAAACAATCTCACTAAAAATGCCATGAAAGATGGAGGCGGGAAAGATGAACGCCCAGAAGAGCACTGAAATGACCGACCACTGAAAGGCGCCATTCATGTAGACCATGATGTACTGAGTGCACAACTCCGCCACAAAGACCGCATGCGTAGTGTAGAAGGTCTTGTGGACGGCGGAACGGTAGGCCAAAATGAGCGCAGAACAGTGCTCGCCCACCTGCCAGCTTCGATGCAGCTGACCTTGAACTGGTTTGGAGATCAGCTGATACCATCGACCGGTCAATAGTTTGCTTGATTTGAGCTTTCCATTTCTGTTCCGCAAAAACTTGATACCTCTTTTTCCTCCTCCTTCCTCACCACCGCCACACCCCACTTCTTGAGCCACCAAACGGTAGGCGTCGCTGAGCATGGGCGTCGCCCATTTGCTGGCCAGTAAAACGGCGGCGACAATGCCGCCATTGAGTGAAATGGCCATGAAGGCTTCCATCTGTGGCCACACTTCTCTTGGAAAAGCTTGATGTGTGAAAACGTACGGCGAGGTGGGCAAAGTTGACAGCTGTACGGCCAGTGTACGGTAGCCGTCCATGTGCAGGCCGAAGATGCCAATTAGTTGAAGGAGAAGAAGACAAAATGCAGGGCCTAGAAAGGTTGATTGTTTAAAAGATTTTTGTTTTTGATTATGAGCTGTTGACTGAGAATCGCTGATAGGGTCAAATAGATGCAGCAGTGTGTAAAAGTAGCCAGTCACCAATGAGAGGAGATAGTTTAGCAGCATTTTTTTGTTATTTGTGTTTTAGACTTTGTTCAAGCGTTACCTGTACTGAACAAGACTTTAACTTACTGTTTCTTTTGTCAAACTAATTGTTTTAAAAGTTTAAAAAAATGTAATTCAAGTTTTTATGCACCTAAGCTTTGTTGATCAATAATTTGTCTGAAATTTTAGATCATCAACTAACAAAAAGAAGAAGCAAGTTGTTTGGTGTGACCTTTGAGTAAATCAATAACAACTTCCTAACTAATTGCCAATTGGTGCCTTAGTCAAAATTTTTTAAAATTAATTTAAGAAAAATGATTATCAATTATCGTTTTTGACATTTTTTACTACAAGTCAGGTACTTTTTCATTTACAAACTTTAAATAAATTGTCAAACACAATTTTACACATTTACAACAACTGTGTTAAAAAAATTGTACTGTACAGAATTTTGGCTGTTTTTTCAGCTTTGCTGTAGAAGAAAAAACAGTTTTTTGGTGTAATATCTCTACTTTTTTGGTAACACTGAGAGTTCACGCTGCTTTTTAGGTGTACGTGCACTTGAGTATATGCAACAGCAGCAGTTCATTCAGCAGCGTGTGATGCTGACGGTGATGGTGATTACGAGTGTGAGAAGGGAAGGAAAAAAACTAGAATGATGGGTGAAATCAGGTACTGCAGCTTTTTTGTTGCTTCCCCTCCAAATCGGTGTCATCAAGTGCAAAGAGATAAAAAGCTTTGAGTGACAGGGGAAAAGGCAAAGGTTTCTTCTTCTTCTTCTTCTTTTTCACACCGGCTGCAAACTAGTTTAGTGCTCATTTTTTCTCTTTTTTCCTGTCTGCTTGTCTGTTCTGTGCAAAAAATGTGCAACAGGTGGTTGTTCTGATGTCAAGCACACTAAGCGGAAAGACATCGCGCAATGCTACATCATATGAATGATCAGTATTAAAAGCAATTTCGCACTTTTTTGCTGAAAAACACATCAAAGACAATTGACTTGTTTGTTTGCTGTCATCTTCGTCGTCGTTGAGCAATCTCTTTGCCTGATACCCTCCATTTGATTCTGTTGTTGTTGTTGTTGTCAGAAAAAAGAAACAAGCCTTTACACTCATCATCGTCACGCTTTGATTCTTTTGTTTTCCATCTGTTCCCACCATTCTTTCTTCTTCTTCTTCATCTTCACTTTGTCTCTTCTTTTGCATTTGTGTTTTTCTCATTTCAATTCTCATTTCATCATCATTTGTCTGCGATGAGGTTAAAAGCCGCTTAGCACGCAGCAGCAAAAGCAGTAGACAAACGAACTTAGCAATAACAAGTGCAAACTTAATGGCCAAGAAAGCAGTAGAGAGGCAGTCGATGATAATGACCAAAGTAAAGAAGAAAAAGTGAGTTGAAAAAAGAAGAAGTGCAGACTAAATGCTGGTGAACAAAGAGTTATACGAAATTTTTTGCTAGAGACAAACAGAGGAAAACAAGTTTAGAGAAGGAAACAGTTTAGAAGAGACTTGTGTTTTCTTGTTTGTCAGAAATGTTCCCTTCTCATTGAGTAGACAACAGTCAGTCAGCCAGTATGCACATTGTGAAACAAAAGTACCACAAATGAAGCAATCCGACAATTTAAACTGCAGCATTTTTGGTCAACAGAAAAACGCCTCCAGTTCACCCTCACCATCCTCGTCACCCTCATCACCCTCATCACCACCTTCAACAACCTCTACTTTAAATGATCACAGCAGTTAACCTCAAGGATGGCGTCACTGGATCTAAATCGACCTTCTTCCTTTCAACTTCAGCCATCACAGACAGTGAATAATAGTAGTAAATCGACCACTTTGTCGTCGGTTTTTTCCAATGTAAATCAGACGACAACCACAGCAACAGCAGAAAACAGCCGAAACAGCAGCCGAAAAACTTTATTCAACCACCTAGACTCCTTCATTGAAAAGGTGTTCCGTGAATCTTAAAACTAGAAATCAGCAAAGTTAACTGCCACAACTTTTTCAGTCACAAAAATATAAAGTCAACGTTTTATTTAAAAATGTCCAAAAATTAAAATTTTTTATTTAAAAAATAAAAACAAACTAAAAAATGTCAGCAGTTTAACTTTATCCTTCAATGAAAAAGTTTTCCGGCTCCATTTGCAGGAACTTTCGAGAAAGAGTGCCAATGAGGTTGTAGAGAATCACCTCTACTGTAGGACTGGTGAGAAAGAATTTGATTCCTGCCCAGCAGACTGACCAGAAGATGTAGTTTAGGAAGTAGGAGAAGATGCTTGAGAACAAGGCAAGCCACTGCTGAAGAGCAGAATCAAGTTTGGAAATGGGTGATGAAGTGATATTTGCCGTTGAGCTGTTGTTTACAGAGCTGATTTGATTGCTGATGCTACTGATTTCGGTGTAGAACACCAAGTGGTAACAGGTGAAAAGATAATAGTCGGCAAAAGTGGCGGCAAGTACTGTCGAAGTTGACTGAGGTACTGTTGAGCAAGCTGCACAACCTTTGAGTGGCTCATATTTTTAGTGCTTTTTGTTTTTGTTGACTAAAGGTGACAAAAATATGACAAAAACAAATCTAACTTTTAAACAGCAAATTCAGCAAACGACGACACTAACACTAGAAAGGAAATACATTTTTTCCCCATTTTCTTTCAGCCTGTTTATGATTTTGCTACTGAATACAAACAAACTGTTGCCCAGCGACCGGAAATCGCTCAGGGGAAATAATTTATTTTAGTTGTGTTGTGTCTGCTGTTGCAGATAAGAATAATGATTTTAATTATAGAAAAAAACAATAATTGAAAAATAACATAAAAAGGCCGCTAACTTTTGACTAAAAATGTTTTTTTTTGTAAAATGATTTGAAAAACACATCAACATTTCAGTGCACCTTAATTCACAAATAAACATTCTTGGCAGCATTTTAATTGATTTTACTATTGACTAGTGGACTGTTTTTCCTGCAAGTACTGTACGTGAGAGAAGGGCTGCTGCTGTTTCTCTCGCTCGGTGACACTATTGTACGGCGGTGGGAGATCAACTGAGGCAGCAGCAGCACTGGAGTTTGCTAAACTATTTACATGGTGGTGATGATGAGGGTGATGACCATCTAAACTTATCTCCACATCTTGATGCATTGTCTGCACGTACCGGCCCAGACGGTCGCAGAAGAAGAAGAGACAGAGAATGGCCACCAGTGGCAGGGCAATGAGCAACACCGTCTGTACGAGCTCAAATGTTTCAATGTGTACAGCAGTAGTGGTAAAGGAAGTAGAAAAAGTGGTGGTATTCAGTGGAAATCTGATGGGCAAAATCAAGGTACAATTGCCACTGGTGCCATTGTACAGGAAGCCTTCTCTGCAAATTAAAACTTTGGAATTGGATGCATTTTTGTTTATCGGATTTGTTAAGTTGAGATGATCTAAGTTGTAGTGATTTCTCTCATCCCCTTCATCTGATGATTGGGCACTCTGCAGGTAGATGAGAAACTCCAGTAAAAGTAGAAGATTTTTTAGCAAAGCTTTAGTCATTTTTAGTTGCTGCAGTATTTTGTTTTAGATTTGAGGGTTTTTGTCATTTTTCTGCAGTAGCCTTTGGAAAGGCTTTTTATAATCTTGATTTTTGTTTGTAAAGTAAGCCTAGCCCAAACAAAATGGGCTAAAGTAGTAGTTGATTATGCAATAGATTACACATGTTGGACATCATCAGGATCATAAAAAGTGGCTGATAAGGATTAGGAAAAAAGGCTGGTTTTTTAGATTGTGCAAACAAATGCTGGTTCACCACCAGGTGACGAGAGGGTAAATTCCCAAACATTTTTGAGTGACGTAGATGGTTCGTTTGGTTGTCTAGCCAAACGGCTTGGAATGATTTAAAAATAAACCCAAAAGTGATGTCACAGATTTTATAGTTTTAGTTTAGTTTTAGATCAGCACACAATCTTAAATACAGGCAGTGATAAATCAAAACTAATTGTTTTACAACAGGCAATACTAAACAATTTAGTGCAGTCACAATAAAACAAAGCTGATAGATGAAGCAAAAGAAAAAGAGCTGAAAATGAAAAACCAACTGACGTCAATGACAATGACAATGTGCAAATCAGCAAATCATCAATTTTTTTGCATTAAAAAAAATTTCACTGGTTCACAATGTACAGCCACTGGAAAAAAATCTGTACAATGATCTTAGTGCAAGTCATAGTGTTGGGGTAATAAAGGAAAAAGAAAAGAAAAAATCAGTATTTAGTTTCAGTAGTCATTTGTCAGCTGCAATCTTAGACAGCCAAATCACCCTTCCAACAAACCGAAAAATGTCAATGATAAACCTCGAATACGCTACCGAAAGCAGCAACAGCGGTCCAAAGCTGCCCAAAAACAGCAGCGGCACTGGAAATGCCTTCTCCTCCTTCTTCAGCAGCACCAAAACGCTGATCACCGAACTGGAAGAGGAGCACCAGGAGAAGGAGATTCCCCGCTGGCAGAAGATCACTACCGCCAGCTCAAGTCGACCCACTCGATCGGTCTTCTACCGTCAGCAGCTGTACCTGTACAACTTTATCCTCCGACCTCGAGGCTTCCTCGCCTTTGCCTACCATTGTACAGTGGCGATGATCATCCTACTAGAACTCCTCTTCTTTGCCCTGTCTACAGTTCGCGGAGAAGGTCGTCTTCAAGGTCGCTCCCTGGACGCGCTGAGAGCACTTCTGATTGCCATTCTAACAGTACAAACGGTAGAATTCCTTCTTTTAATTTGGGCCAGCTCCTGTCTGGGGCGGTATCGAGGCTTCCTGGGAAAAGCTCGTTTTTTAGTAGCTCCTTTCCGTCTGTTTAACGCCCTCTTCATCGGCATCACCGCCGTCATGGTGTGGACCTGCTGGTTCACCCCGGAGGAGTTCGGAAGGTACGAGTGGCTTCGGCTGGGCATCATCTTCCAGGTCCTTCGTCTGGAGAATCGTTTTAAACCGTGGCGCTTCTTCCGCTCCGTGCTCTGGATCGAGCGCCAGCACCTGCTGGCCGCCTCCTTCGTCATCTTCCTCGTCTTCATCACTCTCGCCTACGTGGAATATTTTATCGAGCATCAGGAACCGGAAACGGGCTTCACCAACATCCCCAACGCCGCCTACTACGCCGTGGTCACCATGCTGGGCATTGGCTACGGGGATATCGTTCCGCTGACGACTGCAGGAAGAGCGGTTCTAGGATTCTTTGCCCTCTTCGCCTGCGTCGCTTCAATATTCCATCGGGCATTCTGAGCACCGGTCTGGCGCTGCGGACGTATGAGCGGAATCGTCGGAAGCAAAAGTCAAGCGGACGATTCCCGCCGCTCGGCTGATTCAGACTGCCTGGAGGGTCAGGGCGACGAGGAAAATTTGCTCAAAGATAAGTTCCGAGGATGAAAAGAGGGACGCTCGAACTCGGCGACTGCAAATTGCGCTCCTTTTTGTCGCCAAACTGAGATTTGATGTCGCTCGGCGGAAGTTCAAGGACGTCAACCGCCCACTGGATCTGAAGGACGTCATGCAGCAGTACTCGGAGGGACATGCCGGCGTGGTGGAGCAGGTGAAAGCGACGCAGCTGGAGCTGAACACCGCCCACTACGGCCTGGACGGGACGTTGGGCCTGGTGGAGGAGATGGCCGCCAGACAGGCGGATCGGGTGAGAAGGGTGGAAGAGACGGTCGAGGTGATTGCCCAGCTGATGAGGAGAAGAAGAGAGAGGAGAAATATGATGATAAATAGAAAGGATCAAAGATCTGAGTGAACTGTGAAGAAAAATAAAGAAGGGAATTAATTGAGCGTCGATTTGTCAACTTTTTTGCAAGACTTTCCACTCGTGAGGTGAACCGAGTACTTTGCTGGTTTCTTTCATAAACTAGTTTTGAGGTACTCACCTTACCTACAATACCTCTACTGTAGATCTTTTTCTTCAACGCATCAAAGTGTGTTCTTCCTTTCTTTGCTAACCTGTTCTAAAAAGCACCGTCCAGTTTTGTTTGGTCGCATCCTCAGCAGAACAGAAAACGAAACGGGGAAAGTGCACTAAAGTTGTCTTCTACAAGCAGAAAAAAAATTGAACATTAAAAAGGGAAGTTTTTCTTTTTTGATCTTTTGTCTTAGATTGCAGTGATACTCTGTGTGTGGTGGTATATAAAGAAAGAAAGAATTAAAGTTATGCAGAAGGTGCAATCACAAAAATTCCCGTCCACTTTTTCTGCTGTACTGTGTGTACAACTAGTTTCGACGCTGACTCTATGAGGTGAGGTATTACGCTGCAAAATTATCACCAATGTCCTTTTCACCCTCACCACCACCAACTTTAACACCTTCACCACCGCCGTCCACCCTTGAGATGCGGCGAGACTTCGACCTGGTCCTTTTCGGCGCCACCAGCTTTGTCGGCTACTTCACCATCCGAGAGCTGCTGCTCAGTTTTGAACAAAACAGCTCTGAGTACGCCCAC
Source organism: Tyrophagus putrescentiae (assembly GCA_024499935.1). Classification (NCBI taxonomy): domain Eukaryota; kingdom Metazoa; phylum Arthropoda; class Arachnida; order Sarcoptiformes; family Acaridae; genus Tyrophagus; species Tyrophagus putrescentiae. The sequence goes on from JAMZRA010000008.1 coordinate 6,449,160, forward strand.
ATTAGGTGGGCTATTGCCGGGAGAGATGGGCCTAAAATGGCCAATGTCGTAAAGCGACTCCTAGCCGAAGAGCACAATCTTAAACCGGAATCCAAATCAGCTCTCCAGTCAGCGCCGATGATCATTGCCGACGTCGAGGACCAGGCCTCGCTGGAGGCGATGACCGCCCGGACCACTCTGCTGGTAAACACCGTCGGTCCGTACCTCCTCTACGGACGGCCCGTGGTAGAGGCCTGCCTCGCCACCGGGACCCACTACATCGACCTGAGCGCTGAGCTGCAGTTCAATGAACGCCTTCAGGTGGACGCCCACGCCCGCGCCCAAAACGCCGACCTCTGTCTGGTCACCTGCGCCGGCTGGGCCTCCGTCCCCGTGGACCTAGGCGTCGCCTACCTGAAGGAGAACTTCAATCAAAACGGAGGCGACCAGCTGTCTTCAGTGGAGGTCCACGTGGACATCAAACCGTGCCCGAAGACGGGCTACCGCCTGCATACCGGCACCTGGGACTCGATGCTCACCGTCTACGTTCGCTACCGCGAGCTGGCGGCCATTCGAGCGGAGCTCTTCACAGATGATATTCTCCCCGCCAGCGTCCCGTACAGTGGGCCACAGTTGAAGCAGAATTTGATTCGATTTCCTCGACTCTTCAAATCAACTTCTTCAAACTCCACTTCCCCAAAACACCTCGAAATCCTCTTCCCCGGACCGGATGTGAGCGTCGTCCAGCGTACGCAGCACTACAACTTCCGCCATTTTAACGGCGAGCCGCCGGTGCAGGTGACGCAGTACATTCGCGTGCGAGCAGTGGCCAACCAGCTGATCGGCTTTCCGCTCATTCTCGCCCTCTTCTGGCACCGACCGGGGCGGTGGCTGCTGCGGCGGAACGTCCACCTCTTCACCGGCGGCTTCATCAGCAGGACGGGGCCGACGAGGGCGCAGATTGAGGGCACCACCTGCAGCTTCCTCTTGGTGGGCAGGGGATTCAGTTCAGCAGAGAAAGAAGAGGATTCTTCAAAAGATTCTGAAACAAAGAAAAAGAAGAAGATTAAAGCAGATAAAAAGATGACGTTGAAGATCGAGTGCAGCGAACCGGCTTACCTTGCCACGTCCACTTTTCTGGTGCAGTGCGCCCTTTCTCTCTTAGTTGACTTTGAGGCGGTGCCGACGTAAGTCATTTTGAATCTTCTCGAAGTTGATTCTTCGAATCCTCTTTGTTAATTGCGAAACTTTTCTCTCTTTCAGAAGAGGCGTTCTCACCACGGCCTCCGCCTTTCAACGTACGCGGCTGATTGAACGCCTCAGAGGGCGAGGCGTCACCTTTGATCTGCTGGAAGGCTGAGCTGAGTTCTGACTTCTGTTGAAACAGATTTTTTTTGTATTGCAAAAGTGAGTTTTATACAAGAGTTTTTTGGGATACTAGCAAAATGGGAAAGTAGTTTAGTAGTGTGAGAAGAGAGCTTCCATTTAAGGAGCTTTTGGAGAAAAATAAGTATGCAATGAATTTTGAGAAAAAAAAGTGAACACTTTGGAGGAAAAAGAAAGGATAAATGAGCCTATTTGTTGAGCCCCTAAAACGGACCCGTTTCGCAGTCGTAAAACTCCTCCAGCTTCTTCTTCTTCGACTCGACCACCTTTCGGTGCTCCAGCTCCAGCTGCTTAATGCGCTCGGTAGTCTGCCATAGCTCCTCCTCATAGCGATCGAGCTTCGCCAGCGCCTGCTCCACATTCCACAGCTGGTTAGCGGTCAGGTGGTCAAAGACGACGGCTGCTGTGCCGGCGGCAACGGCCATGGCTGCCAGGGACCAGTTAGGTTTACCGAACAGACTAAGTAGGAGAAAGCCGACGCCGCTCCCAATAGCGGCCGCCCGCAGCTTTACATTTTCCTCCTCCATTTTTTGACGAGCGTCCTCCAGGTCGATGCGCAAACTGAAGAGCTGGCCGCGCAGGTCGTCGCCGTAGAGGATGCCCTTCGCCTCGCCAAAGAGCGCCTCGATGCGGTTAAAGAGGGGCGTGTAGACCTCATTGGCGGCACTCTCCTCCTCGGCGTACTCCAACACCAGGCAGCCCAGCTCGGCGGTAATCTTTCGCAGACGGTAGATCTGCTTTTCAAGGCGGCCAAGGCGCTCGGTGAGCTTCTTGAGCACGGCTTCGTTCTGCAGGAACTGCCCAACGGCGTAGAGCATCTTGGTGACGCTCATCAGCAGAATGGCTGCTGGAATGCCGCCGACAAAGTTAGCCAGGCCATTGCCTTTGCAAAGGAGGCCAAAAGTGGGACGAAAGTAAGTGCGAAGAAGGTTCAATAGTGGACGAACACTTTTCATTGACGCCCAGATGTTCGGCAAGATACCGTCATACTTAAAGGGAGCGATCACCTTAGCGGCAGCTTCGAAAAAGGTCAGCAGCTCCTTTTCATTTTGAAAATGCTTCCAGTTAAGATCGACACCGGTTGTGCGGTGGATGAGCTGAATAAAGGAGAAAAGAAAAATATCGAACCGAAAAACCAGATTAGGAGGGGGTAAACAAGAGGCAGCAAGTGGAAGCAAGATTGAGCAGTAAGAACAGATCACACAGTACCTGGTGGACAAGGTCGTCGGCCAAGGGGCCCTTCTTCTTCTCGACGCACTGCTCGGCGGCCATGATCGTCTTTTCGAGTACTTTTTAGGCTGAGCAAAAACACGGAACAAGAAAAATTCGGAGACGAGACGAGGACACGAGAACAAAAAAGAAAATCAGCAAGCCAGAAAAAACAAGCATGGCGCCTTCTACCCTTTCGCAGAGGACGTAACCTGAGGGTGGGAGCCCGCCAAAAACTTCTTTTTTCTGGATTCCACATTCTTTTTCAGCAAAGCTGATACTTTGCAAAAATCCGAAGAATAAAAAGTTTAAAAACAATGAAATTAAGGGTGAGAAAGAGAGAGAGAGAGAGAGGGGAAGATCTCCTAAGAGAACAGTAAAAAGGAGAAAAACAGATAAATGGGCAAAGAGTAAAAACAGATTTTAAAAGTGAGGAGGAGTGGGTGGAAGTTAGCAGGAGGAGGAGCCCCCTTCATTTGTTGAGCAGCCCGAAGTAGCGGAAAAACCAGAAAATCAGGTCGAATATGATGCGGTACAGGCCGCCACCGCCTCCCTTCGAGCCACCTTCACCACCCGTCACCCCCGACTCCTCCCCCTTCATCGTCCCGCCCATCTTCTTCATCAGCGCCCGCTTCTGGCGCTCCTTGCGGAGCTTCTCCAGCACCGAGGTGACCTCCTGGAACTCCGTGGTGGAGTCGCTGGCCAGCTTGATCTTCGCCATCAGCGCCATCAGCCGCTCATCGTCCAGGCCGTCGTAGAGGCGGCGGATCTGCCGGGCGGTGAGGTGCCGGGGCACCCAGGCGGGCTTGTTCAGGTGGAAGCCGACGATGAAGAGGGGAAAGTTAAACAGACGCCAGGCCTCGCCGTAGAGCGACTCGATGCGGCGGTAGAGGCGGGTGTAAACTTCGATAGCGCCGCCTTTTTCCTCCTCCTCTTCGGCGTACTCCGCCACCAGAGGCGCCAGCTCGGCGGTCATCGCCTGCAGACGGCCCTTCAGGTTCTTGAGGTAGGGCACGCGCTTGGTGAGCGGCTTCACCGCGGGGTGGTCCTCGTAGGTCTGCCCGTCCCGGACGGCGGTGATCAGCTTGGTGGCGCTGAGGAGGAGAATGGCCGCCGGCAGGGCCTCTACGAAGGCGGTCAGCCGCTGGTGGCTTTCATAAAGGTCGCCCAGAGTGGGCCCGAAGTAGGCGGAGAGCTGCTTCTGCAGGCGGTCCTCCACCTCCTTCAGGTACTTCGGCAGATGCGGCCCAAATCGAAGATAGAATCGGTGGTGAAGCTTTTTGCTTCTGCTGCTGCTGCAGCTTTCGCACAATACAGGTGCTGCTGTCCAGCTTCTGCATTCGAGGCTGCGCCATTTCGTGCAGCACGTAGGCGGTCATTTCGTAGAACTCCATCAGCTCCTTCTCATTTCGAAAGTGCTTCCACTGTAGCTCGACTCCGGTGGTGCGGTGGACGAGCTAAGGAATGAGAAGAGAGAAAGCATACCAGAAAAAAACCCAGTGAAAGTGATTGAGCAGGATTGAACAGAGTAAAAGGAAACTCAACTCAACCGATTACCTTTCGGTAAAGCTCATTGCCCAGGGGGCCCTTCTTCTGCTGCTGCTGCTGTTGCTTCTTGACGGGTGCTTCTTCTTTCTGCTCGGCGTCCATAATGTTCAGTGTAAACTTAACTACTTTTTTGCTGAATTTTAAACAGGTGAACAAAAGCAGATCAGCGAAAACTTAAAATGAGAGAGAAAGAAAGGACGTGGAGCTAAAGTAAAGCCCAGAAATCGAATGCTGATTCAGCAAACCAGAAAAGCAAGTATGCCCTCTCACAAAGAACGTAACTTTTGGGCGTTAACGAAATCGAACTCTTTGTTCCGCTTCGATTCAAAACCGGATTTTACTTTTTTGTCTTTTTGCTAGCAAAACATCGATACATTTTTAGTCCTTGTGCACTGGCCCGTTGATCACGTGGTGGTCGGTAAAGTGCACCTCAGCGGCGGCATTTGAGCTGGGACTGTGGTCCACCTCGAGGAGGACCAGCTCGTTGGCGGCGGGTGGTGGACGGAAGTAGACGGAAGGGCGTAGAGGGTGACCTGGGGCCCTGCTGTCGGCCAGTACCGGCCCAGGTTGTGGCCGTTGAGGAAGGCGAAGCCTTTGCTAAAAGCCCTGCCCACGTCCAGAAACGATCAAGGGCTGTTTAGGCTTGAGGGAAGGACAAACTTGCCCGCATAGAAGGCGGGAATGTAGGCGTGGGCGACGTCCGAAGAACTAGATGGTAGGCCGGAAACATTGGCCACAACCGCGTCCCAGTCCTCCCACAGGCGGTACTGCGCCCAGCCGAGCAGTGGGGCGCCATCGACCAGCACCCGCCCGGTAATGCCCTTGCGTTGGTTGATGGCGCCGCCGAAGCAGATGCGGCCCTGGTTCTCCACCAGAATCTCCAGCCGAGAAGCGGGCGACGTGGGCGTGTGGTAGAGGGTGAAGTTGAGGTCGAAGCGCTTCAGTGCTGAGCTCAGTGTGCCGATGTAGATCTGGGGTAAAGATAAAGATAAGATAAGATCTAAAAAGGTTTTAAAGCAAAATACTTACTCGATCGATGAAAACTTGGGCTCGGTCGTGCAGTTCGCCGTTCTCAATGACCAAGTGGTGATGGGTGAGATTTGAGGAGGAAGAGTTGGAGGACTTTAGATGAGTCAGCCTGGTCGAGTAGAGCATGAAGCCGTCAGCGTGGTCGATCTGCTCAAAGGAGAGCGGATTCGTCGAGGTGAAGATGATGTGGGGGAGCAGGTCAAAGACGGACGCCTTCCGCTCTAGCTTCACCGGAGCGGGAAGTTTTAACTTGGCACTGGCGTTCGCAAAGTGGTGCTTGTCGGTGACTTTGAAGTGCTACCAAAAATAAAGTTAGTAAGTCCAAAATTAATCAGGGACAATTACCTTCTTGATGACCTCCTTGATGAGGAAGAACTTCTCGGTGAGGTCGCCCGCCTCGCTGATCGGCGCGTCGTAGTCGTAGCTGGTGGGCACCGGCTGGTAGACCGAGCCCAGGTTCGCGCCGGCGGTGAAGTTGAAGTGCGTCCCGCCGTGGATCATGTATCTAAGGTGGGAGAAAATGAAGGATTAAAAGATCAGCCAACAAAAAAACCTCCCAAATACTCACATGTTGACGGACATGTTCGCCGAGAGCATCTGATCGAGCGTCTTCGCCACCTGTTGGCCACTGACGTGGGAGTGCCGCTCCTCCCAGTGGTCCAGCCAGCCGCTGTAGAACTCCGAGTTGACCACCGGTCCATTGGGCTGGAACTTTCGCAGCGTGGCAATCGCCTTCGCCACGTCCGTCCCCGCCCCGTAGTCGGTGGTGATGAGGACGCCCGGAACAGGGCCACACTGCAGGTAGGCGTCGCCGTTGCCGTCGGTGGTGAAGTAGACGACTGTCTCCTTTCCTAAATGTTTCCACAGCAGGTCTCGAAGATGGGTCTTGTACTGCGGGTGGGTGCATTCAGGGCGGTAGCTGCCGTACTCGTTTTCCACCTGAATTGAGATGATGGGGCCGCCGGCGGAGTAGAGCAGCGGTTTGATACGAGGTAGAAGGACGGACATGTAGCGCTCCACGGCGGCGATCCAATGTGGGTCCATGGAGCGAAGGCTCGGGTGGGAGTGCTCTTTGAGGAGCCAGGATGGAAGGCCGCCCATGTCCACCTCGGCGTCGATGAAGGGGCCGATGCGGAGGATCACCAGCAGGCCCTCCTCCTGCGCCATTTGGATGTAGCGGGTGAGGTTGTTGGCGCCGCTGAAGTCAAAGTGTCCGGGCTTGCGCTCGATGGTGTTCCACTGGACGTAGCTGAAAAAGAGAAGTAGAAATTGAGAAGGTTTTTGGGGGTAAATCTAACTCACGTCTGAATGGCGTTTAGCCCTTGAAATTTGGCCTTCTGCAGGCGGTCCCGCCACAGCTCAGTCGGAATCTTGAAGTAGTGCATCGACCCGGAGATGTAGCGGAAGACGGCGCCGTCCTTGAGGAACTCATTCTGGGCAAAGTCGATGACGAAACTTCGATTTGATGGTGCTCCAGCGGTGATCACGAAAAGAGCGGCCGCAAAGGCGGCCAAAAAAGCGGCCGCTTTGGACATTGTTAGTGATTGGTTATTTAGAAGCAGCCGACAACGATGAGGAGGACGACGACCACACTAAACTACTGAACCAGATGACAGAGGATTATATAATACCAAAAAAGTTGTTTTAGAGGACAATTGTTTTAGTGCTATCAAATGATCTCAAGTATGTGCTCTTCAATGGATGTTGATTGGTGGTGGTAATCGGTATCTTCATTTATTCATCTTAATTGATTTTGAGTTGATCAGCAGCAGCAGGATTGAGGATGAGGATTGTCCGCTTGAGAGTTTTAAAATCGCCCGTAAATCAGAGGAAAACTCAACTTTAGATCACTCAGCTATTTTATCGTCGCGTACATTATCTTCTGGTGATAAGAGTGAACGAGGAAATATCTTCACCCCGAGTGTGTATCTCCCTGGAGACCCGTTGGCTTGCACTGTTTAACAGATAACTTTTTCCTTCACCAACAGTTGCTTCAAATCTGAAAGTAAACAAAGTGTTGAACAAGTTTGAAGAAGGATGTCGGAACAAAAGAGCTTGACGAAAGGAAGCCGAAAAAAGAAAAAGAAAGTTGCCGCCGCTGTCTTGCAGGAAATAGTTCCCGGCAAGACTGCCAATGTTTTGTTTACAATTTTCGCTGTACCGTTGGCGTTTTCTTTTCTTTTTTGGATTTTTCGGGGATTCATTCTCTGCTTTGGGAGAATTTCACTCCCTCGGTGCAATCCACCGTACAGTGGCACTTATTATCACTTCACTCTCATCAAAACAACAACACCAGATCAACGGCCAGATTTTGAGTGATCAAGTCAATGCTTTTGTTGAGGTACAGTCGATGTTACAGTAACAGCAACAACTGGTGGCGAATCAGTGAGATAATTTTCATTCAACCTTTTTGTTGGTGAGTACTTTTCGGGCTTTGAGGAGGATCTGCCCTTCATCCTCATTGACAAAAAATGGCTTTTAAATTTGAAAAATTTTCCACAGATTAACGTCTACACTCTCAAATCTCGAAGCTCGGAGCAGCTGACAAAGGCAAATCTCTGTCTGCAGACAACTTTGATTTGTTTATCATACGATCAGTAGTGGCCAACTTTGCGCGGCTACTGCGATGTGATATCATCACCCTACACACCACCACCCCACAGACTTTTTGTACGATAAACAAGCAGGCCATTTTGTTGTTTGTTGGCTAGTGTCATCGAAGCCAAAAGCGACAGCATCGCAATCATTAGCATCGGTGGCAAAACGCAGCAGCAGCAACTTGACACCCAGCGCTGTCAAGCCCAAGCATTTGAGAAGATCACAGCAATTTTCTTCAACAATTGACCCAACAACACTAGCACAATGGATCCAATCGCCGTCTTCAACCAGTCGCCCATCAAGGGCACCTTTGTCTCCCACTTTATGCTGATTACCTGGTATGGACTGTTTCATCAGTGTTCTATTTCTCTGGTGCCATCAACTTTCTTAACTTCTCTTCTCTTTTGGCAGGGCGCTGATCACCACCGACTGGATGCCCACCGTCTTCCTCCTCTACAATGCCTTCTTCTTCCTCGCCCTCTTCTGGTCGCTGGCCACGCCGCAGAACTCGGAGCCGGTGCAGCTGGCGGCCATCATCAACCTCCTCTCCATCCTCCTCGACCTGATGTGCATCGCCACCAACTACGGCCGCTACCACTTCCAGGACTGGTTCGGCTTCAGTCTTTTGTAGGCCTTTTTGCATTATTTTAATTTTCAAAATGCTAACAATTCCTTTTACCCCTAGCCTGCTGATCATCAACCTAATCCTCCGCGGCATCACCTCCATCGTCCTCCTGCGCATCTACAACGACCGCAATGACCGCTTCGGCACCTACGGCTCTGGCGTTTTTGGCAGCGGCAGTGGCAGTGGCAGCGATCGGGCGCCATTTCTAAGTAGTGGCGGTGGCTCCAGTGGCCACCACCACCGAGCCGCCGGCTACCAGGACATTGACTCGCAGGCGCCCACCGCCGTCCTCTCCGGTGGCTCCTCGCCCAGCAATGGACCACCAATGCAGGCGGCGGCACTTTCAGGCGGCAACAACAACACCGCCTACCAGTCCGTGCCCAGTCCCATCCACTCGCAGCAGCAGCTTATTGATACGAAGTGAGGAGAACACAATTTTCTTCTTCTTAATCTCTTCTTGTGATCACCGATACGACCACCACTTTTTGCTTTCTCGGAAGCACACAAACACTAACACAATTACACACCAACCAATCAAGGCCGCCCACATTTTAACTTCCGTCGGAAAAGAGACGAACGACTTTCAGCCACAATCTCTTACCAAAAGCTAAGTTCAATTTCTTTTTTTTCTTTTCTTCTTTTAGTTTACCCACTTCTCTGTTAGCCTTTTTAAGTGGATGATGTTTAGGTTTAGTCTGTTTGTCTCTCTTTCATGTATACACACACACACATAATCTACACTTTAACTAGAATACTCCCCTTCTCCGGCCAAACTCTTGCACTCACTTCACTGCATAACACCGAATCCCCACACTCCCACTTACTGAGAAATCCACGATTTTTCTTTTTCTCTTCTCTAGTCGTAACCAACCTTTTTTCTAAAAGTCTAAACACTTACTGTTTTAGTGTTTAGTTTTTCTACCACTACCACCATTTATTTGTATATTCTTGCTCTAGCTATTAAACTCCTCTTTACACTTTAGCATATGTGAAGTGTAAAGGATTGATTAACTTTTTTCTTATGACGCAAATAGGTAGGCCAATAAAAAACCGAGGTTTTGTTTGTATGACATTTTACTATTGGCATTGTGAAACACATTGTCAAAACTAACACAACTACAATTTTTACAACAAAAAATAAAATTGCACTCAGCGAAAACTAATAAAATATTCTTAATGTTTGCAAACCATTAATTATGTTATTTTTCATTGCTCTCGACAGAGTAATGTATATTTAAATAGGCAACAGTTTTTGCTGTTGAAACAACGTAAGCTGAAATATTAAAAATGTAAAAAAATTAAAAAGTTTTCATTATTTTGATAAAAACTGCAGTTTTGTAATGAAAACTTATACAAATCAGTTGACAAAAGATATGACAGCTGTGAAAACTTACCTTTCAAAAGGCAAACTTTTGTACGCTCCTCTACTGTACGATGGTTTTTTCAAAATGGTTAGCCAAATAAATGGCGACGACAGCAAAACAAGTGTACGCAAAAAAGTTCAACTGCTCCTAGAAATCTATGGGAGGCTCGCAGTAAAGTGCTCTTTATTCAAACACTTTACGGCTTTTCAGTTTTCTTTTTTACCGCCGTACTACTACTTTGGAGCTCCATTTCTGATATGGGCCACTTTGCAATTGCCAATTGGCTCTACTTTGAGTCTATCTCTCAGGTGCACATCATTTGGGTTATCCTCAATGTCACCCTCTTCCTCTACGTCAACTACCTGATGTTCTTCTGCAATAAGGGCGTCACCTTGCAGCTTTTGCTCAGCCTTTCCAGCAGCAGCAGCAACAATCATCAAGGTAGAACTAGTCTGAGAGCTTTTTCATCTACCCTAGTCACCACTTGTTTGGTGGACGGAAAGTCAACGTGGTTCACTGGATCCAGCACCGCTTTCTTCCCTTTGCAAGGGGCTTCTTTGTTGCCGCTAATTTAGTGATAAGTAAGTGGCCAGTTTTGCTGTACAAATAGAAAAAATGTCTATAAAACTGTACATGTATTTCCTTTACTCTTGTCTTTTTATATTTTTTGCCTTTTTTTCCTTGCTGCCAATGGTACCCGGAGCTTTGTACCACGCCCATCGTCATCTGTTCAGCGCGCAGATGAAGTGCAGAACGAGAAGAAAAAATGAAAGTGCAGCCTTTTTGCGCACTAAACTGAAGCTGATGTCGTAATATGAAGTGCTGAGGACAAAGAAACGGGTGACCTTTACTTTTGGTTCGTATGCAAAGGTAGATAACCGGTGGCTGTCAGAGGTAAATGCAAAGATTTAAATTTTTTGCTTTTTTCTTATTTGCAATAACTTTTTTAGTTATTTTTTATATATACATCATTTATTTTGTACTCTTTTAAAATTTTTATCAAACGGTCACTTGCTCTGAAATCTTTATAAATAAAAATTTTTCCAAGTTTAGCAGATGTGTTTTATAAAAATTTTTCTAAAAGCGTTATTAGAAAGTCAGTAGAACAAAAACAAAAAATGTAAATTTATTTAACTGTTGTGCACGGCTTGTCTAAGCTTTTGGTGGCAGATGCCTTTATTGGAAAGTGAGACAAGAGAAGGACGGACAAGAGCAATGAACAGTAGTGTGAATGAGTGAGAGGAATGCAGTAAGTGCAGTCCGGGTGTGCATCTCTTTTAAGCTGACTGGTGTCAGTGCTTAAGTAGTCGATGACTGAATCAGCGAAGAGCAGTCCGAATCATCGGTGGACTTTGGAGCTGATGAGAGGAGAGCAGCGATGGACGGAAGTGGTTGCTAGGCGGTGTCACGGTTGCACTGTAAAAAATTTGGGTCACGTGATTTAAAACTTTCTTAAATATGTAGAGTTAGAAACTGACTCTGATCTAAGAATGTGATGCTTTAGAATGCCAAGCACCATTGTGATTCTTCAGACGCCTTTTGGAGCAACAAAGGTTGCCCAATGTTTGTTTACCTTCCACTGCTCAGCAGAAGATGCCCTTTGACTACTGTGACTGCTTATGTCACGGCTATTGTAACCACCTATTCACCTTGCCTTCTCTCACTCACCCCTGCAAGTAGGTCATCTTAAGAACGACCAGGAGAGAAGTCCAGTTTTAGTTGAGAGCCATCTACCACAACCACTGTACTACGCTGAACTACTACCAGAGCAAGGGGAGGAGATCTGCTCATAAAGAGAAGAAGTAGCAGTGAAGACTAGTAGCTGCCACGACAGTTGTTTCCCCAATTAAACAATTAAAAGGGGCGGAAAAAGAAAAAGAATCCTCGTCAAAATTACCCTTTATTGCTAAAACCGTCGTTTCAGAGCCAGAAACAAAACTAAGGGAATCGTGCCTCAAGAAGAGAGAAACTCCGACTTTTGTATAAAAGGAGACCGTTTTCCACCGAGAGAATGACTTGATTTTCAACTCTTTCCCCCGTCTAAACTCTTCACGCCACCAGCTGATTCGACTTTAAACTTTGCCACTATCTTACTTTCTGACTTAGTAAATTTCTGTTCTGCCGCTCTTTAGTTGAGAAAGACTCTGAAGATAGTCTCACTCTATTGAGCTAGTTTTCACCCGGTGCTCAGCACCCTTTGACTTTGTAAACCCGACCCGAGGAGCTGAGGTTCTAGACCCCCTCTCTCTCTCTTTTGTACTTTGAATTGTACCTTGTATTGTACTTTGTATTGTGTTTGTACTGCTTGATTAAACAATGTTATTATCGTGCCCTATGTGTGTGTTATTGTGTTTGTCCCCATGTCCTCTGTTTAGCATGATGCAATCCCATAGCAATCCCACTCGACCATCTTGCGCCTTTACCTGCGCTCCCGAGTAAAGAGCCCAGGCTCTCTAGTTAGATAAGATTAGGTGTTCTACAGGTTAATAGTTGCGACCTTGCGCCTAATTACAATTCTACAAATATGTTTAGCAAATCGTCTGTTTTTGCAAAATAAATTTATGAAAACAGACATTTTGCTAAACATATTTAAGAAATTTTTAAATCACGTGACCCAAATTTTTTACAGTGTGGACACGGCGCTACTGTACTGTCCTGGCTGCGATGACGGTGGTCGATGCTGCCAGGCAGTGCGCGGTGAACAAGTGTGGCTGCAATGGAAAGCGTCCAGTGTGTCTGCTTGCAGTTGGTGAAGCTTAATGGGTTTAGGATGTTTATGTCTGCATTGCTGTTTACCAGAGCTGCGAGAAGTGAACGATGTGATCGGTTACATTGAGCAGCTCGGTGCTTGCTTCTCTGAAAGTGATGATAAAGTGAAAGGAAAGGAGAGGCCAGATGTACAGACAGAGGCAGAGAGAGAGCATTTGTAAGGGCTGGAGCCCCAGCCACTACACTGTTTTTGTTAAAAAAGTTAAAATGATAATTTTGCCTAGCAACACTTTTTGTTGTGCAACTTGTTTGTGTTGTAATCTAACTTCACTAAAAAAATGATGTTTCTCCCTCCGCACTGACTTTTTTGCTTCTATAAATTACATCGTTCAAGATATCGAGAAACGGTTTTCACACAATAAACAAGCTAATGTGCATCTTTCAAATGGTACCAAACTTGTGGTGATTCGAACACCGGGTGCATTTTTAAGATCATAATTTCGAACTTTCCGAATAAGTTCTATACGATTTGTTTTGACTCTAAAAAATACACCGTGAAAGTTATTGAGTTGCGGTTTTTGCCTGAATACTAAGCTAACGGATACCTACTTATTGGCGTTAAACTCAAAAGGATTTGATCTTTGAGAGTAATTATTACAGTCAGTTTAAGATTTCATATATTAATCCTTCTTCCCTAAAAAAATGATGTTTCTCCCTCTCTCCGAACGCACTCTTTTTACTCTATAAATTACACCGTTAAAGATATTCAAAAACGGTTTTCACCAGTAGATCGAACTAAATGGCATCTTTCTAATGATACTAAACTCAAGGTAATCAGATAAGCGGAGGTATTTAAAATGGCGGTTTATCTGGTTTCAGCGGTATTTAGTCGTCACTTTTTTGACTGTATTAAATAGACTACTAGGCCTAGAGACATGGGGTTTTTACTGGAGTCATCAGAAAAATAGCCGCTACAAAATAGCTATCTTAGAACTTTGATAAAGTAACCGGAAGTGCCTTATCAGATTTTTGTCACTTTTAGAAAGCCATATTAATACTAAATGAACTCTGATAAGATTTTTGAGCAATCATTAGATTCCTGCCCTTTATTGGTCTATGTATAATTGGTTTTTCTAAAACCTAAGGGTTACCAGAAAACCCAAAGTTTAAAACGTGTTTTTTTAAACCAATGTTTTGATTATTTTGGCTGCTCTGCGCAAGCGCGTATCGCTATTGCAGCAGCTGCAGCGTTGGCTAAAGCTTTTGCACTCTCGTTGCCAGTTCTTGCTGCTATCGCTGCCGCCGCTTTCGCTCTGGGCTGCGGGGGAGCACAGTTTTTGCGGGGCAGCATTGCACAGCCCAGAGCGGCGAGGTCTGACGTAACTTGGCCGTTGTCAAAGTCGACGACGAGGGTCTTGCGAGCGCAGGAGCGAGCCCGAGGAGGAGGGCGTTGACAGCGCCAAGTCAGTCAGGGTGAGCCGCTGCCAAGTATTTGGATGATAGCGGTGCATGGATAAAAACGGCTAGGTCTGGCGTCACTTGTCCTTAGAACGCCAGCCGACAGGGAGTACAGTTGGCGGGCGTTCATGGTGAGCCAAGTGACGCCAGGGTGAGCTTAACTGATTTAACTTTACCAAGATTTTAGATTTAGAAAAAAATTATGTGAAAGAGCACTTTTGTGTGCAAAGTAGCAGTGCACAGCCCGAAGCGGCGAGGTCTGACGACACTTGGGCACTGTGAACACCCACCGACTCGGGTCTCGCGAGCGGAGCGAGCGGGGCCCGAGTCGGTGGGTGTTCACAGTGCCCAAGTGTCGTCAGGGTGAGCCGCTGGCTAAACTTTTAAGAAATGTTAGCGGTGCACAGTTAGGTGTGTCGTGAGCGAAGCGAGCGCGACTGAGCCCTTGTTTCATATGATTTTTTGAGTTTACATTTATGATTCTATAAATTACATCGTTCAAGATTTCAAAACTCAGTTTTACCTGAAAACAAAGCAAAGTAGTGCTTATCTAATGGTATTAAGTTGGGGTTAATTTGACTAACTCAAGTAATTATTATGACCAGTTAAAGATTTCATAAAAATTCTTATATTAATTCCATATGATTTTCCGCATTTACATTTATGATTCTATAAATTACATCTTTCATGATATCTAAACATTGTTTTACTTGAAAACAATGCTAACTACTACCTATCTATTGGCTTCAAATTTAGGTTGATTTGACTTACGGAAGAAATTATTAGAGCCAGTTTTAACTTTTGTACAAATCCCTATTTAAGTTCTATATGATTTTTTGCGTTTTCATTTATGGTTCTATAAATTACATCTTTTATAATATTATGACGCGATTTAGTTTAAAAACGACGCTAATAACCATTTATCTATTGGTGTTAAGTTTGAGTTGATTGGACAACTAAAAGTATTTTATGGTAGATTTTTTTAAAAATGACAAGGGCGTGAGTGTCGCTTCGCGACACGTTCTCTTTAGTTTTTCTAAATTTTTAAGCATTGACTGATGTCATTTGGTTGATCGGCATCGTCCGACGGCTTGGGACACAACTCGCAAGCTCGTTGTGCCCCAACCCGTCGGTGCCGATCAACCAAATGACACCAGCCTTCAACATTTGGGGTTTACTTGGCTGGTTAATTTGTGAAAAATTTTGTTCAGTGTCATTTGATAAATCCATCATAAAAAAACTTTTAGTTGTCCAATCAACTCAAACTTAACACCAATAGATAAATAGTTATCAGCGTCGTTTTTAAACTAAACCGCGTCATAATATTATGAAAGATGTAATTTATAGAACCATAAATGAAAACGCAAAAAATCATATAGAACTTAAATAGGGATTTGTACAAAAATTTAACTGACTTTAATATTTTCTTCCGTAAGTCAAATCAACCTAAATTTGAAGTCAATAAATAGGTAGTAATTAGCATCGTTTTCAAGTAAAACAATGTTTAGATATCATGAAAGATGTAATTTATAGAATCATAAATGTAAATGCGGAAAATCATATGGAATTAATATAAGAATTTTAATGAAATCTTTAACTGGTCATAATAATTACTTGAGTTAGTCAAATTAACCCCAATTTAATACCATTAGATAAGCACTATTTTGCTTTGTTTTCAGGTAAAACTGAGTTTTGAAATCTTGAACGATGTAATTTATAGAATCATAAATGTAAACTCAAAAAATTATATGAAATCAATATATGAAATCTTTAACTGACTGTAATAATTACTCTCAAAGATCAAATTCTGTTGAATTTAACGCCAGTAATTAGGTATCCGTAAGCTAAGTATTCAGGCAAAAACCGCAGCTCAATAACTTTCACGATGTATTTTTTAGAGTCAAAACAAATCGTATAGAACTTATTCGGAAAGTTCGAATTTATGATCTTAAAAATGCACTCGGTGTTCGAATCACTTCAAATTTGGTACCATTTGAAAGATGCCATTTAGCTTGTTTATTGTGCGAAAACAATTTCTTGAAATCTTAAACGATGTAATTTATAGAAGCAAAAAAGTGCGTGCAGAGAGAGAAACATCATTTTTTTAGGGAAGTTAGATACAGAACAGAACTTTTTACAAATATTTTACAAATAAACCCCAAATGTTGAAGGCTGGTGTCATTTGGTTGATCGGCACCGACGGCTTGGGGCACAACGAGCTTGCGAGTTGTGTCCCAAGCCGTCGGACGATGCCGATCAACCAAATGACACCAGTCAATGCTTAAAAATTTAGAAAAACTAAAGAGTACGTGTCGCGAAGCGACACTCACGCCCTTGTTTTTTTAAGTAATTAACAGTTTTAACTAAAATGTTAAATATTGATTTTTGCTAAACGAAATTTACTTTTTGAGAAAAGGTAACTTTGCTAATTTGTTTAATGCAAGCTATAAAGTTGACTGCTGCAATAAAGCAACTGCTGGTTTTCACTTTGACGTAAACTGAACTACTATGCCTTATCATCTGATAAAAGCCTTCTTCACCTACAATCCTTCCTCGGCGGCTGCGGCCCGAACATACGCCAATAATTTTAACCGCCCATTGGGCAGCCTGTTGACGCCCCTTCGCCTCGCACACTACGTCTACCTGCTGGTGGGAGCCATTCGTTTGTGTTTGAACTCCATTTTTCAAGACGCTTATCACCGGTACGACCTGCCGATGTGCCTTTTTGAGCGCACCTTTATCCATCACATGGCCGGCGTGGCTTTCATGCCCACCATTGCACTGGCCTTTGCATACGATTTCACTTTGGTCGTGCGACCGCATCGCAAAGTGGCGCCCATGTTGTTAGACTTGCTGCAGTGTGAAGGTACAGAAAAAATCAGTATTTTGTGTTTATTCCAGCAAATAAAAACAATTAAAAAACATTTTTCTATTTACAGTTGATTCAGTGTTTTCGGCGGCCACTTTTTTGTGCAACCGCTTATACCAACTGACAAACTGTTCTCATGTTATTAACACTAAACCAAAAAAACTTTTTACAAAATCAAAAAGATACCCTCACTTTCGATTGGCACATTTCCTCTCTTTTTCAACTCTAACGCGCCACCGCCTCATTGCCGCCGACCTTCTCACCGAAGAGCTCCTTGTAGTGCTTAATTTTTGTGCGGCTGTTGTGGTTTTCATTGCTTTGGGTCGTTTCGCCTTGGTTAGTGCAGCTGACTTTTACGAGACTAGAAAGCCGCTACTGCAGGTGGTCCACCTCCTTTTTGAAACTGCGCCATTGATGTTCGCAGTGATGTACACTTTAAAAAAGGTATCTTTCTCTCTCAAACTGCTACTTTTGGCACTACTGGTCTGGTGCACACAAGCTCGGGAATTGGAAAAAAGAGCGGTTTTGCAGATGCAAGCGGCCACTGTGGCGCAGTTTGCCCATTTTTCCAAAGTCGAACGCGAAAATCAGATGCAGCGGCAAAACTTGGCTTACATGGCCGTTTCCGGTCAGTTGACTGACCACCGTTTCCTAATGGCTTTGAGCACTGTTTGGACGACCACTGGTTTCATGCGTGAGAACTGCAGACTGCTCATTGATCTGGTGCTGCTCAATCGGAATTTAGCTTCGAGGCTTATTTTCTGGTTTCTCTTTCCAATGATCATCGGCAGCGTGTACATTCTCTGTGTGCTGTACTTTCTGCCGGTCTACTTTCTGCTGAAGCTGTACTTGTGTGTTCTCTACGGCATTCTTCTGTTAATTTTTGCTTGCTTTGCCTTGTTGCCAATGGTACCCAATGCTTTGTACCATGCCCACCGTCACCTGTACAGCGCCCAGATGAGGTGCAGAACAGGAGAGAAAAACGGTATTGGAAGTGCATTTTTTTGCGCACCAAACTGAAGCTGATGTCGTACTACGAGGTGCTGAGAACAAAGAAACGTGTGACCTTTACCTTTGGCTCGCATGCAAAGGTGGATAACCGGTGGTTGTCAGAGGTAAATGTTGAAATTTTTAAGTTTTTTGTTTATTTCTGATTCAAAATAATTTTTTAGTTATTTTTCATATACACATCTTTTATACTGTACTCTTTTAAAATTTGTATCAAACGGTCGCATGCGTTGAAGTTGTTGTAAACCAAATAAAACTTGTTTTTCTCATTAACATTTAACATTTTACAAATTACTTTAATTTTAAAACAAAATATCTTATTTACGTTAGTAATAACAAATGGACTAAAAAGTAAACTGTCAACCTTATTACAATAAAATGTGCAAATTAAACTAGAACTCAAAAAGCAACTAAAATGCAAAATACAGGCAAAACATGGAGCATTTTTTGTTGTTTTTAAAGTTTAAATAATTTTTTTGTTTTTAAATCTTCTCACTGAGTATTTATCAACATTATCTAATGTGTTTTGTTTGTCGTACAACAAGAAAAAGGGGTAAGTGGTACTATTTATGCTAGTGCAAAGAAGAAGTGAAGAGAAAAATTGAAAACAAGCTTGTTGATAAGAAAAAATAATAAAATGCAAATAAATGCTTAATGTTTTATCAGAAAACAGCAGCAGCAGAAGTGCAAAACACTTACTACAGTTTTGTGCTTATTTTTCACATTTAGTTACACGTCTAACTAAATTCCAATTATTTTACTTTATAATAATTTTTTGTCGACTACTGGAAATTTAATGTGTTTTTTAAATGTTTTGCGATTTTTATCTGCATTAAGTGCAAGTACTTGCTGAATAAAAGAAGTGCTGTCCACAGATTGGCAGCTGGTGGCCGTAAACGTTGAAAACCCATTTGTCATATTTAAAACTCAAAACTTTTTAATTTTACAAAAAAAACTAAATAAAAAACGTTTGTACAATTTAAGGAGATTCTCCAACATAATCAATATCACCTCTCCATCAGCTCATCAATTGCCTTTGTAATAGTGTCAGAACTAACTCCCGCCTTTTGGCGAATATAAACCTGCTGACCTAGAAGTCCAGCCCCTTGAAATTCATCATCATCCTCCACCCACTGATTACTACCATTAGCAGCAATTTCAATCCGTCCCTTGACCGTCTCGTAGAAGGGCTCCAGGCCTGCAACCAAAACGTAGGCGGCCACCTGGTCGAAGCATCCATCTAGGCGCCCTCTATGCTGAACGTACAGCTCAAAGATTTTGCTGACGGGACTGTCCTTCTCGATGCTGGTCCCGTTTTCGGGGTGCAACAAATTTGACCCGCAGCGAACTGCGGTGCCCACCTCAAAACCGACAAAGGTTACGGGCGTGGGCCAGTGGTGGAGCGCCTGCTGGGCGGCCGCCGTTTGGTTCTTCAGATTTGTCTCCAGACCGGAAGGAAAACGGCCGGCCATCGCAACCAGCCGTTTGACCTTTGACCTCACCAGCTCGGTGCCGTTCAGCGGAGAAAGGTGATCAGGTGGGGAGGCAAGCAGGGCGGCCAGGTTGGTCAGGTAGCCGATGGAGAGGATGGTGATGCCTCCGTTTTTTGAAGAGGATTTTGCGAGAATTCGACGGTACAACTGTACGGCATCCTCTGCCTGGGAATTATTTTGAACGTTAAGATGAGGATATTTGTGACTGTTTGCCAGCAACCATTCTGGCCACCCGAGGATGCCGGTGTTAGCGTAGGCGTCTTCGTTTTTAGTAATTCCAATTGGAATTTGGGGTCGATGAAAGTAGCTGTTCAGGGCGTCAATCACTGGTGCCGCCCCTGGGTAGGCGTTGTTGGAGACTATTCCTATGATTTTCAACTTTCCAGCGTCGGCCCAACTGTGAAGGACGGCCATTGAGCCTACATCGTCGGTCCAGGGCCCGATGTCGGTGTCCACGATCACTTGGACGACCTTCTTGGAGTTTACAGCTGATCCTCGTCTCATTTGATGCAGCGTGAGAAAGGTGGCCAGCGAAAAGAGGAGCACCGCCGCGAGGGTCATCAACGAGAAGAAAAGTCGAGAGGAATTGGTGATGGTCATTTCTGAAGCTTTTAAACTGTCGTGCAACAAAAATCAGCTTCTTTGTACAACAAATTCTTTTAACGCAAACAAAAATCTTGTTTTTGGTGACTCGCAGCCTCTCGCCATCTTTTGCATTACTCAAATGCCATTTTTTACTGCTTTTTTGCTCGTTCTCATGATGTTCAAAGTACAAAAAACATTTTTTGCTGTTGCAGTGTTACAGTCATGGTTGGGGTGCTTATTTTTGCGCATCACAGGCTGACTCTTTGGTTTGTTGGTAACACATTTTAGTTAGCATGTTTTAATTGTTAATCATAGCAACTTTGCACTCTCTCTTTCATTCTTTCTGGTTAGAGATACCAATGCACTAAAACAAAGGTTTTGGTTTTGAGCTATAACTTGAGTGCAAGGTCTTTGTTTGTAGCGTTGCTTATCAGCAGATTTTGCTTGTTTGCAGTTTCATCCGGCCCAATGCTCTAACGTGTTTTATTTACATTATGTAATAACTTTTAGTTTTTTATCAGTAATTTTAACACACAAAAAGTTTTTTTGTTAAAAACTTTCAGTAAGAAAAACAACAGTTTTTATTCTCAAATCTTCAATTTTTGGGTCGTAACCACTGGTTTGATTTTTAAACTTAAACTTTTGACATTCAATATGTATTTGTTTGTTTAAATTTTTAATAGTTTTTTAATAATGATTCTTGAAAAATGCCAAAAATGTACTTTTTTACTAATTATTGCTATATAAAAACAACGTGCAGAGTTTGTCATTTTAAAATGTAAAAATTTGCTCTCTAACATTTTCATAAAAAAACTTTATGACTTTTTTTCAAATTATTTTGAACTGTTTGCTAACGATTTAATACTTTTTATATAAATTCAAAAGAATTTTTAAAAATAAAAAAATTAAAATTAGTAGGCAATTTAGTTTTGCCTGGCAACCCACATTGTGCTGGCTAATTATTCATGTTTAGTAGAATGTCTTGAATACAGAATAATGTACTGCGAACAATTTTTTGGAAACACAAAACAAACAGTCCAACACCGATTCCGTTTAAATTGATTGTACATTTAACAACGCTTAGAGCTGACAGTGAAGAACACAGTTTATCAGAGCTCAACAAATAAAAATAATGACCAAGATTTCTCAAACAAAAATGCCTTCTCAAGAAGTAGGTATAGAATTCTTCTTTTCCAACAGCCCCAGCTCTGCTCAGACAGCCCGAATGTACGCCAGCAATGTCAACCAACCGCTCCGAAGCAGGTTAACGCCCCTTCGCCTAGCCTACTACGCCTACCTTCTGGTGGCGTCCATTCGTCTTTCACTGAACACCTTCTTCCGAGGGTCGTACAACCAGTACGATCTGACGATGTACCTCTTTGACCACTATGCAACGCACCACATGGCCGGCCTGGTACTGGTCGCCGTTCTGTCGATGGCTTTCGCCTTTGATTACGTTCTAGGCGTTAGGGCTCACCGAAAGGTGGCACCCATGCTGCTGGATCTGCTAAAGTGCGATGGTAAGTTTAAGAAGTGTTAAAAAGGGTAATTATATTCTAAATCACTATTTTAGGCACCCTTTGACCAGCTGTACTGCAGTAAAGGAAACAGAAATGGAGGCGGCTTTAGCACTCCGTTTTTGGGCCTGCTTGAAAACAGTGCCAGTCACTGGTATCAGGTGGTGCCGGGAAATATCTGGGCCATTCTGGTGGACCTTCAGCTCCACTACCACCACTACCACCATCACCACACTACCCGGCCCCGCCTTCACCTGGGCCGTAGCCCTAATCAGCACTTCCGCTCCTTCTCCGGACGCACCCGATCTCAGCTGGTGCTGTTTGACCGCGCCAGTGAGCTGGTGATCACCGTCGTCCTTCCGCTGGAGTCCATTTCAATGCTGAGCATCATCTTTCTGCTGGCACTGAGCCATAGTAGAGGTGATAACTCTTCCGCCTCTTTTCATCGCTCTCATGAGGCGTCGCTGCTGGCCTTGCTGTACCTAGACTTGCTGGCCATCTTCGTCGTCTTTCACTCCACCTTCAAGCGACTGCTGCTGTACTACAAAACACTGCCGCTCATCTGCCTCGCCTGGTGCCTTCACTCGCGGGAGGTGCTGGGGGCGGCCGTCCGGCAGATGAGGGCCGCAGAGTACCTCTTCTTCTTTCGGTCCCGCAATGACCAAGCTAGGGTCGATGGTGGTGGTGGCAGAGAGGCCGAACAGCTAAATGCCGCTTACCGGCACTACCTGGTGAACACTATTTCCGGTGAAAACTCCCGAGCAATGTCTCTCGGCAGCCAGCGCTTCTCAGCGGCCATTGGCACCATTTGGGTGAACGTTTTCATGCGAGAGCACTGCCGCCTGCTGGTCGACCTGGTGCACCTCAACCGGCACCTCGTCTCGCCCCTGCTCTTCTGGTTCTACAGTCCCGTGCTCGTCAGCAGCGTCTACATTCTCTGTCTGCTGTACTTTATGCCGCTGGCCATTCTCTTCAAGTTGTACTTTTCCTGCCTCTTCATCGCCTGTCTGATCACCTTTGCGCTGCTCGGCTTTCTTTCACTGTCAGCTCTTCCGCGCGCAGATGCTCTGTCGGGGAAGCAGTGCTGATTGCAGTGAAGGAAATAGATATGAAAACAGCAATTTTTTTCTGCGCACCAAGCTGAAGCTGATGTCGTACTATGAGGTGATGAGGACGGAGGAAAAGGTTGCGTTCACTTTTGGGGCGTATGCGAAGGTGACCAACCGGTGGTTGTGGGAGGTAAATATGAACATGTTAAGATATTTTATACTTCAACGTTTTTTTGTTAACAAAAGGTTTGTTTTTCTAGTTTTTCATACTGTACACCACGTTTATGCTGTACTCGCTTAAAATTTTTATTAAACAGTCACTTAAATGATTTTAGAGAAATCACAGGAAACTCATTAAATAATAATCAATAAAAAACTCAGAGTGCAATTAAAATTTTTTCAACTTTAAAAGTTTGCCTGTTTCCATTTTTTTGCATAAAATCTTTTTAATGTCTTTTTATTTTTTACATTGTTTTGCTAATGATAATAATACTTACAAAGCACTTTAAAAGCTCAAAACTTGCAATTTAGTGCTTTTTTTAGCAATTCCTTTTTTGCTTAAACGATTAATCTGGTTCATTAGAATGCACTGACCTGTTTTGAGGCGTGTTCTCTACGACAAACACAAAAATTCAGTACTGTTTAACAACGCTAACAATTGACAAAAGAAAGTGGCCTTTTATTATTACAACGCTTGAACAAATAAAAAACTGTAACTTTGCTTTCTCAATTTAGCAACAAAAAATGCCTTATCGAGCACTTAAGTTTTTCTTCACTAATTGGCCCAGTTCTGCTGAGGTGGCCCGAACGTACGCCGGCAATGTCCACCGCCCACTGAGCAGTCGGTTGACGTCCTTCGCCTGGCTTACTACGCCTACCTGCTGGTGCTCTCCACTCGCCTGGCGTTGAACACCTTTTTCCGAGAGTCGTACAATCAGTACGATTTGACGATGTGCCGTTTTGACCACTACGCGACTCACCACATGGCCGGTCTGGTCATGGTCGCAGCACTTGCTCTGGGGCTCGCCTTTGACTTTATTTTCGGCGTTCGAGCGCACCACAAAGTGGCGCCCATGCTGCTAGACCTGCTGAAATGCGACGGTAAACTCGAAAAAAGAATAAAAAGGCAAATTTTAAAAGGCTACTTTTTCTAGGCGCGACACCTTTGGACCGACTGTACAGCAGCAGAGGAGGAAATGGTTTTAGCAGTTTACTTTTAGGTTTGCCCCAAAACCTGGCCACTGTCTGGACCCTGCTTCTACCCAGTCACATCTGGTCAGTTTGGGCCACTTCTGAGCTTCATCATCACCACTGCCACTACTGCCACCTCCGCCACCGCCGGCCTACTACCTGGCACCGTTCACCAGTTATTCTCCGTCGCTCGACTGGCCACTTCCGCTCCTTCTCAGAGCGCACCCAACTTCAGCTGTCGCTGTTTGACTGCACCAGTGAACTGGTGATCACCCTGCTGCTTCCTCTGAACTCTACTTTGGCGCTGGTGATCGTCGTCTTTTTGCTGGCACTGAACCTCAAAATGGGTGCTACCTACTCCTCTTCCTCCTCCTTCTTTTCTTTCGAGACGTCACAGATGGCCTTGCTCTCCCTGGACGTGGTGGCCTTTTCCCTGGCCTATCAGGCCACCTTGAAACGACTGCTGCTCTTCTACAAAACGCTGCCCATTATCTGCCTTGCCTGGTACCGCCACTCGAGGGAGGTGCTAGGGGCGGTGGCAGTCAAACAGATGAAGGCCTTTTCAAGCAGCCAACGCTTCTCCGCGGCCATTGGCACCATTTGGGTGGCCGTTTTTATGAAGGCGCACTCCGAACTGCTTGTTGACCTGGTGCACCTCAACCGACACCTCGTTTCGCCCCTCCTCTACTGGTTCTACAACCCAATCATCGTCGGCAGCGTCTTCACCCTCTGTCTGCTGTACTTCCGCCCGGTGGCCTTCTGCTTCAAGCTGTACCTCCTGGGCGCCTTCATCGGCTGCCTGGCCACCTTTGCGCTGCTTGGCTTTCTCTCTGCAGTAGTCTGTACACTGTACGACCACCAGGCGGACAGTGCGCTTTTCCGTGCGCAGATGCTTTGCCGAAGAAGCAGTGCTGCTGTAAACAGAAACGAAAATTCTATTTTTCTGCGCATCAAACTAAAGTTAATGTCGTACTATGAAGTGCTGAGGACGGAAGAGAAGGTGACTTTCACCTTTGGCTCCTACGCAAAAGTGGATAATCAGTGGCTGTTAGAGGTAAAAACTAAAATGTTTTTTTTTGTTTTTTTAACTGCAAATTATTTTTTTAGTTGTTTTCACTGTACACATCTTTAATACTGTACGCTTTTAAAATTTTCATCAAACAGTCAGTGCAAGAGATTCTTGAAAAGCTGCAGTAATTACCAATTTTTTTACTGAATCATGGTCAATAAAAACCAATAACACATTTTGTCATTTTTAAATACTAAAAGTTTGCTTGCTTCTATTTCCACAAAACCTTTGTAATAACTTTTTGTTTCACAATTTTTTTGTTTATTAATGATAAAAACTTCAATTAACTTTACAAAATTTTTTAAAAATAACAAAACAAATTCACAATTAACTGCCAGCTAATCATTTTTGCCTAGCAACCATCTTTTTGTTTAGATAATTAGTTTGGTCATAAATATTAAAATGCCCTGAGTGCTTGCAAACGAAACAAGCAAAAAATAATCAAAACATTTTTTTATTCTGCAGTATATATTTTGAACAACGCTGTCGATCGACAAAAAAAATTTTTTTATAGTTTAATTAAATAAAAAAATACAGTACCGAAAATGCCCTACAGCGCAATTAAATTCCTCTTCACCAACTGCCACAGCTCTGCTCAGGTGGCCCGAACGTACGCCGACAATGTGAACCGCCCACTGAGCCACCGGTTAACTCCCCCTCGCCTAACATACTACGCCTACCTGCTGGTTTTGTCCACTCGTTTAATTTTGAACTCCTTTTTTAGAGAAGTCTACAACTCTTACGATCTGGCAATGCTCCTCTTTGACCACTACGCGACGCACCACATGGCCGGCCTGGTACTCGCTTCCGTTCTCGCCTTGGGACTCGCTTTTGACTACCTTTTTGGCGTTAGAGCGCACCACAGAGTGGCGCCCATGTTGTTAGACTTGCTGAAATGTGATGGTAAAGAAAACTTGCCAGCTAAAAAACAGAAAAAACCCATTTTTAAAATTTTTTTTAGGCACGACTCCTTTTGACCGACTGGTGTTCAACAGCAGAAAAGGCAGCAACAACAGTAAACGGAGCAGCCACTTAAAATCGACCTCACTTGCCTCCGGCCTGACTGGCTCTCACTGGTACCAGGTGCTTCTCCGTAATTTATGGACCTTCTTGTCTGACTTTTACCACCACCACCAGCCCACCACCACCCATCATTGTCCCAGCCATGGCAATCCCAACTGCCACTTCCGCTCCTTCTCCAGACAAACCCGAGCTCAGCTGTCACTGCTTGACCACACCACTGAACTGTTTATTACCCTCTTACTTCCGGCCGAATCGACCCTGATGCTGGCCATCTTCCTTCTGGTGGCGCTAAACCCCATGAGTGATAGCTCCACTTCGTCACTCTTTTTCCGTTCTCATGAGGCGTGGCAGCTGACGGTGTTGTCCGCTGATGCGGTGGCCATCTTCGTCGTCTTCCAGGCCATCTACAAGCGACTGATGCTCTTCTACAAGACGCTGCTGCTCATCTGCCTCGCCTGGTACCTCCACTCGCAGGAGGTGCTGGGGGCGGCTGTTCGGCAAATGAGGGCCGCAGCCCAGTACTACCAGTTCTTCTGTCGGCCGAGCATCAGTCATTTGACAATGAATCAGGCTGGCAAATCAGAGACCAAAAGGTTTGGAGGAGAAGGAGGAAGAGGCTCGACAGTGCTTTTTTCAGCCAGCCAGCGCCTCTCCGCGGCCATTGGCACCATTTGGATTACCGTTTTCATGCGGGAGCACTGCAGCCTGCTGGTCGACCTGGTGCACCTCAACCGGCACCTCGTCTCTCCCCTGCTTTTCTGGTTCTACAGTCCGGTGCTCGTCAGCAGCGTCTACATTCTCTGTCTGCTGTACTTCATGCCGCTGGCCATTCTCCTCAAGTTGTCTCTCCTAAGCATCTTCGCCGTCTCGCTGATCACCTTTGCTCTGCTTGCCTTCCTTTCACTCGTTGTACAGACGCTGTACGGCTCTCCGGCTGTCGACAGTTTGCTTTTCCGTGCGCAGATGTTTTGTCGGGGAAGTAGTGCTGATTTTAGTTGCAAAAGTGGTGGATTTGGAAGTGGAAATCCTTTTTGCGCACCAAACTGAAGCTGATGTCGTACTATGAGGTGCTGAGGACGGAGAAGAAAGTGGCTTTCACCTTTGGCTCGCAGGCAGCGGTAAACAGCCGCTGGTTGTTTGAGGTGAGCCACCAATTTGATGAGTACAAGTGGAAACAGTGATTTCTAACAGGTGATTTATCTTTTTCAGTTTTTTATACTGTACACTTCGTTTATGCTGTACTTGGTTAAAATTTTCATCAAGCAGTCAGTGCAAAAGATTCTGGAAAAACCCCAGGAATCGCAGTTTTGTTCTCACTAATTGTTGGTCAATAAAAACAACGTGTATAGTTTGTCATTTTTCGACCAGGCAAAAGTTTTCCCGTTTTTATTTCTATGAAATTTTTTTAATGACTTTTTGTTTCACAATGTTTTTTTGCATTGTTTACTGATAATAATAAAACATTTATTCACATTACAAAACATTTTAACAAAAAAACAAAAAAACCACAATTTACTGGCAACAGCCACAATTCATCTTTGCCTCCTAGCAACCGTCCCTTTTGCCTAGATATAATTAGTTTGGTTAATTAGAATGCCCTTTTAAAAACGAACAAAATTTGCGTAACTCAATTTACTTTTTTACATAATTGTATACTTTTAACAACTTCTAGAGTATAACACACATTTGTTTTGCCAATTAAACAAATAAAGCTCTGACTTGCTTTAACAACTAAAAAATGTCTTCTCGAGCACTTAAATTCCTCTTCACCAACAGTCCCAGTTCTGCTCAGGTGGCCCAAACGTACGCTGACAATGTACGCCGCCCACTGAAGCACCGGCTAACGCCCACTCGACTGCTCTACTACGCCTACCTTCTGGTGCTGGCCACTCGCCTCACGTTGAACTCCCTCTTTATAGAGTCGTACAATACGCACGACCTCTTCCTGTACATCTTTGACCGATATGCGACGCACCACATGGCCGGCTTGGTACTGGCCGCTGTTCTGGCAATGGGTCTCGCTTTTGACTTTGTCTTTGGCGTTCGAACGCACCGAAAGGTGGCGCCCATGCTGCTGGACCTGCTGAAGTGCGATGGTGAGTTCTAAGATTGAAAAAAATAAAAATGGTTACTTTTTGAAAGGACTACCTTTTTGTGAATTTTTATTTTCAGGCACGACACCTTTAGACCAACTGTACAGCAGCGAAAACGGAAGCAGAAGTGGCAGTGGCTATAGCTTTCCTTTTTCAGGCCTGCCCGAAAACCTAGCCGGTCAGTGGTATCTGGCAGTGCCGGGCAATGTCTGGTCGACCTTGAGAGACCTTCACCACCACCACCACACCACCACCACCCAGTACCGGCAGAATCTAGGCAGCCCCAACCTGCACTTCCGGTCCTTTTCCGGTCGCACCCCATCGCAACTGCTGCTGCTTGACCGTGTCACTGAACTAGTGATTACCATTTCAATGCCCTTTGAGTCGCACATAATACTAGTCATTTTCCTGCTAATGATAATGCTCCAAAGCCCCAAAAGGAATGAGGCGGTGCAGCTGGCGTTGCTGCTCACTGATGTCCTGGGCGTTTTCGCCATCTTCCAGGCCATCTACAAGCGACTGCTGCTGTTCTACAAAGCAGTGCCGCTCATCTGCCTCGCCTGGTACCTTCACTCCCGGGAAGTGATAGAGGCGGCCGTTCGGCAGGTGCGAGCAGCAGAGTACCTTTTCTTTCGACCCAGCATCGGTCTGGCCAATGTTGCTGCTGTTGGCGGGACCAGAGGGTTTGAGGGCCTAGCTGCTGCCTACCGTCGGTATTCGGTGAACACCATTTCTGGCGATGTTTCTACAGGCCCTCCCGGCAGTCAGCGTCTCTCCGCCGCCATTGGCACCATTTGGGTGGCCGTTTTTATGCGAGAGCACTGCAAACTGCTGGTCGACCTGGTGCACCTCAGCCGGCACCTCGTTTCGCCCCTCCTCTTCTGGTTCTACAGCCCGATTCTGGTAGGCACCGTCTACATTCTTTGTCTGCTCTACTTCATGCCGGTGGCCATTCTCCTCAAGATGTACCTTCTTTCTGTCTTCCTCTTCTGCCTGATCACCTTTGCTTTGCTCGCTTTCCTTTCACTGGTCGTAAAGACGCTGTACGACTCTCTGGCTGACAGTCAGCTTTTCCGGGCACAGATGCTTTGTCGGGGAAGCAGTGCTGATTTAGACAAAAAAGGTGGATTTGGAAGGGGAAATCCTTTTCTGCGCACCAAACTGAAGCTAATGTCGTACTATGAGGTGCTGAGGACGGAGAAAAAAGTGACCTTCACCTTTGGGTCGCATTCAAAAGTGACCAATCGGTGGTTGTGGGAGGTAAATCCATTTAAAAACAAGTAGAATTTTGCTAACAAGAGATTTTTGTTTTGACTAGCTTTTTATATTGTACACTTCATTTATGCTGTACTCGTTTAAAATTTTTATCAAACAGTCAGTACAATGATTTTTAAAAACTCCAGGAATTGCAGTTTTCCCGTTATTTGTTGGTCAATAAAAAATGGTGCCCACATTTTGTCATTTCTCAAACGGCAAAAGTTTGTCTGCTTAAATTTTCATATAAATTTTTTATTACTTTTAGTTTTACTATGTTGTTGCACTGTTTACTAATGATAATAAAACTTTTATTTACAAAACATTTTAAAAGAGTAACAAGAAAAATTTACAATTAACCGCCCAGCAGCAATTCATCTGTGCCGCCTAGCAACCCTCTTTTTGCCTGGATAACTAGTCGGTTTTGTACTAGAATGTCCTGACTTCACCACTGAAACCTTTTTAAACAAACAAAGTTTGCGTAACGCAATTTACTTTTTCACACAACTGTATACTTTTACAACGCTAATAACGTATAATACATTTGTTTTACCTGCTCAGTAAATAAAATTCCGATTTTGCTTTTTCAAACAAAAATGCCTTCTCGAGCACTTAAATTCCTCTTCACCAACAGTCCCAGCTCTGCTCAGGTGGCCCAAACGTACGCCGGCAATGTCAGCCGCCCACTGAAGTATCGATTACCTCCCACTCGACTGCTCTACTACGCCTACCTCCTGGTGTTGGCCACTCGACTTACGATGAACTCTCTCTTCAGAAAGGCGTACAACCGCTACGATCTGTTCTTGTTTCTCTTTGACCACTACGCGACGCACCACATGGCCGGCCTGGTACTGGTTTCCGTGCTGGCGCTGGGCCTTGCATTTGACTTTGTCTTTGGCGTCCGAGCGCACCGAAAGGTGGCACCCATGCTTCTGGATCTGCTGAAATGCGACGGTAAGGCCAAAAGAAAACATAGAAAAGAAGAATAAAAAGATAACAGCTAGTTTATAACTCTATTTACCAGGCACCACACCTTTTGACCGACTGTACAACAACAAAAATGAAAGTGGAGGTAGAAGTGGGAGCTCCGGTTCTAGCTCTTCCTTTTCAGGTGTACCAGAAAGCATGGCCGGCCAGTGGTTTCTGGCAGTGCCGGGCAATATCTGGTCGACTTTGGCAGACTTTCAGCACTACCAGCACTACCACCACCACCACACCACCCAGATCCGTCTAAATCTAGGCATCCCTAATGGCCACTTCCGCTCCTTTTCAGGACGTACCCAAATTCAACTGTTGCTTCTTGACCGCTTCACCGAGCTGCTGATCACCGCAGTGCTTCCTATTGAGTCAAATCTAGTACTTGGCGTTTTCCTGCTGATGATAGTGCTCAACCACAAAGGGACTGAGGCGGTGCAGCTGATGCTGCTGCTCACTGACGTGCTGGTCTTCTTTGCCATTTTCCAGGCAATCTACAAGCGCCTGATGTTGTACTACAAAACGCTGCCGCTCATCTGTCTGGCCTGGTACCTTCACTCTCGGGAGGTGATAGAGGCGGCTGTTAGGCAAATGAGAGCAGCTGAGTACCTCTTCTTTCGACCTAGCATTGGCTTGGTCAATACTGCTGGGGCCAGAAGGTTTGGGAGCCTAGCCACTGCTTATCGTCGGTATTCGGTGAACACCATTTCTGGCGGAGTTTCAACAGGTCCTCCCGGCAGTCAGCGCCTTTCCGCCGCCATTGGCACCATTTGGATTACCGTTTTCATGCGAGAACACTGCAAACTGTTAGTTGATCTGGTGCATCTCAACCGGTACTTCGTTTCGCCCCTCCTCTTCTGGTTCTACAGTCCGGTGCTCGTCAGCAGCGTCTACATTCTCTGTCTGCTCTACTTCATGCCGGTGGCCTTTCTTATCAAACTGTACCTCTTTGGCGTTTTCATCGCCTGTTTAATCACCTTTTTGCTGCTTGCCTTCCTTTCCCTCGTTGTACGAACGCTGTACGACACACTGGCAGATAGTCAGCTCTTTCGTGCGCAGATGCTCTGTCGGGGGAGTAGTGCTGATTTTAGTTTTGAAAGAGGTGGATTTGGAAGTGGAAATCCTTTTTTGCGCACCAAGCTAAAACTAATGTCGTACTATGAGGTGCTGAGAACGGAAAAGAAGGTGGCCTTCACCTTTGGGTCGCATTCAAGAGTGACCAATCGTTGGCTGTATGAGGTAAATCTATTTAAAACAAGTGGACTTTTTTGTATAACAAGAGATTTATTTTAAAGCTTTTTATAGTTTACACTTCGTTTATGCTGTTCTCGTTTAAAATTTTTATTAAACAATCAATCAATTGATTTTTTTTTGAAAAATTTTAAAAATTTGCAAATGCTTTACTGAGAAAACAATGCTGATTTTAATAGCAGAAACGGATTCTAAAATTGAAATATTTTTCTGCGCTCCAAACTGAAACTAATGTCGTAATGTGAGGTGCTAAAAACGAAGAAAAAGGTAGCGTTCACCTTTGGCTCGCATGCCAAAGTGACAAATCGTTGGTTGTGAAAGGTAAGTGTTAAAAGAAGAAGTAGCGTTTTTGTTTACAAAAATACAGTACTTAGAATTACTTGCTATTGGTACTCTACACCAGCTTCATCATGTACTCTTTTAAAATCTTTATCAAGCGGTCGCTGGTCCTGAAAGAGGTCAATTTAGAAAGTGTAAGATAAGATGCACTGTAATTATACTGAAAAAAAATTACAAACGTAAAACCTTCAACTTTACTACTCTATTACTCAATTTCTAGTTTTTTCTACTTTACACTTTTTATGCTGTACTGTGAGAGGCAACATTCACCCCACTCTTTGCAGTCCTATCACTCCCGCCATTCTAATCAGTGTCCATCGTCGACCTCATATCTTTGCTTCAATTTCTAAAACCAAACTTGATCACTTTTAAGCATGAACAATGTCAGTGCGGACGATTTCACGGACAACAGACACAGATTGAGCAAAATGTTGGCGTGATGCAAGGTGACAGTTTGAGTCCTCTGTTGTTCATACTGTTTATCGACGATTTAGTGGAGGAGATCAAGAAAAGCAGAAATTCCACTAAGATCCTTTTTTATGCTGACGACACTGCGCTCACCACCGAGAATCGAGACGATCTCAGAACGTCGATGAAAGTTTTGGAGAAATGGGGCAGGCGCAATGAAATTAAGATCAACGTAGGGAAGACAAAGATTGTCAAATTTCGAAAAGGAGGTCACCTTGCTGCAGATGACGTCTTTACTCTTGCTGACAGCAGGATAGAGATTGTCAACAAGTACGTCTACTTAGGAGTGACGATGCAAACCGGCCTCGCTTTTCATCAGCAAATAAGAAGAGTCGTAGCAAAAGCAACAGCAAAAATTGGCACTCTTACTTCAGCTTTGACTAAGCTTTCGCTGGAAAGTGCAATGAAAGTGTTCGAAGTCCAGATCAGACCCATTGTGACGTATGGATTGTACTTATTTTCTCCCAGACTGAAAGTGACGACGCTGGCCCTTTTAGACACAGTCAAAAGCAGATTTTTGAAAAGGGCGCTGCAATTACCGGTCACATCGTCAACAGAAAGAGTGCATGCAGTAGCAGGATGTAGACGATTTTGCAAAGATCTTAAGGAAAAGAACTATAGTTTTGACAAGAAGGTATTTGAACAGTACTTACAAGGACTGGTGCTGAAGAGAAGGGACACGACGCCATTCAACGCAATCAGTGATGTCACGTGGAGGCTACCTCTACGCCCCAGACACTTCTTGGTTGGATATGCTGTCTACGGTTTTCATCACAGACTGTGCAACAATGGCCGTTATCATGAACGAAACCCGAGCTGCATTTGTAGATTTTGCTTATTATCGACAGAGGCTTTAGATCATCTGATGGAATGCAGAGCACTAGCTGGCCGTTCTGATATTGAGCGCTACACATATGTGCTTAAGAATTGATCGAAAGTTGTGTTACCGACCAATAAGACTCAGAAAATGAGTACAATAAAACGATTTCCTCCTCCTCTAATCAGTGTCCGGTGCACACCGGGTTTTGTGTATATAAGTGTCAGGTACTCCCATTGAACTCCACTTAATTCACATCACAGCACTAAAAACGTCAGACAATAGTTTCTAACAGTTCTCATTTAAAATTTTTATTAAACAGTCATTATAAATGATTTTAGTAAAATCCTAGATATATGAATTTTTTCACTAGACGATGGTCAATAAAAAGCCGGCGTGCACAATTTGTCATTTTTAAAACTTTTAAACTTTGTTTTCTCACATTAAAATTTAAATTTTTTTATAACTTTTTATTTAACAATGTTTACTAATGATAGAAAACTTTCGTTTACTGCTCAAAACACTTTTAATGGCAAACGGCAAAAATCACAATTAGTAGGCAATTTATTTTTGCTTAGCAACCCCCATTGTGCCAAATAATTAGCTCTAGTTTGGTAGAGCGCTCTGAATACACTAAATTACTAAATTGAGAATTTTTTGTTGAACACACAACAAAATAAAGAGCGCAATTTCCGTTTAAATTACCAGTATCTTTTGGAACAAAGTTGACGGTTGACGGTAAAAGACGGCTGCTTTCTCCCTACAGCTAGACTGATCATTTGCCGCGAGCCGAAAAAAGTTATGATGTGCGGTGCTGCCCATTTGGCTAGAAGAAACTTTCCTAGTGCCCATTCTCGAAAGCGGACGGTGGGCGCAAATGGGCAGCACCGCACATCATAACTTTTTTTGGCTCGCGGCAAATGATCAGTCTACCTATAGCTCAACAAATAAAATAGAAAATTTGTCTGGTCGAACAAATAAAAAATGCCCCTTCAAGCATTAAAATTCCTCTTCACCAACAGCCCCGGCTCAGCTCAGGTGGCCCGAACGTACGCCGACAATGTCAATCGCCCGTTGAAGGACCGGTTGACGCCCCTTCGGCTGGCCTACTACGCCTACCTGCTGGTGATGTCCACCCGTTTAACCATGAACTCCCTCTTCCGAGAGTCGTACAATCACTGCGATCTTACGATGTACCTCTTTGACCACTACGCGACGCACCACATGGCCGGTCTGATTGTGGTCTCGGTTCTTGCTTTAGGACTCGCCTTTGATTTTATTTTCGGCGTTCGAGCACACCACAAGGTGGCGCCCATGCTGTTGGACCTGTTGAAATGCGACGGTAAAACTAGAATCAAAAAAGGAAAAATAACCACATTTAAATAAAGCTTATAAATCATTTATAAACACAGTTACCACACCTTTCGACCGACTGTACAACAGCAGCGGAGGAAACAGCAGAGGCGGGAGCGGATTTAGCGTTAAGTTTTTAAGCATGCCTAAAAACCTGGCCGGTCACTGGTATCAGGTGCTACCGGGGAACATCTGGTCCACCCAGGCTGACTTTCAGCAATACCACAATCGTGGCAACCACACCGCCCGCCTAAACCGCCTAAACCTGGGCCGCCCTAACCGCCACTTCCGCTCCTTCTCCGGACGCACCCGACTTCAACTGGCGCTAGCTGACCGCATCAGTGAACTGTTGATCACAGTGCTATTTCCCATTGCGTCGTGCTTAGTGCCGGCCAACTACCTTCTGCTGGCACTGAGCCCTAAAAGTGATAGCCATTTCTCGTCCCTCCTCTTCCGCCCCCATGAGGTGTGGCCGATAGCGGTGCTCTCTGTGGATGCTGCGGCATTCTTTTTAGTTTTTCAAACTATCTACAAGCGACTGCTGCTCTACTACAAGACACTACCGATCATCTGCCTCGCCTGGTACCTTCACTCGCGGGAGGTGCTGAAAGCGGCGGTCCGTCAAATGAGGGCCGCAGAGCACGCCTTCTTCCGCTCCAGTAACATTGGCCTAGCAAATGCAAACTTTAAAAAACTTAAAAATGGTAATACTTCTTACTGGCACTACCTGGTGAGCACCATTTCAGGGGCTAACAGCCGAGCAATGTCTCCCGGCAGCCAACGCTTCTCCGCGGCCATTGGCACCATTTGGATTACCGTTTTCATGCGAGAGCATTCCAAACTGCTGGTCGACCTGGTGCACCTCAACCGGCACCTCGTCTCGCCCCTGCTTTTCTGGTTCTACAGTCCTGTGCTCGTCAGCAGCGTTTACATTCTCTGTCTGCTGTACTTCATGCCGCTGGCCACCCTCCTCAAGCTGTACCTCCTTGCCGTCTTCATCTTCGTTCCGATCACCTTTGCACTGCTCTTCTTTCTGTCAGTGGTAGTCCAGACGCTGTACGACCACCAGGCGGACAGTGGGCTCTTCCGGGGGCAGATGCTTTGCCGGGGAAGCAGTGCTGATTTAGGCGGCGGAAACGGAACTTCCACTTTTCTGCGCACCAAGCTGAAGTTGATGTCGTACTACGAGGTGCTGAGGACGGAGAAGAAGGTGACCTTTTCGTTTGGTTCTTACGCAAAGGTGGACCACCGGTGGTTGTTAGAGGTAAAGGTTGATAAAGGTGTTTTTTCTGTGTTTTCTCTAATTTAAAATTACTTTTAGCTGGGTATACTTTACACATCTTTTATAATGTACTCTTTTAAGATTTTCATCAAGCAGTCAATGCAAGAGATTCTTGAGAAATCCCATTAACCACTGGCTTCTAACTAAATGATAGTCAATAAAAACGGGTGTGCACATTTTGTCATTTTTAAGTTCTGAAAGTTGTTTGCTTCCATTTCTGTTGAAACCATTGTAATGACTTTTTGTTTTGCAATACTTTTTCACTGTTTACTAATGATATTAAACTTTTATTTACATTACAAAACACTTTAAAAAATAGCAACAAAAATTTACAATTAACTGCCAGCAATTCATCTTTGCCTAGCAACCCTCTTTTTGCTTAGATAATTATTCTGGACTATTAAAATACCCAAATGTGCGAGCAAACAAACAAACAAAATTTAAACATAGTTTCTTTTTTAAGTTGCAATTCATTTTATACAACGCTGTCAATTGACAATAGAAAGAGTTTTTCATAATTACACAAATAAAAATGCATTGCTAAAAACTACAAAATACACAAAAATGCCCTACAACGCACTTAAATTCTTCTTTACCAACTGCCCCAGCTCTGCTCAGGTGGCCCGAACGTACGCCGACAATGTCACCTGCCCACTGAGCCACCGGTTACCTCCCACTCGCCTGGCCTACTACGCCTATCTGCTGGTGCTCTCCACTCGTTTAATTTTGAACTCCCTTTTAAGAGAGTCCTACAATCAGCACGATCTGGCGATGCTCCTCTATGACTACTACGCGACGCACCATATGGCCGGCCTGGTGCTGGCTTCTGTTCTGGCGCTGGGACTTGCTTTTGATTGGGTGTTCGGCGTTCGAGCGCACCACCGAGTGGCGCCCATGCTGCTGGACCTGCTGAAGTGCGACGGTACGGTCAAAAGCAATTAAAAACAGAAAAAGCAACTATTTTTTACTTTTCTTTAGGCACATCCCCTCTTGACCGACTGTACAGCAGCCAGGGAAGTAACAGCAGTGGTAGCAGCGTTAGCAGGGTCACACTTTCTGCTTCTTTACCTGACCTTACCGGTCACTGGTACCTGGTGCTGCCCAGTAATATCTGGACCCTTGTGTCTGACCTTTACCACAACCATCACACCACCTCTACCAATTACCGTCTCAATCTTGGCAGTCCCAACTGCTACTTCCGCTCCTTTTCAGGAAGAGTCCGATTTCAGCTGTCACTGCTTGACCGTTCTTCTGAACTCTTTCTCACCCTTTTTCTCCCTGCAGAATCGTCGGTGATTCTAGGCATCCTTCTTCTGCTGGCGCTAAACCCCATGAGTGATAGCTCCTCTTCGTCACTTTTTTTCCGTTCTCATGAAGCGTGGCAGCTGATACTGCTGTCCGCCGATGCTGTGGCGTTCTTTTTAGTCTTTCAAACCATCTACAAGCGCCTGATGCTGTACTACAAGACACTGCCGCTCATCTGCCTCGCCTGGTACCTCCACTCGCGGGAGGTGATAGAAGCGGCCGTACGGCAGATGAGGGCAGCTGAGTACCTCTTCTTTCGGCCTAGCATTGGTTTGGCCAATACTGCTGGGGCCAGAGGGTTTGGGAGCCTAGCGGCTGCCTATTGTCGGTATTCGGTGAACACCATCTCTGGCGGAGTTTTAACAGGGCCTCCAGGCAGCCAGCGCCTCTCCGCGGCCATTGGCACCATTTGGATTACCGTCTTCATGAGGGAGCATTGCAAACTGCTGGTCGACCTGGTGCACCTTAACCGGCACCTCGTTTCGCCCCTGCTCTTCTGGTTCTACAGTCCCGTGCTCGTCAGCAGCGTCTACATTCTCTGTCTGCTCTACTTCATGCCGCTGGCCATTCTCCTCAAGCTGTCTCTCCTTAGCGTTTTCATCGTTTCTCTGATCACCTTTGCTTTGCTCGCCTTTCTTTCGCTGGTCGTACGGACGCTGTACAATTCCCTGGCAGACAGTCAGTTTTTCCGCGCGCAAATGCTCTGTCGGGGAAGCAGTGCTGATGGTAGTGGCGGAAACGGATTCGGAAGTGGAAATCCTTTTTTGCGCACAAAACTGAAGTTGATGTCGTATTATGAGGTGCTGAGGACGGAGAAGAAGGTGACCTTCACCTTTGGGTCGCATTCAAAAGTGACTAATCGTTGGTTGTATGAGGTTAATCTATTTAAAACAAGTAGATTTTTTTTATAACAAAAAGGTTTTGTTTTATAGCTTTTTATAGTTTATACTTCGTTCATGCTGTTTTCGTTTAAAATTTTTATCAAGCAGTCAATGGAATAAACAAAAAAGTTTAAAATTTTTTAGTGCAACAAAAAAAATGTGAAGGTCGTCTGCCAGAAGTTGAAGTAGTGATTTACTAATCGCTCCCACAAAATCTTTATTTTCTACTCACTCGTTTCTTTTTGTCCTCTGATAAACGGCACAAACGTGTTAAATAATAAAAAGTAAAACAAGCAACAGAAAACATAACAGCAGCGAGCTAGAGAGAATACATCACAAAAACGAGTTTTCAAAAGTTGCCAAGGACGGCAATAAAAAATGACAGCAGATAGAAAAAGGGTAGAACAAAACGGATGGGTTGTGTGCTGCTGTTGATGGCACAGTATTTCTGTGTCCGACCAAAAAAACAAAGCAAGAAAACAGCAACGGCAGAAAAAGATAAGTAGATGGCAGGTAAATGCCAGATGAGCAGATAAATAGTAGCCACCGTGGTGAAATTGCAGCTTTGCCCAAATCGAGTCAATCTCTGAGAAAACGTCAAAAAAATGCAATGAAAAAAGTCGAGTTTTTGTGAAATCTAAAAACTAAAAAAATTAAAACAGCGATGAATAATTCAAATCAACCAAGTTCAGCACCAGGACCCAGCTATTCCAGCTATCCACTGACCCTAGAATTGGCACCACCCTCTGATCAGAAATCAGACGATTTGTTGAATTTACCGTACAATCCTGCTTTTTTACCATCAACTCCGCTTCACTATTCTACAAGTGAATTGCCGCCATATCCAACCAGCAGTTCAAGTGCCTACTACCCACAAGATAGAAACAACAATCCAAAGCAACAACACCAATTTAGCAATGACCAGTTTCAGCAAGGAAATTATCCAGCGGTCATTAATGCCTACGTTCCTCAAAGTTTATCAGCTGCAGCAGCTGATCCACCCCAAGTTAATGCAGCCATTTGCAATCAAAATTCTTCAGGGAACAATCTTACTGTAAAGGAGCACAACGATAACGTGTCAGAGTTTAACGGGCAGGAATTCAAACATGCCAGT
This sequence comes from Tyrophagus putrescentiae, assembly GCA_024499935.1. Lineage (NCBI taxonomy): Eukaryota > Metazoa > Arthropoda > Arachnida > Sarcoptiformes > Acaridae > Tyrophagus > Tyrophagus putrescentiae. The sequence goes on from JAMZRA010000008.1 coordinate 6,488,001, forward strand.
AAGTGGGAGATCACAATTTTTTTAATCTTCTTTGTACCTTTTTTTAATTTATTATTTTTTGTACCTTTGTTTTGTTCAGAGAATCTGTGCATTATAGTGGTGGTTGTCATTATCATTGTGTGCTTTTTTGTGGCAATATCTAATGGTACTGGTAGTGGTGGTGGGTACCGTTCCAGGGCGGCCAACGATAGATTTATTTTTCTCCAGAGAGAAATGACAACAAACACAGCTGACGCAGCTAGTACAGGCGACTGATACGACCCTGTCAGCCTGGCTTATGTCGCTCAGCCGTTTCTCAAAAACAGGAAGCGCCATCTGCCTGCTAAACTTAATTTGCCTAACTTGTTGCGGTGGAGTTTTTGTAAAACACGAAGATTAAAATAATCGAGTTCAAAGAAATTCAAATAAAACTTGAGAAGAAAAACAAAAAATTCAGTTTTCTTAATTCTGTTAATCATAATTCTCATACTTGACACTACTAAATAATGGCAAGGACGACAAAGGCGGCTGACCTCAACGGAACACTCATAAAATAACCCTTACTTAACATATCAGAAAAACTTCCCAACAATGACCCTAACCTAACATAACAAAAAATACTCCCAAACGATAACCCTAACCTATCATAACAAAAAGTACTCCTCGACAATAACTCTTACCTAACAAAACAGAGGTTTCTCCCAAACAATAACCTTAACCTAATATAACAGCAAGGCCCCCGAAAGCGGCCAAACCAACAGAAACACTCCAACAATAACCTTAACTTAACCGAAAGTACCTCTAACAATAACCTTAACCTCACATAACTTCGAAACCACCTAAAACGGCTGAGCCAATGGGGACTCCTCAACATGAACCTGAACATCAATTGTTTGGCTGCTGAAAACTTTTGCGCCAAACTAACAAGTAAGAGAGTGGAGTTTTTTAATGAATGAATCCAATAAATAGTGTTCACTTGTTTACTTTGTCTGTTTCGGCCGTCTCTCAATTGAAGTTAATGTTATTGAAAAGTACTTTGGGTTGGGTGTTATTGTTGGAGGAGGGTTCCCGTTGGCTCGGCTGCTTTTGGCAGCATTGCTGTTATGTTAGGTTAGGGTTATTGTTAGTGAGTGCTCTCTGTTATGTTAAGTTAGGGTTATCGTTGGGGAGTACCCTATGTTAGGTTAGGTTAGGTTAGAGTTATTGTCGGAGAGTACTCCGTTATATTAGAGTTAGGTCGTATTGTTGAGTAAATCAGCCTATCTTTTCTACTAGATGGCGCTGTGTCTGTTCACAACGCGCATCTGCTCTCACACACTTCTCTGCTCAGCCTGTCAGCTGTGTTTGTTGTCATTTCTCTCTGGAGAAAAATAAATCTATCGTTGGCCGCCCTGGTACCGTTCTCACGGAGGAAGTCATTACCACTCAACAATTAAATTTAAAGTAAAGAACAAGTACTCGTGGAAGAGTAAACGTGGATGAAATTCAAACAAAAAAATTTAACATTGAAATTATAAAATTTTTGTTTTTAATCTGTTTTGTGTGTGTAAACTTGCAAAACAAAGTACCGCAAATAAATTGGGCATTTGTACATTTGCTATATCGCTCGTTGGCAGTCCATTTTTCTCTCCGCGACCAGTACATGCACTGGACAATCTAAATGAAAGAGGAGATGATAGCAAGAAAGAAAAGAAGAAAGAAAAAGAAGAAAAAGAGAAGCACTCTTCACTGCAGATGGATAGAAGTGTGAAAGGGAGTGAGCTAGCCAGCTAGCTTGCCAGCACTGCCTTTCAAGGTCGGCGATAAATAAAACAGACGGTGACTGAAACAGCGGTAGTAGTAGTAGTAGTAGTACGACAGGGAAGAAAGGGAATGGAGGGAATGTCTCGTCTGCCTGGTTGCTGTGCACTTCTTCACTGCCGATGGCCTGGCACTGGCAGGAGAAGAGAAGAGGAAAAGAAAAGAAGCAAAACACCAGCTCGAGTGAGCGAGTGAGCATGTGAGCAACACAGAAGGTAGAGAGATTGAAAAAACACGAGTTAATTTGTGAGTTGTGATGTGTGCAAAAACAGTTTTATAAATCGGCGTTGAAAAATGGCGGAAAATAATCCTAGCTTTTCATCTGCCGCCCAGCCGCCCTATCCACCGGTGGGATTCAATCCGGACCTACTACCACCACTTCCACCGTTGCCAACAAACGTAAACAAATTCTCCTCAACTTTTCAATCCGCTCCCTTCGTAGAGAGGGCGCCTCTGGCGTCTGTCAGGATAGGCTGTCTGTCAAGCCACTGACTTAAATCTCAAAAAGTATGGATCATGTGGCCCACGAGGGTAGTCAGGACCCTCCTTCTCGGAGGACTACAACTGACTTAAAACGAGGCTTTTTTCAATCCGCTCCCTCCGATCCCTCAGCTCCCTCAGCACCCCCCGAAGCTTCCACCTCGGCCCACAGCAACCTGGCGTACAATCCCGACTACACGCCCGCCTCTCCGCCGCCCGCCTACACAGCCGCCTCGCCCACTGCACCGCCCCTCTCCTCTCCTGCTGGCCATTCCCCGAATAACAGCAACAACAACAATGGCGACAGTAGCCACTACTACTACAATAGTTTTCAAGGAGAGCCTATCAAGCCGTACAACCCGCCCAGTTTGCCCGCGGCCAGCTTTACCGAGAACCGAGTGGCCCCAGCGGCCCCAGCGGCCCCAACACCAGCTCCAGCATTGTTGACGCATGCCGATGGCAGTGCAGTATCGCCGGAAGAGGTTGCCCTGGCCCTGGCTGAAGTCGAGGCGGAACGTCGCACTGCAAAGTACAAGATTGTCAAGTTTTTGAGTAAGTTGAGTTAGAAGAAAATGATGTTTAAGGCCAGACAAGGAGGCTAGCGGTGCTGCATGCGCTTCAATGTATTCTTTATGGGAAATTTTGAAAAACGCGGTGCAAAAATACTCGCTCACCTTTAGTCACACAGAGAAAAAAGTTCCAAACCAGTTTGGAATTTATGTGTGGTTTCAAACCGGTTTGGAAATATTTCCAAACCGGTTTGGAAAACTGCCAATGCATTGAGCGCATAGGGTTTTCCATACTGGTTTGGAAAACATTTCCAGTAGCATTTGGAACTTTTTTACTTTTTAGTTTTCCTTATTGATACTGAAGTACAAATCAGTTTTAACTTCAAACAACTTTATTAATACGAAAGTAACAAACAAAATACAAAAAAAGTTATAAAAACTAAAAATGACGGTTTCGGGTGATAGGCAAAGATGATAGGCTTGAAAAAGCAATAAAAGATGTTCTGCAAGATGGTTCGCCCAAAGAGATATTCTTTCTTGAGACTGCAAATAAAGGAAAGTTGTTAGATAGTTGATCTTTACTAAAAACTTATTTGACAAAGTATGACCGCGTCTTTAGATGATGTGATAACTTCGACTTCATGCAAAGTTGATTGGCACGTTTAGGTCGCTGCTGTAAGACAATCAGGTTCTTGCTAGAGACGTTATTGTGCTTGAAAAACTTCAGATCGGAATGGCAAAGAAAGGGTGACAATCTGCTTAGCTGGCGGCAGACAGAACAGCTGGGCGAGGTTCAACAATAAACAATTCCAGTCGATGAATTGGGTGAGGGCCTTGAAGAAATGGAGATAATCCAAACACGCCTACCAGCTCACAGAAACTTGGCCTAGATGCAAAGGAAAAGGTGATGAAAGTTTATTTTGAAATCTCGCCATCAATGTCAACTAAACTTGCAATGACCAGCGTCTTCACTCGGCGATTGTCAATTTGAACGAGAACGGCACAGCGAGGGCGTATCCTGGCTGTCTTCAGTTGGTCCAAAATGGCAAAAGATACTTTGAAATACGGTTGATAGAGAGAACCCGAGCAGCCCGACAAACAGAATGAGGCAACAAAAGCAGCGTGGCCAGTGTTTACAGCTGGACCATTTTGACCGATAAAGTGACCAAGTTAAAATAGACGGTCCAGACTTCCAAACCGGTTTGGAAATCGGGACTTAGAAAATTTTTTATCAAAAAATTTCCAAACCAGTTTGGAAGTTTGAACATTTCCAAACTGGTTTGGAAATTTTAAAAAATCATTTATGTGATTTACGAATTCCAAACCAGTTTGGAAAATTTTCCAAACCGGTTTGGAAGTGTTCCAAACCCGTATGGAAAATCATTTTTCCAAACCAGTTTGGGACAACTTCCAAATCGGTTTGGAAATATGGGCATTTCCAAACTGGTTTGGAACCTTTTTCTCTGTGTGGTGCAAAAATTGTGTTCTTGGTCTTAAAATAAAGGTAACGAAAGGGCCGAAAGATCGGTCAATCGACATTTGCAAAATTAGACTTGTAAAATGTTTAAAATCTGGTGTGTTTGCAGAAAAACGCAAAAAAACGCAATTTTGGCATATCAAACATCAATTTCAAAAAAATGAAAAGTAATTTTGCAAATGTCGATTGACCGATCCCTCGGCTCTTTTGTTACCTTTATTTTAAAACCAAGAACACAATTTTTGCACCAAAGGTGAGCGAGTATTCCTGCACCGCGTTTTTGTAAACATTCTCATAAAGAAAACATACAACAAACAACAAACAACAAACAGACAACAAAAAGCTCACGTTTGTGCAATGACCATCTGAAAAAAATTCAACAAGTAAAAACTTGTTAACAACAACACAAAAACATGGCAGACCTAAACTCAAACCAGTCAACTTATCACAGCTCCCCTTCCCCTTATCATCAAAGCACAGTTTCACCCTATCCCGATCAATCACCACCACCGATTGGACTCAGTCCTCAGCTTTTGCTTCCACCAACATCACCGTCATCCATCTCTGCTCCAGGATCGACTCAAATCAATCCACCGCACCAGCAAAATGTTTCAGGAACAGCTTTTCCAGTGCCATCAATTGAACTTCCAGCCGGTGCAGACCCAGCCAGTCTTAAAAGATATTTCTACCGACGACCAACTAAACTGTCCAACGTGTACAGCGTAGACGATGAAGAAGGCGGCGGAGGCGCCAAGGCGGATGATCCCAATGACATCAACATCAAAATGCTGCGATTGTTAGTCTTTGTGTGTTTGGTCTTCTACCTGGTCCTTGCCTACTACTACTCGCCCACTTTTATGAGCAAAGTAGTGGCTTTTCTAATTGGCATTGCTCTTCTCTGTGGTGCCTGCTTTCTACTGATGTTTTGCAGAAGCAGCAGCAGCAACAGCCCAGTTGGTGTAAAAAAAGTGTAAAAACTGATGTTAAAAAAATTTCACTTTTTTGCTGATCAATTCACAAATAAAACAAAGTGATTAGAAGCCAAGCGGTTTCAGTTCCAATTGCTGCAGTATGGTGATTTTTTGTAGTAAGTAGTAGAAATAACAAACAAATAAAATTCATGCAAAAAATGATTACAAAATTGTTGCTTGAGTTTGGGCACAAAAAACGGACATTGCGACAAACAAACAAACAAATCTGTGTTGAGGACTTTGCCTTTCCACTTGAGCATGAGTGAAAGAAAAAGCAATAAAAACGAAAGGAGATCAGCAAAATCAATTGATTGGCGAAAGGAGAAAAGAAGAAGAAGAAGAAGATCATCCATTTGCGTCATCAATGGCAATCACCTAAATACGGCAAGACGGCAAATAAACAAGCAAAAAAGAGCGAGATTGGCTAGTTGCAAAAATAGACTGTAATCACCTTCTGACTGTATCATCATCATCAACCAGGCAAACTTGAAATCATCAAGCACGTGCGGTTCAAATCAAAGAACGGCGGGGGAGTGAAAACAAAATGGCTATGAAAAGAGAAATCAGTTCGAATGTACGTCAGCTCGTGTTCAGATCGTCACCTCGCCTCATACTTCTGCTGCCACTGGCTTCTTTTCTGGTAGAGACACCAAAAGTTGATAAGCCAATGAATGTAGCAAGCAGGCAAAAAACAGTAGTTATAATGAGCAGCAGCTGCTGCAGCTGCTGCTGATAACATTGAACGATTCGCACTTTGATAATTGGGGGACTGAAGGTCTGAAGCAGTATGACGCATGAGCTGGTGAGAGGGGCGTCTTTGAGTGGTGATATCACCCTTAAAATGACACTATAATAAATTGCCAAAAACGGTTTCAAATGGGCAAACAATTTAAAGTAATTTAAAGCATTGAATTCAAAGTTGACAAGTTTTTAAATAATTTTTTATTAAAAATTTGATAGCGCAAAAAAGCAAGTTTTAAGTTTAAAAAGTTAAAAACAATTTTATTATTTTCAAACATAATTTTTTAAGCAGATTGAATTTGCAACAAAAGTGGAAAATGAAAAGTAAAAAGGTAAAAGGAAAGTAGAGAAAGGAAGTTTGTGGTAGTGAAAAAGGTGGAAAAATCAAAGAAAAGTTTGAAGTAATCAAGCTTGAACTACAGCATTCACTAAAACTACGGATAAATCTAGAACTACGCACTTTTGGCCAATATCAAATAGCCACAAAGGCTGACGACTGTTCAGCAGTAGTTTCTGGATCGTTGGTGCTGTTGGCTGTTTCACTCCCATTTCCATTCGACGGTGTTCCACAGTGTCGCTCCGCCAAAACGGTCATATTCAGCGCGCTCTCCTCGACGCAGGCACTAAAATCAAGCTGCCCCAAAATCACCTTTTGCTCAAAACAGGCAGCAAAACGGGTCAACGCTTCACAGGGACCAGCCGCCCAGTCCACCGGGTGGTCGTCATTGAGAAAGTTCACGGTAATGTTTCGACTTTCAGAGGTGGTTGAAGCTTCCGAAGAGCACAGCCGAACATTGTCAATGAAAGAGCTGAGACAGATGGCCACGTCGGCGGAAGGGCCCTCGAATCTCGTCCAGACGCCCTTGGTGCTACTTTTCGGCAGGTGGTCGCCCTCCTCAATTGGCTTGCAGGGATGATTCTGTTGTTGTTGTGTGGAGACTGCTGCTGATACTGCTGCTGAAGAATCGGAAGAACCTGAGCTGGCAATCATCTCCAATGGAGCTGCGCAGCAAATTGTCAAGGTGAAAAGTACCAGCGCAAAGCCAGTGCTGAAGCAGTCAATCCTGAGGCGAGCCATAATTTGTACCAGTTGTGTTTACGTTTTACGAAATCAAAAAAGGTATTGAGAGTAGTATTCACTAGCAAAAAACAAGAAAGAAAAACTAAAAAGAAGAAGAAGAAACGCCGAAATATGAATTCAGCTGGCACCAGCAGGCGGTTTTAAAGATTATGAGGGAGAGGGAGCAAGAAATATCGAGAGGATCAACACCAAAGTTGGCTGTACCTAATCTGCCCTTTAGGTGCTGATTGGAGCGATGATTGAGAGAGATTGATGATTATCTTATCAGCTTATCACCATCACCTAGCAATCGTCTTTTGGGCAAAAAAGGAGACGAAAATGATGATGATCAGGCCTGTCTGGAGCAGTTTTAGGAGACAAAGAACTGTCTTTCATCTGTCTTCAATTTTTTTTCGTCATCGTCTTCGTCATCTTTTTCGGTCACGGCGGCGGCAGCGGCGGCGGCTCTTTCATTTAAAGTTTTCCAAGTGCAGCCTAGTCAGTTACTCACGTCGCCGACAAATTAGCGTCTCCGTACTATCTTATCAAATTTGCAGTGTGTTTTGCTGCCGTCGATCCGAAAAAAGCAAAGCATCCTAAACGCTGGTAGCAGGCAGTTAGCTTAGGATAAGCTGATTTGCCTCTTTTCATTTGCCAATCACCAAAAAAAAATCATTCGCCTGACTCATTTGCGTCAGAAGCTTTCAGGTTACTACTACTACTTCTACCGTTTTTCTTTTCTGGTGTAGCAAAATTTGGCGGTGGTGGTAGAAAATCGAACCGAAAATTGAACTTTGATTTTGATCAAGGCCACAAAGAGAGAAGGGGTGATGGGGGTGATGATTGGGGAGTCTTTTTTCTGGCTAATGAAAAGGACTACTCCTCAGTAGTGTTGGTTGATAAAGGCGGTGATGACGGGGGTGATGGATAATTTGCTATACCAAGAGCCATTTTTGCTTTCGTTGCACTACTACTACGCCTACACTGGTACGATACTTTCCGCCTTATTCTTTTCATTATGATCGCCAAACAAATGTTATTTTTAGAAGGAGAACAAAAAGTGTTTTATATAAAGATGCAGACGGTAAATAGAGATAGAGAGAAAGACTTTTCCATGTGACAGAGTTGCACTTAGATACTGAAGGTAAGGAAAAGTTAAATCCAGGAGGGTTTGCTAAAGTGATAGTTCATTTACTTACAATGCCATGTTCTTTTTGGTGATTTTTAAATGCCAATAGCAAGTCTGCTGGTGATTTGCATTTGTGATAACTATAAGCAAAAAATGTTGTAATTATTTAGACACAAAATAAAACTTTAAAAATTAAAATTAAAGAGTGATCACAACTTTGACCCCATTTTCTTCGCATTTTCAAATTATGTTGAGTAACACTTTGTTAGAAAAGTAATTTTAAATAGATTTTACATAAAAAAATATCAGAATCACGCACCTAATAGTTTTTGAGAAAATCGGGTCCAAAGTGTCTAAAATTTCATTGCTTTCTATAAAAAAAAATTCAGCAAAAATGAACTCAGAGCGACACTATCTTAAAGATGACTGATGAAATGATATTGAAAATGCATAAAAATGGCAATTTGGATCTGGTTTTCTCAAAAACTATTAGGTGTTTAATTTTGATATTTTTATGTATAAACAACTCAAAATTACCTTTCTAACAAAGTCAAATAATAAGTGTAGTTACTATAAACTATTTAAAATAATTGTTCAAAAAGTGTCAAAAAGTTTGCAATGCTCTTATATAATACGCAATTTTAAATTTTTTATTAATTTTACAATTTATTTTATGTCAGTAAAAATATAACAAACGCACTAAATTAAATTTTTCTAAACAATGACAAAATCAATATTTAAAAGTAATAAAAATCATTGTTTAACTTTTTTAAAAATTCAAATAACATTTTTTTTAGAAAATCACAAGATGACACTTGTATTTTGCGCAAAAACTTTACAATAAACAAAAACTTTTTACAATAAAAAATCAAACAATCTTTATAAACCAGAAAACAACTTATTCAATTTTAATTTTTTTAGCAAAAATTTTAAATAATGTTTTTAAACTTTTTGAAAAATCTGGTCACCTATCATGTCGGTGTGCTGGTCTACTTTCTTGATCCAGTAATTTTGCCTGAAACAAAACCTTATCAACACATCAAGCCAAAGCCGTTAAATGCTAACTTTGTCTTTACCGTACTTTATCTGGTGGCTATTGTTTTTATTTACGGAAATCCTTTTATGGTGCTCCAGCACAGTTCCTCTTTCTCCCAGTCTTCTTCCCTTTCAAATAAAACATTTGTTAAGCCCAACTCAAACCTGCTTCTGTACTATCCAGCAGCCATTTTTCCCCTTCAAGTGTGGCCCCAAAGCGAAGTAGCCTCTCTAATTGCCTTTGGGGCGGCGGCGGCTGTCCTTTTCACCTTTGTGGGCGGTGCCGGGCGTTTTAGCGTTGCTGGTCGCTATGAGGTGAAACTTGGTAGCAGTAGCCCAAACAAATCCAATGTTCCGCTTACTACTCAATTCTTGATTATTAATGGAAAAAGTAACTTTTAAGTTTTTTTTAAATTGTTTTAACTTTCTTCTTTCTGCAGAGCTTGAAGCTTCCGTTTCAGCGGCCATCTTAAAGTTTCATCACCGATTGCACAGGTGGCTATTCCAGGCAGTGCTCTACATTTGGCTGGCTACAATCATTTTCTGTTACGCCCATGGTATTCTCATCAACCAAGCTTACCAGGTCACCTCCCACGGTGATGCCCTCTTTTTGCTCTTCCTTTGTCCGTTGCACTTTTTGTACATGTTTTACGGTATGGATTTTTTTATTTATAACTTTTGCAATTTTGAAACCATGCTGTTGTTTTGTACAACAAACACACAGGCATCTACGGCGTCAGCGTTTTTGTGGTGATGGCCTGCACCTTTCTCAACATTCGCCAGCGGCATCAACTAACCCGGCTGCAGGCCATTGAAGGTGCTTTAACCCAGCATTTAAATGGCGGTTTAAAATCGTTGTCAACCTTGGGATTAAAAAAGTGCTGGTTGCAGTACCTTTCGGTGAACGGATCAATTATCAGCTTAATGTCGGACATTGAGCGGTACTCTGATCTCTGGCGAATTTCCCTAACCGTCTACTTCAGCAGCTTCATCAGTCTGCAGTGCTACGTCGCCTACATTGCATTTTTCATGCAAACTGCCTACATTGCTTCAAAATTTCTTTTCATTTTTGGCCTACTTGAACTGGAAATTTTTCAGTTTTTTTAATTCATATCTGTGCAAAAATGGCCTCGACAAGTTCGGCCATTGAGCGGGAGAACCGGAAGTTGGGTTTTCTCTTTTCTTGCCTTTATCTGAAACGGTCATCATTAGATTTGAGAGGCCTGTTAAAGGTATTGAGTTTTTTAATATAAAAAACAAAAAAGTTTTAATGTTAACACCGATTTTGCAGGCTGATTGGCTTCAGGGAAGTCAACGACTGAAGCCGTACTGTATGCACCTGCTGGACAACTACCGCATCACTTCAAAGACCTTTTACATGGTACTAATCAGTGGTTGATCAGGCAATTTTAACTCTTTTAATTACTAATTTTTTATACTCAATTCAGTCATTCACCTACAACGCGCTTTTTTTCTTGATGATCTTCAAACGTCAATAGCGTAAACTAAGCTGAGTACTTTTTATTTGTATTTGTAAAAAAATATTTAAAGAAAAAACATTTTGAACATTTTGACCACTGATTCAAACTACGATTTTTTGAAAATGCACCCAATGCAATGCAAAAACATCCTTGATCATATTATTTTTTAATTTTTATTGATCAGCCTCTGGCACAGCCTATGAGCAGCTGCAGGCAGATTTCACAAGCAATTCGCGCCCAGCAGTAGGTGCAGCAAAGGCAGCAGCCCTCGGCCAGTGCATCCTCCAAGTCGGGCTCCTCACAAACTACCTTAATTACAGTCGGTTGCTGAGGCTGCTGGTGAATGATCACTGCAGGTGGTGGTGGTGGTGGTGGTGGTGGAGGTAGTGATGGTTCAGGAATTGAGGAGAAGGTTTGAGCAGGCTGTCTTTTAGAGTCAAAAGTGGTGGAAAACTGAGAAGATGGAGTCTCAGGAGGGGCTGAAGCTTCTGTTGAAGAAGATTGTGTTGGGGGTGATGGATGGGATGATGTCTGGTGATGGTGGTGACCACTGATTCCACGGTCGTTGATCCGGTAGAAAGAGTCATCGTAATTGGGTGGCGGTGTTTCTGGTGTCAACCTATCGGCTGTTTTTGAAAAATCACCATTTTTATTTTCAGACATGATTGCAAGCAAACGGTTGTAAAAAAAAGTTAGCACTGAAAGTTGGTCAATTGTTTTGTTGCCTGGGTATAATTTTTATTTACAAGTGATTACTACAGTTATTGATTTTTATACATTTTTTTGTACAGCAATGTGCAGTAGTGTGTATCGACAAGGGAATGAGTAACCACTGTCACTATCACTTCCATCCTTGATTAGTTTGATGACAATGACAGGTGAAGCACTGTTACTTTTTTAGATTGCAAAAATGAGCAATAATATCAGCCAGTGACATTAACTCTATAGAAAATGGATTACTTTTGCAAAAAACTAAACAAAAATTTATTCTCAGCGGTCTATGCCCATCCGCTTTTCGCGCAGGTAGATGCGAAACCAGTAGATGATAAACTCGGAGAAAATGATGAGAAACTATTGAACAAAAACTATTATTTAAAATCACAACAAAAACTTTATCACAAACCTTTGAAAAAGAGCCCACCGTGATCAGCCCTCCAAATGAGCCGTAGTGAATGCCGTACCGCTTGGTGACGTGAATCTTGGCAATGTAGCAGTCAAGTTTCAGTTGAGACCTGGCCGCCTCAAGGTGACACCGACAGCGGTGACCAGTGCAAGAGCTTCCACTTATCTTAAACTCCACAGACCTTCTATTATGATCACCATTTTGATGATAAATTTTTCTTTCAGCCTGCAAGGAGAGCACAGCACTAAAGTGAAGCAACCTCGGGGCACACTTGTGCAGCCGATTCTCGTACATCGCCGCAACCAAATGAAGAAAACAGAGGGCAACAAACTGAAACTGGAGAAAGTTGAGAAACACCCCGGTGGCCATCTGATTAAATCGTCCTAGAATAAGCCCCACCAGAATGTAAGTGCTCAGCGGCGAGGAGAGGGCCAGAATGGCCAGCAAAATGCCGCCAAAGTAGGCGTTGGCCGCCGAGGCAATGTCCACCAGGTGGTCGTGTGGTGGCGATAGAAAGCAGGAAGTACTGAAGAGTTTACTGAAACTTCAGAACTTCCGCCGCCGTTTTTGTGCGCTATCAGTCCATTGACCTGCGCCAGCTTGATGAAAAATATTCGACTAAAGGCGACCACCACCGTCGTGGCCAGCCCATTGACCGTCCACAGCGTCATCGCCAGAAAGTCCATCCACAGACCGCTCAGCACTGAAAAGTGCATGCTGACCAGACCGGAAAAGGAAGTGCAAAAATAGCGCCAGTCGGCGGCGATGAAGGTGAAGGAGAAGATGTGAATGTAGCTCTGGAAAACCATCGTCCCCAGCATGCCGTAGCGAATCAGCAGCAAAAAACGAAAGGTCGCTCGCTTGACGAGTCGGTCCACCGTCACCGGAAGTCTTTGAGTTCCTCGTTTTTGAAATGAAGAGGAAGACGAAGTCCACATCGTGAGAAAGTACCCATTAGGCTGCCGACCGTAGAGGACATTTTCAGTCAACGAAAGCAGCCTTCTCTGTGCCGGGCAGCCGGAAACGGAGAAGTAGATCAGTCGAAAGAGGACCAACGTTTCAAAACCGTAGAAGATGGTGGTGGCGTTTAGGTAGGAGGGTGAACGGAAAAAGAACATCACGTCAAAGTGAATCAAACGAGCAAAATCAGATGGTTCGTAAAAGAAATGGCAGACATTTGCAGACATCGAAGTAACAGAAAGAAGGCAACGGTGAGGAGTTGATGGCGAATTTTCTGTGATTTTCGGTTGTTTCGATACTTGAGGAGAATCGCCTCGAGGAAGTAGGCCTTCAGTTGGTCGGAAAGGCGGTAGAAACGGATGATCAGTGGCATTTTTGTAAATGTTCTTTAATTTAATTTCAATTTTTTTATTAAGTTTTGATTGCACTTTATGACTTGGACGAACTTTAGATTGATTTGCAAAAACAAGTTTTGTTAATATATTGAATATTTTTCAGTAATCAAGACGCTAATCAAAAGAAAGAAAATTAAAAAGTCAAACGCAGTGCTCAAGCACCACCAATTGAGTAAAAGTTTTTTTCAATTTCAAAATTTAAAAAATATATTTCAGCGTATTATCAATTTTTAATGAAGCGCCCGACTGTGCCGCCGTAATTGTGCCAATGTGACTGCAAACCTCTTTGAAAAACACTCGGCTGACTTTCAACATTTTGTTTTATAAATAATTTAACCGGTGTTTACAATTTGAGTTAGTGAGTAAACAGAAAAAAGAGTTCAAAGATCTTACTTGGTATCTTCAGCCTTTTCGCCTGAAGAACCTCATCAGTGCCTGCTGACACTCCTCGCCGGCAAAGACCGTTCGCAGGAGTTCACACTCCCGCCGGCTGGTGGCTCGCAAGGCGGCCCTCACCTCCTCGCTCCTTACCAGCCGCTTAGCACTGGCCATCGCATTTGGGAACGCCCCCTTCAGTAAACTCCTCTCCCCAAAGAGCATCTCCTCGAGGTGCTCCTCAAGGCGCTCCCTAACGACGACCTCGCCTACAGCCTCGCTGCAGGGCCTCGTGGGCGGTCATTTGGTGGTTGAGGAGGAGCATTCGATTAGCGAGCGAGGGCCCTAGAATGCGCGGGAAAAGGGCCGAAGAGGCGGACTCGGGCGTCTGGCCGATGGCGGTGAAGGGCGTGGTGAAGGAGGCGGTGTCGGCGGCCACCAGCACGTCCATGAGGGCGGCCGTAGTGGCGGCGATGCCCACCGCCGGGCCATTGATCACACCCACTAACGGTTTAGGAAAGTCGATAAAGGAACAGGCAAAGGTGTGCGGCGTGGTGACGCCCACCTCGAGGGCGGCTGCCAGGTCGCCGTCGCAGTCGGCGAGGATGCGGGTAAAATTGTCTTGTCAAGAAAGAGGTGTTTAAGGGTAAAAATACTTTTTAAAACAACTGATAGAGGACTTACTCAGATCATTGCCGGCGCTGTAGTAGTCGCCGACGGCGGTCATCACCGCCAGGTGGACATTGTCGTCGGTGGCTGCCTGGTGAAGCGCATCGGCCACCTCTTTGAACATTTCTATGGTGAGGGCGTTCAGCTTGGTGGGGCGGTTCAGGGTGATGAAGCGGACGTGATTGCGAGTCTCCAGTAGAACTTCGGGCTCGGAAAGCTTTGTAGTGGATGATGTGCTAAAGAAGTTTGTACGAGGAGATTCTAATGAGGTCGATGATGAAAGTGATGAAGGTGAACGAAAGAGATTTGTGGACAAAACTGAGCAGATTTTCTGAAAATGGGCCATCTTGTTGAGCTGAAGGAAAAGTGGATTTTGGTAAACAAATAAGCGGGGTACAAGTGTCAAGTCGTGGCAGAAGACTGGCAGTGAAAATCACAAAAAACAAAACTTTGTTTTCATCGCCGTACAGACAAATCTGCCGCTGACTGAACAGCAAAAAAACAAGAGAGTTAGCTGGTTGTCTGCTGTGTTATCAGCATCAAAACAAACTTGAGCGCTGATGATAAGAGACAAAAGGCAACAGCAGCAGTATCATCAACAACTTCTCTTAGCAATGATTAGAAGGCTAGATGGTAATTTATTAATGACTTTTCTAGTACAATCATTATAAGCCTGATCCTATCAAAATAGGCTTTGACCTTCAAAAATGAATTTATTCTAAATTATCATCTCTCCTGTGTTTAGGGCTTGACGTCGGTGTTGACGGCGCCGCAGGCGAGCACTCCGTGCTCTCCGGTGGCCAGCAGCTTCACCACGGTCTTGATGTTGGGCACGACGGAGGGCACATTGACCGAGTAGTTCATGGTGTACTTGGTGCCCTTCTTCAGCGGGCACTTCAGCACCTTGCAGCCGTCAGTCTCGATGCCGGGAATGGGCACCTCCAGGCCGTTCAGCTGACCCGTCACCTTCACCTCGATTTTCGAAGTGTCCTGGTTCGCCGTGAACTCGGCGATGACGTGCACTGGCTTCGACTTGTGGATCACGCAGAGGTCTCCCTCACAGCCGTCCACGGCCACCGAGGCGATCTCCTTCTTTCCTGCAAAAGGAGGTCAAAGGTTAGAAACTTTTAGATCATTTTGGGTTTTTCAACTGCTTACCACAGTCGGTGAACTTGACCTGGCCGGCGGCGGCCACGGCGACGAGAGCGAAGAGGATGAGGAACTTCATTGTTAATTGTTTGGTAGTGGTTTGGGTTAATTAGTTGGATTTAGAGACTGTAAACTCAACTGATGACTTGAACCGAGGGAAGATGAGGCCCTTTTATACGGCAAAGAAGAGCAAAAGTTTTGAATGCATTAGCAGTCCTTTCCCCCAGTTTTTGGTTTTTGATATTAGTAGTAGGGAGGAGAAAACAAAATTCCAATCTCTAACGGCAATCTTAGTCTGCCTTTCATCATTTCTGGTATCCCTTTTAGGTGCAGCCTGTGCCACTGTATGTGTGCTGCTATGCGGTTGTTTTGCTGGTCTTTATTAAAAGTGGGGCAAAAGTCAAGTGGGCAAGTGTAGCTTAGCCTTCGCCGCAGTAGTTTTGGGTGCGTGAAACTAAAAATGTCCGCCGTTTTACCTTCTTCTTTTTTAATCCGCAACAATAATAAGCAAAAGAAAAAGACCTACCTTTTGATAGCACATCACTAATAGGCTTTCAAAAGCCCATTAGCCGAGTCCAAATGCAATTTTAAATACCCCGTGAGGTAATTACCGCCAATAGTGACAGGTGGTGGTGATTCCTATCTGCTCTATCATTACTTTCTCTTATCAACCTACTCCTCAGGTACAGCTACGACTTGTTTTTGTGGTTGTTGGGCATCCCACTTCTTTCTTTCTTTTTTTTCGTTGTAACCCTAATCAATAGGTTAACTTAAAAAACAAAAACTAATGTAACCAAGCGCTACAATTGCAAGAAGAAGAGGAGACCGGATTCTTTTTTAATCTTTGCAGTTGCTGCAGTTTACCATTTACCGGTGTTACCAGGGGACTCAAGCTTGGCGGGGGGTGGCTGAAGGCATTTTCTGGTGTTTGCATACCTTTTTGGGTACCTGTCTTTGGCACAACAGCATTTTTTTCAGTGTACTCGACCAGTTGACTGCAAATGCTAAAATGTGTTTTATTTTAGTTGCATTCTGACACTACGATAATCGACACAAGTAAAACTCAAACATTTTCACCATTTTCAAAATTAAAAAACTTGTCTATTTTCAAGTTTAAAAATCTTAAATTGAAATCAACTTGTGATTTCTGACTAAAGTTGTGACCAAAAGAGAACTTGCTATTGCGATGATCATCTCCTCGACCATTGCTGTTGCTGTCCACTAACAAAACGGTAATAAAGAACAGCAAAATAACAAAACAGGATGCTGTAATTGTAAATCACTCCAGCTAGACAGTTAGTCAGCAGACAGGTAATTTGAATAGACCATTTGTAGCAATCTCTTTAATGTAGACCACTGCTAGACTTTGTGGCAAACAGTTTTAGACCAGTTTAGTACAGGTTGATGATTCATTGCCATCACCAAAGTTGTAGGTGTTGTCGTCATAGAAACAAAGATTAAAGAGCCACAAAGCCAGAGAAGGTCGACTCGTCATCAGCAGCTGACTCAGTAACATGGCTGCAATATGTCCAGCAGCTTAGAACAATGGGGCAAAGATAATATATAGCCAACAGAAACAGACAAAATGAAAAACGGATCAAACTAAAAGAGCACTTGTACAAAGCGACAACAACAACAAACAACTAGCCATGTTTCCACGATCTAGCTGGGAACGTCAGCAAACACCTTCGCACCAGCTGCTGAAGATGATGGTGAACAGGAGGAGCAGCCAGTGACCCCTCCTCCCTCGTACAGTGAAGCAGTGGCCTTCGACGCCGACAAGGTGGCCGTTCTTCGGGTGCACTCTGACCCAACTCCCGTAGTACAGCCTTCACCTTCACCTTCCACCTCGGTATTTTTCACTGAAACTTCTGCTGCTGCTGCTGTTGCTGCTGCTTCGGCTGCTTTTGAACCTCCACGACCACAACACTCACGTCGAGCCACTCCTCCACTTTCTATCACCGGTGAGCACTTCTACGAGCCTCGACTGACGCCGGCGGCGAGGCGGATGATCGAGGAGTACCACGCCGCCCGAGATCCCACCTATCAGCTGCGCCATCTGATCAGAGAAGTTGAAGAGGAGGAAGCGGAAGAGGAAAGGGAAAGAAGAAGAAGAAGAGCGGCCAAAATAGCTCCGGAATATTCTCAGTCAACAACAACAACAATAACAACAGCGACAATAGCAGAAGAAACCGAACCAGTAACCAGACAGCCTGCGTGGACTCGAGATTACGGCACGATTTTGTGATCAACAGCAGCAGAGGAGGTGGTGGGCAGTGGTGCTGCTGTGAGGAAAATGATCCTCAGATGGCCGCCTACATTGAGCGATCATCAAGGCAAAGATCGTCGAGGCCGCCGAGAACTGACGAGGAGCAAATGAAGGAGAGTTGTGAGTGTCTGCTGGTCTGGTGCTACTGCGCGCAGATTTGCTGCTACGCGATGGCTGCCTGTGGTGGTAACTAAAAAATGATGCTCTAAGGTGGTGCTCTTAGATTCAAAGTATTATTATCCATTTGTTTTTTTCTCTTTATCAAATTGACAAACTTTTATTGTGATTATCCTGATTGATTAGATGATAAATAAAAATTAAAAAGTTGACGTGTTTATATTTTAATTAGGTGTTGGTGAGGGGGTCTCAAGTGGCTGGGAAAACACTGTCAAATTAGTAGACCACAGAACAAATCTTTCGGTCAGCAAGTTTGGTTTCATCAGACTGGAGACGACCCTAACGAGGAAGTGGACACTGATACAAATCCAATAAAATTAAAGAACAGAAAAAAGACTGAACCAGTTGACCTTTTTGTAGCAGCTTTTTAAAAGTTTGGTATATAAAGAAAGAGAGCCAGTTGAGGAAAGTCATCAGTTGAGTTTACAGTCTCTAAATCCAACTAACTAACCCAAACCACCACCAAACCACCCAAACCAACAATGAAGTTCCTCATCCTCTTCGCTCTCGTCGCCGTGGCCGCCGCCGGCCAGGTCAAGTTCACCGACTGTGGTAAGCAGTTGAAAAACCCAAAATAATCTAAAAGTTTCTAACCTTTGACCTCCCTTTTGCAGGAAAGAAGGAGATCGCCTCGGTGGCCGTGGACGGCTGCGAGGGTGACCTCTGCGTGATCCACAAGTCGAAGCCAGTGCACGTCATCGCCGAGTTCACGGCGAACCAGGACACTTCGAAAATCGAGGTGAAGGTGACGGGTCAGCTGAACGGCCTGGAGGTGCCCATTCCCGGCATCGAGACTGACGGCTGCAAGGTGCTGAAGTGCCCGCTGAAGAAGGGCACCAAGTACACCATGAACTACTCGGTCAATGTGCCCTCCGTCGTGCCCAACATCAAGACCGTGGTGAAGCTGCTGGCCACCGGAGAGCACGGAGTGCTCGCCTGCGGCGCCGTCAACACCGACGTCAAGCCCTAAACGCTGGAGATAACTTCCCTTTTTCTAAGCCCTCTAACTTTTGTAAATCTAAAATTAATTAAATAAAAAAATAAAATGAAAAACACTTAACTAGTAAAACTTCATTGTGATTGCTGATGATGACAGCTGATGATGGTGAATGGGGTGATGGAAAAAGCGGCTCTCAGAGACCAGTTTGCTCTTATATACTCCAACACCAAAAATGCATTGTTTTCTAGTTTAAATTTTTTAAAGTAATTTCTCTAACCTTGTGATTGTTACTATTTTTGAAATTATTTTACCTCAATTCCCTCTCTTCCAGTCCTGGACAGTACTTTAGGGCACCTGGCCGAGAAAGCCCGAGCCTGACAGACTACAAAGCCAACTACCAAAGTGCAGGTAGATTCGGCGACAGTGAATTGACACACAAGTTGAGTCAATTTAATAATAATTAAGTTATCAATCAAGTTAATTGTTAAAATGGTAAGCAGTGGCCTCTTACTTTCCCGCTCATGACAGTGCATAAAACCTTTTCTAAAAACGGCCACTTTAAAAGTAAAGTTAAAAGTCTAAAGAGGATCACCTGTCTAATCAGTCTAGCAAGCACTTGAGATTGGGGGAAATCGCTAAAAAAGATCCTTATCAAAGGAAAAGTTCCTCTATGCAGAGAGTGTGTGTAAAATCAACTTTTGTTCCCTTTCAAAACGAACTCGGACATTTTGGGTTAGCCGCCCTGAAACACTGTCAAAGAAAATGAGAGACAACAAACACAACAAGAGAAGGTAATGAGACTTTCCCGAAATCCCACAACAACAACAACAAGTGAGGACTTTAGTGGCGGCTGTTTTTAATGAACGAGACAGAAAAGTTTTAGTATAAAAGAGCAGTCTGGTCGACCAGAGAGAATCATCAGTTGTCGAACAGCAACAGCTAAAACCACTACTACCACCACCAAACCACCCAACTCCAAACCAAACTTCCACAATGAAGTTCCTCATCGTCGCTCTCTCCTTTGCCCTGGTGGCCGTCGCCTCCGCCGGTCTGGTCAAGTTCACCGACTGTGGTAAGTCTCCAAAATTGATCTAAAACTCCTGAACTCCATTCACCCCATTTTCACCAACCCTCCAGGTCACGGCGAGATCGCCACCGTCTTCGTGGACGGCTGCTCCCTGGACGGCTGCGTCATCCACAAGTCGAAGCCGGTGCACGTCCAGTCGAACTTCACCGCCAACCAAGATACGAGCAAAATTGATGTTAAGGTGACCGCCACCCTGAACGGCCTGGAGATCCCCATTCCCGGCATTGACACCGACGGCTGCAAGGCCCTCTCAAGTGCCCGCTGGTGAAGGGCACCAAGTACTTCCTCGACTACACCTTCCACATTCCCTCCATCGCCCCGGAAATCAAGTCCAAGGTGACGCTCAAGTCATACGGCGAGCACGGACTGATCGCCTGCGGCCAGGTCGCCGGAGAGCTCAAGGCATAAGAGTTTACTTTTGTTTGTTTGTTTGTTTTTGTTTTATGCAACAACAACTCCTGTACATTTTATCAGTTCAGCAAACATAAACCTCTATGACAACAGAAACTTTACAATAAAAGATCTTTTTTGTAAACAAAGTTTTGGTTACTATTTAGGGCCCTCCTCCTAACCGGAGTTATCACCCCCTCTTCAAGTGACTGAGTTGATTTGTTGAGTAGTAGCAACAGCATCAATTGGCTTGAAAAGATAGGACGTCTGCCAAAGCTGATTGAACAGCAATAGCAACAGCATCAACTTCAACCTTTTCTTCTTTTTCACCATCAACACTTATTAATAAACCTCTTGTAGATTGGCCCACTAATAAGCCACTAATAGGACTCTTTATACCTACAAACTCTAGACCGATTAAACCAGTTAAAGATTTTGGGCACAGCTTTGCAATAAACGGGTATATAAAGCCCCCTCAATAAGCTAAACTCTCCAGTTGTACTCATCAGTCGACATCAAAAACTCCCAAAACTCCCAACAACAATGAAGTTCCTCATCCTCTTTGCTCTGGTCGCCGTTGCCGCCGCCGGCGAGGTCAAGTTCCACGACTGTGGTAAGTAAAAGAAAAAAAGCTTGCCAAAACCTTCAAAACAACCTCCACTAAAAAAATTTTCTTCCCTTCCAGGCCACAACGAGATCACCAAGGTCGAGGTGGACGGCTGCTCCGGCGAGCTGTGCACGCTGCACAAGTCGAAGCCGGTGCACCTCAAGTCGACCTTCACGGCGAACCAGGACACGACGAAGATCGAGCTGAAGATCACCGGCAAGCTGAACGGCATCGAGGTGGCCGTGCCCGGCGTGGAGACCGACGGCTGCAAGATCGTCAAGTGCCCCCTGAAGAAGGGCCAGACGGTGCCCTTCGAGTACACCTTCACCATTCCCGCCATCGTCCCCGCCGTCCCCGACACCATGGTCACCCTGAAGGCCGTCGGCGACCACGGCGTCCTCGCCTGCGCCTCAGTGCACAACAAAATCGAGAACTAAAAAAACTGAGCATCACAGGAATCCTCAAAGAATTCTGAGTCTCAAACTAAAGTAAAATAAAATGAATTTGTTTGATTTTGTTTTCTAAAAAGCTTCTGAGTGTAGCAACACTTATCAAGTGACAGCAAAGTGAGCCACACTTTAAAACGTCCTGCCGCTGTTGATAAGGTTGCAGTTTAAAAGAAAAGTACCTGATAAGTGGGTCTAAAGTCCAGTCCAGTTTAGTTAATTTGCGGAGCCTATCGCTTCAATTGCCATCAAAAGCACCTTAGCTTGCTGATATCCTCCCTCATTGTTTGGAAAACTTAAAAAAGAACCACTACACAAATCTACTCGATAGTACTCCAACGTGCTCCAGCTCAAGGACAGTCAAACTTGACCTACTAAAAAAGATGAGAAGAAAAGAGAAAAGACTTTATTAGAACAAACAAAAATAATAACAACAAAAAGAGGTGGCAATCAAAGTGGTTGATGATCACCGCTGTCAGCACTGCCCTTCCTGCTCAGAGCAAAGTTCTGCAAAGAAAAAGTCATCATTAGATTTTGATATTTTTCACCTTCAAACTTAAAAAACTCACCACCACAATCGGCCTCAGCTCATCACTTGCACCGCCTGAAGGCAGTCCAACATAGCCATTAGTGCCCTGAAGTGCTTCAGCCGCCGCCGCCTCTGTGGGAAAGCTAACAAAGGCCTGTCCCCGCATTCGCCCCTTGTCCAGCTTGACGATGCTAAAAGCTTGCAGCTGCTCGCTGCTGTTCAGGTCAACCCAGCGGCCAAAGAGGCGGTAGAGGTCACGAAGGGCGGTCAGTCGGTGGAGGTTCTTCACGTAGAGGCGATTGCAGACCGGGTTAGACCGGTAGCCGGCAAAGACCTTGTAGTGGGGCCACTCGGAGGGCGGCAACCTGCGGGAGGAAAGTTCCTGCTCGGTGACTAGGTCGGCGGGAGTTAGACTGGCGAGGTCAAAGGAGATCGAGGAAGAAGGAGGAGGTGAAAGGGGTTTTTTAACCGTTGGAGATAAAGTCCCAAATGACTGAGATTCGACAGTGGTGTTCAGTGGTGGTGGTGGTGGTGAAGAGGAGGTGATGGAAGACAGCGGCGACGATGGAGGTGGTGACAGTGGCACTGCTAAAGAGGAGTTGCTGGTGGTGACTAGAGGGGATACCTTGATGAGCTGCTTAAGAGGAGGAGGAGGCACATCCTCAAAGACCTCTTCAATGGTAGTCGTCAAAGGTAGTGGAGTCTCTGAAGAATTGCTCTTTGAGGCCGTTTTGCCAGTTCGAGGCAACCACTCAGCGGCCTTCTCGCCCACAAGACCCGTCTTTAGCTTCTTTCTCCGTCGTCTTTTAGGCGGGTGATAATGTAGCGTCAAAATGTGAGAAGCTTTCTGATCTTCCTCTGCGGCTGTTTCAAGCTCCGACTCGTCGCTAGAAATACTATCATCATGAGGTCGTCGCTTGCCTTGAGAAGGTGGTGATGGTGGTAAGCAGATGTTGGAGAGATGATTTTCATCACCCTCACCTTCAGTCACTGGATTGTCCTCGTCAAAGGGCGGATGAAGGCCCAGTCTGAGCATCAGCAGGAGGACCTGTTCGTAGAAGTGACCGTTCTCGAGCAGATGACGGCTGATGCGGTGAACTATGGAAGAGGTGGCGAGTGGAAAGCGAAAGTTGGTGGACTGAGGATGATGATGATTTGATGAAGCTGAAGTTGAAGAAGATGAGGAGGATGTCTTTTGACTGAAACACTGCTGCAACTCAGTGGTGATCAACCTGATTGAAGCGAAAAGAAGTTCCATGTTAGTACAAAATTCCCAAAGAGCAATGCTCAAAATGGGTCTAAATTGAGCAGTTGAATTCTTTAACATGTTATATACCGTTGGAAAGCTAATTTTTTGTTGATCACAATTCTTAAATAAATATCTTGAGGTAAAAAGTAGTTTGGAAGATTCTTACACGAGTTAGTCTCAAACACTATTGTTTTTGACTGATACACAGTCATAAAAAACAAAGTTTTAAAGTTCGAAATTATTAAAAATAGCAAAATTGTCAAACTCAAGCTGTTTCTATAGAGAACTTTATTGAGTGTCGTGCAAGAAGTACTTCTCACCTCAAGATATCTATTTAAAAATTGTGATCAGCAAAAAATTAGCTTTCCAACGGTATATAACATGTTAAAAGATTCAACTGCTCAATTTAGACCCAAAAATGACTTATTTTGGGCATTGCTCTTTCGACTTCACAAAAAGTAAACACACACCTCTTTAAGCTCGAATCACAAGGTCGATGGGCGTTGACTGCAAGTGCTGCTGCTAAGGCTTCCGTCTTTGCTTGCTGCTTTGGCAATGACGAGAAGTACTCCACTCGAAGCAAAGAATTGCGAGAACTCGAGTTTCCGCCACCAGGTCTAGCAGCATCAGACCAAGGTCGCTGGTGGAGGCGGCGAATCACCGCCTTAGCAGCAGCATCACTCCTGAAGAAGGCCACACTGTGGAATGGCTGTCGGTGAAGAGGAGAAAAAAGAGCTTCAAAACACTGTTGAATACTGACGCCCACTCACCGCATTGTGCACCGTCGTGGCGCCCAGTCCGTGCAGCAGGTGCTCTCGCTCGAGGTAGGCCACCGACGGGGAGAGCCCTCGAATCTGCAGCGCAACTGTGCCAGATGAACAGTTTGATGATTGAGGACAAGGTTCATTATCACCAGAAGTTCCCTTAAGGGGCACCAAAGTTTGCGAGGGCAGAGGAGGAGGAAGAAGCAGGGGACGAAGTTGGAACCGGGGCGGAAACGAAGGCGGTGGCGGCGGATAAAGCTGGAGGAACCTCGGAGGAAGATAAGACGGCGGTGGCTGGTGCTGCTGCGAGGGAAAGAAGCGCCTGCTGTTCATGCTAATCTTCAATTTCTCCTCTTTCTGATCATCTTCAAATCACCATCAACAGAAATGCGTTGATGCCAACAACAGCAGCGAAAAGCGAGGGAAAGTCGCCGCCGACTCTGGACAGCGCTAGAACAGCCGACAGCAGTGGAGAAATCGAAATCGCAAATCAAAACAAAGATACGTCCTCGACGACGAGCCCCGGCGACGGCGATGGATTTTTAGAATTTAGGCGCCCTCCCTCCTCTCTTGCTACTGCTTCTGAAACAGCAGCAGACGCAACGTCGCACTTACGTTGCCTCGTCTGCTGCTACTGTCGCCTTCACATTCACTGCACTGTAGCCTGCGACGCACACAACGCCGCTGCACTGCTGGCTGCTGCTGCTGCTCCCGTCGCTCTCTTGGCCACGCCTTCTCTCCTCCACTCGCGTTTGCGGTCGCTACGCAAACTGTTTTGCTGGCAGACAGCTCAAGCTCTTCGTCAGCCGTCCTCGAGCCCAACCCGAACCGACCCGATTACCCGGCTCCTGCTCCACCGAACCGACGCCCACTGGTGCCCAGAGTGCTTGGAAGGCCCAGAAGTACCATTCGGTCCACATTTGGCGCCCTATCATTGCTCCATTTGCCTCTGTTTGTCCATCTCCTTGCGACGTAGTTTGCGTTCGGCCGCCCAGCCAGTCGCTGTCTGCTCGCAGCCTCCTCGCTCGCTCGCTCGCTGTCTCTTCGCTCGCGTCGTTGGAGTTTCTCAAAACAACATTTGCAGCCTCTCTCTCGCCGTCTGTTCTTGGCCAGCCAAATCCACCACCATCAGCAGGCAACCACAATAGAACACTGCAAACAGTCTTCACCACCTCCAACAACAACTTGATCATCATCAGCAACTATCATCGTCGACAATTAAATTATCATCGGGGTGAATGTCCACTGATGGTCAAGTCTCGGAATACCCAGACCACCAGTCCTGACCAGCTGGCACCCTCCACCTTTGGTAGTGCAACACACTGCAACCAACACACACTGTAACAGTCGACGGGGCGTGTGTGTCTCTGTTGAGTTGATCCTCTTCAGTTTCTATTTCTGCGACGATAGTCTCGCGCCCATTTTCGAATCATCGCGTTGCAGTCTATCACATCGCCATCATCAACAACAACTCCAACTCCAACACATCCACCACCACCACTTGCAGAGTGCACCTGTTCGTCTGTTCACCGAAGAAGCTGTCAAAAATATCATCGACTCTCACCACCACCATCACCCTCAGCTGAGTGTCATCCTCCACCTGATAGCTATCATCGTCAACAGTACCACCACCATCAACACCAGCCAGCCAGCAACAACACCACCTGAAGAGCGAGGTGTCCGAACTTTCTCGCGCTCCCCTTGCTACCGTTCTCTTTATTTTGCACCACTTTTCGTCCTCTTCCTCATCCACCAACACTTCACACACACACATTGGATTGGCCTTGAGCTGCCTGCCTGTTTACAGTTACATTGCGTCACTTGCACTACCGCTGTTTCATCTGCCCGTCGCCATTCATTCATCCTCTCCCTTCTGGTGCGCCAACCGCCCTGGAGTGGTAGGCCTACGATGAGTCATAGCTACCACATCAAAACGGAGATACCACTAACGTCGACGACGACCTGCAGCAAGATAATGTCCTCTGGAGTGATTTCAGGCGGCACAAAGATGGGCCTACAGGCGCTCGCCGAGGTGGCCATTGGCCGTCTTCTCGAGGAGCAGGACGAGGCGGCCGCCGCAGCTGCCACCGCCGCCAGTACCAAGGTAATAGATAGAGAATTTGCTTCATTTCAAAGATTCTTTTGCTTATTCGCGCTGCTGAGAAGAGCCATTTCATTTATTCATTAGCGTTGTCCGGGTCAGCCGCCAGCTTGTTCGGTGTGCACTGTTGCTGCACACTGTGAGCTTGCTGGCTTGTTAGTTAGCTGGTTAGTGGTTGCTGGTGGCCTGCATTCCAGCAGGCTGCTTGGATTCTCCTGGTGACGCGAGCAAAGTGTGCGCTGTGTCTTTCCTGGTGTTGCCAGACAGTTGCCCCGTTACGTCATCTGCGACTGTGTGGAGCTTTGCTTCCACTGCACTGCAGCAGTTGCCGATCACTCGCTGGCAGCGGCTTTTTCCAAGGCAGAGTAAACAGATAGAGAAAGAGCGCGCGAAAACTTCTTTTGCTTGGAATTTCTAATTAGCGTTTTTTCCTGTTTTCATATTTTTTTCACCATCTTTTCAGATTATAAATCGCGCCTATACGCTGAAGCAGATTCGCAAGCTATCGGAGAAGAAGCTGCTGACGACGTTCACGGTGCGACAGAAGCGCGTCTTCGACAAGCACAACAAGCGCTTCGAATATCGCTGCACCATACTGCCACACCTCTGTCAGCAGTCCTTTGATTGTCCGGCGGCGGCCGCCGAAGACGCCGCCCTCAAGGAGGTCATCCTCAGGCACCTCAATGCCCACCTGTGCAATCTGGAGAAGTCGGAGCCGAGCGTCAAGATCACCTGTCGGCGGTCGGTCAAGTCGAGGCCACCGCCGAAGAAGGAGGCGGAGAAGGTTGCCACTACGGCCGTGGCGAAAAAGTCCAGCACGAAGCGAGGTGGGGGAGCTTCGGCTGCAGCGGCAGCAGCAGGAGCTTCATCTTCAACAGTCATCGCCGTCAACAGTCTTCCGGCGATGGTGCTCGCCCCGGGAACAGGAGGCGGTGTCCCCCTGGACATGTCCACCTCTTCGCTGGCGCTAAAGTTCCTCGAGGAGGACCACCCGTACACGGTGCCCACCGATCCGGCGCTGGTCGCCCGGTCAGGCATTCTCTCCGAGGCGTTGAACATCGCCGGCATCACGGCGGACGCCTTTCCGTTGACGCCCACGGGGCCCACCCACTTGATTGAGGAAAGCGGCGGAGGTGGAGGTGGAATGGTTGTCATCAGTGATGGCAGCTCTTCAGTGGCAGTCGATCAGCAGGGCCAGCAGCAACATCTTCAGCAGCAAGCTCCGCTGCCCGGTGCCGCCTCGAACGCTTCCAACGTGCGCGCCCTCGCCCTCGACTACATCGACGACATTCGGAAGAAGTCGAGCTCGGCGGCGAAGCCGGTGTTGGCCGTCAACGGCGACAAGTCGCTGATCTACCAGTGCAAGATCTGCCCCGACAAGCAGTTCACCTCCACCAATGGGCTCATCTTCCACTACAAGAAGCACGCCGGCCTGAAGCCGTACGTATGCGAGCTCTGCTCGGCGACCTTCACGCGGCAGCACTCCCTCAACTACCACATGCTCATTCACCTCAACAAGAGCCGCTTCGTGTGTCAGGAGTGCGGGCGGCACTTTCGCCACCCAAGCCACTTTAAGGAGCACATGCGACGGCACACCGGTGAGACGCCCTTTCAGTGCGCCGACTGTCTGATCAGGTAAGAAGGGAGGGGATAATAGAGAAGAGGAAGAGAATGTGAAGATTAGTTTTCATGTTTTGATTCTAATAAATTTTTTAAATATTCTCACTTTAGATTCAAAACCCGCAACACCTACAAGCGGCACCTGCAGACAAAGCACGCCAAGATTCTCACCTCCAAGGGCATCATCGAGCTGAGCGGTGGAGTGGGCGGAGGAGGAGGAGTGGCAGGTGGTGCCTACACCGAGGCAGTCGCTTCGACCAGCGGCGGCGGAAGCGTCAAGGCGATCAAGCAGAGAGGCGGCTCAAAGTACGCCTCTGCGGCGATGAAGGTCTACTCGCTGACTACCCCTGCGGCGACGCCTGCTACAGCTGCAGCATCAGCAGCCGCAGCGCCGGCAGTGTATGAGCAGCCCCAGAGCCAGCAGACCCAACAGCAGCAGGTGCTCAGCATGCCCATCGACTACAGTCAGCAGCCTCAGAATCTGTCGATGCACCACCACCAGACGCAATCTCAACAGCTGCAGCACCACCACCTGCCGCAGCCGTCAACCACTGCCGCCACGCCCATCACCATTGTCACGCTGCCGGGAATGGCGGGGGTGCACATCCTCGACAATACAGGGGCCTTGGGTGTGGCAGCAGCAGCAGCGGCGGCGGCTGGCTCGGTGACGACGACGGCCTCTGCTGACGGCTACCAGCACCATCACCTGCAGGGGGCGACAGAGCAGCACGTCCATCACCACCACCACCAGCAGATGCCGATCACCCTGGTCACCACCGGCTATCACCACTCGCCTCAGCAGCAGCAGCAGACCCATCAACAACCGCAACAGTTGCATCCCGCGTCCTCACTGGAGCCGATTCAGCCGAGCACGGCCATGCTGATGAACTCGCCGCCCATCAGCTCGGGCCCGCTCACGGAGCTGACGAGTAGTCCGGCGCTGGGCATGGTTCACCAGCAGCAGCACCAGCATCAGCAGCATATGATGCAGCCGCCCCCACCTTCCAACGACAACTTCAACATGCTCCTCGCCGCCATTGAGATGACCGAGGACCATCCGAAGTAGAGGGGGCAGGCGGGCAGTTTGTAAACTAGTAATGACCACTACCACCACCACCACCACTCCCGTTCATTCTACATCATATTTTATTTTTTTACATTTTGTTTTTAATTTAATTATTTTCTCATCGACCTTTTTTGCCACGACACAGCCACACACCTCTGGTTCTACCTGTTTCGCAAAGTAATAATCTCTCTCTCCTCCATTTTACCTTATTACCACACATCTCCCTCTATTCCCGTTGTTATCAATTTCAAGACGTTTTTTGTTTGGGTTTCCCATCTTTTTTTGATGACCTCTCTCTCTCTCATACTTAACTTTTTCTTTTTCTCCTCTTATTAAATAAGCACCGTCATTGTTAAGCACTCTAATTAATTGCCCGTTGTGGGTCTGTGTTGCTAGAGGTCCCTGGAAGTCTGTGTCTGGCTTGCCTAGAGTTCCCCTCTCCTCTTTCCTTTTATCCCCCGAGTTTGTTCCCCACTGCCCAAACTCGAAGTAAGAAGTGCAAGAATGTGCGAGAATGTGTGCTTGCTAGTGCACTGCACAGTTCTTCTTGAGCAGCCGCATCTTGGGCTCATTTGCGAGAGGCTCTTGGCAACTGTGTGAAGAAGAAGCACAAGCACATACAGTGCAAAAGAGAGCAAGCAAGAAGCAAGTATTGAGGGATAGCACATATTGAAAACATAGGACAGGACAAGAGAGGCAATGCCTGCTGCTGCAATGTGCAATAGCTAAGAGAGAGAGAGAGAGAGAGAGAGAAACAAACGAGAAAATGCAAGAGAGGAGAGGATCGGCATTGAGTGCACTCTGGCAAATGATCAGCAGCACTGCTGTGCTCAATGCCCAATGCACAGTGCACAGTGAACACTAGTGCCACTGCAGCAGCAGCAGCGGCGGCGACGACTGTGCCGCGCTCGCTCGCTCGCTCGCCGCCGCCGTCATTAGCTCCCTCTTTTGCGCCGACATTTTGGGTCTGATCGTAAATCGAGTAATACCGATCTGGCAGTGTCGTACCTCGCTGGAAAGCCCCGCTCAAGGGCTCTCCACCGGTGCTGACCACTGCTCGGTCAGTTGTGCCCACCAGAAGCAGTGCACCGGCAAAGGGGGCGGCTTTCAGAGTGGTGTGCTGGTAAACCTCAAAGCTCCCTTGGCGCACACCCGCCCCTGGGCGCAATCGAGTAGAACCGAATAGCCGGTTTAGGACGGCAAATTAAAGAGCACATTCGGGGGCGTCTTTTGGTACCCGGAAAGTGGTGGTCAGTGGCGAGGGGCGTTAGTAGTAGACTTGACAAGAAAATGCATGCATGCAAGAAAGTGCTCCACTAGGCAAACACAAAAACAGACAAAGGAATGGGTGTTGTGACCTACCTTGTGGTGGTCGTCCAGAGGTGGGCGTCACCCTATTTGAAAGCCTCAAATGTGGGCTACATTTTGCCGTGCTCCGCTTCGCATTTGGAGGTCAACTTCAGGAGCTGTGGAGGGCGAAAGAAGAGAGGTTTAGTTTGGGCGTCAAGAGAACAACAACAACAAAGTGCTTACCTTTGTGGGCGTCTTGCGGGGGCCAGGCTTGAGGCGCCGGAAGGTCTGACTAGAGGCTAAGGTCCCCAGTACTTGAGGGTTCCATCAAAAGTTCTAGGTTGCTTACCATTCAGACCAGTGAGTGAGTGAGTGAGTCAGCACAAAGAACAAAGAGCTGCTGGTGCTGCCGTCGTTGCCGTTGGCGCTCGCCTTTTGCGACCTTTGGCGACGACGCAGACAGTTGACGTTTAGGGCCTGGGATCCTGGGCGCTTGACCATGGTGATGATCACAGATCATTGAGAGATGCTTTGGATGATGATGGTGGTGATGGTGGTGAGGCTGAGCTGATGATGGCGGCGGCGGTGCTGCTTTTGCTGGCAGTGGTAGTAGTGCTGGTGGTGGTGGCAATGATGAGCTCTCCGAGCTCGCTGCTGCTTCTCAGCTCTCAGTTGATGATGACTGCCAATGCGAGGTGGCGAGCGCTGCTGGCTGGCTGGCTGGGCTTACACTTACGAGTCGCTCTGTGTTGCAGGCTTTCTCGAGGCACACACACTGTGTGCTGTGAATTGCCAGTGGTTAAAAGGCAGCACCACCAACAGCAGCAGTCATACAAGATTGAACGGAGAGGCCACAGTAACAGCAACTGAATGCACTCTCGGCATTGCAGTCAGACAGACTGAGAGACTTGAGGGGCAAATAGAAATGAGGAGAAAATGAGGGAAACAGGAGAGGATCTCCTCGATTGCTGCCACGGCCGTCGCTCAGAGGGGGATGGTAATGATGGTCGCCTATAGAGGCGAAGAAGGTAAAGATGATCCTTTTGGCCCTCCGGGCGGCCTAGCAGGGGCCCAGGGCCAGGGAATGGAGAGCAGGCCAACTACAGTGCTCAAAACTTGGCCTCTTCTTTCTTCTCTCTCGTGCTCTCCTTTTGACCACTTCAGCCCTGGCTTCGAAGCAGCGGCACCACTGACTGACTGACTGACTGACTGGTAATGGTCACACTGCATTTGACCGGGACACACACAGGCACTCTTCTCTTTGGCTGCTCGTAAACCTGAAAGAGTCTGCCTCAATCTAAAACGCTGCGCTGCACTTTGATTCTCGTACATTCGAGCAGCGACAATGATTACTGCACCACCGCCATCGCCAATTGATAAGAGCAGCCGTGCGCGATTTAGCGCTTCTTTTTTCCTTTTTCTTTCTTTTTACCATTGCAATGCTCGGTGTGATCATTCTCATTCACTCTCCGGAGACTACTTTCCCTCCAGAGAGGTGGCACTGATTCGCTCGAACTGGCGGTGATGAAGTCACAGTGGGAAAAACAAAATGGCAAATAAAATCAGTGAAATTAAAAACTGGGAACATGCAATAAAAACAGTCAGACATCAGGCACCACACCGACGCCTACGCCGCCCTCGTGGGCGACCATGGAAGCAGTGAAAGTCCAGCAGTCCTTCTCCACGTCATACGCCTCTACGCTGCTCAGGTTGGAGACGCCGTCGTAGCCGCCGATCGCGTAGAGGCGGCCGCAGTTGGCCACCAGGGCCACCCTGCTGCGCGTCACCCGCATGGGCGTGATGTACGCCCACCGGCCCACCGCCGGGTCGTACACCTCCGCTGACTGGAGGAAGGTGGTGCCGTCGTAGCCGCCGCAGACGTAGATGCGACCGTTGAAGGCGGCCACGCCCAGGCGACAGCGCCGGGTCAGCATCGGCTCGACCACCTCCCACCGATCGGTTCGGGGGTCGTATCTGGAGTGAGAAGGGAGAAGAGCAGATTGGTTAAAGCTAACTCACCGATGGCTAACCACAATTGATCTTCCCACCCACTCACCTCTCCACCGAGTTGAAGATCATCAGCCCGTCGTGGCCGCCCAGCGCGTAGATGTACCCGTCAAAGGCGACCACGCCCGCCGCGGAGCGGTGAAAGTTCATCGGTGCCATCACCGCCCACGAGTCCGTCGTGGCGGTGTACCGCTCCACGGCGTTCAGTGAAGTGGTCCCGTCGTAGCCGCCGCAGACGTAGAGGCAGCCGCTGAGGGGGGCGGCGCCGACGGCCGATCTTCGGTAGGCCATCGCCGTGACCCGCTGCCAGCGCTTGCACTTGCTGTCATAGAGCTCCACCGTGTTCAGGCGGTCTTTCCATTGTAGCCGCCAATGGCGTACAGCTTGCCCTCCAGCACGGCCACGCCCACCCTCGAGCGGAGCATCGTCATCGCCTCGGCCATGCGCCACCGGCCCGCCGCCGGGTCAAAGACCTCCACGGTGGACATCGAGTCACCGGACTTGGTGAGGCCGCCCACGGCGTAGATTGCCCCGGAAATGTGGTGGCCAAAGCGGGGACGGCTGCGGGGGAAGCGCTGCATCAGCTCGCGCCTGGCTGGGAGCAGGTGGTAGTCCTTCGCCTCGTCCACCAGGTCTCGGCAGGCGATACTGCCCCGCACGAGCTTCTCCACCATCACCGTGTCCGTCAGGTACTCGGGCGGCAGGAGGGGAAGGCGGACGTGCGAGAGGAGGGCAGGTAGGCGTTCTTTGCGAGCGCTCTCGTCGCGTTTCGTCCACGCGAGGATCGCCTCAAAGACGATCTCCTCTCCTAAAATGAAACAAAAGTTAAAAACCTCCTAACCTCCAAACACACACACACTTACCCTTAATGTTGAGCTCATCCCGCTCGACAATCTCCACCACCTCCTCAAAGTCCAGTCCCAGAAAGCCCTCCGTCCGGCTGACCGCCTCAAAGTGGCGGTGAATGTACCGGGCGCTGGCGGTGACCAGCGTCTCCACGCCCAGCGCAAAGGCGAAAGCTCTTCACGCTAAGGACGTTCCCGACATTAAGGCGGACCTTGAGGTAGTCGGCGCAGGCCTGCTGCACATTCACCAGCCCCAGGAAGGAGGCGCCGATGAGGAGCGATTGTACGTTCGAGCCGTTGATCGTCACCGAGCCGGTGTAGGCGTACCGGAGCAGCGAGGCAAAGGCCTCCGCGTCGATGGAGGGCGTCGTGGTGAGGGGCTCGACGGTGGTGATCGTTTGGCCTCCTTGGAGCCCTCCTTAGATTCTTATCCTCTTCACCATCCACGGCAGCCAGCGTCGAATCCATCGTCTGGAGGACTACCTCTGTGGCGTTTCGCTCCGCCAGGTCGTTTGTGAACATGGCGTAAAAGTAGGGAATTGTCGCGCAAAGGATCACTCGGTGGGCGGGGAATCTAGGGGGAGTGGAATTTAAAGCATATCAAAACCGATTCGATTGAGCCACCTGCAATCACCGCCTTCTGCCTTACCTTCTCTCGCCGACGACGATGGTCACATCGCAGACCTGCTCCTGCTGCCAGAGCTCGTGAAAGACGGGAAAGGAGGTGTCGGCGTGCTCCACACTCACAAAGTTGAAGTTCTCCTCGGTGGCGAAGGAGTGGCTGGAGAGACCCGGAGGGCTACTTGAAGAGTTGTTATTGTTGTTGTTGTGACCTTCACTGTGATTGGAGTTGTGGCTATGTGATTTGCTACTGCTAGCGGCATTGTTTGATCTAAAGCTCGTGGTGGCCACATAACTGCGAGCCGCCTGCAGTTTGACCGTCCACGAGCGAGCCGGCTGCTGTTGACGATCATTACCACCACCACCATCTCCTCCTTCACCACCACCACCACCTGCTCTGGAAGGTGATTGAGGAGATGATGGCGACCTGGCTGACGAGGCAGGGGCCAGTGCAACTCCCGAAGCCGCAGCCGCTGCCGAGACAAAGGCCGACGACTCTCGTCGATGTTCGCCGTTGTTAAAGTTGAGCAGGCCGCCAATGCTGTTGCCGGAGGCGACGTTGAAGAGATCTTCGTCCTCCTCGTCAATCGGCGGACCGATCGACTGGCGAGGATGGTGGGGATGGTGCTGGTTTTGGTGGTGATGGTGGTTGCCAGCAGATCTTTGATTTGTGTATTGGTGCAGTGGTGATTGTTGTTGCTGCTGTTGTGATTGAGGATGCGATGTCGATGGCCTTTGGTGTTGTTGTTGTTGTGAATGATGAAACGATAAAACGTCCGGCTGACTTCCACTGATCGCCACTGGCTGGTCAATGTCCTCGTCGTCTTCGTTCAGATTGGAGCGAATGAGCGCCGAAGAGGAGGAAGAGGAAGCTTGGGATGACATCGGCAGATGTAAACTGGGAGGAGAAGATGAGGCGGATGAGATCGGTGAAGACGACGACGACGGCGACGACGTTTCTTTAGAATGAGATGACGAAGGCATCGGCGGCGGCGGCTGCTGATCTTCCTTCTCGTCCGACATGATCACAAATACTGAAGAGCTAGTTGACTGGCCAATTTTTGAAAAAAGTCTAAAACGGGTGTTGGATAAAATCAGGAAATAATGGAATTCTAAAAAGGTAATCAGAATTAGAGAATGACAATTCAGTGGTCAGAAATGTAGAATGTAGACTTACAAAAAAGTGTCGGCTTCGTCGTAGTGCTGCACTTTGCAATTCTGCTTGTACAAGTGTTGTTTGCTTCTTCTTCTTCTTCTTCAGGCCACCTCGACGACAGCTTAGCTGGCAGCTTAGTTATCTTCCCACTTTTTTCCTCTTATCAGCGCCAACCTTCACACTTTGAATGAGCTCTGGTGGTGATAATAATGCCAGTGAGCAACAACAACCAACAACGTTCGGTCGACAGCTGAGGACTTTGACAGCGCGGCGGCAGAAGTGCACCAAAACTGCGACCAAGTCTAGTCGATTTTGACAGCTCAAACAACCAGTGTGTGACACGACTCGCCGTCGAAGCTTAGAAGAAGAAAAAGAAGCTAATGAAGGAGGGATGATGGTATGTTTTTGCTTTAACTAGCAGATGATAAGATAAAAGCGATGATGAGGTGAGTGAGCGAGTGCGTGAGATAGAGAGGACTTTGACATTTGGAACCGGAGCAAAGAGAAAGAAAGCAAGAAAGTAGGAAAGGTGAGCATCGAGTAAAGCTCGTCCTGCTGAAAGACTTGAAAAGTAGTGCTTCAGATGATCTTTGCCACTCACATCTTCAGCCAAACTTGGCTAATCTTGATGGAACTGAAATGATATTATCACCACCGCAAAACTGGCCCAACCAAATGGAAACGTAAACAAATCACTCTGCTGTGAGGCGGCTGTTGCCACCGAGTCACCACCAACAGCTGCAGACAGTACCACCAAATCCTGTGCATTTAGACGCGATGATCATTCAAAAAAGCTTTTTTTCAAAACAGAAAACTCCCGCCAAAGTGACTCAAACATGAACTTCTTTTTTATTCTATAGTAACGAGATCTAACAAAGTTAACAAGAAGAAGACAAAGAGAGATCAGTCAGGGAGAATGTCATCGAGGTGGGCGTCCAAGAGGAGGTCATCATCATCCACTGCATTGGCTCCGTTTTCCTCACCGCTTCCCCCGATCATTGGATCGCCGTTGGAAACTCCATTACCTCCACCATTGTATATCTTCCGTCCCCGACTCCAGGACGTAGTTGGCCGATCATTCAGTGTCGTATTGTCCAAATGCTCGACAACTTCGTCAACAATGGCGCTGATGGCGCTTCGATCTGTCGGGCCACCACCAACTCCATTCCTCAGCGAACCTCCACTGTTGTTGTTCGACTTTTGACCACTACCACCTCCTGAGTAGTTCTTCCCACCACCATTGGAAGTCATATAGCCACTGCTGCTGCCTCCGCTGGAGATTGAGGTGGCGGCACTGCCCTCTCTTGAAGGTGATCGCTGCCCTGAACTTCCATACTGAGATCCAACTCTTGAAGCGGCCCTCGAAGCCGACCGACCACCTCCACCACTACCTCCTCCTCCTCCACCTCCCGTGGCCACCTGAGCCGCCACTGCCGCCTGCTGTTCCCGTATCTCCCGACTCTTCTCCAGCCGCTTCAGCGTCTCCGAGTACTGCTCCGCCAGTTGGGCGTAGCTTTTAGAACCCGAAGTTCCACTGTTGACCCGTCCTTCGCCGTCCAACTCTGTACAGAGGCGAATGAGAAACTTGAGCGCGTCGGCATTGTCTGGAAAGCGCCCATGAACCGTCTGGTAGGTGGAAAAGGCGGCCTGGTAGTTGCCAGCCCTTCGGTGGCTGGCCGCAATCATCAGCTGCCACTTGATGGCGCCCGGTCTAGAAGATCAGGAATCAAAATATCCTCAGTAAACCGGAAATACTGAAAACTACCAATCAATCAAGTCAAACTTACTGAATATTGGCCAGCTGTTCGAGGTACTTGATCGCCCGCTCGTACATCTTCACCTCGATGTAGGCGGCGGCCAGCCGCTCAATGGTGGGCACGTGCGAAGGCAGGTAGCGGTAGGCCTCGTTGAGGTAGGCCAGCGCCTGCTTCCGGTCACTGGCGTCAGAGGCGAGGTCGGCCATCTTCACCAGGAGGGAGACATCGGTGGGCACCATGGTGAGGATTTGCGTGTAAAAGTCAGTCGCCTGGTCGAGGTTTCCCAAAGCTTCGTAGCTGATAAAAAGAAGAGAAAGTTTCAGTTCAGGAGTTCACCACTACCACCACCAAAAACTTACATTGATCCAATCTGATAAAGTAGGTTGATGCTCACTGTATTGGAAATCTTCTGGTGTAGGGCATTGGGAGCTTGTGAGTTGGAGTTAGTTGAGTTTTTAGCGTTCTGAGCGCCCTTACTGCCGCCCACGGGGACGTTGGTGAGCGTCCTCAGGCGGAAGAGCGCCTCGAGGGCCCGGTCCAGGTGGTCCAGCTTCCGCTCGGCGAGGGCAATGTTGTAGTAGGCTTCAAGGCAGTTCGGATTGCTGGCCACCACCTCGCGGTAGTAGTCGAGGGCCCTGCCGTACTCGCCCTGGTGGTAGTGGACGTTGCCGCGGTTCAGGAGGGCGCCGATGCAGTACCGGTCAGCGGCGATCGCTTCGTCTGCGTATCTTAAAAAAGTTTTAAATTTAAAGGTTTCGATTTTCCAGAGGCTATTTCTTTGTTACCTCCCAGCGACGTCCAGTTCCGACTGAAGCAGGTAGAGAAAGCTGAGATTGGTGGCCGCAGTGGCCGCCACGCGAGAGTGGCCCGTCGTTGAGGTGGTCAGTCTGAAATTTGAAGAAAAAGAAGGTCAAAGAAATGTTCAAAAGCTTTCAAAATATCTCACCTTTGACCTGGAGTGGGCGTCAGTGAGCCACCCAGGTGGTGGTGATTGAAGTTGGGAGTTGACGGAGGAAGAGGTATGGCGCTGCTTGATCCATTCAGCGAAACGGCTGATCGACTTCGACCTACCGCAGAGTGGCTTCCACCTATTTCAGGCTGAAGTCCGGTTCGAGTGGTGGCCGAGCTAACTCCTGAAGTGGTCGTCGAAGTATTTCCCTTGTCCCTCTTCTCAAAGACCTTCAGCGTCGCTAGAGCCGCTTCAAACTGCCTCAGTCGCAGGTGCTTCACCGCCTTGTACAGCTCCAACTCGTCGGCGAGGTTTGAGTAGTTGAGAGCAGAAGGACCGGAACTGGAGGAGCTTCCATTTGAAGAAGAGTGATCAGTGTAGGCAAGCATTCCCACCGCTCCTCCGCTGGCCATCGCCTTCAGCTGCCCCAGACACCAGTCATAACCGGCTCCCAGAGAATCTTCCCCGCCATTTGTTGTACCACCTTCAGACTGAAGGCCAAACTCGTTACCGGAAGTCGACTGTTCGTAGATTCCCAAATTCGGACCAGAATTGGCCAGTAAACTGTTCCGTTCAATGTAGGGAGCAATCAGCTTGGCCGCAGTCAAAATGCACCACTCAACGTGGGCCAGCTGCGCCTTCTCGTACTGCCGCAGGCGGTCATTTCGAATTGCCTCCAGGAGAAGACTCGCCTGGTGGTCGTGTTCATCGCGGATCAGCAGGACCGGGGATGAGGCCCTGCCAGTTCCACCAGCGCCTATCTCCATCACTCCCGGAGTCGAACCTCGATCAGGAAGTCCACCACCACCACTGAGCTTTGAGATATCGACGAAGTTCTTCCTGTGCTGGTGGCAAAGACCGATCCTCCGCCGGTCAGCACTTCGTGATGGCCATACCGCTCCTCAAACTGATCTTCCACTTTAACCCTAAGCAACCGCCCAAAGTAGTACTTCATCTTCTCTGCGTCGCCCATTGCGTAGTAGCAGAGGACCAGGTGGAAGGCCGTCTGCACATCCAAACTGTCACCCCCTCGCTCCGAGGCAATGTACTCAAAGCTGGCGATGGCGTCGGCAAACTGCTGCAGTCGAACGAAGCTCAGGCCAATGTTGGCCATCAGCTTCAGGCGAAGCTCAGTTTGAGAGTTGCTGCTGTTGCCTCCCCCTCCAGTACTTCCGCTTCCGTTTACTCCATTATTTCCGTTTGAAGAAGATGAGGCGACCGTATCGAGTGCCATGCGAAAGTACTTGATCGCCTTGGGGTACTGCCGCTGGCGGAAGAGCAGCTCGCCGATGTTCACCCTCAGCCGACCGGTGTTGGCGAAGGAGCGGTTCTTGAGGATGGCCGAGTAGGCGTTGATCGCCTCAGGGAGGAGGCCCGCGTTTCCGTACTGCTCCGCCAGGTTGAAGGCCGCCGCAAAGGTCAGATCGACGTTGGGGCCGGTCTGCTCCAACAGTCCCGACTGCTCCTTCAGACGACTTAGTGAGCGCTCCTTAGCCACCACCTCCTTCGCCAGCTCCAGCGAGGTGGAAAAGTCTCGGTGGTGGGCGGCGGCCACCGAGGCTTCCAGCAGGCGGTTGATCTGCCCTTCCAGCGACTTGATCTTCACCTCCGGTGTATTTTCATCCATCAGATGAAATTGACTGTTTGTGGAGTTTAAGTTTTTGCCCGCCTGACCTGAGGCGAGGTTCAGCGGGTCAAAGACGCCACCACCGCCACCAGCGCCTCCAGCTCCTCCAGCACCGCCTCCGCCTTGAGCTGAAGTGTAGCCCGCTCCTCGAACTGCAGTCAGGGTCGATTGGAGTTGCTGTTTCCACCACCTCCTCCCGTAAAAAGTCCCGTCCTTCCGGCGCCCGTTCCTCTGCCTAACAAAAAAGATAAAGTTTTCGTTGACCTTTTTGACCCCTTCTCTTTTAACTGAATGACTTACTAGTCCGTCTACTCTTGAGCGCCGTTCCCCGACTGAAGGCGACGCCCGCCGTGGAGGAGGTGGCCAGTCGGGCGCCAACTCCTCCTCCTTTTCCTCCTAGGCCACCTCCTCCGCGGTGGCGCCGAAGGCGCCGCCGTTTCCGGCCCTCCCGTAGCTACTCTTGTTGACCGTTTCCCGGAAGAGGTCATCCTCTTGAATATTCTGCAGAGAAATGAAAAGAAAGAATTAAAGGTTTTTTGGAAACTTTCAAGTGACAATTCAGCAGCGAGTACATGAGCAGAACCGTTCTGAGGAAGGACCGCCGAAAGAGTCGACGGGCGATCCAACCGTGAGGTCTACGAGTTTACAGTTTTTGAACAGGTTTGAATGGAGCCGGCTATTTGATCAAACTTACCCGAGTATCCAGGACTGGATTAAAATCATTATAACCTTTGTACAGATCGTCTTCAGAGTCATCGTCGCGGCCGTTGTGGTTGACGTCGTCGTCGTCGCTGCTCGGCGCCAGCACCACTCGTTCGGAGAACATCAACGAAGGAGAAGAGATGACTGACTGAACTGAAGGGAAAAGTAAGTAAACAGAAACGCAAAAGTGCTTAAAGTGTATAGTTTCTAAAAGGGGCTCGCAGGAAACTCAAATTCTCTCGATTTCAGAGGTATTTTGGGGCAGTTTTGCCACTGCTGCTGTTATCGAAAAAGTTAGTTCGGTTCGGTGTGTTTGTTGACACGGTTGTCTGCAAGTTGCTGCAATCGATCTGACGCAGTTCGCTGCTTGTTCGTCGTTTCCATGGTGACCCCTCACAGAACTGGTGAAAGACACGCAGAATTATTTATGTCACGAGGTACCCTGCCCGATCAGTACCTGTACCCTTACTACTCTCCTGTAGTTGTTTGGGTAAATCAGTTATGGATCGCAGAGTAAATGTTTTTCGTTTACTTTTTAGTCCTTTTTTGGCAGAGTTTTCGCTGATCAGCACAGCATCAACCCTTGACGTCAATAGTAGTAAAACACAACTTGAACTTTACTTTCGTACATTCACAAATTCAGTTCAAACTATACACAAAATGTGGTTCAGAGGAAAGGAGGCTCAACAACAGGCTCCAGCTCGGTCTTCACTTGGAACTCTTTTTGCACACGTAAAAACCTGGAGCACGAACCTGTGTGGGTGTGGGTGTGGGTTGCACTGCAATTGATAAGAGGAATAGAAGAAATAAGAAGAATAGAAGAATAGAATAGTAAGAGAATAAAAAGAAAGAAAAAGAAAAATGATAAAAGAAAGCTATTAAAAAAGGAGGAGGAGGAGATAAAGTGGTGATCACCGCAACCCTCACTCTCAGGCCACCACCTCAATGCCGCTCTTCTTGAGGTACGCCAAGGTGTTTGCCAGCTGAGCGACCATCATCTCCGGAAGTGAACCACTACCTCCACCACCTCCACCTCCTTCCGCCGCCCTCCTCTCTGCAATCTGCGCCGCCAGCCCTCGAATCAGCTCGGCCACGTCGGCACTGCCAAACTTGACGTACAGCGTCAGGTGGCTGAGAATCTCCACGTACAGCTGCAGCTGCAGGGCACTGTCCAGCAGGCTGCTGCTGATTTTGACGCACTTGCGAAAGCACTTCAGCGCCTCCGCCTCCAAGGTCGGCTTTGAAGAACTAGATTGGTCCTCTACCACAAAAAGCGACGCTGCGGCGAGGATCGCCCGGCACTGGTCGCTCTTCTTCACTAGTTTACCTAAAGATATAAAAACAAAGTTTTTTAGAAAATGCTGAAACCAAACATTTCCAAAACCTCACTTACCACAGTTTAGACAGCACTGGTTTCGGAGGGGGGCAAAGTTTTCCGAATTTTCAAAGCGGACCGCCTTGACGGTGGCAATGATGAGGAGGAGACACAGTGTCTGCTCCTTCGAGTCGCTAATCTCCTCCTCGTAGATGGCAAAGGCCTGGCTGATGAACTCGTAGGCGATCGACTCGCGGTCGGCGATGCCCGACTGGGCGGCATTCTGGGCCGCCTCGAGGAAGAGGCGGAGGCAGAGCTCCGGACAGGTGCCCTCCTTGAGGAGGGCAACAATCAGCTGGTTGACGTACTGGTAGATCTTCTGGCACTTCTTCTCCCACTTCTCGTCGGCCGCCTTCAGTCGAGTGTACCTGAAGAGAAGGAAAATTAAAGATAAAAACACTTACAAAAATCTCCAAACTAGAACTTACCGTAGCGCCAACTGCAGCGCCTCAAAGACCAGCACCGGAAACTGGTAGCGAATGCGACACGGCCCCCCGGTGGCCAGAATCTTGCGGGCGCTGTTCAGCGTCAGGTAGGTGGTGTCCAGCAGGGGGACGGTGTCGGCGACCAGGCCGTTTGAGGAGGCTTCCTCATCTTCATCTTCCCCTCCATTGACCTTCTCTTCACCTCCCGCCCCCGCCTCAATACACTGCGGCAGGAGGAGAAAGTGGAGAAAGCGACCGAGCAGCAGCTGCTCGTCGATAAAGTCCTCGTCCTCGGCGTCGACCACGGCATTTGAAGAAGATCCGCCGTCAGCCTTATCACCTCCAACCACCACACAGCTACTGCCGTTGACCAGCGGCGCGCAGAGCTCCGTGAGAAAGACCTCAATCTCGGGGAGGGAGAGGCGGTCGGCAGGGCGGACCGCATCCTCCGAGTAGTTGTCCAGCGTAGCGGTCAACAGCGTGAGGACAATCTGCCGGTGCAGTTCAATGTCGGCGGCGCCCTTCAGCAGCTCTTGTAGTGGGTCAGCTTGAGGGCGCGCTTGATGAGGCCCGCCTCGGCGCTTCCGCCGCCGCCCGAGCCCTGTTGACCACCACCCCCGACAATGTTGCTGCCGTCAATGGAGGCGGCCAGCGAGAGGCAGAGAGGTTAAAGGGCAGCTTGAGAAAGCGAAACATCTCCTTGCCCAGTGGTGATCGCAGGCTGATCGTGTGGACATTCATCTCCTTGATGGCCTTCAGCGTAGCGGCCAGCACCGAGTTGATGGCCGCCTCCCGCTCCGCCTCTTCGGCAATCTTCTTCAGGCTAAAGTTCACCAGCGACCCTGCATGGTGATGATGTCCTCGATGCTTATAGTAGGGCGACTGGCGATGATGTGCGAAATCTGCCGGCTGAAGATCTCAAAGAGGTCGTCGGGAAGGGCGACGTCGTGCGAGGCGGCCAGTCGGTCCACCAGCGCAATGATGATGTTCTTCACCTAGGGTTCAATAGGATTAGCATCCTTAAAAACGTCCCAAAACCTTCTCCCCAAGCCTAACAGCTTACCTTAACATCGGCGGCCAGCTCCGCACAGGAGTTGAGAAAGGGACTGAGGGTGACCAGGTGAAACTCGTCGGGAAAGACCTGAATGAGCGACTCCATGAGGTACTCCTGGGCAATGGCGTCCTTGCAGCTGACCACCTGCTCGAGGATTCCCGGCAGGACGACCCGCGTGTAGAGGGCCACGTCGACCGACTCGAGCTGCGACAATCGGACCAGATTGGTGCCCACCAGCAGCCGGAGCTCCAGGCGCTCCCGCTCGCGCCGCTCCCGGTCCCGCGTGTGGCCCAGGTGCTGCATGCGCACCCACAGCTTGTTCATCTCGGCGAAGTTGACGAGGACAAAGTCGATGGAGTCCATGACGGTGCCCAGGTCGGCGGCCTTCGGGTCGCCGTTGGCGTGCATGCCCACGTTCGTCCCCACAAACTGCGTCTGCTGCTGTTCGGGCTGAGGTGGTGGTAGTACAGGAGTGGCCAGTTTGTTGGACTCGCCGCTTTCACCTCCCTCCACTTCGTCTTTTTCCGCCGCCGACTTGTCCTCGTCGGTGATGGGAACGGCAGCAGGAGTGGAGGTCTGTGCAGTAGTAGTAGTGGTGGAGTTCAGATCGTTAAAGCCAGCAGAGTTTGCAAGAGTTGAAGTGGAAGTAGTGGTGAAGCCGTTCTCGGCGCCCAGGACGTCTGGGAGAACGTGTCGACAGGTCTGGAGGAGGTAGTTGCGAAGAAAGAGGCCTCGCAGCGGGTGCTGAACGCCTGTAATAAAAAACATAGTTTTAGAACTTTCAAAAAACCTTAAAAACATTTGACTACCTCTGCACATCTCCACCAGGTCCCTGAGCACCTCCTTGCGGCAGTTGGGACT
This sequence comes from Tyrophagus putrescentiae, assembly GCA_024499935.1. Lineage (NCBI taxonomy): Eukaryota > Metazoa > Arthropoda > Arachnida > Sarcoptiformes > Acaridae > Tyrophagus > Tyrophagus putrescentiae. Next base: position 6,531,248 of record JAMZRA010000008.1, read on the forward strand.
GGTGCGCATGTAGACGAGGCCCACCGAGATGAGCAGGTAGAGGCGGGGAATGATGTTGCCGGCGTACTGCACCAGCTCGTACAGCTCGAAGATCTTGTTGTCGCGCTGAAACTCGTCCACGAGGTACAGCTCCAGGTGGCGGAGCTGGTCGGTGACGGCCATGTACAGCTCGTAGTAGGACTTCGGGCTGAGGAGGGAGGTGCGCAGCTCGGAGAGCATGCTGCTGGCGTGCTTCAGCGCCTCCATCAGCTTGCCCTTGTCCAGGCAGCACTTCATGTGGAAGGACTGCACCTTGATGGAGGAAGGGACTCGTCCAGCAGGCGGTCCTGCTGCTCCTCGCTGGGCGATTGCAGTTGTTGCTGCTGGCCATGGTGGGCACCGGTGGCCTGCTGATGCTGGGGCATCCTCGAGTTGTGGTGGTGGTGGTTGTTGTTGTACTGGTGAAAGGAAAGGGTGGAGAGAATCATGTGGCGGTTGTTAGTTAGGTAAACTGGTTCGAAATGGACAGAGAGAAGTTTGAGTTCGAAATGGACTGCTGCTGCTGTTGCTGCTGCCTGATGTCTGATCTATCTTTCCCACTGGTTTTTTACTTCTACCTCGAATCGGGCGACGAAAAACTCCGGCGCCAGGCTGGAGAGCATTCTAGGGAGCATTGCAAAAAGGCCGCCGATGCCACAACAACAACAGCCAAACATTGGGGAGTTATTAGACACAACAGTCGCTGCAGATGCTAATGTTGGCACTAAACGCCAAATCACACGCCAGTCTGGGACGAGCCCGCTCGGTTTGGCCAGACAGAGGAAAACAGACAAGCAAAAAATGGCCCTGATTAAAGGAAACTTACCAAAGTAGACGAAGAAGACGAAGACTTTGAAGTGTGCGTGTGCTGATACGACGAAGTAGACAGACCAAGTAGTAGAGGGGCTCTGATTTTGCTGGCTCAACGACGACGACGCTCGCCTAATCGAAGAGATAATCAGCGACCAAAAGAGCAAGCGAGCGAGCGAGCAAGCGGAGACAACAACAACAGTGATAGTGTGTAAACGCTGGTCGTCGGAAACGATGTGTGTTGACGAGGTTGTTGACGAGTAGCCGAAGCGAGGACTGAGCTGATCCAGGCGAAGCCAAAACTGTGAGAAGCCTGTCCTGAAGACGGAGAAGGGATCAAGGCCTCTCTTCTGCTGTTGCTTCTGTACGACTACCACCAACTGCGGCCAACTGTCGCCGCCGCTGTACACATCAACGGTTGACAATGATGGCAGGACAAAGTATGAGTGTAGCAGCAGTAGCCGATTGTAGTCCTGCTCATCGGTGTCTCTCACCGGTCACCGCAGTATCTTTTGTTGCGTTGATTGAGAGAACAAGAACAATCAAAGTGAGTGAGTGAGTGAGTGAGGCGGCCAAACAGACGGCGGCGGCGGCGTTGACAGAGAAAAGAACTGAGAGAGAGAGCAGCGCCCGAAGAGATCTGCCAACGACGACGACGACGACAACACATCAACTCAGGGAGAAAAACTCCCAAACTCGCCGCGTCCGCAGACAAAGATGGCGCTGCCGACGCCGGCGGCTGCGGTTTAGTTTCCCTTTCCGCCACCAGGCAGCGCTCCTACGTTTGTACCGGTTTTGAGAGCCCAATTTTGGACTCGAGATCCAAAGTATTCTAACAAAGTGTTTATCAAAATTCGGAAGTTAGGGTTGGTGGTGGAGGTGGTGACATCACAATAACAATGAAAAACGGGAAGAAGAATGGAGATGATGAATGAATACAGAGAGGGATGAGGGAATTGACACTTTACAGTAAGTTTTGGTGTTTGTGTTTGTTTTGTTGACTGCTGTGGACAGCGCTTTGTTGGAGTACCGCTGAGTTGAAGTTGAAGTAGAGAGGACCCTGTAGGGAGTTCAGGGAATGCCGCGCGGAATGTTGAAGGAGATCTGGTCGCCCCACTCGTCCCAGGCGACGCGGTTCACCTGGAAGATGACCACCCAGGTGGTGATGCCGATGGCCCAGAGGAGGGCCCCAGCCGCCGACATCAGCACGTACCGGCGAATGGTGGCCAGGCCGCGGAGACGCTCTTCATCAGTGGTAGGATCGACAAAGGGCGCCGCTGGTGGCGGTGCTCCAAGTGCTCCGCCGTGTTCATCGTCGCGATACCGGTGACGATGAGATGATCCGCGAATAGAGCTCGTTTGCGGCTGTCCCTCCTGGGCAGCTTGGGCAGCTTGGGCTGCCTCCTTAATCCGCGCCCTCTCCTTCGAGGTGACGCCCTTCTTCACGTAGGCAAAGTGGCCGAACCAGATGGCGTTCACCAGCCAGAGAAAGGGCAGCCCGGCGATGCCGATGAAGAAGTACTTTCGACAGAGGGCCACCCGTTCGGCCGGCTTCATGCGTTCAATGTCCATGGTGGTGGTGGTAGTGGAAGTTTGTAGAATTCAGACTAGGACCAGAAAGAGATTGCAGAAAAAGAAAGAAAGGGCGAGTCAGCAGATCCAACCGCTCCTAAAACAAAACAGTGCGTCAGAAAAACCAAAAAAAGCAAAAGCACACAAATGTACTCACAGAAATCAAAAACAAAAACTCTTTCCACAGTGTACTCAAGCTCAGCCTTTTCAATCCTCAAAGCTCTCTTAAACTCCTGGGAAACTCTAGAATCCGGTAAAAAAGAGAGAGTGAAAGTACAAATGGCACGGCAACACCAAAAAAAGAAAGAATTTCTGTAAAACACTGCAAAACAAACAACTATCGAAGCTGCAATCGTCACACGCTATCGATTGTTGGAGATTTAATTTTCAAAAACAAATCTTTGAGCTGGAGACAGTGAGTCCGCAACAAAACTCCCAGAACTAAATCAACATCAAAACTACTTCTTCTTGGCCTTAGCCAAAGCCGAGGCCGTAGAGGTTTCCGCCGAGGCCCTTAGATCACTGGCCCAGACGGCGTTCTCCTCGTGCAGCCGCCGCTCCTCCGCCGGCTCCAGCAGATCAGCGCGAATGTTCAACAGCGCCCGCACCTCTTCGCAGCTCTTGCCGGTTATCTGTCGACAGATGTACTTCGCACCGAGCTCTACGAGGCGGTCAATGCCAAGGTAGTGGGCGGCGACGAGGAGGTCGTAGAGGGCGGCCCGGTTCTCCGGACAGTTCAGACCGAGGAGGTTGTTTGCTGAAGAAGAGGAAGAAGAAGAGGTGGTCGAGGACGTCGTCGGAGACATCGACGACGAGGATCCGTTGGCCACTACCGCCTCGATGAAGGAGCGGTCCCAGTAGCAGGCAATCTCCAGTTTGCTCTCCTCCGCCTGTGGTGATCACCACCACCACCAGAACTAACTCCACCACTACCGCCACCACCTCCGTTTCCTCGATCATCGTCCATCGTCTCGTCAAAGGACCGATAGCTGTTGCTGTTGATAATAGAGTTGGTGGTAGTCGTCGTGGTGGGAATCACCGAAGAAACAGTGGTCGCACCCCGCGGATCATCACAGTGGTACTCGCAGTAGGCGATCACCCGCTCAATGGCCGCCGCCGAGCAGTAGTCATTGGTGAGTGGGAGCACCGGGGCACCACATTCGCCCACTGTACGGCCGCTGAGGATGGAGTCCTGGAGGAGCATGTCCGCCAGCAGCGTGGACATCATCGCCGCCTTTCGCTGGCACTTCAGCAGCTTCGAGGTCTTTGAGGCTATATCTTCCATCACCTCGAGGTAAACGACGTCGCTGGGCTCACCACTTGAGGTGTTGTTGTTGTTCGAGGGTGGCTGTGTACTTGCCGACAGCCACCCGGCGGCATTAGTGGCCCCAGTTCGAGAGCGAATGATCCGAGGGTGACCAGAGGAGGAGGTATTTTTTGAGTTGGAGTTCATTTTCACAAAAAAAGTTCAGTGTTTGCTCTTCTCTGAATTGTAACAACAGAATCAGCCAGCATCGCAGAAGCATCAACAACAGAATCCTCCGCCTCGGGCTATAAATAGAACCGAGTGCAATCATCAAAAGTCTTTAGCACCGCACCGTGCATCATCGATCATCCGAGGCAACAACACTAAAAAGCATGACCCGTGAGTAGTCTGAATTGAGTTATGACCAGGTGTTACCACCTCGCCACTCCGCACATCGAACTGTTGACTTTGCTGCCGGCCACAAGCCTGTCGTTTCACCGGCGTCACAAGGGGCAGCGCTCATTTTGCTGGAAGCCTGCTCTTCCCCAACCAACCGAAGTCGGTCGAGAAAGCAGCAAGGAAGCGAGGCATCAGGCTCAGTGTTGAGCCATCGCTTGCCGGTAGTGCTTCCGAGCCTACACAGGCAACCACCAAGCACGCCGCCAAAGACGCCGTATCGTTTCTCTGGGCTTGTCCTTCGAATTGGGGGGAATTACGAAGGGAATCAGCAGGATTCAAGCTGGAGAGAAGGGGGGCCTCCTCTCCAGCGGCACTCTCAGACCTTCCCAAAGAGCCAGCTTGTGAAGCGGCCTTTAGTGCGGACTTCAGGTCATGCTCAGTGAGAGAGGCAGGCGGTGAGCGCTTTTATACCACCACATGAACGGCGGCTTCGGCCGGTACAGGCGGTAAGAAGGGGGTGAGGAGGTGTATATGGAAAAGAGGGGAGAAGGTCATAGAAATGACTGGAGACGAGAGGCGAGGTGAGCGGAAGTGCCGGTGGAGTGGGATAAATCGACAAAGTTTGACCCGAAATTAGAGAAAACGAAGAGGAACACGACAGCTTTTTTAGTGAGAATCTCCTACACTTGGTAGCGCTCCAGTCGTGAGGCTGAAAATCGAAAAAGAGCATCCTTTTACATCACCACTTTTCACTTTCCTCGAGGCGAAGAAGAAGAAGAAGAAGAAAGACGCCGAAACCTGTTTCCGTCGCCGCCAGTCTTGCTGAGAGTGAAGCGGAAAGTCAGCAAGAAAAAGAAAGAAAGAGTTGCCGCTGTCAGTCAAGTTTTAGCGAGTGACTGAAAGTAAGTGTAAGTAAGAAAGAAAGTGCAATGTGATACAGGTAAAAGTGTGCGGTAAAAGTAAGACAGTGTGTGTGTCTGTGTGTATGAGAATGTAGGTTAGTGCTGCAAGGAGAATATCCCTATCCCCTCTTAGACTCGGCAAAAAACTGAATCTGCCGAGTCAGCTCTCTTCTTTCAACACTAGCTCTCTCTTTTTGCTCGGTGCTGTTAATGGCCACCTGTTAGCACTTGTCAGCGCGGTAGTGTCACTCCAACAACTCTCATACAATAGCGCATAGAATATTGAATTGAATTGAGTTGAATAGAAAAGAGTGAGTGTGTTTGCCTGGTAAATGGGCGCCGAAATAAATGAGCGTACAATGACACGAGGGGAGATGACTGTGGTGAACTGAACTGAACTGCAGCGGTGTAGGTGCTTCCGCTCTGAAGAGAGCAGAGAGGGAAGAGGGAAGAGACCTTGATGAGCAGCAGTTTCGGGCGCCGGTAGAGCAGATACAGCAGCAGCAGCCTCGGTGACAGCGGCGGGCGTGCATTGCCATTGCCAGGGAGCAAAGAGCGGCAGATGACAACACCAGTTAGCAAATGGCAAACACACAAACATAAACACAGCACACATCGATTGCAATCCTCAGTGGTCGGGTGGTGGCCAACCAAGCAAGCAACCAACGAACCAGCTAGCTAGTTAGTTAGCAAACCGCCGCCGCCTGAAAGCAAAGTCAGTTAACTGCCCGCTCCTTCTCGGTCGCTGTCGGTCGGTGTGAAGTGGCAGGGGGCAAAAGTGACAATCGAAGGGGGCAAAGGCGAAACAGGCTCTGTCTGATGAGAAGAGAAAATAATGAGAGGCACAGACACAGACAGTGTCAGTCGGCCAGGCTTCCAGCAAGCTGCTTCGTTTCGTTTCCTTTCGTTCAGGTGGAATGCACTGCACCTCAGCAGTAGTAGTGAGAGTCAGCAGAGAAAGCAGCGGCAACGACGACCACGACTACGACGAGGTAGCATCGAGGTAGGAGACACTACACCAACTACGAAACACACAACAGTTCGGTGTGATTAGTGGTGTTCGGTGTGTATGTGTGTTCCTCTTTTCAGTCTCCGCTATAGAAGTGCTGCTGCTCATCGTCTCCAGGCAACGGTGCAACCATTTTTCACATTGCACTCCGAGCGAGTGAGTGCGCTAACACTAACGCTCAGTCACCCACCCAAGCCTTCGATTTCCTCAATTTGGCTTACTATTCAGTCAGTTTGATGTCACTTATCCAGGTGGTGGTGGTGAATGCCGAAGATGAGGATGAACTTCGAGTGATGTGAAGCCTTCAACAGAGAGAGAGAGGAGAGAGAGAGAAAGAGCGAACGAGTCATCAACACGCACATCATCCCACTTGTTGCCAACAGAGCAGTGTTGGTGTGGCGAGCGCCAATTACCGATTTGTACGACTGCCAATCACTTGCCATCAACACCATCTTCATCGATTTCATCATCATCATCATCATGACTTCCTTCAGTACCTCATTTACCTCCTTCTCTTCTTCCGGGGCCGTTTTCTGGGCCCTTCTGTTGCTCATCTTCACGTGTCAGCTGAGAACAGGTAGGCCCTTTAATTAAAGCTGGTGTCTCTTCTTTCTTTCCATTTTTCGCTTTCCTTTGTAGCAGTTCATTAGCAGCAGAGTAGTGGTTGTAGATGAGATTGTGGTAGCAGTTGATGATGAGTGGCAGTTGTCATTTCTTGTCGTTGTTGTTGGTTTTCCTATCTCTCCTCTCCGCCCTTTTCATGTCCTGTTTTCGTCGCCTGTCAAAGAGAGAAGGGAAAAGGGTAATTAGTACTCAAAGGCGTAAAAAAGATGAAGAAGAAAACACTAATGAGACGGTTGAGAAATGAGCTAATCAACGGAGAAACGCTTGCTGAGCTTTTGAAGGAGGGGGAGAAGGCAGAAATAGAAACTTCAGTCCGCGTTTTTTAATGTTCTTGTTCTTGTTCTTCCCATCAGTCTCCAGCCTCCTCTGTTACACCTGCACCTCAAATGAGCCCGGCTGCACGCTGGACAAGGTCGACTGGTTGATCCACTCGGCAACGAGCTGTCCCAACTACAACGACAAGTGCGTCAAGATCATCGAGACTACAGGAGGTAAAGTAGAGCTTTTTGTTGTTGAAGTTGATTTTCTATTTTCATGTTTTCAATCTTTTTCTTTTTCTTCTTCCCAAACATTTCCAGCGGACACCAAGGTCGTCCGGGGCTGCCTCTCCGCGGTGATGCCCTACCGGCGGGACATTCCCGCGGACCACTACGAGGGCTGCCGGCCGGCCACCTTCAGTCCGAAGAAGAACGTCTACGTCTACAATGAGATCAAGGAGCTGCAGCTGAACCAGCGTCCCTACAACAACATCACCTACTGCTTCTGCGAGTTCGACCACTGGTGCAATGGCGGGCGGACACCCTACGACCGGGGCACCGCCATGGTGGTCACCTTGGCCGGCCTCCTGGTCGCCTTCTTCTTTGTCGGCGGGCGTCGAGGATAAGATGCAAAGACCAGAAAAGAGAAGACCCGAGAAAACACTGTTCACAAGGACAGTACAGTCGATATTTTCGCCATCTATCGGTGACAGCCATCGTGGAGGCTAAAAGTGTTCACCAATGACAGTGTCACCAAGATTTGCTCAAAGAAGCGGCTCACACAAACATTCAGGTTTTATTATTATTATTGCGCCAATCGGAGAGACACATAAACACAACGTCGATGTTCAACCAGTGTTCATGCTTTGATGCTCAAGAGGTGTGTGTTGGGTGTGTGTGTGTGAAGAGGAGGAGGAGAAGAATATGGCAAGTAGTGTGTGTTGTGATGTTATCGCGAGACTAACCACCACCACCGGGGCAGAATGAAACTTGGAAGACATTTGGAAATCGAAGCTGAATGGTTCTCTCACTTGCTCAGTAGGCGAATCGGTTCGCCTCCGCATGGCCCAGCTTCTCCAGATTGGGCAGACAGGCGTGCTTGATCATCGGCGGCGGGCCGCACATGAGAATCAGCGTATCGGGGCCCGGCGGCGGCAGGTGCTTCTCCACCATCTCGGCGTTGATGAAGCCGCTGCTGTAGTTCCATCCCTCGGTGGGCGGTCGGTCCAGTGTGTACCAGAGCTGGAAGCGCTCCGAGTGCTTCTCCTTCACCTCCTCCAGCTCCTTGCGCAGGAGAATGTCCGCCTCAGTTTGGTTGGCGTACAGCAGCCAGATCTGCGTGCCGTCATTTTCGTCCTTGAAGACCTGGCGGATGATCTGCAGCATGGGGGTGATGCCCGTGCCGCCGGCGATCATGCCCACCTAAAAAGACGTGTGTCAACAAATCAAAGAAAAATCTCCAAAAAAGGCATCAGAACTTACCTTGGAGTACTGCTTCACCTCGTGTGGCAGCTTGGCGCTGCTGCGAACGCCAAACTTGCCCTGGCCCTTGTAGATCAGGTTGCCGTTCGGGCCGCGGACGTTGATGGTGTCGCCGATGGCCATCTGTTCGAGGAAACTGCGACATTGCCCGCCCTTGGGGAAGTTCGGGTGCACATTGGCGAAGTACACCTTCACCACCAGGTCAAAGTGGCCGTGGTCGTCGTCGCTGGAGACCGGCGTGTAGGAGCGAGCGACCAGCTTTCCATCCAGCGTCGTCGAGGTGCTGATGTGTGGCCGGTGGGCAGGCCGAGGACGTGGTCGCGGAGGGCAGGCCGAAGCGGAAGCGGCGAGTGTCGTGGGAGATGATCTCCTTCTCGATGAGGGGCACGGCGTACTTCTCCTGATTGTTCTCCAGCAGCTTCGGCGGCCCCTTCGTGCAGAACTTTTTGGTGTAGAGGGCGTAGAGGAAGTAGGTGGTGAGGCCGATGGCCAGGCCGGAGACGGCCAGGGAGAGGCAGTTGCAGCCCTGGTTGATTGAAGAGAGTAAAGAAAAATTAGCCAAATAGAAACGCAAAGCAAAGCAAAGTTTGGACTTACCGAATCAGCCATCATTGATTGCTAGCGTGTTGAGCGTTCAGTTGGCACACCTGTGAGTAAAACAGGTGTTGATGAGTGGAAAAGTAAATTGTGAATGATGACTGCCAAAAGCGAGCACACAAACGAAAAAGAAGAAGGTGCAAGCAGGCACGTAGGTCTTCAGCCACTGACTGACCGAGTGAACAGGCGAGTGAAAAGTAAGCTGATAAATGTCTTAGGGAAACTTATTTAGAGCTCTTTCTATTTAGAACCTGCGCCTCTTCAATACACCAACTGATGATGATGATGATGACTTTGCCGCCGCTGCTCTAGCCGCCGTCATCGATGATGCCCTCAACCAAAAATACAGTACTGTACAGCAGCAGTGTACTCGAGACTGTATCTGCCATCAATCAGTGAAAGTGAGAGTAAGTGAGCGAAAGGATAGGCGGTGATAAGAGCTCTCGCCACTCTCTAGAGCGCTCGATGACCATGGCTGCTTTAGGTACCTGTACTATCGTACAGTTCACCACCCAGGACAGTTGAACCGTACAAAACAGCTTCTGGTAGCTACAATACTGACGTCGAGTACACCTACCTACCTTGAGGAAGACTTGAAGAAGAAGAAAAACGTTCAAAAATGCAAAATTACCTGTTGGAAAATGTAGGCTAGTCACGAAAGATAAGCAAACAAACAAAAATTGCAGTGCACTGGATGTAGAAATTGCGCTCAATTTATCACCAACTTACCGTGGCCACCACAGTCGTAGTGAAAGTCGTTTTCCCTGACGGGGTGAGAGTGTGAAAGTGTGAGAGTGTGTGTCTTCAGAAGTTTGGAGAGCGTGGTAATTTTTCCTTGAAGCAAATGATCACTGCCAAAAGCTGAAAAATTGTCGATCGGCAACAATAAAACTGCACGCGTGCTGTTGACGCACCAACTTGCAGCGTGCAAAGCAGGCGCACTTCTCACCGGCCACGTCCTCTGCGGACGGGCGCAGCCAAACACGCACGCACGGCGGAAGAGCGCTACTGCTGCTGCTGCTGTAAGATTTCTGCCTCTCTCCTTTTGCCTCTGTCTGCCGCTGTTGTTGTCTCGCGCCCACCGGGATTCTCCCCCACTGCGTACCCACTTCCGCCGCAACCCGACCCAACAAACAGGTAAGAGTGCTGCCCGATTTTCGCCGGTCATTTTGGTGCCAAGAAGTGCCCTAAGGGGTGCTCCGAAGCCGTCAAAGTGGCCTTTGTTTTGGTTCCAGAGTTCTACTTTTCCAAGCCGACACTTTTCTAACAGACTTCTTCATCTTCCTCCTCTTCAGTTCGCAATCATGCTGATGCCCAACAAGGACCGCCTGGCGATCTTCGAGTACCTCTTCAAGGAGGGCGTCATGGTGGCGGAGAAGGACTTCCACCCGAAGCGCTTCCACCCGGCGCTGGGCAAGGTGACCAACCTCTTCGTCATCCGCGCCCTGCAGTCGCTCAAGTCGAAGGGCTACGTGAAGGAGCAGTTCAGCTGGCGCCACTACTACTGGTACCTGACCAACGAGGGCATCAACTACCTGCGCGAGTACCTCCACCTGCCCGCCGAGATTGTGCCCAGCACGCTGAAGCGACCGGTCAAGCCGGAGGGCGCCCAGCGACGCGACAAGCGTAAGTAGTGATCGGCGTTTGGGTTTGAAATTGATGACCAGCTAACTAACCGATGGAATTTCCTTTACCTAAACAAACAGTCGAAGACGGTGGCCCACCACGCGCCGGCGGCGGACGGGACAGCTACCGACGAGATGACGGCTACGTAAGTAGTGGTGTTGATGTTCAATGTGTCAACTTCCCAGATCCTAACTTTTTTCTTCTTCCTCCTTCAGCGCCCTGGCTACGGCCGTGGCTCCAACTTCAACAAGCCTCCCCCGACTCAGTAGAGAGAGGAGTGAGAAGCAGCAAAAAGAAACACTTCATCTTCCACCAAGTTTTATCTCTTTTGTACACCTATATTCCCACACTTTTTCTTCAAAAATAAAACGCCGATGAAGTTCTACTTTCTGTTTCTCTGCGGTTTTTTATTTACCAGTCAACGGTCATCTTTCTCTGTTACCTCGTTGCCGTTGTCACCGACGCCGATTTTCCCGGACCGGAAGACGACCACTTCTCCTCGTCTCGGGTGAACTTGAGCATGCGATGCGTCGGCCAGACGCGGTACACCACCCGGCCGATGATGAGGCCCATCGGCAGGGCGCCAAACTCGCGCGAGTCGGTGCTGTTCGCCTTGTTGTCCCCCTGCAGCCAGACATGGCCCCGGGGCACCGTCTTGGGGAAGTAGTTGACGCGAACCGAGTCGCCGGAGAGGCCGACGATGCGCTTGCAGATGAAGGTGTGCGGGTTGAGGGGCGAGCGGACGACGACGATGTCGCCGCTGGAGAAGGGGAAAAATGGGAAAAAGTTAGTTTTCGAACAGTCTTCGCTTCAAACTCACCGCTTGTACTCGTTCTTCTTGAAGGTGGCCGTGTACTTCTCAGCGATGATCACGTCATTGTGTTGAATGGTGGGCTCCATCGAGGGCCCCTGCAGGAGGATGGGCTCGGCGATGAAGCGAGTGATGCAGTACCCGGTGGCCATCGTCGCCGTAAAGGTTCGCAGAAAGCTCATTGTCATGATGAATAGAAGGGGGTGATTGCACTCTGGTGGTGGTGGTGATGTCACTCGGGACTTTGATGAGAGATGGAGTTGGTAGTTGAGGTGGGATGATTCGCAACAGTAATCGCTCTATTGGTTGAAGAGTGCCTGGTGAACATTAAATCCGCGCCACTCTCAATCTCTCGGTGACAGCTGCTACTACTGCGTCTCTGGAGATGTCTTTTTTAGTGCTGCTGCTGATTAGATAAACAACGACTACTACTTTACAATACTCAACAGGTGCAGGAAAGAGACAGTGCTGAGATTAGAGGGAGTGAAAAAAAAGAAACTGCAGCTTTTCTAGACAAAGAGAAAATCAAAGTTAATCCTGGTTTGAACTGGAAGCACCCTTTCTCCTTACCTCAAACTCTTTCCTCCAAGATGTTTCGGTGCACCTTGCTTCGGGTGTCCTCTTCGGTGGCCGCCCTGCTCACTATCGCCGTTGCCGTCACCGTAACGTTGCTGCTACTTCGAGATCACCAGGCCGAGGCGATTGAAGGAGGCGGAGGATCATCAACACCTCGCTTTCCCTTCTTCATCAACACTTGGCCCTTTGCCAACGCCGCCGAGGATGGTAAGTTCTTCTGAAGAATACAAAGGAGTTCTTTTGTTCTTCGGCGGAAAAGAATTATGTGGTTATTAGGTGGGGAGGGCGAGGACTAGATAGTTTTCGAGAGATAAGAGAAACCCGAATAGTGCAAGAAAGTGTGAAAACTGTTTGTGAGGTAAACAAACCAGAAGAGGGCAGGCCGCAGATGACGTGCAGAGGATGACCGGCATTTCGAAATGATGATCGCTAAAGCATCTTCTGTCTTTCTTCAAGGATGGTCGACGCTGCTGAAGAACGGCTCTGCCCTGGACGCCATCGTCGCCGCCGGGGAACGCTGCCAGGCGGAGCAGTGCGACCACACCGTTGGTTGGGGCGGCTCGCCGGATGAGAACGGCGAAACGACGCTAGATGCGATGATCATGGACGGGTGAGTTCGAAATCTTCTTGGGAAATTATCTCCAAACCTAATCCCCTACTTTCACCACCAGTCCCAGCCACTCCGTGGGCTCAGTGGCCGCCCTGCGGCGCGTCAAGAACGCCATCGCCGTCGCCCGAGCAGTACTGGAGCACACCGAACACACCCTCCTCGTCGGCAACCAGGCGACCGCCTTCGCCATCGCCATGGGCTTCACCAATGAGAGCCTCACCTCGGACTGGTCCCGCGAGAGCCACCTAAAGTGGCGCCAGAACAACTGCCAACCAAACTACTGGCGAGCGGTGACGCCGACCCCCAGAAGAGCTGCGGCCCCTACAAACCGCTATCACTAAAGAAGAAGAACAGTGATCATCTTCAGCAGCGCCGAACCCACCTCGTCGACCGCACTCACCACGACACCATCGGCGCGGTGGCCATCGACGCCCAGGGCCGCATCGCCTCGGGCACCTCCACCAATGGCGCCACGCACAAGATCCCCGGCCGTGTGGGCGACTCGCCGATCGTCGGCGCCGGCAGCTACTGCGACCAGGAGGTGGGCGGCGCGGCGGCCACCGGCGACGGCGACGTCATCCTCCGCTACCTGGTCAGCTACCAGGCGGTGGAGAACATGCGCCGGGGCATGGCGCCGGAGGCGGCGGCCAAGGAGGTGCTCGGGCGCATTCCCGCCAAGTTCCCCACCGCGCAGATCGGCCTGGTGGTGGTCAGCGCCAAGACGGGCGCCTACGCCGCCAGCTGCCTCAACATCGTCGGCGGCTTTCCCTACGTGGTCGGCGTGGCGCCCGGCGGAGTGCAGAACAAGACGGCGAGGTGTATTGGATGAGGAGGACGATGATGTTTATGTTTATACTATTGACCTTGTTTATGTTTTGACAAGAGAATCCCCTCCTTTTTCCTATTCTTGAAGTACTTGAAGACTACTGGTAAAGCGGTCTTCAGGAATGCCAAAGTACCGATTATCCTCTTCTTCCTTCTTCTTCTTCTTCGGCCTCCTCCCCCTTCTCCGAGAGATCAAAGAGACAGCGCGGGTAGTCGGGCACCGGCAGCTGCAGCGTGTCCAGGTGCCGGGGCCACCACCCGGGCACCGACGCCCTCAGCTTCAGTCCGGTGTCGACGTGGGTGAGCAGCGGAAAGGGATGACCCGGTGATCGTGTCCTCTCCACTGAATGCCCCTGCTGTTGTTGGCAATTGTGGGCACCCAGAGGACGGCCAGACCGTGCCGACCGAGCCTGGAGCGCAGCTCGCCAAAGTTCGCCGGCCCTCGAGGCTGCGCGCTGATCATCGTGTTCGGCGCCGGCTGTCGAGTGGGTGTCAGGCGGCCGAGAAACTCCACCGGAAAGAGCCGCCGCTTGATCGGTTCCCTCGAGTACACCTTGATCGTCTTCTCCTCGGAGGTGTACAAGCCTAAAAGAGAGAATGTTTAGGAAGTAGAAATGACTGTACCGCAAGCAGCAGCTTACCCTTGTTCAGCGACACTGCATTCACCAGGTCGCCATTAAGCTCAAATGGATAGTAGAAGGCAGAGCGAATGTCCTCGGCGCCCTCGGCGACGCCCAGTCGATATCGCAGTCGAACGTAGTCGGCGTAGGAGCCCTCGTAGAGGCGAATCTTCTGCTTCTTTTGCTGTTGTTTATCACCACCACCGACCAGCTTCAGGTAGCGACCAATGTCGGTGATCTGCCGTCCGCCGAGTCGCGTGAGAAAGCGGTACCCGAGCCGGTGAGAGCCGAGCCGAGGATCGGCCACCAGTTTGATGTCATCAGAGTCGATCTCCTCCAGTTCGTGGGCATGATGATCATCTTCAAGGTGGTCCACTGCGTTTTCCGGGCCATCAAAAGCGGTCGCCGGCAAAATCGTCCACAGGTCAATATCGGTGGCCAGCTCCACTTTGACGCCTCGTGAGAGGTTGTAACCGAGAGGAGGCGTTTTAGGGCGGTGGCCAGCTTTGCGTCCACCTAAATAGAATTGAAGGAAGAGGATGAAGACCAAATAGAACCTCCAAACGCTTACCTCGAGAATGTATTCGCCATCCTCCGCCCGGTACCGCCCTCGGTAGACGAACAGATCGGCCAGCACCCGGCCGACCGCCGAGAGGAGGAAGGCGTAGAGGAGTGGCTGGTCGACGGCGGCCAGCTGGCTGATCGACTGATTCCGGCGGCCGCTGCGAAACTCCGCCGCCAGCCGATCCACCGGCAGCAGCTGGCGCATGTCATTGCTCAGCAGCGACTGCAGGTAGATGAAGGCGTCCGCGCCGGACACTCGAAGCAGCCGCCGACGACTGCTGGGCAGCCTGATGGCCACAAAGTCGGTGTAGTCGTGAAGGGGATGAAGATGATTCAGGTTCGGATCTTGCTCGAAAAGTCGAGGACGAGGTTGCTGATGCCGCATACTGCCTGCAGTGAACTTTGAGAACGCTGGTGGCGGCGGTGAATCCAAAAGATGTCATCCCCCTGCTGGCACAGACTCTGCAGAGATGGGCTCGAAGAGGCGTCAACATGCTTCAAGAGAGTGAGAGCTGAAGATCAGCTTCAAAGTGAAAAAAATAAAGTGGCCACCAGAAAAGATTTTTCAACACGTTTTTTCAACGATTTGTTTTGACACACCTAGCGGCGTCTAGTGACCACAACTGCAACTAATTTTCTATGAACTTCATTGTCGAAACAGATATTGTCATGAAATTCAAACACTCTTTCCTAATTAGAAGACCCTCGCATTTAATGAGCAGAAACCCGATACATGTGACAACCCAAGTCGTTTATTCAATAGACGTAGAGAAATATTCAGTCCACAACAAAGTATGAGTGAGAGAAGAGAACAGGGGAGGGTAAGCTTCTCCTTTGGATAGCTTGGTGGTGGAGCCGAAAGCAAAGTAGCAAAAATAAGGATAGTGTGTTAAGAAAATAGAAATCCAATAGTTCAGTCCGGTAAAAATGAGAGAAAGAAAGAGAGACAAAATATGTGAAAGAGCTGACAAGAGAAAGTAAAACACAAACATAGGTCATTCAAGAAAACGGAGGGGAGGGGGAGTGTAAGTAAATAATTAGACGCTGCAGCTGTAGTGGGAAGAGAGAGGTGTGGCAAGGTAAAAAATCATATCAAAATAAAAGAAGAAGAAAAAGTAGGGAAAGTGTGTTCGGTTTAGAGAGCAGAGTTGATGATGTGGAAGAGAGTTCCCGAGAAGAGTCCCAGTTAAGAAAAAGAAAAAGAAGAAGAAGGAGGAGTAGGTATCAGTTAAGCTGAGAGATGAAGGATTAAATGAGAGAAGTGTCAGGAGCTGAGCTGAGCTGAAGAGATGAATTGTTGAGAAGGAGCCAGGGCCAGAGGGAAAAAAATAATGACTGAATGAGATAGCACAGATAGTGGTGGTGAGAGGAGGAGGAGGAGAAAGGGGAGTTTGCAACGGTCCCAAAAGAGAGAGAGAAATAAGGATAAGAGCTATTGGTGTGACACCAAGATGACCATAAAAGTAGTAGTAGTGGTAAAAGAAGGTGAAGAAAGAGCGGGATCTTTTAAAGTCCGTTCGAAGTGGCCACAGTGCCTTCACGCTGAGCGCTGATGCTCGCATCAACGAGCATCAGCGTGGGCTTGATAGGAGAGGGCGAGGAAAGAAGTGTGAGGAGGTGGTGGAGGAGTGCAAGAAACGCTGGGAGATGAATTCCTGCTGAAAAATGCAACATTGGCAAAGAGGGGGGCGAGCGACGACGGCTTGGAGAGCTCGGCAATAGTAGCAGAATTATCATCAGCAGCAGTGCTGCCCACCGAGCAGTTCCTCTCGTGGACAAAGGCCTCCACCTCTTTGAAGAAGGACATTCGACAGTGAGGACAGGTGTAGAGGCGGACCAGGTTTTCTGATGTGGTAGTAGTAGTGGTGTTCAGGTTAAGCAGAGTGTCCAGCGGAGGGAGTGGACTGACCACCGACTGCTGCTGCTGCTGCTGTGGGAGTGAAATGGAGAAAGAGACGACGGGAATTGACTGGGAGGTTCTTTCAGTACGCTGTTCTGGTGATGCTGCAGTGGGAGGGGCAGAAACGGTAGTCCTGGTAATGGTATTTGCCTTTACCGATTTGATGCCTGAAGAGGAGGTGGCGGCGGCTCCACTGACGTTTGACGCCGAGGGTGGGCCGCCGAGCTGGCCGCATGAGCTGTGAGTTCGACTCGGGAGGGAAAGCACATGACGATCACTGGTTGCTATCACAGGTGGCATGGGGGCAGATGATGCTCGACGAGGAGGAGGAGAAAGAGGAGATGTTTCCTTCTTTATACTTTTAGTCATTGAAGGCACCCTTTTAAAGACAAAAGTACGGGCGGCGGCTTTGTTTCTGAAACACTTG
Organism: Tyrophagus putrescentiae; assembly: GCA_024499935.1. NCBI lineage: Eukaryota > Metazoa > Arthropoda > Arachnida > Sarcoptiformes > Acaridae > Tyrophagus > Tyrophagus putrescentiae. The sequence continues at coordinate 6,548,123 of JAMZRA010000008.1, forward strand.
CCGTCAGAAGACTCTTCGCCTTGGCTGTCTTCTTCCTTTTACATTTTCCATCACTCAATGTTTTTGGCCCCTTTGGTCGTGATAATGGTGACTTCTTTAGGGCTACAGAGGATTCCAAGGCGGGCAGCACTTCATTGGTGTCATCACGGCCACCCTTATCACCCTCCTCATCACCACCATCCTTCTGCTTGTCCTTCTTCTTCACCGCCGCCGCCGCCTCCTCCTCATCCTCAAGCATGATCACCTCCATCTTGTCCTTTAGATAGTTGGGCGCCAGATAAATATCCTGTGAGTCATCTTCGTCATCGTCGACCACCACCACCGTTGTCGTCTTCACTGCCTCATCATCCTTCTTCATAGCCGGCCCCACCGCCGCCCTCTTCTTGATCCTCTTTTCCGGCCCCTTCTTCACGTCCACAGTCGCCGTCGTCACTGTCTCAGCCTCGGTCGGAAACTGTCGCTTCATCAACTGCTTTGACTGCTGCTGCTGCTGCACCAGAGCACTGCCTTCAGGCTTCTTATGCGCCTCCACCGTCGTCGTCGACTGTTTGATCATCTGCTGCTGCTGTTGTTGTTGTTGCTGCTGATGCTGCTGTTGCTGGTGATCCCCGCCCACCTTCACCACCACCACCACCTCATGTTCATTCTCCTTGCCCTCCTCATTCTCGAGGAAGCTGCCTCGACGGTGATGCGACGGGAGAAAGCTGCTGCTGCTGCTGTTCTTGCTGAATCGGGGGTGACAGGAACCTTTGCTGTTGTTGTTTTCCTTTTCCATCTGTTCCTTCTTCTTCGCCCGGCAGCTCTCCGCAATGAAGATCGCCGCCGTGCCGTCGTCAAAGAAGACCCGATGATTCGGCAGCTGCTGCTGATGCTGCTGACCACCACCGCCGTCCCCGTCGCCACTGCTTTCCGTTTCCGCCTGCTGCTGCAGTTGAGCTTGAAGAAAGTGCTGCAGAAGAAGTGACTGCTGACTGCTGCTCTCGTCACTGTGACCACTACCACCACTATTAGCAGAAGAGGCGGCGGCGGCCGCCGCCGCCGCCAGCTCATTACGCTCCGCCTCCATTTCGTGGTTTTTGACGTGCTTCTTCAGGTGAGCGGGTCGGGTGAAGGAGCGCGAGCAGTGGACACACTGAAAAAGGGGGAAGGGGAATACATTAGAACATATATGGCAAAGAATGACCACCACCACCCCCTCTCTACTTACATGATACGGCCTGGCCCCGGAGTGCGTCACCATGTGCGCCTTGAGCTTATCCGGCCGACTGAACTCCCGCTGGCACTCGCCGCACTTGTACGCCTTCACCGGATTGTGCACCAGCGCGTGCCGCTTCAGCTTGTCCCGCCGGTTGAAGGCCGCCTCGCAGATTTCACAGACAAAGGGCTTCTCGCCGCTGTGAATCACCGAGTGCACCTTCAGGTAGGTGGCCGTCTTGAAGGCCTTCTCGCAGTAGTCGCACTTGAAGGTCGCCCCGTGGCTCAGCGACAGGTGGCGCTTCAGGTGCGCATCGGAGACGAAGGCCTCCTCCTCACAGAGCGTGCACTGGTAGTGGTGGCTGTCCGTGGCGGTGTGCTCCTCCAGGTCGGCCTGCTCCAGGAAGCGCTGGTTGCACTTCTTGCAGCGGTACTTCCTGCAAAAAACCACAAGTGAAAATGAACAAAAAGGGAGTAATAAAAACTCGAGAGGTTACCTTTCCCTGTAGGGCACCCGACCCGTGGAGGGCGTGCTGCTCTCCGCCGTCGTCGTCTCCGCCTGCTGGGACTGCTCCAAAAGGGAAACCTCCTCCAGCCCCTCCTCCTGTTCCAAGAGGGCGGTCGGCGAAGCCGTCAGGTCGGCGGGCACCTTCTTGCCCTTCAGCTTCGACTTTGTCTTACGAGCCAACTTGGCCGCCTTCTTCCGCCTCTCCGCCTCCTGGCGCTCCTTCGCCTTCTCACTCTCCACCTTGAGGTACTTCGCCAGCTCGTGGTCGGCCAGGTCGACGTCCTTCCGCTTGTGCACCATCAGGTGCTTGAAGAAGTCATCAACGGTGGGCAGCAGCTCGCGGCAGTTCTTCCGCAGACAGCGGTAGAGCAGGCGGTTGACGCGCTCAGCCGGGTCGAAGACCTGCACCTTGGGGCACTTGATGTGGGTAGCGCGAAAATGCGCCAGCAACTCGCCGTCCACCTTCGAGAAGAAGGTGCACTGGCTGATGGGACACTGAAAGTCGTTCACGTCGACAGTCGATGCTGCAGACTGGTCGTCCTCTCCGAAAATTCCCTCACTTTGCTGCTGCTGCTGCATCAGCACCTCCATCATCTCACTCGAAGTGGAAGTTGCAGTTGTGGCAGAGACAAGAGCGCTGGGCTCAGCTATAGACACTGCAAGGTGGTCTTCCGGTGCCAGGCTGACAATGGAAAGGATCGCTGTTGCTGTCGGTGCTGATGCTGAAGAGTTCTGGTGCTGCATTGAACTAGAACTACCGGTGCTGATAATCATTGAAGAGGAAGAGCTTTGGTCCGCTGAAGAGGAAGAGGAATCGGCGGTGGAATTGCTGACCAGAGACGATAGTGCTGGTGGTGCGAGGAGATCAGTGATCACTGCTGCTGCTGGCGAGGCAGAGGCTGAGGAGACTACAGCTGGAGACTCGTCAGCTATGCTTCCCAGCGAGTGCAGGTAGTCCATCTGCATGAGCTGCTCCACGGTGGGCGCCGCCGCCGCCTCATCGCAATCATCACAGGCGTTCGGTAGAAGCGTATCACAGAGGGAGGCTGAATCGGCCGGCGTCAGCGAAGCAACTGAGCTCAGTGCCTCGTGGACGTCCAGCGGATTAGCGTCATCAACGTGGGTGAACAGCTGTGCTGTCTCATGTCGCTGCTGCTGCTGCTGCTGGACTAGCCCGTGTTCCCGAGCACAGAATGGCCTCCTCCAGTGAGTGCAGTGCGCCAATGTTCGACAAGGAGGCTGAGGAGCTGCTGTTGTTGTTGCTGCTGTGGTTGCCAAAAGCGACGACACCGTTAGAGTTGGCCATCTCCGCCTCCAGCTCGACAATCTCCTCGAGAATGTCAAACTCGCTCATCTTCCCGCCGGTGATCATCACCGCTGGCTGCTGCTGCTGCTGAGGAGTTTGCTCAGAAGATTTGGATGTCTTCACTGGAGAACTAGAATTTGAGTTGCTGGAGTTGCTGTTGTCAGTGGTTGTGGTGGCGGCGGCAATGGAGGCAGCTGTAGTGGCCGTGGTGGTCGACTTGCCATCCCTTCTTCTGCCGCCTTTCCTCTGCCCAACAGTACTACCGCCGTTTGCCGTGGTGCTTGTCAACGGTGGTGGTGGTGGTGGTGGTGGTGGTGCTTTGCCGATGTGGCCCAGCGATGGTGGTGGCTCAGCGTCGGTGGACGTGTGGACGGCAACGGCGACGACGGTGTGCGGCATCGCCTCCAACGACCGCCTGTACACGGTCTCCAGCTGCTCGCGCTCCAGACGGTGCGTTTGAATGTGCTTGCGAAGGTTGCCTGCAAAGAAACAGAGCCAGTGAGCGAGTGAGTTAAAGAGCGAGATAGAAGGAAATAAGACGCATTGAAAGGAGAGTGCGACGAGAGAGATAGAGCAGGAGCAAGAGCAGGAGAGCAGGAAAACAGGCAGGCAGACCCACTCGCTCCACCACCACCAGCACTACTACTCGCTATAACTCTTCTCTACTACAGGGTGAGTTTTAAGTGCTGTCACTACTTTTTCCAAGAGCGATTTTTCTAAACAAATTAAAGTGTTTTTAAAAACAAAAAATACTGTCAGTAAGAGTTACTATTCTACTTGATTTGCACTTTTGAATCATTTAATTCTGACTTGTAGTTCCAAAAATATCATCAAAAGTTCGAAAAGTTTGAAAACCCGCTCTATGGGAAAACCATGCATTCCTATGGGGGCGGTCAAAATGCATGCAAGTCAATGGCGCAATGCAATTCCTATGGCGCATTGATAACACATTAACTATCACAACAACTTTTGTGTGCAAAACAAAACTAATCTTAAAAACTTAACAAAATTAACTTTTGAGCATTCTGGGTTTATTTTAAGATTTTTTCAATGATGTACTTTTTTATGAAAATCTCAAAAAATTTACCAATATCATTGCACGTTCTACTAGTAAGTTAGCAAAAATTGCTGAAAAATTGTTGAGTTTCAGTTTAACAATTTGATTTTTTGACTAAAAAGTTTTTGGTTATGCTCTTTTGTTTAAAATTAGTCTAAGTGAATTTTAAATTTTTGTCTGTTTTAGTTTGCAAAACATAATCAATTTAACAAAATTAAGTAGAAAAACTTGTGTTTTATTGATGTTACCAGAAATTCTGAAGGTGGGGAAAACAACCCAAACTCACTTTTTCAACTTTTTATTTCCCAAAATCTAATCAACTCAACAACAGTGATAAAAACCTAATCAAAATCCGTTTTTTCAAATAACTCTTTTGCTAACCCTCTAACTCCAGTCAATCTATCTTTGAAAACGCCTAACGATAAACAGATCACTACTATCGCTACTGCCACTACCGCCTCTAAATCTTTAGCAGTCTTTTTCATCAGGTAGCATATCAAACTTAATGTAAAACTTTAATTTGAGTGGTTCACATAAAAAGTTGTTGTGATAGTTAATGTGTTATCAATGCGCCATAGGAATTGCATTGCGCCATTGACTTGCATGCATTTTGACCGCCCCCATAGGAATGCATGGCTTTCCCATAGAGCGGGTTTTCGAACTTTTCGAACTTTTGATGATATCTTTGGAACTACAAGTCAGAATTAAATGATTCAAAAGTGCAAATCAAGTAGAATAGTAACTCTTACTGACAGTATTTTTTGTTTTTAAAAACACTTTAATTTGTTTAGAAAAATTGCTCTTGGAAAAAGTAGTGACAGCACTTAAAACTCACCCTGTATATTATTCGTCTCAGCTTGTCACACTTTGCTAGTTTCCGAAAGATTTCTTGCATCTTTTGCGAAAAATCTTACTAGAAATATTCTTATGCACAAGTTTTGAATTGCCAAATTCTTTGTTTTTGCAGTCAGAAAGTGACAATTTTTGACGATCGTTAATGGGAAATAGTTCTGCTATGTGCTACCTTTCCAAAAACTACCCTAGCAATAAGTGAAAAACTGCTGAACGGCAGCTAATTATCTCAACAGTTTCAATGCTGCTCAAATTCTCCATTGTTTTTGCAAGCAGTTGTTTTGGTGGGTGATGATCTGAAGCGATCTTTAAAAGTAACACATAGAAAAACTGTTTCCTGTCATCGATCGTCAAACATAAACACTTTTCTGACTGCAAAAACAAAGAATTTGACAATTCAAAACTTGTGCATGAGAATATTTCTGGTAAGATTTTTCGCAAAAGATGCAAGAAATCTTTCGGAAACTAGCAAAGTGTGACAAGCCGAGACGTTTAACTATATACTCTCTTTCTCAGCACACTCTACACACTCTACACTTACACTTCTGCGGAAAGGACTTGCCGCAGTGCAGGCACTGGTACGGCCGCTCGCCGCTGTGGCAGGCCAGGTGCTGCAACTTGTCGATGTGCCTCGGGAAATGGCCTGCAGAAAAGGGGAAAAGGGGTTAGATAAGAGGGACTGGCGGAATGGCTGACTAAATGGCGCTGTTGTTATCTTATCAGCTTACGATCACAGTATTTGCATATGTGCACGGGAGGAGGAGGAGGAGGAGGGAGCTGGCGGCCGGGGCTACCACTGCCAAGCTGCTTCGGTGGATCCAGCAAACTGGATTGCTGCTGCTGCTCGGAGGAGAAGGAACTTGAAGAGCCTGTTTTATCACTGGCCACCGCTGCTGCTGACGAGGCTGTCGAAGCTGACGAAGGAGGGGCGGCGGCGGCGGTGGTGGCAGAGTACGATTTCTGCTGTTTCAGTATATCACCTGTATGAGCACCTGTATTGCCTGGTGGTGGTGGTGGTGGTGGCACCTGTGGGTGCTGCTCACTGCTGCCCCTCTTTCTGGGGGAGCCCCCCATCTTGGGCGCCTTCACCAGGAGTGACGTTAAAGAGGACAAAGAAGAGGATGATGATGAAGTGGGAGTGGCTGAAGAGCTGCTGCTCGGCGAACTGCTCCTCGCCTTTCTCTGGTTGTTGAAACTGCTAGAAGTGCCCTCCGAGGCTGAAGTGGAGTGCTGCTGCTTCTGATAACTCGAACTCCTCCATCGGCCTCCTCCAGTGCTGCCGCCGGGTTGCAGCACCACCCCCGACCGAGACTTCGTGGACAGTGGTCGGTGGTGTATCACAGTGGGCGAGTGGGAAGGCGAAGATGGTACGGTTGCTGTTGGTTTGGTATCACGATCACCCACCCCGGTGGAGGTCACCGAGAGGCGTTGTTGGTGGACGAAGATGGTGAACGCGAGGGCGAGGGACGGTGCTCGACGATACTGGGCAGACTCGAGGGTCTGAGGGGCTGATGGTGGTGGTGGTGGTGGAGGTGGTGGAGGTGATCACCGAAACCACCTCCTGTCAGCGAGGATATTGGAGGGAGGGGCCCGAGGAAACGCGAGGGAGATCCAACAGAGTGCGAAGAGTTGTCCGCCGATCCGGAGAGGCTCACCGATGACTCGCCCAGCATCATCTCACCCCCCACTCCACAGGAGGAGGTGTCGGCGACCACTGATGAAGACGGTGAAGCAGCTGAGCAGGAGGTGGAGCAGGAGGCGTTTACGCCCAACAGCATGCTCGAAGTCGAGGGCGAGGGGGCCGCGGAGGTGGAGCAGTTGGAAGGGCTCGAAGAGCTGGAGCTGGAGGAGATCCTCGGCGAGGCGACCACCGGCATCAGCGGGTCAGTGGAGTTGGCCGCCAGACCAGGGTGAATGAGCGAGGGGGCAAAGACGGGACTGGAGCAGAGGGCGGAGGAGGAGGGCGGCGGCGAAGAAGGGTGCTCCTTCAGACTGCCATTGAGAAAGGCATAGCTTGGCATTGATGATCGATGCTGCAGAGGGTGATGGCCGTGATGGCCGTGGTGGACTGCCCCACCAACACCACCACCACCCAACAGCTCCACATTGGGTGGCACATCGTGGTAGCCCAGTGACTGGTGCTGCGAATGAAGAAGGCTCAGTGGATGATGGTGGTGATTGTGATGAGAGTGGTGGTGGGGGTGGTGATTGCTGATGTCCACAGATAGAGTTCTCGATGACTGCAGATGGTGGTGGTGATAGGGGTGGGAGAAAACTGAATCACCCCCGGTTATGTACGATTGCAACTGCTCCTCAAAGAGCAGGTTATCATCGCCTCCCTCTCCGGAGGCATCCTCCTGCTGGAGATGCAGGTGCAGACTGCCCGGTGACATCGGCTGACCATTGCCTCCCCCGGGCAGCTGGCCCATCATCTGCGACATCATGTTTGCGTCGAGGGAGGGCGTCAGCGAGTGAAGGTCGTCCGCTAGCATACTCGAAAGCTGGGGAGGAGGGTGTTGAAGGGGATGAGGAATTGAATTGTCATCTCCTTGTGGTATTGCAGAGGAGGAGGAGGTCGAGGTGGAGGAAGAGGTGGACAGCGACCGCTGATTGAGATGATGATGAAGGTGAGGGTGACGCGCTTGAAGCAAAGCATCACCGTCGATGGGAGACCCTGATGAGGAGGACTGGAGGAGAGCATCATTACTACCACCACTGCCATTACTATCACCGAGGTGGTGGCGGTGGTCACCGAGGCCAGTCACTCCGCAATTATCACTACCACCGACTGCCATCAGCTGCTGATGTGTCTGGCTGGGGTTTGCTGCTGCTGCTGATGTACTTTGTACGAGATGGGGAGGTTTCAGAGAAGTCACAGGAGGAAGAAGGTTCTGCCTGGAGGCAGGCGAAGGGGAAGAAGAAGAAATGAAGGAAGTGGAGATCCAACCGATGATGATGAGATGCCCAAAGAGTGATGGGGGTGAGGAGAGGATGAGGAAGAGGAAGCTGAGGAGGGACCCCCACTCCCACCCGACTGACACTGGTTCTTGTGGGTCACAAAGGTCCGCAGAAGGGAGAAGGAGGAGGTGCACTTGCCGCACGTGAAGGTGTCATTCTCGTCAGCGGGCACGTCGGGAAAGTTGTACATGTCTGAAAAAAAGGGGAAGACCTGTTAGTGATCTGTAGAATAACAAACACGTCCTTACCATTACTTCCGCCTATATGCCCCTGATGTAGCTGCTGCTGCTGAAGACCTCCTCCATTGGCCGCCACCACCTGGGGTGAGTGCGGTGAGTAACCCCCCTCACCCCCCAAAGCAAGCATTGACTGCTGTTGGTGGTGGCTGATTATCTGTGGACTTCGGGAGGTACTACAACCACCTCCACCTCCACCACCACCACCTCCGCCCGGATTGGGGTTCATTGAGCTTGAGCTGGAGTGTGGGGGCGGTGGTGGTGCTGTGCCAGAGGCGACCACGGTCACCGCTTTCTGCTGCATGGCTGCTGCTGCCCTTCGATTCACCTGTTTGCCTCTTGATCGTCGTGTTCAGTTCACTACAGTTCCGGTGCTTTACTTCAACAGTTGAAAAGAAAGTAGTGATGGGCGAAACTGTGGACTGCTGGCGACACATAGAAACCAAAGGGGGCGTGTGAGGGTGCTTGAAGGCTGAAGGCGGTGGGGCCTGGAAAAAATGAAAAAGGGGATTAATTTCAGCAGATCAAGAATAGCAAAGCAAAGAATGTCAATCAACAATCAAAATGGGAGAGGGAATTGCGCCACCGTCAGCAGAATCAGTCACCGTCCCTTCCTCCTCTGTCACCCTCACCCTCGACGATTGACATGACCAGCAACAAAACAAACAGCAGCAGTCCTAGTCTTCATCTTTGGAGTGGCACGTTCCACCGCCGCCGCCGCCGCCGAGCGTGCCACTGCAAATCTATTTTCAGTGGATCACGTACAAAGCCTCCTCCTCCAAGCAGGCTGACCTTTGACCCCTGAGCCCCTCTCTCCGGCATCACTCAGCAGTGTGCACACTTCGAGAACTTGAAACGTGCCATCGTCAGCGATCATTGCTCAGAACTGCACCCGGCGACCCTCGACCCCAGGACTGACCTCACGAAGCTCTCTCGGTCTAAATTGTACAGCAGCAATAGCATATACTTTCCCTCTCTCCCCCGACCAGTGTAATCTGGAGTGGCGTCGGTAAGCGGCAATCTTTCTCTCTCTTCCCGATGTCTACCCAATGACTGGCGACAAATCGGGTACTATATTTACTACACCGATGGCTGGGCCATTTAAAGAGCAGAGCACTGCGCCCCCTTTCTGCCCCATCATCATCGCCATCATCGTCCTCAGCGTCATCCTCGCCGTCGGCGGCGGCGTCAGTGTAAATTGAGCGAAACTCGTCGCCGTACTCTCTTAACATTGGCAGTTCATTGTTTTTGTTGTTTCTTCTCTCTGTTTCTCTTTCTCTTTTTCCCAACCGGCTTCCACACTTCCCCAACTGCAGCTGCCGTAGTGGTGGTGATGGTGCCTGTGCACTGGCTAGACTGGCTGAGGATGGCGCCCGCAGAAGAAGGGATGTCTGCTGCGCAATATACAGAGGCAAAGGAAAGAGAGAAATCTGCTGAATGATAAAGATGAACAAAATGGCAGGAATTTGCTAGAAAAAAAGTATCGAGACGATGGCCATCTTTCTAAAGGGGGTGATGGCAGGATGGTCTCTGCCATCGCATGGGTCAGCGCAGATAGAGTAGAATCCACTAACTCACTAACTAACTCACTCACACATTATCCTCAGGCACATTTTACACGCCAAGCCAGGGATTCTTATCATAATGGGGAGTCTGCAGAGCAATTTGCGACGTGGTGCTACAGAGTGGAAAAAATAGCAAGCCAGCAAGCGCCTTCCTTCACCTTCCAAGTATAGCAGCTCAAGTACTCCTGAGGGAAGAAATGTCTGAAGGGAGACAGAGACAGAGATTGCTGTGAGTTTGCACTGGAGACCAGCGACGGCAGCCCCCTCAGCAAAACTTGTGGACCGAAAAGGATTTCAGGCCGGTGCTGCTACTACTGGTGATATTTCACCATTCAACAACTCTCTGCATCCTAATCCTCTCCATCCATCTAAGATAGCGGCGTCGGCGGCCGTCAGCTCTTACAGGGAGCCTTCGGGTCCCTGGCGGTTGAGAAGCGCCGCTTGCCCACCACCAGCAAAGGACAGTTCGCAGGTTCAGCTCTTTAACTGCTGCTGCTGCCGCTGCTACCGACTACTACGCTTGAGAGAGCGCCCAAGAGATATCAGAGCTGGAGTGAGTAATATGCCTCAACTAGAAGAAGGAAGGAAGGTATAGGTAGGGGATGGATAGTGGGGGATGGAAGGCGCACAGCTCTCCTGGCCAGCCACCGTTGGCGGCATCGGGTTTAGCCTGTCTTCCCCCCTGAAGTTACTCCTTTACCACTGTCTGTCGTTAAAGAGCAACAGTGAGTGAGTAAGTGGTGGTGGAGTCGGCCGTGCAACGTGGTAGTGAGTGTCTGTGTGTGGATTGTACGTCGTCACTGCTTCTAATGGCAGTGCTGGTGGTTCAATAAGATTCCCAGCAGGAGAGAGCTGGATCGGTGGCTATTTCGCAGCCAGCAGCCAGCAGGCGCCTGAAGAGCTGGGCAAAGATGGCTTGGCGCGAAGGGACATCGCATGGAGCAGGCTGCCCCCAATGATTGAAGGGAAATGAAAACTGAAAGAACAGGAGAGAGAGAGAGAGCTGTTGAATGGTCGTTCCTGGAATTGTGCGGGTATATAGAACTAGGGGTAAAGGGGCAATTTAGAGATTGTGGAAGTGTCTGTGTGTTCAAACAAACGATCTTCTCAACTGACACAACCACCACCGCAAAGTGTAAACAAACGGTTGAGTTGTCGTCTCCGTTTGCTTTCCGCGAAAGAGAGGAGAGAGAAGAGAGTGCAGGCGAGCAAATGAGGGATTATCAATCGATTGATACACAGACAGACAGACAGACAGGCACAACAAGTGCGATGTACGGCGAAGCCTGGTGATCAGTGAACGGTAGTAGCCCTTGTACCGAAACTGCAGCAGCAGCTTTTGTACGCTCTCTAATCGTACTTCCTAATCGGTCTTTCAATGTCAGGGACTTCTTATCAACCTTATTGCTGCTGCTGCTGATGGTGCTGTTGGTGGTGGTCGCAAAACAAAGTGCGCAACATTTGCAAGCGACAACTGCACAGACTCCTCCACACACACAGGAAAAGAGAATCATAAAATAAAGGTTAGCCTGTTGTTGCTGGGACAACAGTGGAACAAATGGCACTGGCAGAGAGTACTGGAAAAGGTTGTGGTGGTGGTCTACGTACGTCGTTGCTGCTGCTGATAGGTGATCACTGGTGAGCGAAAGAGGAATTCGGTGTAGAAGGCGAAGAAAAGGAAGAAGTTGCTGTAGCTGTAGTAGTGCTGGTGCTGGTGACCGTCAACTGCAAAAGAGAGAGTTGACAGTGGTGATGATCAATTGGTGTGATTCAGGAAGCGGTATTTTCTTAAAAGGATTGGAGATTGACCAAAAGGGTGTAGAAATAGGAAGAGCGAGAGTTTGGGCGTTGAGAACATCGACGACATCGAGGAGATCACATCATCACAATGAATAGTAGAGCACGGAAAAAACGAACGAACGAACGGATTGACACTGGTTGAGTGGGAAAAGCGAGGAAATTTGCCGCCACAGTGGCCAGAAGAAAAGAAGCCTCAGTTCAGGTTGAGAATCCGTAGAGTAGAGTTGAGAGAAAGAAGTAAGCGTAGTAAGTAGTAGTGGTGGGAGCAAGAGAGAGAGAGAGCGAGAGAATACTCGGCGTCTCGTCTTATAGTGTCGGGCTGAGATGGAGAGAGAGCGCGGAGAGATGAGACGCTGGTCGCCGCGGTGGTGGTCGGTAGATGAAGAACCCAACCGACCAGTTGAAAGAAAGAGAAAAAATGCCGCAGAATATATTCAGGGGAGATAGCCAAAGAAAAGCAATGATGGGCGTCAGTGGGGGTGGGTGGGTGTGTATGTACCGTGTGTCAAGACATGACTGAAGATGGGTAGCCGGTCCTTTTTCTAGACCGCAAAAGAATGCTGCTGTTGCTGAAGAATCTTCGCTGCTTCGAGGATTTTCGAGTGTTTGCTTGCTGCGGGTGCTTCCTGGAGCTGATCCATCGGGTCGTGCGGGGAGTGCCTGCCTCGTGATCGCTGGCTGGCATTGCAGTGGAGGCGTTCCAAATAGAACCACAACAATAATAAGAATCACCTGTCGTGGTGGGGCTGCAACAGCAGCTGGTGGTGGCGGGGGAAGCGGTTGGGTCGCTCAGGCGCAGAATCCACTGGCGCCCGGGCACTGCTGCTGCTGCTGTTTCTATGTCTGCCGCTGCTTCGATTCTGGCTCATGAGCACTGAGGCTGCTGCTGGTGCTTCTGTTTCTGCTTCACTCTCATTCGATGGGCTCCTTTCCCTGGGCGCCATTCAGTGGCTGCCGTGGTGGACGCTGAGCCGTGCGGACGTGCACTCACACACACACACCACCGACCACCGCCGCCGCCGATCCGAATGGAGAGGAAAGCGAGGGAACTCAGCGATTCAGCGACGTCTCAGTTCAGATTCGGTGGAGGGTGATGGAGGGGACGGCAACATGTTCCACCATCGCTTTTCGCACTCCACCGACGGTGGCAGTAGCAATTGTTGATTGTTGCGGGCTTCTCGGGTTCGAGGATTCTTCAGGTAGGAATAGTAGCCAGAGAGCACTGCTGCCGCTGCTGCTGCGTGTTAAAGGGCTCGGGCGCTGGAAGATGGGATTCTCGCACTCAATGGCTGGCTGGTTGGTTGGTTGGTTGGCGTGCACACCACTGGTAATAATGGAGGTAGAGCAATGGTGAAAGGGGTATCGACGAGGAGCACTGTACAAAGGAGCCTGCTGCCGAGGAGAAGTAGGAGATGCTTAGAAGAAGTAGAAGAAGCCAGGGGAGCGCTTCTACACACGTAAGCGGTGGAGTCGCCGCTGCTGCTCTTTTGATGGCGATTTAGAAAGAGAGGAGAGGAGCGAAATGCACTGCCAGAGCTGGGGAGAGGCAAAAACAACAAAACAAAATCTCAACGAGCAAAGGCAGCGGCGGTGGAGGAGACGGTGGCGCCAAAGTCCCGCCCCCTCGAAGAAGGAGGAGCTCCCTGCCTGCCTTCTGCCGCCGCCACTCGGCGGCGGGCTGCTCTTACAAAAGTGGCCGTTGGGATACTGCCCCATGCTCGATGCTCGGCTTTGTTCTTCCACGATGCCTGCCTGAGCCTACCAGCAGCGTTGATCCACTCGCTTGGGCCCTGCTTTCTACGCTTCTGGTCAACTCCAGTAGACTGCTGCTCTCTAGAAGCAGCTCTCTTTCGAAGACGTCTTCGCCGTGGTCGTCACCATCGCCACCGCCGCCGCCGCCGCCATCATCGTCATCGTCAACGCTGGAAAGCAGGCTCGGGAAAGGTGGTGGTGGTGGTGGAAGGCAGAGAAGAAGTGTGAGGAGGAGAAAAAGGTGGCCGAAACTCGAGGGGGCAAAAAATACTTGGCTCTACACACTGTAAGAACAGCAGCAGCTTTGTGAGCTCCATCCCCTCCGAAAGTTGGAGCTGGAAACTCAGATTCGCCGAGCACAGGGCGACAGCGGAAAGCCGCCAAGTGGTGCTTTTCCTTTCCGCAGCTCATTCCCAGCTAATAAATGCCATTTTGGTTCCAACTTTTTACCACACTTCTTTGAAGCACTGTCAGGACGTTAGAAGCGGCAGAAACGGCCAAAAACGGCTATGGGTCGGCGTGGGTCGACCCATCAGGCGCCCATTAAAGTGTATGGCGCCGGGCGACGTTTGCGCCACCACCAGCACCACTCAATGCGCCGTTGACTTTGCAGGTGGTGAGCCCATTTCCGCCGCAGCATCTGGTCCCGGGTCTGCCGACCCACCGGTGTTCACCACCCCTGAAACCCCTTTGGTATCCTATATTCAGCCAACCAGCAACGGGCGCCGATGCTGCAGCGGTTGCTGCGATTGCATTGCCTGCAATCACTCAAACGAGTTCTATTTGCGGCCACCCTGTGCACGAAGGAGGGGGAGGGGAAAGCGCGCGCGCCTCCACCGTCGTTGCACACCAGCCTGCAGTGCAGCAGCAGCCATCATTGATGACGCCTTCCGCAGAGTACGTGACCAATGGGACGTACTCTGCGAAAGGTGAGCGTTGCAGGGGCAAAAGTTGCAGCAGCAGCTGAATTTGTTTTGGTGATTGCAGCAGCTGATTGGAATGTTTGCTTGCTCTCTGACTTTCTCTCTCTTTTCTTTCTCTTTGGTCTCGCTTGAGGTGGTAAACTCGGCGACAGGTCGCCTACTGATTTTCCTCGTCTCTGCCGAGTCTTTTGCGTTTCCTCTTAAAGACTTCAACAGCAGCAGCAGCTATCTAATCTGTTTGCTAAATCGCACAATCATCAGCACCAGCAAGCAGCTAGCTCGGCAGCATCGATTAGCAAAACAAAACTGGCCATCGAAGAAGAGGAAGAGGATGAACAACTGAATGAAGGGGCTGCAGAATAAGGAACTTCTTTTATCTATATAAAACACAGCAGCAGCAGCTATGAAGAATGAAGAGGAAGAAGCGTGAGAAAAAGATGAAGTGAGAAAACCACACCGAATTGAAACTCTAACTTATTCTTTGCGAACCGATTTGCTCAACGATTCTCCTCCCTGTTATCTTCAGTTGATTAGTCATCACTTTGCTATTTTATCAGCATTTCCCCCTCCAGCGATCTCTCCCCAGCAACACAGTCTTGTCAGCCCAGTCTCGTCACCACACATCTTTCGCAACAAGATGCAGCCATCATTACTTCTTTCCAGTGCAATTCTACTTTTCCTCTTCGCCTCCCTTGGATCATCGTCCACCGATGAAGGCCTTGGGGCCGCCGTCCTTCCGCCCGCCTCTGAAGCTTCCTCCTCTTCTACTGCTAGTAGTGCCCGTCCACAACCCGATCCGTCGAACCTTGTAATTCCCGAGCCCGGTCTGGGGAACCTGACCGCCTCTAATGAGTAAGTACTTGTAACGCTTTCAAGACAACCTCACTCATTCTATTTCAGGACCTTATCTTCCAGCAATCTGACCGCTTCCAATTCGAGCCTTTGGGAGAATGGCACCTCTTCGACTTCGACGACCACCACGACGACCACTGCAATGCCCGTGGACCCGATTTTGCCGCACAAGGGCGCCGCCGAGGAGGAGCGCCACTCCTCCATGGCCATCTTCTTCGTCCTCTCCGTCATTGGTAAGAGAGAGCTTATCTTCGATTTTCTATTTTCTAATCTTCAATCACTTCACCCCTTGTTTAGGCTCCTGCATTCTGCTGATTCACTTTCTGCTGGAGACCAAGTTCTCCTACATTCCCGAGTCGCTGGCGGTGGTCTTCCTCGGCGCGGCCATCGGCCTGGTGATGAAGCTCTGCAGCGCCAACTTTGGCGACTGGAAGAAGGAGGAGACGCTCAGTCCGACCATGTTCTTCCTCATTCTCCTCCCGCCCATCATGTACGAGTCGGGGTACACGCTGCACAAGGGCAACTTCTTCCAGAACATCGGCTCCATCCTCGTCTTCGCCATCATCGGCACCTCCATCAGCGCCTTCGTCATCGGCGGCGGCGTCTACGTGCTCGGGGTGGCTGATGTCGCCTATCGCCTCAGCTTCACCGAGGCCTTCGCCTTTGGCTCGCTGATCAGCGCCGTCGATCCGGTGGCGACGCTGGCCATCTTCCACGCCCTCAACCTCGACCCCATCCTCAACATGTTGGTCTTTGGCGAGTCGATCCTCAACGACTGCGGTGGCCATTGTCCTGGCGACGACGGCGCTCGAGCTGAACCGAGATTCGACGACGGCCTCTGCCGCCGCCGCCTCGAGCCTCATCACCTCGGACCTGAGCTCCGGGGCGATCTTCATCAACGGCGTCCTCCGCTTCCTGGTCGTCTTCTTCGGCTCGGCGCTGGTCGGCGTCGCCTTTGCCCTCATCGCCGCCCTCGTCTTCAAGTACGTCGACCTGCGCAAGCACCCCAGCCTCGAGTTTGGCATGATGCTCATCTTCATCTACTCGCCGTACGGCCTGGCTGAGGGCCTTCATCTGAGCGGCATCATGGCGATCCTCTTCAACGGCGTGGTCATGTCCCACTACGCCCACTTCAACCTGTCGCCGGTGACGCAGATCACAATGCAGCAGACGCTGCGGACGCTGTCCTTCATCGCGGAGACCTGCGTCTTCGCCTACCTCGGCCTGGCCATCTTCAGCTTTCACATGAAGATTGAGCTCTCTCTGATCGTCTGGTCGATCATCCTCTGTCTGCTGGGGCGGGCGGTGAACATCTACCCGCTCAGCTACCTGGTCAACTACTTTCGCGAGCACAAGATCTCCAAGAAGATGATGTTTGTGATGTGGTTCAGCGGACTGCGGGGGGCGATCGCCTACGCGCTGGCGCTTCACCTCGACTTTGAGGAGGAGAAGAGAAGGGTGATGGTCACCACGACGCTCATTATCGTTCTCTTTACCATCATCGTTCTGGGCGGGTCGACGATGCCCATGCTCAAGGTAGTAGGAACACAGGAGGATGATTTTTTAGTACCGAATTTTAACCTTTTACTCTCTTTTTTGCAGTACATGAACAGCAAAAAGGGCAAAGGACGTCGTCGAAGAGGAAACGGAGGCTTCCGCTCGAAGCGAGCCGCCGCCAAGGGCGCCCAGCGCCAGCTAATCTCCCTCTCGAAGACGAAGGAGATGGGCACGGCCATCGAGACGGAGCACCTGAGCGAGCTGACGGAGGAGGAGTTTGAGGTCAGTTTCCGCGCCTCTGAGTCGAATCTGAAGGGCTTTGTGTGGCTGGACGCCCGCTACCTGATGCCGCTCTTCACGCGGCGCTTCACCGAACAGGAGGTGAAGGACTGCAAGTCGGCGATGACCGACCTCACTAATCGGTGGTACGACACGCTCCGGCGGCCTGATGATGTGCACACGCTCAGTGAGGATAATGAAGAAGACGACGATGAGGAGTCCTCGGATGGGGAGGATCTTTTTACGGCCTACCAAAAGGGAGAGAGCATTGGACTGAACATTAACAACAACAACAACAACAACAATCTCGATGATGATGGCTGCTACCCGGCGGACGATGAAGAGGGACGCATTGGCATCAAGGGTAAGGAGAAGTTGTGTTAAATATTCGGTCCATTTCTAAATCACATTCTTTATTTCAGGCTCCAAGTCCAAGTCCACCCGGAAATCCTCCGTGAAGAAGACAACATCCTCTTCCTCTTTGACGCAGGCAGCCATCCTTCCCATCACCTCCTCCACTGACAATCACCTCGGATCTTCGTCGTCTTCGTCCTCCAAGTCCAAACTGCTGCCCACTCGCCACGCCGTCTACAAGAAGTTGTCCAACAGTAGCAGTGTCGGCAGCAGCAGTCTTTCCTCCTCGAGGTCTGCTTCCACCTCTTCCGCCAGCAACACCACCTCGTCGCTGCTGCCGCGAGGACCGCCCTCCTCGAGGATGCCCCCGGCCGTGTAGGCAATCACACACACACACCCCACACTGTATTTATTATTTGGGTACTCTCTGGTGACTTGGGTATTCTCTTCCGCTAACTCCGCTCTTTATTTATCTTTGATGCTTTTACTTACGACGTGCAATCACTTTCCATGTTCTGCTCTTTTTATTATCATTTCTTTTCCTCTCTTCTTCTTCTGTTACTCTCCAGTTGTTGTTCTTGTTATTTATTTATTTGCAATACCACAAACTCTTTGCCATCAACTTCTTTGTGTTGTTTTCTTGAAGGATTCATAGAATCGGGTTTCGTTTGAGAATCCAAACCTTGAACTTGCACTGTGTAAATCCGGCACAACCCAAGCGTCCTCTACCGCCGACAACTGAAAATGCTAGCTCTGCTGTAGCTTTGCACGGGTAGGCGGAGCTTTTCAGGCCTTTGCCAGTACGCGCTAAGCTCCGCCTTTCAGTTTTCGGGTGCCGCAGCAGTTTCTATCCTCTTCGCTCAGTCTCTATCTTTCTCTCTCCTCTTCGCTCAGTTCTACTTGAGCTCTCGCACCACCACCGCCGGTTATCTTTCCTTTGTGTTTTCCCTCCACCACCACCAGCACCTCCTCACCTTTCTCTGATTCGGTGTCAGTCACTGTGACGGTGTTCTAATTCTTCTTCTTCTGTGGCAATTCTCTATTCTCAAGTTCTCAAGATCACATCTCACCATCCAGGCATCCCCATCATCAACGGCAGCAGCAGCACCAGCAGCACTAGCACCAGCAGCATCATGGGAGCCCGTCGCGAACCAGTGCCACTCGACTGTAAGGTGTACGTCGGTGAGCTCGGCAACAATGGCACCCGGCACGAGCTGGAGGACGCCTTCGGCTACTACGGACCGCTGAAGGAGGTGAGTGACTTGAGTTTGGGAAGACTTGACAAGACCGCTTACCATTTGCATTGATCTGCACTAAACAACACAGGTCTGGGTAGCTCGCAATCCGCCGGGTTCGCCTTTATCATGTTTCAGGATCCGCGGGACGCCCGTGATGCGGTGCGTGCTCTTGATGGAAAGTAAGTGCTCTTGTGATGCTGTTTCTATTTTGTTTATAACTTATTTTTTACTCACCTTTAGGCTAATCTGCGGCCGTCGAGTGCGTGTTGAGCTGTCCACCGGCAAGTCTCGCCACGAGAAGATGGGCCGCGGCGGCCCTGATCGTGGCTTTGGTGGCGGCGGCGGCGGTCGGGACCGTGACGGTCGTGGCCCCTACGGCGGCGGCTCGCCTGGCCGAGACCGCGGCATGGCCCGTCGTGAGCCGTACCCGCGAGGCGGCCCCGAGCGAGGCCGAGGCTTTGATGACCGTGGCTACGCCGGTCGACACCGCTATTCAAGGTAGGTCACACCGCGTCGACACTCTTCGTCAGACGCCCTCTTTCCTCTCTCTTCGACACACTCCAGACAGTAAGGTCATAGACAACAACAACAACACCACCTCCTCCTCCTCTTCCACCACCTCCTCCACTACCACCACCACCACAACACCTTTTGCAGTCTGCAGAAGTGGGTAACGTATCCTCTGTGTGTGGCTGTTTTCAATTTCGAATATTGGTGATATCACCTTTTTGCCTTTGCTTTTCATCACTTTATTTTTAATCGATCAATTCACTGAACTCAATGAGCCACCAAATGTCGAGTATGTCGGTGGTGGTGGTGATGTAATCCATTCTCTCTCTTTTCTCTGGTCGGTGATACTTTGAGTGGATGCCCTCGACCATTCCTAGTGTTCTGACACACCAGGAAGGCACATCAGCAGCAGTCCCAACCAAAGCAAAGAGCATCTCCACTTGACCACTTTCAGCACCATTCTTTCTTCGGTGTCGCCACCAGCCTCAGTAGATGTTCTCCCCTTCTCTCTCCACTCTTTCATCTACTCTTGTTTTGGTGTAGCCTCTGCGCGCTCGATTGCCTTCCCCTCCAAGGTCCAGTTACCTCGCTTAATCCATTGCATCTCAGCTCAGCTCAGCAAAGTGATCAGCTCAGCAAAGTAAAATCAGCTCTCAGCACACCACTTGATCTCACCACACGCCCCGCACACGCCTCTAATACTCGCTCAATTTGCTGTGGTATCCAAAAAGTCCTAGGTCTTGATCAACCAGTCTAGTCTATGGTCCTATTTAGTGCTAGGATTTAGGTTATTTAAAAATATTCGAAAAGGTTGAAATGATGAGCATACCAAAAAGCAACGATATGAGGATGTGATGACAATTTTGCTCACTCCACCTTGTCCACGCTCAGCTTCTCTCAGCTCATATCAGAGATCTCTTGCCACTCGACATCTCACCTCAGGTCCCCACTATTGTTTCGAGTGATCGTCTCGGATTTCTACTCTAGTCGAAAGCATATCTGACAGGCTGCCTCCTCTTGCGCACACACCTCACACACAACTCCTCTCTTTCACTGCCCACGACCACTACCACCTCCACGAACACGACCACATCCACAACGACCACCACGACCACTCCTCCTCTCTCCTCACCCCTCTTCTACTACTCTATCTACACTCTACTACTGCCACTCCTGCCACTGACTAACCAACCCAATCCTCCTCCTCCTCTCTTCTCATCTCCACCCACTACCTGTCAACGCCTGCTCACTTCCACCGGTTCACATCTCGCAGCCGATCTCGCAGTCGCTCGCCTGGCTCGCCGATGATGCGCGGCCGCCCGCGTACGCCGCCCTCGCGCTCCCGCTCCCACTCGCCGATGGCCAAGTCACCGCGCTCGGACCGTTACGGTAATGTAGTGCATCAGCCGCCAGTAGCGTGTGTGGCTCTCCTTCCAGTGGAGGCCACACGGACGGACCTCCTCTCCCGTCGCTGGCCACAAAAAGTCGAGTAAAGAAAGAGTACCCTTGTTCTAACCCCGCAGATTCGCACACCAACGGCCACAGTTGAGGGCAACGGCGCCGGCAATGGCTACACCAATGGCAACCACTACAACAACTTCGACTAAGCAAAAAGCTGACAATGTGGCTGGTAATGGTGGCGGTAATGGTGGGTGCTGAAAAGTCCACCACCACCACCTCATCCATCTCACTTGATGAATTCCCTTTCTTTCGGCACCTCTTCTTCTCCTCATCACTTTTACCACTCTTTGTCACTTTACTTCTTCTTCTTCTCCTCTCTACATCACCGTCTAATCTAAAGCTGCATCTCATCCATTCACACTCATCTCACAACCGACAACAACAACAACAACACGGATCATCATGTCTTCCCCATCCTCCTCCTCCTCCTTTCTCCTCTCAACTCCGACTTTACCAGCTTTGTAGTGTCGGTCCTTTAGCCGTTTACGTAGGGTTGTAGGGGTTTTTTAGTATCAGTAGTAGTATCAGTAGTAGGGTTTATCTTTGTAGGGAATCACCACCTCCACCACCTCCATCACCCACCTCATCCTCATAGGTAGTATGTTCTGCACTGAAATGAATTTACTCCTTGAACCTTTCCCCCTTTCTAAATTGTGCTTGCAACCTCCCTCCTTCCCTTCTAGCCAGACACTTGCCCCGCTCTTTTGGGTGCTTCTTTCTTTCTATTCTACCCTCTTCTTAATCACTCATACCCATCTTTCGCTGACAGTGTACTTCTTTCTTCTTTCCAAACTAATTTATCCAATAAAAAACCAATAAAAACCACAAAACAATCCGTTTGTCTTTCAAAGTTGCATTTTATTTTAATGTTGGAAAGCATTTGCATGAAAAAAAAGTGAATGAGACAAAGCAAACATGGTAACAAGTTGTGTGTATAAGGAGTTGTACAGTGGTGTGTAATTAATAATCATCACCACCATCTTCGCTGAAATCAGCATAATAAAATAAAAGTATTGAAGTAGCAATAATCATAATAAGTAACAAGAGTCATCATTATCAACTGAGCAAGGCTGTGGGGCAAGGAAGGGCAGGGGGTAAAGGAGAGAGAGAGTAAAACGAAAAGAGTTGACGGATAAAAGAGAGATGGTTGAGGCGAAGAGATATGTGTGTGAGTGTGGCCAAGGTGTATAGAGAGGGTAAAAGACAAGGAGAAAGGGGGAAATTGTAAAATAAAAAAGATTGCACTGAAAATGGGGAATAATAAAAGAGAGAGGGAGGGAGAGGAATAAGACACTTGCTGGCAAGTCATCACAAGTCACAACTTCTAAGAACAGCAACAACGAGAGGAAGAGGCAGATTCGCCTTCAGTCTTCAAATTCTTCTCCGCCTCGATTCAACAGGTCGAACCACCCCCGTTCTGCTCGCCCTGTTCGCCAGAGCCGCTGTTTCCCTCCTCATTGCTCGAGTCAGTGGCCGAGGCGAGGGCAGAGTCGGGCGAGTCGCCGGTGGTGCCGCCGCCGCCAGAACCTCCAGTGCCGCCCATCACCGATCCAGGACCGCTGGCACTGCCGCCGCCCACGGTAGAGTTGGCCGTGGTGGCAGTTGGCGTGGTGTTGGCCGTCGTGTCCTCGCCCTCCAGCGAGACCAGTGCCGAGAGAAGGTCCGATCGCTGCTGGGTGGTCATGCCCGAGTGGATCAGCTGAATGAGCGAGTCAAAGGTGGCAGAGGGAAACTCGGTGTACAGACTACAAATACAAACAGAAGAAAAATGTGAGTTAGCCTGTTAATGATAATGCTCATATCCCAGCACATACCTCTGAATCTGTCGCGTCAGTGCGTCCCGTTGGATGCACCGAATGTTGTCCAGCACCGGACTGGAGTCGGTGCCCACGGTGGCGCCGTCAATCTGCGTCTCCAGCCACTCGGCGACAATCTTGTTGGAGGATTCCCACAGGTGTTGCTAAAAAGTGAAAAAAGTGATAGTCAGAATCAATCACAAACCTCCACTTCATCACTTACATTCTGCAGCCCGTGGTGCTCTACAAACCACCGCCTAATCATCGAGCTGGCCTCTGCGTCGTTCTTGTTGAGAATAACCCGTTGAATTTCATTCTTGACCCGGTTCTCGTAGAGGCGCCGCTTCAGCAGCCAGTAGAAGAACTGGCGACTGGTGCGCCAGGGCACCACCTCGGTGATGCAGGCCTTCTCGTACATGCGCGTCGGCGTGTCGTGCAGGTCGGCAAAGCTGAGCGCCACCTGGTGGTACATCGGCATCAGATTGGCCTCCCGCTCGCGGAGTTCATTCTCCACCAGCTTCTTCTCGTCGTGGGAGGTCACCTCGTTGATGGCCTCTGTGGGGATGAGGAAAAATGGTTAGTCGTACACAAATCAAGTCGACTGTAATTTCCCTCCAAACTTACTGAGCAGTCGTTTGCACTCTGCGTCACAGCGGTGCATCGCCTTGATGAGGTCCTTGGAGCGGAAGCGAATCTCCACGGTGCCCTCCGGCTCGAGGACGCCGCCGCGCGAGTCATTGTCCGCGTACATCTCCATGTGCTTCGGGTTGATGGTCGCGTCTGGAAAAATTATAAGTATTAAAACCTATTTTCACCAAAATAAACCCCTTCCAAGTGTACTCACCCAACACGGCCCAGGCGCCGCCTCTCAGCTCCCCAAAGGGTGGCAGGTAGACGATAATGGGCTGGTTGTACTCGTGCAACGCGTCGACAATGTACGCGCCAAACTTCACCACCTGATCGTACATGTCCTTCATGCCGCCGCTGAAACCGCGCCAGTTGGCGAATATGATCAGCGGCAGGTCCTCGCGGTTAAAGTCCTCAATCGCCTGGGCGGTCTTGTAGCTCGAGTCGGGGAACCACACCTGACCCGCCTGGCTGACCACCTTCGTCTCGCTGTCCAGGTTCGCCGGGTCGGCGGGGATGATCAGCTCGACGGCGCGCGTCTCCACGGCAATGACGCCGACGGGGATGCCCCCGAGACGGGCCCTGCCGGCCACCACCGTCAACGCCCACCGGACATGATCTCATTCCAAGAGCCGCGGTCAAAGAAGCCGTCCTCCCAGATGCCCTGCGCATTCTCCCGGCCGGCCAGCATCCACCGCGGGTCGTAGGGGCTGGGCGTCGGCGTGAAGGCCACCTCGCGCTCAATTGGATCGAGCGGCTCGAGGATGGGCAGCGGAGAGAGGCGGTGGGCGGGAATGTATGACAACCAGCGGAGCACCGTACTGACGCCTTCCAGGTCGTCCTGGGCGGTGGTGTGCGAGACGCCGTTGGCGTACATGATCTGAATGCCACCTAAAAAGGAGAAGGAGGGACAGGAATGATCAGTATTTATCATCGTTTTTCACAATACACTACTTACCCAGCTGATTATTTGAGGTGTACACCTCCCGTCCGAGCAGCTTGTTCAGCGCCCCCGCGCCCGTCAGAATGATATGCGAGTTCTCAATCTGAATGACGCGCTGCGAAAGTCGGGCCAGGTAACTGCCGATGCCAATCGCCCGACAGGTGACCATGGTGATGGTGACAATTTCATTGTACGCCTGGGAGCTCTCGCCGGCGATCATGCCGGCGTACTTCAGGTTCTCCACGCCCAGGCCGTCGGTGGCGCCGATAATGTCGGTGATCTTGTACCGGGTTTCGCCCTCCTCCACAATCACCTCGCATTTGACCGAGTCGGCGACTCGTTTGTAGTTCTCCGGCGTCAGGTAGATGTAGCGGAAACCCTTGTCCGGGTTGGTGTCGTCGTACCAGGCAATCTGCAAAGTACAGAAGATTTTAAAGAAAAAGATTGAAAGAATTTGTTTATTGACTCATCTCAGCTAAAACTAGCTCCTCCAGCTGCCGCAGAATCGGCCTACAGTCGTACAAAAGAGCTGCCCTAGACAGAGCTGCACCACTCTCCTCCTCGCCATCTGTGCCTACCTGAAAGTGACCTTTGACCTCTTCGGCGAGGCCAATGCGGGCCCCTGAATTGGCCGACAGGTAGATGCGCGGAATGCGCATCGCTCGCGCCCTCTCCGAGGCCTTCTGAAAGACCATATCTTCCTTGGGTCCAAAGACTCCGAGCAGATGGGTAATGTCATTGCCAATGACGATAATGTCCGGCCCTCGGGGTACTCCGGCGTAAAGAGGGTAATGCGCCAGGCGACCATGCCGCAGTCGTTCTCCCCCGGCACCCGCTTCATCTCCACCAGCCGACTGGGGTTGGTCGGGTCAATGACCAGCTCCATCACCTGCATCACCTGATGGGGCATCTGCAGGTCGGGCGACAGTCCAGGTACTCCTCCCAGATCTTGATCAGCGCCGCCTGGAACATGTCGGGAAAGTCGTAGATGTAGGTGGTCCCGTTGGACTGCGCCTGAAAGCGCTTCAGCTGCAGGTAGTCCTTCGTCATGTACGGGGTGCTGATAGGCAGGTCGTGCAGCGGGCCAGGCTTGCCCGCCCCCTGCCACGCCTCAAACTTCATCGTCCCCGAGACGGGGTCGAGTACCTCCTTGTAGAGGTGCATGTCCAGGTAGTAGCCCGACTCGTTGGCGAGCAGCAGGCGGAAGGGCGTGCACTTGGAGTTGGGCGACGAGCGGATGATCATGCGAATCTCCGCCTGGAGGACGCGCAGCTTCCACAGCCGAGGTCCGTAGCGCATGACCATGTTGCGAACGTTTTCGGCAATCTAAATTGAATAGGAACGAGTGAATGATTCCGAAAAAAAGTTAGAATTGAAAAAAAGTTGAGCATATCAGGGGGACAAAAGAGAGAAAAACAGTAGAGAAAGAGAGAAGGAAAAGAGATCAAAAGGTTAAAAGTTAATCAGCTTTCTCCCAATTCGTTACCACAAACACACGCACAACAGTGCACACAGAATGGAATGTTCGTTCAACCAAAAACGTAAACACATTTGGTTAGGCAAAATCACATAGCGGGAGGAAAATTAAATCGACAAATCGATTACTACTACCCTACTGCTAATCCTCACAAAAAGCTAATTAAAAAAAGTTAATCAAGGCTACAATTTAACTAGGATTAGTGACTATTTGGCTAGTAAACAAAAAAAGAGAAAAGAATGATAGAAATAGATAGAGAAATAGTGGGGCGGGGCAAAGACTTAGTCTGAGTTTTGGTTGAACGACATTGAATCCATACATAAGGTACCTTCGCGGGGTCCATCGTCACTTTGGGCACAAAGTTGAGGAAGATGTGATTGCAGTCAGTCTTCGGCGCCAGGTGGTGCGTGAAGGCCACCTCCAGCTCGTCCATCGCCTCGAGGAGGAGGCGTTCACCTAGCGAAAAGGCATTAGACTTTAAAGCCCCTAAAATCACCAACTCCTAAAGCCACCACACTTACCCTCATTCTGGAGAAACTCATAGCTGGCCTCCTTGGTAATCAGGTCCGAGTGGCGAATGATGGTGCGGACAAAGAAGCGAAAGTCCGTCACCGTCTGCCCCGGCGCCCTCACCTTCGCCTTGCCCAGGTAGAGGTGCATCTTGTTCTGCGAGGCAGTGGGCACCGCCTCCAGGTCATAGTTGCGCAGGCGGTTAATCTCCAGCTGAAAGGCGAGCGCCGGCTCCAGGTGCCGGTAGATGGGGTCCTCCACAAAGTGGCTCCGATTGCGGAAGGTAAAGTACGCGGGAAGCGATAGCGGTCGCAGACGACAAAGGTAATCCGCCGAATGGCCGCCTGCTCCAGCTCCGAGCGGTGGCGGGCGCAAAAGTCCTCAAACTGCTTCGTCAGCAGGGCGTCGTCGGCGCCGTCGCACTTGATGGTGATGTTGATAATGTAGATCGGTTCAATCTCCTCGAGGAGGGTGCCCGTCGTTCGGCCGGTGGTCGCATTGACCACATTCGAGGCGGCGGAGCCTGAGCTTCCACTGCGGCCAGTCTTTGCGGGCGAGGGTGAGGAGGTGGCATTGGTGGCATTGGTGGTATTGGAGGCACTTCCGTCCGAAGAAGAGCTCTCACCGCCGCTTCCAGCGACTCCGTTGCTTGTGGAGACGCCGCCGCCGTTTCCGAGCAGCCCACCGCCTCCTCCCGAACCTCCGCCATTGCCGCCCGACAGCGACCACATCGAGTCGGAGCCATTGAGCTCCTCATCGGCCTTCCGCACAATGTTCAGCAGCTCCAGAAAGTGCACCTCCAGCTGGTCCATGTTGTGGAAGGCGGCAATGAGGCCGACGCGGTAGTTGCCGTGGTGCAGGTACGGCGTGTCGTCGTACGCAGAGTTGGCTGCCGCCGCCGAGGCAGAGTCGGCGCCGGCCAGCGAAGCCGAACTCGCCGAGCTGCTCAGCGACGGGTGCGACGTGGGCAGGAGAAAGTGGTAGACGGCGCACGGGACCGAGCCGTCCCTGATCACCCCCGAGGCGGGCAGCGAGCCCGGGTGGCTGCCGCTGCTCAGCGCCGACATGGGCGTTCCAAAGAAGTGGCCCCCGCCGACGGTCTTGGGGTAGGGCGACTCGAGGCCGCTGCCGGGACCACTGCCGCCAATGCCACTGCCCACGACGGGCAGCGAGCCGGCGCCAATCACCGAGTGCTGCAGGCTGACCATCTCGTAGGAGATGTAGGCGCGGCGGACGTAGACCTGGGGGAAAATTAAGTAAAAACCAAAAAAAAAACTTAAAACTCACTCTAACTTACCTCAAGTGCCGCCCTCCGCACCACCGAGTTGGGGTGGTAGAAGAACTGATGGAGTACATCAAAGATGCTCGTCTCGCTGATGATCAGTTTGTTGAGGACGTTCGGCTCAAACTCGTGCGAGTAGATGTCAATGGCGGAGAGAAAGATGGACTCCATCTGATTGTGGCGGAGGGCAAAGGGCGGCTGGTGGGCGCTAATGAGCACCTGCCTCGCCCGCAGCGCCACCTTTGCATTCTCCGCCTTGTTGAGAATGGTCAGCGCGTTCAGTATGGAACTGAGCTCATCGGTGATGCCCGGCTCGCGGCCGCACAGGTGGTCAATCAGCTTGATGATCAGTGCGTTCTTCTTGCCTACCGAAAGGTGGCTGAAGATCTTCGCCACCACCGTGGCCATGCCCTCGTCCTTGTACTTCTCGCGCATCGAGGTGACGCACTTGTCGTAGTGACCGAGCTGAAAGTGCTGCTCCACCTCGATGTAGTTGCGGACCAGGTCCTGGACGCAGGAGCGCATCCGCCCGCGAATGCCATTTCGGTAGCGCTGCACCAGCTGGACGATGCCCTGCGTATTGAGGAAGAAGACGTCCCGGTCGGCGCGCTTCTGCAGCGTCGCCGCGTACGAGTCAATGACGGAGGCGATCTGCTGCGAGGGGAAGGCCGCCAGGATGGCGGTGATGTTGCTCGAGTAGTTGTTCAGCAGCTTCCGAATGGCCTTCTCCACCTGCGCCGGAATGCGCCCACTGGTGCTCGCTATAATGTCCTGCAGCTCCAACAACGGCAGCCGCGGGTCCCGCAGGCAGTCCATAAAGACCTCCACAAAGTGCGAGACAAAGTTGGTGAAGTACGGCTCGGGGAGGACGTACCCGGCCAGAATGTTCTCCAGGTGGCTCTTCGCGTGTTGAAAGGTGACATTCAGTTTGTGTTCATTGGCACTACTTGCTCCACCGTGGTAGTTGTCGGCGGTGCTTGCCGCTGAGCTTCCTCCTCCGTGAGCTCCTCCCTGGAAAGTTCCCGACTCGCCCGCCTCCGACTCCTCAAACTCGAGGGCGTCAAAGGAGCGCGTGTACAGCTCCGCTCGATGCACTCGACTGGGATCGTCCAGCTCCAGCCGGGCCAGAATGGAGCCCGCCTCCAGGACCGCCCCGCTGCGCTTCACCTGCACCAGCTGGCCCGATTC
Source organism: Tyrophagus putrescentiae (assembly GCA_024499935.1). NCBI lineage: Eukaryota > Metazoa > Arthropoda > Arachnida > Sarcoptiformes > Acaridae > Tyrophagus > Tyrophagus putrescentiae. The sequence goes on from JAMZRA010000008.1 coordinate 6,576,288, forward strand.
CTGCGTCGTCAGCGTCATCACCATCTTCATCACCTCAATCTCCGCGTAGGCCTGTCCGGCCGTCACGTGGGCGCCATCCTCCACCAGAAACTGCAGCAGCTTGCCCGTGGAGGGCGACCGGAGAATGGTCGGGTCGTTCTCCTTGTCAAAGACACAGGTCTGATTGCCAATCACAACCCGATACCGTCCACCTCCTCCTTCATGTACGTCGTGTAGGAGGAGTGGTCAATGGAGAGGAGGAGGCCGCTGTCCGACATCCGATGGACCTCAATCTCCTTGTGCGTGCCGTTCATCACCAGGAAGTAGCTGTTCGCGCCGCACTTCGTCACCGAGACGACGTACTTCTTCCCCTCGTAGATGAGCTCCACATTCTCGGTGTTGGCCAGCGTCGTCGCCGGCAGGATCTGCCCCTTCTGCAGGCTCGCCTGAAAGTGCGTCAGGTTGGTCTGCATCTTCGAGTCGACGACGTGGATGCAGCCGCAGATGAGCGCCAGTGAGGTCTTCGGCTTGCCCGACTGCACCCGCTCCGCTATGAGCTGATCCAGCCAGCCGGTGTTGAAGTTGTTCTTCATGAAGTCCTCCGTCTCCAGCAGCGTGATGAGGTACTCGACGGTGGTGCGGAAGTCCCTCGGATGCTGAGCTCCTTCAGCGCCAGGACCATGTTCTCGCGGGCGTCCTCGCGGTCCTCGCCCCAGCTGAAGCAGTGGCCAAACTGCGAGTCGGCAAACTCGTGCAGGCCGCCCAGGGCGCCCACGGAAAAGTAGCCCCAGACGTTCTTTGAACCTAGAAATGAAAGTTAAAATCATGTATAAACATGAGCTCAAAATCAGATCTCCCAAACTTACTCTTAAAGTTGAGCTCCTGCACCGTCCCGCTGGACGGCTTGAAGCCCTCGTCGGGATTCTCCGAGGTGATGCGGGCGGCAATGACGTGGCCCCAGGGCCGGTTCCGGGCCTTCCGCTCAAAATCAATCTCCGAGTCGCCCCAGGGCGTCTCGCCGAAGAGCAGGCGAATCTCCTTGATGCGATTCAGCCGCAGGCCCATGGCAATCTGCAGCTGACAGGCAGGCAGATTCACGTCGGCCACCATCTCCGTGCAGGGGTGTTCTACCTGCAGACGAGGATTGAGCTCCAGAAAGTAAAACCTAAAGAAGGGAAAAATGCGTTAAAAAGAGTAAAAAACCAAAAAAATAAAGTTACTCACTTCTTCTCCTGCGGATCATAGAGGTACTCCACCGTACCGGTGGACACGTAGCCAACCATCTTCGCCAGCCGCACCGCCGCCTTCTCCATCTCCGCAAAGGTCCCCTCGTCGGCGATGATGGCGGGCGCCTCCTCGATGATCTTCTGGTGGCGTCGCTGGATGGAGCAGTCCCGGCCAAAGAGCGAAATGGCATTCCCATAGGTGTCCGCCAGCAGCTGCACCTCCAGGTGGCGGGCGCAGGTGGCCAGTTTCATCACGAAAATGGGCGAGCCGGGCACCTCATTCTGCACCTGGCGGAACATGGCCGGAAAGTCGTCTGGCGACTCTGACTTGCGAATGCCCTTGCCGCCGCCGCCCTCGCTCGCCTTGATCATCACCGGAAAGCCAATCTTCTTCGCCGCCACCAGGCCCTCGTTGACGTCCCCGACGCAGCCCTTCAGGTACAGCTCCTGCGGAATCTTGAAGGTCTTCCCTTCCTGCCAGTCCGGACAGACCAGGCCGCTGCCCGACCAGTCCATGGTGGGCACAGCGGCCGTCTGCGCGACAATGCTCGAAGCGATCTTGTCTCCGAGCGCCCACATCGCTTTGCAGGGCGGCCCCATGAAGGCAATATTGGCCTTGTTGAGCAGCTCCGGCAGGCGCGGGTACTCCGAGGCGTGGCCCCAACCCGCCCAGACGGCCTGCACGTTCATGCGCTTGGCAATGTCCACAATGAGCTCCACATTGGCGTAGTTGTTGTTGTTGGTGCCGCCGGGCACCGGCACGTACTGGTCCGCCATCTTGATGTACTCCGCATTGGCCTTCAGGTCCTCGGGGGTGACCTGGAGGGAAGAGGGTGAATTAGATCCCAAATGATAACCCTCTCACTTACCATGACGACAAAGCGAATGGCCTTCTCATTGCGGAACATCTCGTAGCTCCAGCGGCGAATGGAGCGCATGCACTTGACGGCGGCGATGCCATTGTTGGCGATGAGGACCTTGTTGATGACCCGATTGCCGTTGAAGCGCTTGATGAACTCCTCCGGCGTGGCGATGGTCAGGTCGGCCTTGTCCTGACTGGAGAGGTGAATGCCGGACATGGACTGGCGGAGTTGGCGCGTCTGGCGGTTGAAGCGCTTCGCGTCCATTCCGTCGGCTGGTGGCTGAGGCGCAGCGCCGACTGCAGCAGCTGCTCCGTGGACTGCAGGTACTGCGGACTGACCGAGGAGGCGGTGCTGAAGGGCGAGGAGGACTGAGGAGCGTGCTGACTGCTGTTGTTGTTGTTACTTTCCTCGTCTTCGTCCTCGTCGGGCGCCTGGTCGATGGTGAAGATGGGCTTGGTGTGCGCTGGCTTCGAGGTGGAGGAAGAGGAGGAAGGGGATGACTCGCTGTTGTGGCAGATGATGAAGAACGGGAGATTAAAAGGATTAAAAGGATGAAGAGGAGAAGGGCAAGCACCACCACCAAGAGGAGAGAACCAATTTTGGTAGTAGTGGTCGTTGATGTTCAAGTGGATGAAGGAAGGGATGGATGGATGTGTGCAGTGGTGGAGAAGGAAGAAAAGCAGTGGTGAATAGTGAATGGTGGTGGTGAATAGTGGTGAAGGAGGAAAACGAGGAAATGGGAAAGTTTACCAGTAGAGGAAAATGAGTTGAAACGAGAGGAAAGGAGAGGGGAGCGCAGAGTTATGACAATGGGCGAGTGGGAGAGAGAGAGAGAGGAAAAAAGAAAAGAAAAGAAAAGAAAACAGAAGACAAAAAGTGGCGGCGGTAGTGAATGAGATGATGAGGATGAACGTTAGTCAAACACAGTCAGTCAGCCAGTCGGTCAGACAGTTAGTCAGTGGCAGTGAGTGAGTGACGCCGACGAGTGGTGATGTGCGTGTGGACGAGAAGACGACACGCCGAAGCCGTTTTGTACGACGAGAGCGCAAAAACGAAGACAAACAGAACAGAAAAGGAGCGAAACACGCGCGCGAGAGATTGCCAATGCAAAGGATTCAAGACAGGCGTACGGCAGAGCGCAGAGGATCGTACAGTACAGCAGATCAGAGAGGAGGAGGAGGGGTACAGAGTGGGGAACAAAGATAGCAACCGCGCGCGAACGAGAGAACGAACAGGAGTACCAGTGAATGGAAGGAGAGTGCACAAGAGAGTGGTAATCGAATGGAGGAGGAGGAGGAGGTGGTGGGGGAGGCCAAAGACGGTGAAGATGTACGCGAAGGTGATAACGGAGAAAGATGGCATGAGGAAACGTGTGGCAGTGTGGTACAGTCGTGGTGGTGGTAGCCAAAGAAGAAGAAGCGGCAGTGAAAGTCAGGTGAGTAGTTGAAGTGGAGTAGGAAACAGCAGCAGTCAAGAAGATGATCATGAAAAGGAAGAGAAGGAGAAAAAAGAAATGAGATTGGTTAGTATAAAAGCACACAATATGAACAAATAATGGGGTTGAGGATGGCTTGGGCAAATCAATGGGGCAAGTCAGTAAACCATCGCACAGTACAGTACAGTCAGGTCAATGTACGGTAGAGTACAGGTAAGTTCTCGAGGAGGAGTGCCACGTGCCCAATCAGCAGCTGGTCACCCACTGCTGTCAACCTCGGTGGGAAGGGGAGAGGAGAGAGTATGTCAACCAGAAAGTTCGTCTGTCTCGTTCGTCCACTCAGCTGACACTGGGCTCTCGGTGGCTGGGCTGACTGACTCGGTGTCTGTGTGAATGACGCCACCACCACCACCACCACCATTATCATCATCATCCCGTTCCTTCCCTCCCTCTCTTTCCCTGACACCGGCGGTGACACTCGGTGACTGTAGCAGCAGCAGCAGCTAAATCAAGCTCGCCGACTCCTGTGGCGTGACTGATGGCAGTGACGGCTGCTGCTGTTGCTGCTGTGCCTCTAATCGCCAGTAATCGCACCCAATCACTGCACACACATTCACAGTTACACAGTTAGTCGCCGACTGAGTGAGCTTCGGCGATCAGGCGTGAGGGCGGGTACTAATTGGATGGAAGGGAGAAAGAGAGAGAGAGAGACTGGTAAATCACGAATGGCGCAGACAGGGAGACACATGGCCAACACGCGACAAGACTGATCGAGTAGAGCATAAATAGACCGGCACGGTCATGGACACCAGAGCGAGTGATAAGAAGCAGGTGATAAGAGCACTGTTGCTGACCTCCTCTCCAAGACATCGTACCTGCTGGAGCAGAGACCGAGGAGGTAGCCCAGACGGCTGCAAAGGTTAGACGAGCCCTGGTGCTTCTTATCACTCGCCATTGGGCAGCGGCAGTGATGGTGGAAAGGTCACAGTCATAAACGGTGAACAGGTGGTGGAAACAAGTGGTGAAGGTAATCGGTGAAGTAAAAGTAGTGCAAGTAGTCGGTCCACTTAGCAGGCAATTAGGACCGTGATGGCCGTGATGACGATGATCGACGACGGTGAGGAGAAGGAGAAGAAGCAGAAGACAGACAGACAGGTCAACCAGTTGTGTCCGTACAAGGAAGCAGGGGAACAGGCACAATCAGGGAAAGATATTAGCACACAGTCAGCAAGTACAGCACACACACACACACAGGCAGCCTCTTTCTGCACGACAGATTTCGCAAATAGGCGCCACTAGTTGTCAACTGTCATCTGTGCGAAAAAAGTAATGCCTCAGCACCAAAACTACACTGCACTGTTGCGTGGATATCACCAGCAGCAGCAGACAGACTGAAAGCTGTGTCCTGGAGCACTCAGGGCGGCAGCATGCACGAGCAGACAGGTAAATTACCGACAGAGAGTGAGGGAGGGAAAGACAACAGGTAACGACATCAGACGTCACTGATCACCGACAATTGAGTGTGTGTGTGCCACTGCTGCTGCTGCTGCTGCTGTGCGAAATCAAGCGAACATCGAGACTCAAAATTAGGAGTAAAGGTAAACAAGAGAGGGAGAGAAAGAGTAAAGACGGCACATTTCGCAAAGGGGTATCTCCACTTTGGCGTATTCGGTGAGCACCAAGTAGTAGTGACTACTGAAAGCTGCAAGACTTTTTTGCACAGGTCAGAAATCACACTTCACCTTCATCATCATCAGCAGCAGCAGCAATATTGAATTCACCACAGCTACCAAAATCCCCATCTTCAGCGACATCAACTAAATTCCCAATCTCCGTTTCAACTCGGTACAGAGAGAGAAGAGAGAAGAGCTTTGTGTAGAAAGCAATAGCACTTCTCACAATCACTAACCCTCAAGCAAGCAAGCAAGCGCAGTAATTATCTTTTTCTATCTAGTTAGAGGCAAACAGGCAAACAGGCAGGCAGGCATCATCATCTTCACTCACTCACTCACTCTCAATGACCGGTCGGACGTCATCACAGTGCGACAACTGGGAAAGGGAAGAAGAAAAAATTGACAAAATAGCTGCTGCTGCTGCTACTGCTCAAGTGTGCTCAAAAATTTCCACGAGAGGAAAGAAAGAAAGAGAAAGAAAGAGTGGTGAGAGAGAAAGGAGAGGTTTTAAAGCAAGCAACTTTCAAGATCAAGTTCCTCTCTCTCTCTCTCATTAGATTACTCCAAACCACTACAGCGAGGATGATTGTGATCAGACAGGTTGAACAGTGTTTATGATGTGAAGAATACAAATGCACAGGGTACACAAACGTAATCTGAGGAGACTGTGTTTGTGTGTGTGTGTCACTGACGTCGGAGACAACACAAAACGTCACTTTTCAGCAACAGCAGCAGTATCAAAAATACCTCTCCCTCGGCGGCCATCTTTAAATAATTAACTCAGCAGTTCACCCTTTTAATTAAAATTCGGAGAAGTCAAGACAGTGCATGCAAATGATGCGCCGTTCACCTTAGCGGTAAACGCAAGGAACGCTACGCTCACCTGATAAAGACTCTAAACTTAAAACAAAAAACTACAGCTACCGTCACTTTACGACAGTAAAAAGATGAGAAGTGCTATTTAAAGAGAGCTGAGAAGCTCGCCATTTTTTTATGGCTAAAAAAGTCAAGAAGGAAAGAAGTAATGAATAAAGACTGCTAAAGAAGTAAAAAAAGTCGTAAAGAAGCAGCAGAAGCAGCGGTAATCGACAATCGACAAGTTCATCACCAGCAGCATCATCATCATCTGAGCCTAAGCTTCTACTGCTAAGCATAGCAAATGTTCAGTTCAAGGACATCGCAAAAAAGACACTTCCTCCTTCAATCCTAGCAAGAAAAAGTACCGAAAAAAGGCGAAGGCTACAGAACCACCATCACCAACCAACTCCATCCTCGTCGAATCTGAAAAACCTCAGAGAGCAAGACAAGAGCATCAGCAAACAAACAGACAGAATGACATAGCAAGTGTCTATCGATAAGAACTGCAAGTGTGTGTGTGTGAGTGTTTGTGTTGCAAGGTAAAACCATCACCACCGCCACCACCACCACCAAAGCAACACTCCAAGACATTGCCATTCAAGATCGAACAAAAAGTGTAACCATGTGAGAGCAAGTTCGCCAGCCAGCCAGTCTTCTGACTGACTTGGCAGGCACAGCATGCGCAACAGCATCAGCTGTGTTCGCTTTTGTTGATTGAAACGTACCTCTTGGCGGCATTCTCCGAGAGGATGCCGGCACTATGGTCCCCGCTGCGGACCACCTCATCATCACCGTCGCCGCCGCCGCCGCTGGAGCTCATGCTGATGGGCGATGGTATCTCCCGAACGTCCGAGACCGTGTCGTAGGAGGAGCAATGGAGGAGGGCGAGGAGGGCTCACTTCGACCACTGCTGCTGCTGCTGCTGCTCGGCGCAGTCGACTTGCTTCTGGCGCTGGTGCTGGTCGCTGGTGTCTGCTCAGAAGATGAGGGAGATTTGGAAGAAGTGGAAGAGGAGGAGGTTGAGAAGATACGTCCAAAGAAGCCACTCATTAAAGAAGTGGTAGGCACGCACAATCAATCAGTCAGTCAGTGCGCGGGTGAGACACCTGTTGATTGAACTAGGGCTGGCTGATAACTGAAAAGTGGTGTGGTGGTGTCGGTGAAATGAAACAAAGAGACAGTGCTTCAAAGAGGGATAGGGAGAGAAGGTAAGCAAACACCTCTCCTCTACTGGAGCTCAAAGATCACCTCTGCTCTTCAGCTCGTCAGAAGGCAAACTGATGTGGTGTGGCAATGTGGTGCTCGTGGTGTGTCAGCGGCGGCGGTGCACCGTCTGCTGCTTCAGTGTTGGTCGTAGCTGGTCGTGGACGAGGGGCGCAAATGACTACTACAACTTGTCGACTGTCGACTGTGCAGGCAAATAGTAGCAAAGCTCAGACGGAGCTAGGCAGAGGAAAGTGTGTGAATGTGTGTGAGAGTGCAGACGGCTGCAGACTGGAAAGGAGAGAGAGAGGGAGAGTGTGTGAGGACAAACCAGTGACGGCGACGTCAGTGGATACGTCACCGACTTCTTCTTCTCTCCTCAAAGATTCAACAAAAAGAAGATCAGAAAAGACTGATTCAGTTAGTCTGCAGATAGAGAAATAACTGACCAAAGAAGTGACAGTTTTCAATGTCGAGCAGCAGCACATTCACAACAAAACTAAATCAGAGGAGAAAATCTAAAGACAGATGATGATGGCGATGATGACAAGGCAGAACCGAGCACTTGAAACACTTCACCACCACCAGAAAAGTCGCCTGAAGCTGGCGTGCCGGTGAATATTCGCCGGGAAAAAGAAGTCTGGTTCACTAGAAGAAAACACAACACAAACACTACACACGTGAGAAGCAGCAGCAAGCACCTGAGCTGTTGTTGTTGTTGCTGCTGCTGCTAATTAGCATGCTGAGCACTGAAAATGTACCGAAAGCAGAGGGAGCAAAAAAGGGAGTTATCAAATCGAAGGAAACAAATGACGTAAAGTGAAACAAAAGTCCAAAAAGAAAGAGAATCAGAGGAAATTTCTCCCTCTCAAAAACGTGAAACACAGACTGTGTTTCGATTCCCTGTCTGTGACTGTTTGTGAGCACAGACGACCATCACCATCACATCACCACCATCATCATCATCAGCACCGCAACGAGAAGGCAGCCCAAAAGACCTTAGCAAAAATCTCACCTCATTGCGGAAAGGGGCTCCTACTACTCACTTCTCGCTACTCTCTCTCTCACTTCGGTGCAGATTTTCTTCTTCTCCCGATCCTGTTCTCTCTTTCTCCATGCCGATTTAGTATTTCGTCAACTCCTGCGAGATGTTTGCCGCCGTCGGCAAAGCAGCAGCGACAGCAACCTTCTTTTCATCACCATCACTGCCTGCAGCAAAGCGAACATCATATCAACGAAGCCGAAAAGAAGGCAGCCACAGTGACTGCAATGGATTACTGCTGCTACACACAGTACTGCTTTACGGTGACTTCATCAGAGATTGAGATAGCACGAGCAGCAGATGAGGAAGAGAGAGAGAGAGAGAGAGAGAGAAAAAATCTGCCTCCAGGTAAAGTCATGTCTGTGGCTGTACCTGCGTACCTGTGTGCTGCACAGGCATAACATATCAAAGTGCTATTATGAGGCATTACTTCATATAATAGCACTTCGATAACGAGCTAGAAGTCAGTGAGAGCCCCCGCGCTCTCATCAATAGGCCACATGCTTTGGAAGCTACGCGAAAAGGGCAGTGAAAGGGAGAGAGAGAGTTTCCCTTTTGAAACAGGCAGGGAAAAAGCCAGATTCAGCCTGACGCGTGATAAGGCTTTGCCAGTGTGCATTTCACAACAAACACACAGAGAAAGAGAGGGATATACTGGAAAACGAAAAAACTGGAAGCAGACTGAATGAGAGAGAGTGTGTCTGACTAGAAAACAAGCACAACACCAAAACTGTGGGTAACGAAAAAACTAAAACTAAAGTTCCCCGAAAGATTGGGGAGAGGGAGAAGGTACAACAGAAAACATTAAATCAACAGTTAAAATGTACATAATCAGCGGAGGTGGTGGAAGTGACAATCAACAACAATAGCAGCAGAAGCACAAGCTCTGCTTGCTGCACCGGCTGACCTGATAATCACGGGAAGCTTCAGTCGACAACAACAACAGCAGCAGCAACGAAATCCTGGTCACCACCACCACCACCACAGCCTCGTGCCTGTCACGTCTTCAGCACCATCAGACGATCATCATCACCACGAGCGTACAGTCTGCTCTGAAGATGATGTTGAACAACTTCTAATTTTGGTTGGTTAGTAATAAACGAAAAGGACGAGATTGCTGATGCTAAAGAAAGGAGGAGGAACTGAAGACTGAACACAGTAGTAGGCAACCGAATGAGGAAAGAAAGGAGCTCTGAAGAGACACACACGTGTAGTTATCACTAAGCGCTCTTCTCTTTCTCAAAAATGACGCCAGGCTGAGGAGACTTGCTCTGTCTGAGAAAGTCAGACGCCAGAGACTATCGTGGTGATTAGATTGAGGCCGGTCGAAACAACAGCCAGACAGCCAGCATGCAGTAGTCAGTAGGAAAACTGTGACGAGCTTTCGATGATGCGCTAACTACAGTTTCATGTCTACTACGACAACAACAAGAAAAGAAGGTGTACAGGAGCTGCTGTCGTAGCCGTAGACAAAAAGCCTGCTACACCTGTACAAAGCACTGCACTGATCACCCTCAGATGATGAGAGAGCTAATAGTCAATTCGGGGAATGAGATGACGGAGAAATAGAAACGGGAAACCGAAATTCTGAAAACACTTACCGTCGTCCTCGCCGAGTGATGGAAGTTTGTGGTAGTTGTGCACTGTTGGTCACCTTCGGTTAGCCGGGCATCGTTGTCTCGGTGGCTGGTCACGGTTGACTGCTGGTGGCGTGCCCTGAACACCTCGATTCGTTTCGGCTGGATCTTCTTGAGCTTTCTTGGCACGGGCAATCCGGGATCGCGTTTGTTTTGGTTTGCGTGGCACAAACAGCGCAGAGCACCGCCGTCGTCGTCTGTCAGTGTGTGTGTGTGCGGCGACAGTGCACTTCTCCTGGCCCTCCCTAGATGTCGTGACGAGCCTGGAAGCAAATCTCCAACTTTGTTGATGACTCGCCGCACGTGGACTGGTCCGTCGCCAGAATCCTCAGGTGCAAAGAAGAAGAATCCAGGATTCTCTCTGAAAACCGTTGATCATGGAAGATGGTGGTGAGCTGGTGAACGACGGTGACCAGGTTGAAGCTACCGACCAGGAGGTTTTGCTGCCCACCGAGTCCACAACGGAAACTGCTGATGATGACGATGATGCAGCCAAGTCCACAAAGATGAAGAGCAACTCAAAGTCCGAGAAGAGCAGACAGGCGAAGAAGGAGCGGAAGCTGGTGAGCACCTTTCTGCAGAAGGTTCTCCAGCTGAAGGGACAGCAGGAGGTGAGGGAAGTGACCTTTGGTCAGTCGACTCCCTATCGCTGTCTGCTTCTCGACAACCGGGACTACCAGTTGAAGCAGTCCACTGAAGAGCTTCTGGCGCTGATTCAAAACCGAGGACATGGTCTGATCGATGATTGCTTCGTCCTGCCTTCCAAGTTGTGGACGCTGCTTCGTTTTGCCACTTCCGATGACCTGGCCACCTTCAGAGAGGATCTTGGTGGAGGTGATGGCTTTTTGGCCACCGTCACGGGCATCACCACCTCTAGTCCTGTTTCGGATCAACTGTACGAGCTTACCGTTCAACGCTTTCTTTCTGATGTGAAACAAATTTTGAGCTTTTTTTCTAACGTGAGTGATGGAGCACTACAAGGTCTGACGGTGATTGAGGACTTTCTGAGTGAAGAAGAGGAACAGGCGCTGGTTCAATTTGTAAGTTTTTGTTTTCAGTTTTTTGCTTAAAAATTTTTTCAACTTTTTGTTTTTCCTTTTTAGGCCGAAGACTGCTTCAGCTCTCCAGCAGACACAAAAACGGTGGTCCGTCTGAAGAACCGCAGCGCCGTCCACTTTGGCCACGTCTTTGACTACACCGCCAACACCATCTCATCAACTGGTGGAAATATCGAAGTCCAGGACAGTCAACTCCCTTCACTGATCACCTCTCTCCTTCCCGTCTTCAGCCCAACTATTCCGGAAACTCCCGACCAGCTGACCATCAACCGGTACGACCAACAGGCGGGCGACCACATTCCCCCTCACGTGGACACCCACTCCATGTGCACCGACTGGCTGCTATCACTTTCGGTGAACGCCCCCACGGTGATGACCTTCACTCGAGGAGGAGGTGATGGAGGAGGAGAAGGGAGTGAAGGGAGTTCTAAATGGAAGCACCTCGTCCACCTGCCTCCCCGCTCCGCCCTCCTCCTCCGCGGCGAGGCTCGCTATCAGTGGCGCCATGCGATTGCGCAGACCAGCCTCGATGTCGTACCACTTCGAGGTAGTGGAAACACGTGTCGACTGGCACTGTCGCCTCGTGCTCGCCAAAGTACTTCGACCACCACCACCACCACCTCGAGCTCCATTCGTTACTCCTTCACACTGCGCAAGGTGACCCCGCCCGGGTACCAGTGTCGATGTCCCTATCCACTGCTCTGTGATGTAAGTGGGAAGGGCGTTTCTAAAACATTTTATTAACTTACCTTTGGGTTTTTTCAGAGCCAAAACTCCTCCACCATCGAACAAACTTCCCCATCCCCAACATCACCTTCTCTAAACTCCAGCGAAGCAGCCTCCCTGGAGGCGGAGTACGTCCACCGAACGTACGACAGCATCGCCGCCCATTTCAGCGCCACCCGATACGGGCAGTGGCCGTCGGTGGTCCACTTCCTGTCCACCCTGCCCGCGGGCAGTCTGGTACTGGACGTCGGTTGCGGCAATGGAAAGTACCTCACGCCCATCGGCGACGCCTCCTCTAAGTTGATCATGCTGGGCACCGACCGCTCCGCCAACCTGCTCTCCATCTGCCGGCAGCGAGGCTTCGAGACCTTCCAGGAGGACATTCTCCACCTGCAGAGCACCCTCAAAAATGACCTCTTTGAGGGCCTCCTCTGCATCGCCGTCCTCCACCACCTGGCCACCGAGGAGAGGCGGCTGGAGGCGCTAAGGTCGCTGGTCAGCCTTTTGGTTCCCGGCACCGGACGGGCGCTCATCTACGTCTGGGCCTTCGAGCAGCGGCGGAAGGAGGACGGGGTGGAGAGTCGGTACATTGAGAAGAAGAAGGACGGAGAAGATTTGAAGAAAATCGAGGAGGTGGACAAGTCACTGCCGCTGACCGTCCACCAGAGTGGCACCCAGTTCAGACAGCAGGACCTCTTTGTCCCCTGGAAAAGAGGTGTAAACAAGGAGAAGAAGAAAGAGCAGGAAGATACCTCTTCTTCTTCAAGTGAACTTTCTCCGACGGCACTTCGCTTCTACCACGTCTTCAAGGAGGGCGAACTGGAGGCCCTCCTCTCCCGCCTCGGCCACCTCATCACCACCGAGCGCCTCTTCTACGACCAGGGCAACTGGTGTGCCGTCATTAAGCGGAATCGGTAATTACGATACACAAACACTTTATTCGGTGTTTAATTATTCTGTTTACAGGTGTTGAAATACAGAGAAAGAGAGAGATTTATATCCTTTTTATCATTTGAGTCTGTGTGTGTGCTTGAGATTATGGCAGGAGGTATTCAGTTTGATTCTTGGTGTTAAAGTTACTAATAACATAAATTACCAAAGGAGTGGGGTGTTGTTGGTGTTAGGGAGTACACAACAAATCAAAAGAACAAAAAGGGAAAAGTGGTGGTGGTGTAGGTGTGTTTGGAGGAGGCGGTGGTTGTTGCCTCTAATAACCGATAAGTGTAGTAAGTGTTTGCGGGTGTGTTTTTGTGTGTGTGCAAATGACTTGAAAAGAGAGTAATAGTATTAACAGATTTACAAATAGATAGAGTGAAAGGAAAGGGAGAAAAAAATAGATTACAGAGAAAAAGAAAGGTCCTCAAAGATATTTGTACAGTGTGTGTTTGGTACAGAGGACAGTAATTGTACAGTGGATTGAAGAGAGAAAGAGAAAGAGAGAACTACGTTGAACTGCTAACACAAACTTAAACGTTGTCAGTTTTGCCATTTGCCTCCTTCTTTTCAGCGAATCGCTGCTGGTAGATTCGCTCTCGGTGTTCAGCAGCCAAGATGGGCCCCAGGCGCTCGTTCATCTTTTCTTGGAGGCGCATTCGATATAAAGCAATCTTTGTCCAGTTGGGTGGGAGTGGACACTTGTCATCATCCTCCTTCTCTTCCTTCTCCTCTTCATCCTCTTCGTCCTCTTCAATGAGGTGCATCTCAGGAGGGAGGGCGGAGAAGCGAATGGAGCGGTAGCGGTAGCAGCTGTCAGAGCTGCTGTTGAGCAGAATGTTGGTCGTGTTCTAAAAAGAGGAAAAAGGTGAAAATTAGGATTGTTGATAACAATTTTTTGGACTCGTTGGTTTACCTCCACAGCGGCGGCGTTCATTTGACTAGGTTGCTGCTGCTGCGGCGACATTCCATCGCTCTCATCCTCCTCTTCGTAGATAAACTCGACATCAAAGTCGTCGTCATCGTCGTCGTCGATGTAATCCACTCCCTCCTCCTCATCCTCCTCCTTCATCATCCGAATTGCCATCGAGTTCGCAGAAAAAGACCATTCCCTCATGTACGGAGATGTCATCATCATCATCGTCGTCCTGCTGCTTTCGATCCACCAGTTCACAGTCGAGAAATACCCCTCGAGGGCCCATCTCCTCTCGCCAGAGAGCCACCGTCTCGGCCCACCGACGATTGGCCTCCAGCGCGGCCACTCGACTCTTCTCATTCTCCAGCTCAGTCTTCTGATTGCGAGCAATGTCCGCCTCCGTGAGGACGGACAGAACGAGACTGTCCGGAGAGCCGTTGAAGGTTGGAACGGAGGAGGACGACGGGAACGAGGTGGTGGTGCAGGAGGAGGTCGAGGTGGAGGTCGACTCTGCCTGCTGCTGCTGATGATCATTCGGTTGAGCAATGGCAATGGGAGTGGTAGTGCCGTTTGAAGTGGGCGTGGAATGTTGTGCTGCTGTGTTGTTGTTGCAAGTTGACAGAGTTGATGCAAGTGGATATGTTCGAAGGAGGAGGAATTGAAATGGAGGCCACTGCCGACTGAAAGTTGTTTAGAAGACGACTACAACCTTCGCTGAATAAGTCGTGTAGTGTTCCACCCAGACAGGACCCAGAGCCTGATGAAGTGGACGGGGAGACGACAGCTGGTGGGCCGGCTGGTGCAGTCGGCCTGCTGCAGAAACTGGCCATACTGAGCCTGTTACCTCCAAAGAGTTCCTGCACCAGAGATTCATCAATTGACGAACCTCCGACAAACACGTTCCATTTACGCCCGTCCTCATTGTCAATGTCACAGCTACTGAAGCTGCTGCTGCAGTAGTCCTCCTCCTCCTCCTCCTCTGCGTTAGACTGGTTAAAGTCGGCCTTTCGCTTGGGACTCTTCGGTGTGCCGTCGCCCATTGACTGGGCGTCACCGTAGTGAGCGCTGCAGATGCCGCCGCCGCTGCCAAAGAGGTTCATATCGACAGACATGGTGGCGTTGCGATGAGGTGCGGCCACTGCTGGACTCGCCATGGTCATCGGCGAAGTTGTTTTTGTTGCTTCTGCTGTTGCTGCTTCTGAGGATGGTTCGCCGATGGAAGATGTGCTTTCTGGTGATTTCTCCTCTGATGGTTGAGGGTGAAGATGAGGTGGTAAAGGTGTGGATGGAGTTTTGGGAGCTATTTTGGATGGAGTTGTTGGTGCTATGGTGGATGAAGTTGGTGATGTAACTGTTGGTTGGGAACGGGAAGATGAAGATAGGCCGACAAATGAACAAGTGTTCTGTCTCAAGTCCTTATCGAAGAGATGAGTACGCGGAAGGGCCACGGAGGGCGACATTGTGGAAGGAGAAGAAAAATTAGAAGGTAAACTTGATGATCTGCTTCACGGAAAACATAACAGGCAGAACAGGTAGAACAGAAGAGGAGCACCTGGCTAGGGCAAAAATCAAAAACTGTTGTTGATCCATGACTGCTGCAGAAGAGAAGGCGGAGAAGGGGTGGAAACAGTCAGTGCTTTTTTAAGTGATAGTCAGAGTCAGTGCTGGGCGAAAAGAGGTAACACCGCCGAGGCATAAAATACACAGTGAGCGGAGAGTGGTTGGGTGTGGTGGTGGTGGTAGAAGCTGATGTCTTCGACTGATACATTTAAGAATGCAGTTGAGGTGGTGGTGGCGGTGGAAAACGGGAAGAAAGTGGTCAATAAGGGAACAGAACACTGCTGGTGATGCTGTTGCTTGTGGTGATAAAGTTTACAACACAAGGAATTGGTCGTGGTGGTAATGTGGTTCTAAAAAGGGAAAAATTAATAAGAAAAGATTAGTTGTGCTGTCAACCAGGGTGTACAGTGGTACAAGTGGCGCAATGTCGCAGTTAGCAGGAGGAGGACATCGTTGAGAGGAAAATCGTAGTAAATAGTAGTAAATCTGCAATCGATAGAAAAGTACTGCGCATGGTAAAAATCTTAAATAGTAAACACGCCTCTCCTTAGCAGATCTTTTACTTCTATAGTCATGGGTGAAATTATTCTCGAAGAGAACCGTCGAAGTTACCGTACAGAAGAAGAGGGAAGAAAGAGGGAGAAGCTGCTGGTGAGTTCAGGTACTGGTGCGAATGATCCCGAATGGCGCAGGGAGACGCTGCTGCTGCTGCGGTTGTTTCTGCTGGCAGAAAACTGTGTCGTCGCAGAAAGAGTGAACACAGCAGGGAACAGGCGGGAAGAGAGCTTCGCACTTTCCGCCTACTCCTCTCTTCAACAGTTTGTGTATACTATTGCCCTGTTGGCCTGGCCAGACAACAGAAACAGCATTAGCAGCAGCAAAGTGGAAACTCGTTTTTGGCCGCCTGAGTTGGCAGTGCCACAAAACAGTCTCACTCACCGCTGATAATAGCAAGAAGAGAGCGAGAGTATGCATGGAAGGCTGCACATAGAAGGCCTGCATTAGAGTAGATGTATGTTCAAAGGAAATGGCAAAGAAGGCGCCTTGATGGCGGCCACTCTGTAGAGGCTGCTGCTGTTGGTACGACTACACTGTCAATTGATATGCTGGTGGAATGATGAAATACAGCAACAGTCTTGTGAAAGCGAAACTGATGGAGCTCGTAGAAAGTGCAATGATGCCAGCAGTGGTAATGGTGCAGTGCAACCAGTGCCACAGTGGCAGATCATCGTCAGTGATGCACAAAGAGCACAAGGGCACTTTTGTCAAAGTAGATGAAAAGAGTTAGGGCTAGGTGAGCTAAGGTACAAACACATGAAAAAATGGTAGACCAAAGTGCAAATGACATTTACAACAGAAATTAAACAACAGGTAGGCGGAATTGAAGTGATGAGATCAACTGATTCCGGGAGTGATGTGCCTAATGAGGATCTCCGGTGGTGGAAAGGGTGCACACTTCCTCAAAGCTCAGAAATCACACAGCAAAACGTCCAATCCTAATCACCGCTGAGTCAAATGTCAAATAAAAGAGGAGTGACATGTTTGAGAGAGCTAGGTGAGCAAACGATGAGTCAGCGCTTACGAACTGGTGAGCAAAGACTTCAGAGCAGAGTTTAAAAAATTGCCCATTGCTGCTCAGCTCTCGTCTACTCTCCTCCTCTTCCCTCAGTTTCAGCGAACTTTCATCATGACACACAGTCATCACGAGGATGACCACGACGAATGTGTCACGTTCAAGTGGCAGTCGACAAGTGATAGACGGCCGCAATGCCGAGCCCTAACGCAAGACGATGCCAACACTTCCAGAAACGTCCACCTGACGTCGTGAGCTCTAAGAGTGGCTAGAATGAAGGTTCAATCTGGTTACAATTTAGAGAGAGAGAACGAGAGATTTGATCAGTCGTCATTAGTATGCACTTCTAAAAAGACCTGTCCTGAAGTAGAGGTAGTGAATATCTGCCCTGTAGAAAGATAAAGCGTAGAAAGAGGCACATCGAGGATGAGTGGCACAAACGACACAAAGTGACCAGGAATGGGCGCAGGCAGACGCTTGCACGATGTGCCTCCTCTTCTCGTTGCGTACAGAAAAGTACTAAAAATGGGTGGAAAAATGGGCTTAGGTAGTAGAGCACCCCAGGCGGGAGCAAGCATAGGCGAGAGAAGCTGCTGCTGGCACAGACGACTGCTGTTCTCCCGTACTGGTAACTTTATGTAACTGATGATGAGGCTGCTGCTGCTCCCACCACCAACAGTGTTGCTAATCTAATCGGCCAACAAGGCTGGGGATCCTGTCTGCGAACGTTTGAGCTGAGACTGTGACATGAGAACGCAATAGTGCACAATACAAAGTGCTTACGAAAGTGCAAGCAAAGGCATCAAAACAAAGAAAAGTATCAATTTTAGAAATGAACTTGCTTGGACTTACCTTACGAACGGGTATTGTCGCGGTAAAGGTTGTGGTGGTGGTGGTGCTTGTAGTGGATCAGAAGATCAAAATTCAGCGACAAATCGGAAGTAGAACTGAGAGTTCAGTGACGTTGGCGGCGTTGTTGGCGACTTGCTGAATGCGATTGGCTGTGCAAAGAAGAGTGGTGACTCAAAGTGGAAGTGGCGGGAAAGAGCACGGAGAGTCGTACTGAGGGGGTCATCTTTTGCAAGGGAAGGAGAGAGAGAAGTAGGGAGCGAGTGTAGAGAGCAAAGTTGGCTCAGTGTTGTCGTCGTTGTGTTCCAAATGGAGCGGCAAGGATTCGCGTTAGGATTTGGTTGCGTGTGTGTTGCTTGCTTGGAGGCAGAGAGGAAACTGAAGCGCTCAGGCAAAGTCACAGTCACTTCCAGCGTGCTTCAGCGCGCGCTCGCTCCAAGCAGCGGGCGCTATTTACACTGGGGGCGGAGCTCCTGCGCGCTGACGCAATGCGCCCGCAAATGTGCATTTGGGTGCTTTTTGCCAGATTGTACGAGACCATAACAGAGAGGATGGAAAAGTACGGCAACCAAACTGCAATGTACGGCAATTATATCGTTATCTTCCTTACGTGACCAGCGGCAGCATTCTTGGCGGTAATAAAGCCATCTGTGATTAGTGTAGGTGTGTTGCTAATCACGTACACCGGTAATCTTTGTTTTGCTTATCAGCTTTCTCATCTCATCTAAACTTTCTTCTTCCTTGATGTAGGCCACCACCTCTTCAATGCTCACCGCCTCTTCAGTTGTCCGCAGTTGTGTACTGGTGGGCACCCCTCCACTGTACTGGAAGCTCTTGAACAGCTCAACAAGGCGACACCAGCAGACACTTTCCACTTCAAAGACTTCCCCCGCTCGGAAACCCTCCCGAACAAACCTCGAAGCCGTCCGTCCGGTGCAGCACCTTCTCAAAATGGCACCGTCCTCCTCTCCACCTCCGATGACATCCTCGCCAATCTCGCCCTCGAAGAGTGGCTCTACCGCCACTACGACTTCAGCCAGGCTGACGAGCTGGTCCTCCTCCTCTGGGCCAATCGACCGGCGGTGGTCGTCGGCCGCCACCAGAACGTCTGGTCAGAGGTGTCGGTAGACTACTGCCGCCGGGAGGGCATCCAAATCGTGCGTCGAAACAGCGGCGGCGGCGCCGTCTACCACGACCTGGCCAACCTCAACCTGAGCTTCCTCACCTCAAGGGCGGCTACAACCGCCGCCGGAACCTCGAACTCCTCTCCACCCTCCTCTCCACTGCCTTCTCCATCAACACCAGCATCTCCCCTCGAGAAGACCTGGTGGTGAGCAGCACCGGGAGAAGGTGAGCGGGACTGCCTCCAAGCTGAACGCCACCAACTCCTACCACCACTGCACCCTCCTGGTGGACGTCGACCGACAGGCGCTGAGGCGGTCACTGCGAAGCTCCAGCCTGCCCATCGCCGGCCTGGTGAGCAATGCCACCCGATCGGTGCCCTCGCCAGTGCTCAACCTGAAGACACTTAACGGGTCGCTGAGCATCGACTCGCTGGTCGGCCAACTGGTTCGCCACTTTCCCTCTCGAGCCCAGAGCCAAGGTCCTAGTTCCTCTCCTCTTCATCTGGTGGACCCCACCGACGACCGCCTCTTCGCCGACATCACCTCTATTCGCGAGAACTTTTCTACCTGGGCGTGGACATTCGCTCGGACGCCCAAGTTTAGCTTGGAAGAGGAGGTGGTGAAATTGGAAGGGGAAGTCAGCACTCTCCGACTGACTGTGGAGAAGGGCCTGATCACCTCGGTCTGCTATTCGCCTGAGCCCACTCTGGACTTTGGCGCTCTCTTGGGGACTCGGTTTGAGCGACAACCACTCCTCGACGCCCTGGATCGCTTCAAAACGAACTGTGAGGCTGAAGACCGAAATCCCATCATTGACGCCATCCTCTCCGCCTACCAAAGATGCTGCCAGTGAGATAACACTGCCTGAAGATGAGCTTATTCTTTTTGGTGTGCCTGCAAGAAAGCACTAGTTTTTATTAGCAAAGTAAATAATGATCAAGAGTAGAGTAGAGAGGGTAATCAGTAATGGTTATAGTAGTTGGGGTAGTAGGAATTGTAATGCGAATGTCTGTGATCAGTGTCTGTGCTGAATGCTTTCCCCCCGTGCCGCCACCTTCACCTTCACCACCGTTGCACCACGCTCTCTCTCCAAGACGGCACACAAAGACGTCCACAACTCCCTGTGCGTATGGTTGAAAGAGAGGAATAAATGTTATATTATCCAAATATTTACCCGTTCTTCGCACAGAGATTGGGAAAGGAGAGGAAGGAGAGACAGGCTGTTGCTTTAGGGGAAAGAGAGAGAGAGAGAGAGATAATCATCAATGAGCGTCACTTGCCATGAAAAGGGGAGAGAGGAGGAGGAGGAAGGTTACAAAACTTTTGGCCAGTCGGAACGAGATGGTGAAAGTTGGGGTGATGATGGTGATGGTAATGATCGACTAGGCCGAAGTGGCCGCCGGCGTCACCACCACCGGTGCCGCTACCGTCGCCGCCGCTCCCTCCGTGTTCGTCGCCTTCAGTCTGGCAGCCATCTTTGAGGGGCTGCCATCCTCGTCCACGCCCCCTCCTCCATCAGCCGTGTCGCTCTCCATTTGGTCCAGGGTGCGCTTCAAGCTCTGCAAAGGGAGAACAAAATGGTGAAGATGATGATCACAGTGCTATTCAAAATGATGACTCACCTTGTTATCCAGGTTATTGCTGCTGTTGGTGTTCTCGTCGGGTGTCCTCGTCGTGGTCGTAGTTGTGGTCGCAGCTGCTGCTGCCGCTGCCACCGCCGCATGTGCCCCACTACCTCTCAGCGATGCCCTCTTCTGACTGGGCAGCTTGGAGAGCTCCTCCGGCGGAAGGTAGGCGGCCAGCTCCCGTCTGCGAACGTGCTTAATGTCAATGTTCATCGTCTCGGCGTCGTAGAAGCGGCCATTGGTCGCCGCGGTGATGACTGGGAAAAGGGAGAGAAAAAGATGTGTTAGCAGGTGTTATCTCCCAACCATCATCATCAAAAGGGCCACTCACTTGTCTCGACGAAGACCTTGGTGTCCGAACTGAGGTCCAAGTTGGTGGCCTCCTTTGAGAAGCGCAGGCCGATGAACCAGAGGCACTCATCGCGCGTCTTTGCTGGCGCCTCCTTTGCTGGCTCTTCAGTTGAGGTAGGCGGAGCCCCTTCCTCTGCCGTGGTGTCCATCTTCTCCGCCGCCTTCTCGCCATTCTTCTCCTCACTGCTGGCTCCGTTCACAGTTGTTGTCGTCACAGTTTCAGCTGTAGTAGTCCCTGCTGTTGCTCCATTGCTGTTGGCCTTTGCGGTTGTGTTGTTGTCCCCTTCCACAGTGGACGAGGTCTTTTCTGAGGCAGTTGAGCCCCCACCACCATTCGCTTCAGTGGAGCTCTCTGCCGAAGTTGTCGTCGTCGTTGTGGACGTCTCCGCTCCCTCGCCGCCACCGCCCTCTTCCCCGGTGACCGGCACCGTCCGAGTGTACGACCTCGGGTAGAGGTGGGCAATCTCAATGGTGCCCCGGTGCCGCTCCAGGTTCTGCACCAGAATGCGAATCTTCGACTCGACCAGGCCGACCCAGGCGTCGACGTCCGCCGCGATGATGGCAATGTAGTGGCGGTACTTGGTGAAGAAGGCGACCGGCTCAAAGAGCGCACTCCAGGGCGACTTCCCGGTGATGATGGCGTCCATGATGCAGGAGGCGTGGTTGAACTCCTCCTTCATGATCTCCTTCGTGCTGTTCGTCACGTTGAAGGTGGAGTTCTGCTGCGGGTAGGAGGGCGTGATGATGGGCATCAGGTGGAAGCGGTCCGAGGAGTTCTCCCGCGGGTCCCACACCGGAAAGCCGAGCGCCGCGTTGTCCTCCGAGTTGTGCCGCAGCAGGACCGGCTTCGGCCAGGGCCACTGCCGAAAGACGAGAAAGAACTTCTGGAGAATGGTGGAGGCGGCGGCGTTCGGGTACAGCTGACAGGTGCGGGCCACCAGCATCGCCCAACTGACGCCGCCCAGGTAGCCCATGGCGTTGGAGTAGATGCCGCGTCGCTTCGCCCAGAACTTGACGGCTCGCAGCGCCAGCCTAAAGGGCTCGTGCTGGGGGACAAGCAGGAGAATCTGATGTAGAAAAAGGTGTTATTGATGATTGAGTATAAAGCAGAAAAACTTACGTCATCGGTGACCCGACAGCCGTTCAGCGAGCGCACCGACTTCTCGTCGAGGTTCTTCAACAGCAGCCCGTCCTTCAGCTCCTGGTCCTCGGCGATGGTCTTCAGGGCGAGGCGGGCAAAGAGAATGTCCAGCTCGATGCCGTCAATCTTGGTCTTGATCACCGGCACGAAGGCCTCCTCCACCGGGCGGACGTACTCCACGTGGGGAATCTTCCGCAGGAAGGTGGAGAAGGTGGCGAAGAAGTCCGACCGCTCAATGTGCCGCGGACAGACGATCAGCGTGTCAATGTCGGCGCCTGGTGGGATGAAAAATGGCATTTAGAAAGAGAGACAAAACTGTTTGTTTTGAGCCCACTGATGACGCAATAGCAAGTGCTCAGACTAATGGCCGCCTAGAGTCTCATCTCTTTGAAGACAAACACTACACAATAAGTGCAGGATTCTCCAATGCAGAGCAAGGATAAGGCAATCATCACAGCAAAAGGATAGAGAATAGCAGAAATCTAATCAAGAGCACACTTACCCTTGGTGTGGACGCCCAGTCGATATGAGCCAAAGGTGAAGATCTTGCCGGCGAGCTGTTCCGCGACGTGAATCGGCATCTTCTTCGCCGACACGTCCCTCACCCACTCCTTGAGAATGTTGTTCAGCTGCGCCAGTATCATGCACCGCTTCGTCATCATGTCCTCGGGCTCGAAGAGGTCGAAGCCCCTTAGGCACTCCTCCAGCTCCGTCGACATCTTCACGTCGGCATCCTTGGGGAAGGCCAGCGAGATCGGCTCCGTCACGCCGAGTGGACCACCTCCTCCTCCTGACCGGTTCGCCTGCTGTTGTTGTGATTGATGTTGGTTGGCCATCTTTTCGAATCGGTGTTGTGGTGTTTGTTGTTGTTGTGATCGGTTTCAAGTGCAAGGTCGCTGCCACCGCCGCCGTCGTCGTCGTCGACGACACCTCTCTCAGCTACTTCGGTGTCGCCGCTGATGTTGTCCGGTGTTGAAGCACACTGCTGACCACCACCACCGCCCGCGCACCAGCACTTCTGTACACTGTTCTCCAGGTACAAAGGTAATCGTCAATAAGTAATAGTCAATTGCTTTGAGAAATGCTTTGGTGGTAAAGAGTGGTGGGATATGTTGTTGCGCGATGATCACCACCACCACTGACGACAACAAAGACGGCGAAAGAGAGCTGCTGCGGCTGAAGCACTGCCAAAGGCGGCGGCAGCCGCAGCAGAGAAAACAGTGGGGCGCCGCTCGCAGAGAACGTTACGCGCTGGCTGACGCGCGCGCTCTGCTTGGCCGATTCAAATGAGTGATCAGAAAATCAAACAGAATCTCTTTCGTTTATTGCATCATCGCTGTTATCACACAATCGAAGCTCTAGTGAATGGTCTTGTCGTGGTTCTTCGTCTTGATGTGCATCGGCGGGTGCATGTCCCAGTTGCCGTGCTTAATTAGCTCACTCATCGCGTCGACGCGGTCCACCGACCCGGCCCACTCCTTCTGCGTCTCGGTGTTGTGCGGGTGCTGCAGGTCGTGTCGTCGAGCGGCCAGAAACTTCTCCACCCACTGGTGCTCATTGCCGCCGTGCACGCCCTGGCCGCCCATCTCCGACTTGGTCTTCTTGACGATGGCGTTCAGCGAATCGGGATCGTCGCCGCCGCCGTGCTGGATGATCGTATCGTAGAAGGCGCACTGGCCGAGGACGGTGTGCACGCCCGCTGCCTGGGCGGCCTTCATTGCCGGGCTAAGGAGGAGAAGGAGAAATAGAACTCATCAGCAATGAAGATCATCATCATCATCATCACAAATGGTCACCACTCACTTAAAGTACAGCTCATCGGAGACCTGGTCCTGGACCTTGCGGAACTCGGCGTCCTTCGCCGCCTCCTTCCACGCCGTACAGTAGCCGTGCAGGTGGCCCGTCGAGCCCGAGTGCGAGTGGTCGAGCTTCTTCAGCTCCGGCAGGAACTTCGCCAGCGGGTTATTGGCCTTGTGGGCGGTGTACCGCTTCACCACCTCGTAGCCGTCGCTGGTGCCGGTGGTGAAGCCGGCCCGGCCGGCGGTGAAGCCCCGCCCGTCGTGGATGTCCTCGCAGTAGGCGTACTGCAGCTCGGTGGTGTCATTCTCGAAGATGGAGGTGTACTGCTCGCAGCGGTGCTTCTGCTCGTGGCTCATCTCCGCCGCGGCGGCGCCCAACAGGGCCAGGGCCAGCGCAATCAGGCTCAGCTTGTGCATCCTTTAGAGGGTGGTGGTGGTTATCCTCGGAGGGTGAAGACAGTGTGTGTTGTGGCTGGCGATCACATCGAGCACCACTTTATAGTTTTTTTGGCAGTAGATTTCAAGAGCGCGCTATTCACCATCACTACCGACAGCAGCTGCTCCTGCTCATCGACACACATCAGCACTAACACCATCACCGTCGTGACCACCTGAAGGTCATCTCAGTGGCTCATTTTCAAGTGTCTACCTCAGGCTATCATCAAACAGGTGGTACTTCAAAGAGGAAAACAAACTTCTTCTCTCCTCTGTCGATGTCACCAAGTGCCCACAAAATGACGATAAATCCGTTCTGGTAGTAGAAACATTGCTCACAAAAATTCGATTTTTATTGCCAATCTTAGTCGCTGATTTTGTATCTTGTTGCCAACGCCTGGGAAAGCCCCCACGCACAAGTGTTTTGGTTCACACAACCCTAATTAGGCTCTGTCATGAGCAGCAGCAGCAGTATCACACTGTTGTTATTGAAAGCAGTAGAAAAGGGATGGGAACAACTAAAACAATCGAAAACTATCTCTCTTAGTGCTCAAGATTCTAATCTCAGTTTTGCAACAAGGCTAAAAATAACTTATTGTGTATGTACAAACAACAGAGACGTAATTTAGGGGGGGGTGGTACAGCACAGCTATGTACAGCAGAGTGTGAGTGCTGGGTGGTGATGATCATCGCCCAATCAGGCAATCAAACAAGTTCTTGATGGCGATCCTGGTGGTGGATTCGGTTTGACCGTACCGCAGTTGACATACCTGGTTATTAGGCTAATCTCATCTAGTCAGTGCCCTCTGTTGCCGCCTCCCCTCTGAGGTGCGAGGCAATGAGGTTCTGGAGGAACTTGACCCGACTGAGCGCCGTCGTCCCGCTGGGAATGACGTTCTGGTGGACGGGCACGACCAGGTAGCCCAGGGCGCGGAGGATGCGCACCTCCGCCTCCTTCGGCCCAATCAGCTGGTGGCTCGAGTCGAGGAGGGTGTCGTTGAAGCCGATGCACATCAGGGCCACCCTGAAGAAAGAGAAAGTGGTTAGAACTAATCCCTCAACCAAATAGAGCACTCTCACTTACCTCTTCAGGTTGGGCTGCGTCGAGTCGAGCGGATGCGGCTGTCCTTCGGCGTCCACCAACAGTTGAGCGTCTGCAAATTAACAGGTAATGAAACACTTTGAAACATCCCCCACGTTAAGTTCACTTACCAATGGCAAAGCCATAGGGCAGCTTCTGGTCGGCGACCAGGTACCGCCCGCTGGGGGCAAAGTTCTCCAGCAGCTTGAAGACGTTCTGCCGAAAGACGACCAGGTCCTTGTTGCGCTTCATTGGCTCGTACTCCAGCGAGCCGATGAAGGCCTCAAAGGCGGACCGCTCCTCCTCGCTGCTAAACACATCCTGGGGCTGCTGATTTCGGTCGACCAGGACCAGGCCCGCCAGGGTGAGGTACTTTCGCCGCAGGCTCATCACCTGGTAGATGTCCGCAGGGTCGAGCTGCTGCAGAGAGAGGAAGAGGAGGAGGAAGAGGAAGGTAACTCTTCGCCCTCCTCCACCTCCTCGGCCATCACCGGCGGCAGCAGCCCCTGCGCGGCCATCTGCCTCGCCTCCCTCTCCCGGGCCTTGATCAGGTACACCTCCACCGCCTCCGACTCGAGCTCGGCGAGAAACTGGCGCGAGCAGAGGCGCCGCAGCTCCTCCGCCGGCGCCCTGCCCAGCAGCGCCAGCGAGTAGACGTAGTTGAAGTACTGGTGGCGAGAGACAAACTCCGCCGGGTCACCGGAACACTCGGGCACGATGCGAGCGGAGAGCAGTTCGAGAAAGTCCTCGCTGCGGTAGTTCAGTCGGGCGAGGGTGATCGTCAGCGTGATCAGGTCTTGCCGCCTAGTGAGAGAAAAAAGTTAGAATTTTAAAAACTCTGAAGTCCCATGTGACTTACTTGAACAACTCGGGCTTCTCCTGCAGCTTGCCCAGGTAGTAGTCAATCAGCTTGGGGTAGCAAAAGTTGAACTGGCTGATGGCCACCAGAAAGTCCCGCCTCGGCGAGTCCGTCGTCACCTCGAGAAAGTTGAGGTTGATGAGAATGTCGCTGCACTTCTCCAGCAGGTTCACCTCGGGAAAGTTCAGCCGGTTCAGGCTGCTGATCATGTGAATGAGGTGCGGCGGCATGCTGTAGACGTCCTCGGCGCGGTACCGCAGCAGCTTCGCCACCACCGCCCGAATCAGCGGCTTATTTCGGCGGCTGTAGCGAGAAAGGAGCACCAACAGGTAACAGAGCTGGTCGAGGCTGATAGTCTCCGTGGCGTCGAGGAAACGCGTCGTCTGGTCTTCGATCTTCAGCAGAATCTCCGGCGTAAAGTGGCGCGAGTTCTTGATGAGGCCGATGAGGTCGGTGAGGGAGGCGAGCTCCACCGTGTCCAGGCGGTCGTTGATGTTTCGATTAATCGAGTCGACTATTTGCCCGCGCAGTAGGCTGGACATGGCCACGTGAGGCGGCGAGTAGATCTGATAGGCGGCCATCAGCAGTCGAAGGTCAAAGTGATTTAGCTTGAGGAGGAGCTCGTTCTCCAGGAATTGCACCTGCAGATGGGGAAAATAGAAGATGAGAACTTTGAGCAAATAAAGTGTCAAATTGATCTTCTTACCAGCCTCGTATCAGGATCGAGGTTCATAATGACGAGCGATTTTAGCAGGTTGAGGATGTTCTTGTCGGAGTGGCGGGTCGTATCACAGATGGCCCTCGACACCTCGAGGTACTTCTCGCTGGCCATCAACGCCTCCAGGCTCAGCTCCCCGTTCACCAGCTGGTGCGTCCACTGGAAGAGCAGCGGCGCGTAGTTGTCGTACCGCTTGTGATTGCCCTTCCGCAGCTTGGAGCTGGTTGAGTACTGAAAACTTTTGGCTGACCGTTCTAAAACATGGAAAATGAGATTCTTCAAAAACCAAACCAAAACAAATCCAACACTTACGTCTTGAGCTGGCACTTGTTTCTTCGCCATTACTGGACGAGGCATTATCTTCTGAAACACTGCTGCTGGTGGCAACTCCTGCATCAGAATGGGAGGCCGAGTTCTTGAAGCCCGAAGAGGAAGAAGTGTAGGCGGAGGAGATGACCGGCAGCAGTCTGGCTCTGAAGAGGGCACTCGCTCGCTGCTGGACGACGCCGGTCGCAGTGGTCCGATTGACCAGAACTCTGAGCAGTAGCATGCTGATGAAGGGGAGGAGGTGATGATAATGTGGTGGTGATCTGGCCAGGCAATCCGATGAAGACCTTCTCAAGGGCAGCGAAGAAGGTCGGTAGAAGTCCACAACCAGAAATCGTCAACAAGCCACAAATCGCGAGAAAAGGCGAAAATCACATGTGAGACTATTGCCACTCGGGTCGTTTGTTTTGGCCGCCGCGCTATTTGCACACTCTTTTTGCGCTGTCTGATTTGGCGACAGAAGAAGCTGGCAGCTGCAGACGACCAGCGCAGGCCACGTCACATTTGAAGCAGATTATCCTCTCTTCCTCGCAGGTGCTTCAACTCCAGACGAAGGGATTCTTTCTGGCCGAAGAAGAGGAAGTTCATCCGAAGAGGTAGAGGAAGATCTAGGATCAGCAGCATTATCCAACAGTCAGTGGTGATCATCTTCTTGGCGCGCTCAGCTTCATTTCTAATTGGTGCCCGGCGACGACTACGGTGCTATCATCATCAACTCTCAACTGCTATCTATCATCTGCCGGCTTAAGAGGCTCTCTCGTGATAAACAGTAGTCTCAGCTCTACTACTACCACCACTGCTACCACTTCCACAGCAAGCACTAAAGATAAAGATGGTAAGAAGTTTGCACCGGGAAACTTTAAATCGCTGAAAGCGACTGACATTGATACTGTTTTAGGTCTCATTCACTTCAGCTTATCACCAGCACTGGTCAAGTGCATCTGGATTCAGGCACAATCTCTGCAGAGCTTGGACTGCCATTCCTTTCGGCTACTCACTAGCCATTTCTTTCTTTTTGCCTGTCACTGGACGACAACACTTGCACACTACAATCAGCCGCAATACGGTACAATTGTCAAATTGAATTAATGCATGATTGATCTTACAATATCATTTTTGTTGTATCTGTAGGTGCTCCCCAGCAACAGGTATACCACCAGCAACAGCAGCCTGGGCAACCACAGCAATACCAACAGCAGCAGCAACAGCAGCAGGTGCACTACCAAGTTCCGCCTGGACAGCAGCCCCAGCAGCAGCAGCATCCTCAGGGAGGCTACGCCCAGGGCGTTCCCGGGGAGCAGGTGCCTCACTACCAGCAGGCGCCGGCCGCCGGCAGCAACGTCCTCCACGACGCCTCGCGCATCCACGACAAGGAGCACCTGAAGGAGCACCTGCACGAGGCGCTGGGCGGCGACCAGGACGTGAGCAAGCTGTCGGAGGAGGAGCTGCAGTTTCACTACTTCAAGATGCACGACAATGACAACAACAACATGCTCGACGGCAGTGAGCTCATCAAGTCGCTCATTCACTGGCACGGTAAGTGGATTGGAGTTCCATTTTGGTTCGGCTGATTTACAAATGCTGACCACTTCTTTTCTTTTCTTTTCCCCCGCAGTCGAGGAGAGCAAGCAGATGGGCGCCAATGCGCCAGCGCACGGCACAACCAAGGTCTTCACTGATCTTGAGCTGGAGCAAATGATTGATCCCATACTGCAGATGGACGACAAGAACAACGACGGCTTCATCGACTACAGCGAGTTCATCAGTGCGCAGCGCAATCGGGGCTTCTAGTCTTCCACCAACCAACCGTGTACACTGTACAGCTCTACCATCGTCTCTGCACTTTTCTTTAAAAAGAGACTCCCGCCAGATCTTCTGATGTTTTTAATCTCTCCACTTGTACAAGAGTAAAGACCTTCCACAAACAGGTTCGGTGTTTTGATATTTAGAGGCCTGCAAGTTGAAGAAGGGAAGTTTATTTGGCACACCCACCACAGCAGGCATCATCATCATCATGAGAAAAAGAAGAGGAACAACAACAACAGAGGCAAATCCTGCGTTCAAGGCCACCTCATCCCGAGATGGCCTGGCCCTTGCCGGTGAACCAGGGATCGGCGCCAGCGGCTCAAATTTTGTTCGCACACTCGGATCAGCGGCGAGGATGGCGCTGAACCAGCGTTTCCCATCGGCGCTCAGGTTGGGCGCCGCGGTGATCGTCCTCTGAATCGCCGGCAGCGGGTCCTCACCGGCGCTGCCCAGCGCGGCCACTCGCAGCGGCGTCACCCGGGCGTTGGCGTAGAAGAAGGTGGCCGCGAAGGACCACACGTCGGCGGCGATCGGGTCGAAGTCCTCGGGCGCCTCGGGCGGGTCCTCCGCCGTCTGCACGAAGCCACTCGCTGCCGTGGAGAGATGGAGGCGACGGAGGCGGAGGGCGCCAGGGCCGAGGCGAGACGCCCTTAGCAGGAGGCGCCACTCATCAGCGAGGCCATGGAGAGGCTGGCGGCGAGGCGGGCGGCGGCAATGGCCGCATATCCGGTGAACGTCTCCGGCGCCTGAAAGTGGTGCGTCCATCGGCTGAAGTCCCGCGGCCCCCGACAGGCCGGTCGTCTGACGCGCACCCTGCTGTTGTCCTTCTCGCCCTTCGAATCGACACTCAGGTAGATGATGGCGTCCCTGAAGCTGCCCAGCTTCGCCAGCGTCTTGCTCAGCTCGTCGGGGGCGGGCGTGAGGAGGACGTGCTTCGGATTAATTGACCGGTGGCAGATGCCGTTCTCTCCCAGGTAGTCCATGCCACCGTAGATCTGCCCCGCCCACTCGCGCATCTGCTCCTCCGGGACGTAGACGTTGTTGGTGGTGAGGTAGTCCTTGAGGTTGCCGTGCAGGGCCATCTCCTGGAAGACCACCACCCGGCCGGCCTCGTCGTAGAAGACGTCCCAGGTGGCGATGCAGCCGGGCGAGCGCCTGCCGATGTGGGCCAGCACGCGCAGGTAGCTGGAGCGGCGGGCGTCGATGCGGGCCACCGGCTCGTAGACGCGCCCGATCAGCGCGTGGTCCGGAGAGTGGTCCACCACGGCGAGGTAGATGTTGGAGTAGGTGCCGGCGAAGAGGGTCGTGTCGGTGACCAGAGTGTAGGTGAAGAAGGCCTCGTCCTCGGTGCGGCGGGCGGGGTTGTGACGTTGCAGTTCCTGGATCTGTGGGAAAGGGAAAGATGGGATGAGGATTGAAGAGTATATTGTGTTTTGAAGTTAAGTTGTTGTTTTGTTACCTGTGCCTTGACGACGTTCAGCTGCGCGTGGACGTGGGCGGCGGCCGGCGTCGGCTCGCCCTTCAGCAGGTCAAGCTGTGCCTGGGTGATGTACGGCATCCAAGAGAAAGAGAGAAAGAGGTGTTGTTTGTTGAGAGGTCAAAAACATAGTGAGAATGCTGACTGTACAATGCCGGCAATGATGCAATGCTGGCAGACACAGTTTGCAATTCGAAAAGAGGAGAAAAAATGGCGAAAAATAGAACATCAGCGTTTCGGCATATTTGCTGCTAATGAGATGCACTTGGGTTTAGGTGTGTATTCAGTGCACTCTTATTTCTTCGGTCGATCGATCGATCATTCCCGTTCAGTGGCGGCTAATTGAAAAGATGTTGCCCATTCAGATGATAGTGCCTGGATGATAGTGGGGCAAAATGTAGAGCAGTGCAATGTCTACATCGAAGTGGAGTGGAGTGGTGGTAATTAGCCGCATCGGCGCCACTGAACTCATTTGCTGGTCGGGTGGTAATCAATTCACCGATGCTTCTCTCCTTCTTCTTGAAAACACTATCATTATGCTGATGCACTTTGTCCATTCTTTTCATCTTTCTGTTTCTACCATGCAATTAATTGTGGCTGTTGTTGTTGTTTGTCCTCGTAGTGCTACTTTCCCCTTTATCAGGTGTGCATAGTTTGCCTGCCACCTCAGTGTCACCAGCAGCATTATCATCAGCAGCAGCGATTCCATTGAGATGCAGCACCTCCTCGTTGACACTTGCATTTGTTGACAAGAGAGAAGGCTGAAAGAAAGAAAAAGAAAGACGACGTCTTTTCATTGTTTCCCTCATCTTTACATCATCTTACCTGCATCCATTTCTCTCCTCCTCCCCTCCCCGCCCGCTGGTAAGTCACAATACCCTTTTCCTTTCCGCTGTGATGATAATTGAAACCGATGGTGATTGATGGCCTGCTTTTCCTCGGAGATGATGCTGCTTTTTGTTGGTGGTTGCATTGTCCACCGCTTGCCCACGTCTCTTCACTTGTTTTTTTGCCCATCTCTCTGCTCTGACTGTCGTGGTGAGCACAGTCTAATTTGCCCGTAATGCTCCCTCTCCCTCTGTTTAATTGCCCGCTGCATGGCTAATTTAATTAGACTGCTCGTCGGTCTCCCTCTGTCTCTCTTTCTCCCATTTGCTTGTCCGGCGATTAGTCCATGCTTTCATTCAGCCGCTGCTGTTGAGTTAGTGCTGGTGGTGCCCACAATGAGTAGCTGAAGTCTTCAGCAGAAAGCTGTAATAGCAGGCCTGTGTGTGTGTTGTGTGCCATCAATCGGATAAGATGATGATGATGGTGATGGCGGTCGACAGAAGAACGGTACACTGTCTCCATGTCTGTCTGACTGACTGACTGTTTGGAATGTGTGTCACGGTGTCTCTATAATGTGTAAGCACTTTATTAGAAGTGAAGACGGTATTTGCATTGCCAAGCACACACGCTCATTCTCTTGCCTGTCTGTCTGTCTGTGTCCATCTGTGTCTGCCACCCACCCCTTCACCACCACCACCACCACCATCACCATCATTTCGTGCCCATCGTTCAGTTTTGAGTGGCCATCGTGACCGGCCACTTTGGTGCGATATGACCATTGCTGAAGCAGCAGAAGATGATGAAGAAGAAGATGAAGAGCACAGATTGGAAGTGGATGTGAATCAGGAGAAGAAGGGATAGCTCACTTGCTTAGCAGCTTTCACCAGACGAGAGAAAGAAAGAGAGAGGCAGACAATGGCGAACAGTGTTGTGCTTTTGCCTGCTTGTCCGCTCTCTAGAATCGATCAGTGCCAGTGCTGACCACCAGTGCATCACCACAACTTTTTGGTGCTCACGAATTGAGAGGGAAAAAAAGGAGAGAAAGAGAAGAGCGTGAGAACAGAGCAGGCCAGTCATGATCAGATGAGGAGAAAGGGTGCAAGCGAGATAAGGGCACTCTCTAAGAATGAACACTCGATTCACTCGTTGTATGATGTGCAGCAGCAGTGTGAGCTCATCATTCAGCAATCGGGGCCACCGGCCACGAATCAGTGTGCGATGCTGTTGCAACAGATGTTCAGTGGTAAGCCACACACACACTCAGCTCTCTCTGTCCGCATCCTCTTTTTCCTCCCGTGCCTCCTGTATCCGCCAGTGGGCCAACAATCCTCGTCGTTGTGCATTTTTTTGCGTCTTCTTCGTTTGTCGGACATCGCCCAAGTTGTGCAGTCCGGTAGCAATCTCAGTCAGTGTGTCGATTGTCGATTGTCCCCACTCTGCCGGCTATAAATACCGATTGACTGCTGCTGCTGCTGATGTTGTATCGATCGAACGGCGTCTACAAATCAAATTAGGCGCCACTGTCTTCACTGCAGTGTAGAGCCCTTCCAGTGATGACCTTAATAGAGCAGCAACAGCAACAGAGCAACAGGTTGTTCGGTAGTCCTTGGCAGTGAGAGCGCAATTCAGTAGCAGAGTTAGATAGGCTGCAAACAGATGTGCCGGTGTGTTTCGATCGCTGTCTCTGTGTGTGCTCTGCAAAACGTCGATGTTCATGTCGATGATGTCGATGAAGTCGGTGATGATGATGATGATGAAACAGTAGTGGTGGTAGTGAACTGCGACAAATCGATCCATTTGCAGTTTTTGCAAAAGAGAGAGCATCCTTCCTTCATCGGTTGGTCGTCGTGTTCCCATGATTAGGATGTTTGCAGCTACTCCTCCTTCTCCTCTTTCTCCTTCTTTTCCTCCAATTTGCCGCCCAAAAACGGTTGTCACTTTTTTTTCAGTCAACTGTTGTGGTTGTACCTATCTTTGGCCACTCTTTGACATTAGTTTAGTTCAGTTTGAGGATGCTTGTTTTGCTGCAGTTGTCTATTTGACAACTGTCATCACTCCACGCTGTCAGTCAATGGGACAATCGGACAATCGGACCATCACCGGTGATGATTGAACACACAAACTAGCGCTCTTTTCTATAAATAGCAATTTATGACAGGCAATGAGAATGTACTCGTGTCTGTTTGATTGAAGTTTAAAATGGCAAACTTCACTCTCTGTTTAGCTTTCACTGAGCACACAGTTTGTTTGCTTCGTGTTTTGTAGTCCCTTATACGCCTAATTATCGCTTCTTCTTCTTCTTCTTCAAACGGAGAAGGCACACTTTCTTTGTCCTCATACCTCTTCTTTGCCACCGCCACTGACCTACTACCAACTTCTCATCACTAGTAACTAAACTGAAGAGAACTGAACCGCTGAATTACCGACTCCTAATCCACACGAGCACTCCCTCTTTTTGGCGTTCAAAACAAAACAAGAGAAGCACTTGGCCTAATCATTGGCAATTTAGCCT
Source organism: Tyrophagus putrescentiae (assembly GCA_024499935.1). Lineage (NCBI taxonomy): Eukaryota > Metazoa > Arthropoda > Arachnida > Sarcoptiformes > Acaridae > Tyrophagus > Tyrophagus putrescentiae. The sequence continues at coordinate 6,609,902 of JAMZRA010000008.1, forward strand.
TCTTTACTCTCTTTTTACATCGATACCACGCTCCTCCAACAAATGACTCAATTAATGCAAGGGGAGCAGCAACAGGAATGAGCTTAGTGGCTAATTAGTAGTGCTGCTTGATCGGTAGTAGTAGTACCTGCTCCCTGCCCGATATTTATAGACATGTGGTTGATTTATGCGCACTTGACCAGCAGATTTTGAGCTGCTTCTGCTGTTTCTGCTGCTGCTGCTCATTGTCAATGCATCTAGGTTGAAAAATGTGTGTGCGCACAGACTGTGCAATTACCACAGTGAGCTCACTGAACACACTTTCTTTGAAGTGGTCAATTGAAGGGTGGCAATTAGATTAGCCCAAAAGAGCAGCCACTGTACTTTTTGCCTTCCGGTCGTGTAGTGCTCTAGAATTTTACTTTTCAAACAACAGCAACAAAAAATGATACATTTCGAACTCCCCCTTTTCAGCAGCCGGGCACCGTCTTCGCATCGACGCACTTCTGCGCATGTTCATCCCAGGCCTGGTGCCGTTCACAGTAGAAGACCGTAGACTCGAAGCCGCCAAACTCGCCCTTCTCGCAGTCGTAGTACTTGAAGCAGTAGACCGGGTCGCGGAACTTGCCCTGCTTCGTGCAGTGAAACACTTTTGGGGGGAAGGTCACCGGCGCCTCCGTCGGCCCGGGGGTGAAGTGATTCGGCGGCGTCGGCCCCTCGGTGACCGCCCCTCGCCAGTAGTGGGCGTTGATGGCGTGCAGGAGGGGGTTCTTCTGGCCGCACACCCCGTGGACGTCCTCATTGGAGATGGAGTAGACGGAGAGGCCGGCGTAGCCGGACCGCGTCACATTGTCCGCCTTGAAAGCCAGCGACTTGCTGTCCTCGAAGCTGAGCCACTCGGCGTGGCCCGAGTCTCGGAGGTAGACGGCGTAGACGGCGTGCTCCGCCGGGTCCCGCACCAGCGAAAATTGGCTCACATGAGCGCGCATCAACACACAGAGTTCGTTGTAGCTAAGAAGGCCTTCCACCTGGGTGTAGGGGCCCTTCTCGCCGCCGCCCAGCGCCTCATCTCCGATGTCCTGCTTCGCTGGGTTTGCCAGCCGCCATGTGCGGGCAAAGGCGGGCACCGACATGACCAACTTTGAGCGAGGAGCACCGGCCTTGTGGTATGCCTCCATCGTCGAGAGGGCGTGGCTGAGAAGCGAGGCGTGGCCCACCTGTTTGCTCCACGGGCCGGCGTAGTCGTGCGCAATGACGTTTATAAAGTCGACGTACTGGGCGATCTTGGGCACGTTGTAGGCGGCGGTGTTCAGAGAGGCGGGCACGGTGACGGCCAGCGTGTACGGCGTATTGGCCAGCTTCTCGTCGAACTTGTCGAGCAGTGCGATGAAGTGGGCGTTGTCGGAGGCGGTCATGCCGCTCCAGTCGAGGATGACGCCGTCGAAGTTGTGGCTGCTGATGAAACTGACCACCGAGTTGACGAAGGCCGTTCGGTAGGAGTCCACGGAGACGGTGATGGAGAATTGGCTGCTTGCGGCGGCGCCGCCCACCGAGACGAGCGCCTTGGAGTTGCCCTTGGCCTTGGCAAACTTGTCGATGTCGTCTGTAAAAAAGAAGTGAAATTAAGCTTGAATGAATTGATTAGAGTACTCCCCTACTACTTACGCAGATCATTCATCAGATAAGGGTCGAGCAGTTTGATCTCGTGCGTTCCGCCGTCAATGCCCATGTACGAGTAGACGATGTGCGTGCATAGTGTGTAGTCTAAAAGAAAAGATGTTTAAGGTCAATGATGATCAATTTTGTTTTCAGTTGTATTTACCAATTTCACTGGGGTCTTGTTTTCCATCACCCGTCCTCCAGTGCACCCAGTACTCGTAGTAGCAGACGGTCTTTGGCGAGCTGGTCGACTGGACCGGCTCGATGTTCAGGGTGGCCGCTAGGACTGTGGCCACAAGTGCCACCAGCGACAACTTTGAGCTCATGATCATCTTTGGTATCGATTGATTGATTAATTATTTAGTGCGCACTAATTTGTGTGTGTTCTCGTGTGCTGATGACTTATCAGCCCCATAACAATACTGGCTACTATTTATACTAAAGAGGTTTAGGTAATGAATGAACTACTACAACAAAAGAGCAGAAACTGATTAGATGCTCCTGCTGATGCTGATGCTATTGATGCCATTTAATTTGCTTTCTTTTTCTTTTTGTTGTTGTTGTCGTAGTCATGTTGGGCATAGTCTCGTAGATAAGGATCTGACTGGCAGAGGGTAAAGTAAAGCAAAGTAGAGTAGTTAATGTGCTAATGAATGGCCATTTAATACACGCCAAGCACTGACTGCTCGCTGCTCGGTCGGTTATAAATAGGATCGAGGCAGTCTGGTGATTGATTAGGATTGAGAGAAGAGAGAGGAGGATTCCCAGTGCAGACATTGAAAGGCATTAGAAGGGGATGATCACCAGATTGGTGGTTGGAAAGGATATCAGAACAGGCAGGCAGATTATTACCAAACGGATGCATCGACAGCAAGTGCTGGTGGTCTCAATCAGCCAGTCTCAGTGTTGTATCCAGTGGATCATCATCATCAGTCGTTTAGCTTTGTGTGTTCCACTTGCTACTACGAATACCTTTAGAAGGCCCTTTTTAGCCCTTCTTTTTCTTTTCTCTGTCACCCGGTAAAGCGGATTGCCGGTGGGTCGTGCAATGTAACATGCTTGTTACGCATCTTAGATCGGCCACTTGAGATGCATGTCACTGCTACCGATGATGATGCTAGTGCTGATGACACTTTGCAAAGTACAGTGCACCTCAATACCGTTCAGTAGGTGCTGATGATGATGATGTAAACAAAGGATGCTTTTAAACAGAGCAGCAGGTCGTTTAGGAGTTGTTGCTGACTGTCTGTGTTTGCAGTAATCCCCATTACTTGTAGCAGGCATTTTTTGCCAAAGCATTTTCCGGTCTAGTCAAAAATGCTGCTCTGGCCACCGGCAAAGTGCGAGTTTTTCTTTTTTGCCCCTTTTCCCCCTTTTTTCCCCCTCTCCACTAACACCGTTAACCTACTGAAAAGGTAGGTGATGCAGGCAGGCACACCACACTCTTGTCGACGTGCAATATCTCTCAACTCTGAAGGATCTGTCCTTGAAGTGAGCGCTGAAAAGTGCTGGCCATGTCGAGCACCACACCATCGCTGCCTGCCACTGCCAACCTTGACCTTGACCATAGTTGCTGCTGCTGCTGTCTTTGCAGTGTCCTTCCGTGTCTTCCTATCAGTTCAGTTTGTTGACTTTATATCCACAAATCGCCTTGCCTCGCACAGTACAGTGATCTTCAGCCTATGGTAATGAGGAAGAGCTCTCTTCTCTGCTGTTGCTGATAGTGATGACCGGTGCTGCACTGATCACCACATTGGGGAGAGTGAGCCGCATTTCTAATGAGCAAAAAGAGAGAGAGGGGTCGAGAGAGGTATTTTGCCTCAGTAGTGAGCTATCCGATGACTGCTTCACTGACTCTCCAGAACACCCGGCCAATATCTGACTGACTGGCCACTCTAGTGAAATTGCCTGCCTGCTCAACAATCTGCTCAACAATCCTCAGCAGCAGTTGGAGTTTTTGTTCCAGTGCCTTTCTTTCCCTTTACTCGATTTACATATGTTTTTGACACATTTGTTGTTCTCTTTTGACCGACATTGCTGAAAGGGAGAGAGAGAGAGAGAGCCGTCCCTTTCAACAGTTCAACAGCAAAAAAAGTATTACACCCTTCTGTTTGAGGAGTAAAGTGAGAAGGAAATCGCTAAAAATAGTTGAACGAGAGGAACAAAGAAAGCTTGAGCGGTGGTGGTGAAAAATGTGAATAATTTGGGTGTCGTTTAAGGGCGAAAAAGAAGAAGAACGAAAAGGGAAACAACACCGATAGCCGACTTGAAATTAGGTCCCTTTGCTGCTAGTGCTAGCAGTAATTAGCACAAAAGGTGCTCAGTGCCAGTGTCGGTGTAGTCTCCAAACTGATCCAATTGAGGGTGTTCTGCTGATCTCCGGGCAGACTGAGCTGAGTTGAGCTAAAGCTGAGTTTGTCTGCTTAGTCTTAGCCCAAAACTGTCCTTCTCCTCGCTAGCACTCACTCATCTATCATGGCGGCTAATCGGCCAAGTGGACTTTGAGTAAACAACTGCTTCAAAGGCAAAGTTGGGTATCCCCGGCAAACAACAAACAACAAAACACCGCCACAGTGAGTGACTGCCAACAAATAAGACGGCGAGCGGTAAGTGAATTAGAGCATCAGCATCAAGCAGAAAACTCAGCTCTCTGCTCTCTGGCTCATCTTCACCGCTGATCTCCTCTTCCTACCCTAAATGTTGTGCTTGTTGTGCCACCGCCGCTGAGATGATTGATAAATGGCACAGTGGATGATATTCCATCCTAGCTCTCTTTCAGAGAGGTCGTCTGATCAGAGTTGTTGTTGTGCCTGCGGTGTCCTCTCCTCGGTGTGCTCGCCACTTGCGGTCACTCACTCACTCAGTTAGCTAGCTAGCAGGTAAATGAATTTAAATCAATTAAAGAGAACCGAGCGTCTGACCATCTGCTGCTGCTGCTGCTGAAGTCAGCTCACCTGTCGATGGAATGTGTCTGCTTGTTTGTGGACTGGAAGGAAGGAAGGAAGGAAGGAAGAGAGAACTGCTTAACTTTTGCTCCAACCGTGAGAGCATCAGTGGCGCCTGGCGCCCACTAGCTTAGTGGGTACTGTCTGCTTTTTCAGCTCTCTCTCTCCTCTTCGACCTAGACCTTATCGGCAGATGTAGGTCTGGCGATAAGAAAACGGGAGAGAGAGAGAAGGAGAGGAAAAAGAGCTAGTTGGCTGCTGCTAATTAACATGCAGAGGATGCGATAGAGAAAGAGAGAGACTAGAGTGACTACCTGATTTGGTATTTTGTTGCCGCTGCTGCCACTGCTGACCAGTATTTATTTGCCTAATTAATCGAGACTGCACAGGCAGGCAGGCATTGAAGAAGTCAGGCAGTGGCAGTGTCATCAACAGGTGGTGGTCATCATTTCCTTCCTCTCCCGAGGGTAGGACTGTATAATTAGAGCACCATTACCTATTTTTCTTCAGATGACCTGTGATGGTAGTGAAGATGCGCGACTGCAAGCAAATAACTGATTGGAGGAGATGAAGGTGTCGCAGCGGACGGTGTTGCTGCTCCGGTGACACCTTCCTCGCTGACTGATTGAGGAAGGGCTGGTGATTGAATGGAAAGGCCAAAAATGCTCCATATCACACAGTTAATTGAGGTTAATTGACAGGGGTATCACTGCTACCTTTTCGGCTTATCAGAGAGTCATTAAAGCAATATGAGCTAAGCCTAAAACCTGCTACATAATTTAGAATGGCACTGATAAGGCTGAAGCAAAAAAATAAGTACAAAACCTCTCTTTTTCTTCTTCCTTCTCTCTCCCTCTCAAACATCATAAATTGTCAAATTTATGTTTGGTGGAAGCAAACAAGCAAGCAGGCACTTGCAAACTGTCGGCAAATATGCCGCTGATTTGTGAATCGGTCATAAAGTCGAGCGGTAGAGAAAATAGCTGTAGTAGTAGTGTCTAACCGTGCCGACACACACTAGTCACCTGCTTAGGTATTTGCCTCTGAGAGAAAGAAGAAGAGGAGAGAGGTATTTGCCAGCAGCAGCAGTGTGCATTGCCAATTTGTAGTCGGTAAAGTTGGAGAAGAAGATGCTGCTGCTGCAAAAAGAGCGCACACTTGACCCACTTTGCCTAGCTGAGGATGAGAAGAGGGTGAAGATGAAGAAAAAGAAGAAGAAGTGTTAAAACGGATGCAGTGGCCTCTACTTTAGTGGCACAAAGTAGCCAGTGCTGAGTTGGCTGTGCCAATGCATTCACTGTGAAGTGCATTCAGCACTAGTGCCGATGATCTGATTGATCGAATCGGACTCCTCTTCCCACCACCACCACCCACCACCACCACCGCCCTCTGCCTCCTCTAATCAGCTTAACCTTTAACCTTTTCTTTGCTGCTGCTACTGATTCTCGGGGTCTTCTTTCGCACTTATCTGTTTGATCTGTCCGCCCGTTAGTGAGAAATAGTAGTGGCCGCTGCTGACTTACAATAGACAACTAATTGGGCCGAATTGTGTGTGCCTTTGATGTGGTGTAGTGGTAAGCAGGGCGATCATTAAGCGGAGACAGTGACAAATGATCACCAGTAGACCACCAGCACAATTGGCCACCAGCAGCAGAAGAACAAAAAGGACACACACTGGGCGCCCCATTGTCCACCCTGGCGGTGCACCAATGGAAAGTTATCAGTGCCACTATTGAATGAAGGAAGGTAGTTCACTAGTTATTAGTCCTTTTTTCTAGTTAAGCACGGGGTATTGCCGAGAATTCACTGTGTGTGGAGACACCCTGCTCACCTGCTTCGGAAAAGATGTGCATAAATTCAGTCGGTGCATGTGAAGCGGTGTTTCAGTGCGTAGAGAGCACCGGTATTTCTTTCTCTTTTTTTGTGCAGTTTTCAAAAATCCTCGGCGCCAAGTTTGCCGTTGAGCATCAGCAGCAGCAGTGCCACTAAGTCAACACTTCTTCTTCAGTGCTCTTCAGCCAAAAGACAGGTAAGCTCGGCGTTCGGGTAGTCGGTCAAGAGGAGAGAGAGAAAGAAAGAGCGCAGTACTCTCGTTCTTTCTCCTTCTTTCTCTTTCGGTGAGTATGTGATGAGCATCTCGTGCCTGCCTCTGCCTTCTGCCCGCACACTCGCTCACCAGTGACCGACTGAGGGACAGTCCGCACCGAGAGGAAAAACTGCACCGAGCATCTCTCTTTCTCCCTTGCTCGTTCTCTTCTTCAGCTGACCCTTCACCACCTCGACTTATAAAACCGATTTTCCGGCGGCCACTCTCCTCTCAGTCCTTCTCAGTGACCGTTTCTGTCGGCCAGTGCTTTTTGCCGAGCAGTAGTTCTTTCTTTTCTGGCTGCTCTACTTCATCTTTTTCTGGTGTTTGTGTGTGACACTTGACTGAATGACACCGCCTCGGTGATGATATAAGCTGCTGCTGCTGCTGCATCAGGTGTGAGCATCATCGCCTTTTCTTCTTCTTCTTAGGATTATCACCTCTTCATCACCCCATCACTGTGCCATTTCAATTGGAACTCAACAGCAGCAAGTGTCACCTCAGTACTATTCTCTTTTTGGCACCGGTCCCTGCAAGGATGGCCATTCACCACCGATCATCCTCATCCTCATCTACTTTAAGTCATCGACTGCTGAGGAGGCCTCACATTCCATCATCCCCTCCATCACGCCTGCTCACCATGAACCTCTCCGTCCTCTTCCTTGCGGTAAGTGCTTCTCAGTCTGTCTGTGTCATTGATTTTCCCTTTGGTCATTATTTTCGACCACTATTGAGGCAACAGCATCAGAGGCGCAGAAAATTCCCAGGCAAAGGTAGCCATCAGTAGTGATCATCATCATCATCAGCTCAGTACTGACCATCACCTAGATTTTGAGTGCGCTCTGCTATGATTATGCGATTATGAGTCATATACGATCTACATTGTTTGCCTTTCTTTCTTTGTTTGTTATTCTCTCTCTTCATCTTTCCCTTCTCAACCACTGATAGCGAAGTTCAATCGTCGAGAAATCGACCCATTTTTGGGGTTGCTCCTCTGTATTTTCCCACTTGCATTGTTAGATGACAGTGCTATTGTTATTGGCGCCGTCTCCTTCACCTTAACTTTCAGCAGCAAGTGTGTGTGTGTTCATCTCTTTTTTAAAATCCGAAATGCTCCTATTTTTTGGCTGCGCTCTAATCAGAGGAGAAGGAGATGCTCTCCTCTCCTCTCCTCTTTTCTCCCCTGTCAGAGAGCTGGGTAATTTGCCTACATTAAAGGGTGATTTTGGGAAAGAGGGTGCAGACAGGCAGACAGACGCCTTGACTGACTGATAGATGATAGCCAGTGGTGATCCGCCGCCGATGATGTAATGGCGCCCAGCGGTGCCTATTATTAAGTGGAGGATGTGTTGAGAGAAGGAGATCTTTGGGCGCCATGATGATGATGGTCACAATGGACAATCAGAAGGAGAGCAGCAGCAGCAGCGGCACCATTTTGCCATCTCCAAGGTCATTGTCAGGCTACCCCTTCTTCTCCTTCTTCATCTCCTTTTGGTGCCACATTTTGGTTTCCCCCTTTCAGTGCTCTATTACTGACACCTATCAGCGCCAAAATCTCAGTCTTGTGTCGGCAACGTTTCCAAAAGCATCATCATCAGCGGCGGCAAAAATATCTTTGCCGGTTTTTCTCTGGCCAAATGGTCATCTCAATGGCGGCCATTTCCTTTCCCAAGCTATACACACTTTTTCCTGCGCTCAAATTGGCCACATTTTCTGACACAGTAACCTACCTTCTTCTCTATTACCTTCTGATCCTCTGCCGCCACCGTCACTATCAGTTTCTCTGATCTCCATCAGTGGGCATTGTGTGTGTGTGTGGCAGTCACTTGTCATCATCAACTGACTGCCATTCATTCCTACTCCTCTCCTAAACGACGGGCAAATGTCCTCAGCGTCTACAGCCTCACTCTGATGGTCCATTTGTCTGATGGAGTGAACGTGCCGCTGCCAGCAGCAGTGATGGCCACTACCTCCGAACAACAACAACAACAACATTGGCAGCAGCAGCAGCAGCATTCGTGCACCGACAGTAGTCCGCTTTTTTCGCCTTTTGTCTTAGCGGCAGACAATGGCAAATTAACAGCAGCAGCATCCTTTCTTTTAAATCCTATTCATCTATTTTAAAGTTGTGCCACTGCCATTGCCACTGCTTCTGCTGCTTCTGCTGCTGATAAGAAAGAGGCCTCTCTTTCTTCCCTTTACGCACCACTTTTCAGTGCCTATTTACCCTATTACCTCTAGTCGCCTATTAGATTATTAGATTAGTCAGCGCGCCGACCGACCGACCAATTGTCTCTCAACTAGCTGTTGACAAATTAGCTGGCGAGATAACGGAGAGTCAGGCTGGCGGCACTGGATGAGCACTGATAAGGAAAAGCAAATGCTGATTCGAAGGTAGACCGACAAACCTGGGGCAGATTAAGATTATGCAACTTTACCAGTGGCAGAAAAGAAGAAGAAAAAGAAGGCAACCGACAGCAGCAGCACTCTGCTGTTGCCCCTTCCTTTCAATCTAGGTCACAGGTATTTAGTGCTGCTGCTGTGCTGTCTTGCCACTGAATTCACTGTGCTGCTGTTGAAGTGCGCTGCAGCCATAAACAGTGGCACTAAACGGACGGCAGCAACGGCAGCAGCACTAAAGCGAGGATGAGTATATGCACACACACAAAATGAAGGGACTAAAAGGGGACACTAAACGGCAGTGGGTCCCGCCGCTCCTTCCTCTTAACCTTTCGCACATTTACATTGCTGCTTCAACTCACCTTCAATTGATTTGCCGCTCACTCACTCTCTGAAAAGTGGTGAGCTTGTTGTATAAAATCAGTCAGTTTAGTTTTAGTGGCGCCTGACAGGCGAGCAGTCTGCCTGGTCTGAACAGTTTTGGTTTCAAGCGGCTAATGTTTGCCAGTGGCAAAATGGCAGTCGTCGAAGGCGAAGAAGATGAAAACCGGAACGGCAGTGGCAGTGAGTGGAAAAATAAGGATGAGTGCAAGGGAGAGAGGTGAAAAATGCAAATTTCTCAGCTCTCAGTTGCACTCAACTGCAGCAGCAGCTCAGCAGCTTTTACCCTACATTCTTCTACTTCTTCGGTTTGTTGCCGCATTAGTCTTTAGATGAGATCAGGCAGCAAAAAGTCCTCCTTAACCTTGGGCAAGAAAAAAATCTCGGTGGCAGTGCACTCTTCATCTCTGGTGAAGATATTGACAGGCGATGCTGCTGCTGCTGTTGCTGCTCGAGCTAATCCGAGCAATTCAGCCTGCTTACTTCTGTGGACAGGAGGGAAAAAGCTAAGCTGCAGAAGCGACAGAGCAGTAATAAATGAATGAATGAAATGAAATGAAATGAAAACGACAGAAAGCAGAAGCCACCAACAGGTGAACAACAAGTGCAAATGCAGCACTCAAAGTGAGCACTTCATTCTCTCTTGCCATTGACGAGGATCACCGTTATGTTCAGAGAGTGGAGAGTGAGGACAGCCGACCAGCCAACCATCCAGCCAGCACAATGCCCGACCACAATGGCCGACACTGCAAAAAGAGTGGAAGGTTCAAGTTGTGTTCTGCTGAAGAATGAGTAGAAAGGAGAGTCATTAGGCGCGCTCGCTTTTATCACTATCACTCGAATTGTGGTGAAGGCTAATGATGTTTCGACTGCTGTTGCTGCTGCCTCTGGTCATTAGCATCGCCTGGCAATGGTGGTGATGATGATGATGCTCTATCGGACAGTATTCTTAGCATCTGCTGCTGTTGCTGATCAGAAAATAGATCCCGGCTAATGGTCTGCTCGGGGATGCAAATGGTCACGCCTGCAGGGGAAAAAGCAGTGGGGTGATAATGATAGTGAAGGAGTACCTAGAGGAGGAGGAGGAGAAGGGAAAGAAAACTGCCTGATTGGAGTGCATTTATTTGTGTGCTCTATTTGTCGAACTCAACCGAAAAACAAAACGCGTGTGCTTTGCTAGTGATTTAGGTGCTTCCAGTCCATTTGTCATCCTCTTAGAATTACCAAGTGCACCTTACTAACCCACAACTGGATGAGGCCAAGCAATTAGCTAGTTAACACAAACGCCAAGACTTAATCGAGTGAACATGGCCATAAATTAGCAGCAATCAGTGAACTTTTTTCCTTTTTTGTACATCCTCGGTGCGATACTGTGTTGTGTGTTTGCCACTAATTAAACACCAACGGTAAGCTTGTTTGGAGAAGACCACTTGTGGTTATGCGCTTTCTCATTGAAGGTCAGAGAGAATCAGACAGACAAGACAGTTCAGGCCGTGTCTGGTGGTGGTGGTGCTAAAACAAAAGAGCAGGCACTGGTCAACATCTAAACTAATCACGACTGCTGACTGGATGGAGGGCTCAGAGCTGAGAGCAGTGAAGTATTAGAGAAATGGGCAAAGAGCGTGGTGATTTGCCAGTGCTCCTGACCCACTTCGGCTTTACCCCGCTGACCAGTGAGAAAGAAAGAGAGAACGAGAGGAGGCTTGCTAAGCAGTCCAACATCAGCAGACGGTCGTCGTTTGGAAAACTAAGAGCTAGAAAATGAGAAAGAGAAAAATCGTGAGCTCGGATAAATTTTCGACAACTACTGCCGCCGCTGATCAGTGTTGCTGCTGCTGCGCAAAGACGACGACGACAGTCACAAATTGCAACAAAAAGGGTTGTGATAGGGCAGCCACACAGTGATCATTAGCGAGAAGATGGTAATAGTGGTGGTGGTGGTGGTGATGACTCGAGACTGGAGAACAAATAACAACAACAACAACAACAGCACTGACTGCATTCTTTGAGGGCAATTACTAATTAATTGCAGTCTGCTTTTGTCTGCTTGTGCTGACTAACACTTGCCAGCAGCAGGGAGACAAAACGGGGCGACAAAAAAAACACACACACACTCAAAGTCATTCGCTGTTATTTGCCACTGTCTGCAATCTAATTTGCCTAGCAGCAACAGCAGTAGCAGTGATTTGATGGCCATCTAATCGGTGGTTGAGTTTGGCCAACTTCGGCAATCTCATCTCATTTTTGTTCTTTGACCCTTCTCGAAAGTGTCCCCTCTATCTTTCTCTCATTCTCTCTTCTTGATTGGCTTTCTCCATTTCCTTCCCCTCTTTCTTTTTTTCTTTTTTTCTACTTTGATTGATCGATGATTGTCTGCGGTTGCCCTTTTTGTTTGTTCTCCGGCTACTAATTAACGGTGATGATGCGGCGCAGGCAGGCAACCTTGTTTGCTGCCTTTAATTTGATTTGTGCACTCTTCTTCCTGCCCTCTTTGCTAATCGGTGTGTAATAATGCAAATGCTGGGTTAAGGAGGTTTCATAATTAATAACTCGGAGAAAGACAAACAAAGGAAAAGATGAATAAGGAGGTAGTGCTCATCATTACAATGTTAGTCCGGATGGCTGATTGTTTGCTTTGCTGCTACTGCTGATGATGAAGCTGATGATGATGATGATCCCGTTTCTTGCTCGCTGATTATCCGGCATTTGGAACAGACAAACAGCTTTTGAATGAGGCGGAAAAAAAGAGGAGAAACTGGATGATCACCTCCGATCAGTCACTGTCACTAAATCAGTCACTGCTGCTGCTGCTGTGGATTAGGCCCCTGATTCGCCCTTTTCTCCCTCTCTTTTCCCAGTTAATTAATTAGCACAGGCAAATATGTGTGTGTGTGTGCTTAGAGGGTCATCAGTTTGAGCCCAAGTTAGTCAGCTTGCCTTAACCTCCTTTTTTCGCTGGCCACCACCACCACCACCACCACCGATTGATAGTTGCCACCGTTCAATTGATGCGGCGGCAATGTGCCGCCACTCAAGTGGAGAATGTGTGCGTGTAAAGAGAGAGGTGACTGTTGCTTGCCTGCCTGCACCCCATAGTTAGTCGCCGGTCGCCCGCTTACCTTCTGCATATTAATCACCTCTTTCCTCTTCTTTCACCACACTAATCTTGCCGATGTTTTCTTTTCTCCTCCTCCTCCTCATCCTCTCTGTCTAAATTTAGGCGCTCCTATCGACGGCAGCAGTGGAGTTGGCTACGGGTGAAGGCCAGCAGCAGCAATCTTCACCTTCTCCCTCCTCCTCCGCCGGTGCCCTCTACCACAACCATCAGATGGGATCGGATGAGAGTATCGATGTCTCCAGTTCAATTGGTGTCAGTGGGGCGAACGGTAACGGTGCAAACGGTGGCAATGCTAATTCAGCCGATGCAAAGCCGATGATGCTCAACCACCCCGGCCACGTCGAGGACCTGCTGGCCAATGAATCGGGTGAGGGAGATGGGCCCCGAGTGGTGGCCATGGCAGCACCCTCGCCCCCTCTCTCAATGAATCACCAGCAACATCACCAGCACCAGCAACCAGGACTGTCGCATGCCGTGGTAGTGGACAGTGAGCACGATCTGATTGGCGCGGAGACAGAGCCCAAGTTTAGCCTCTCCAAGTTCAAGAGACCGGTAAGTGTTTAGATAAAAATGAAGTTGTTTTCTTAAGTAACACTTTTTCTATTTTCGTTTAGTTTGCCCGTCTGCCCTCGCTGGATTCTCTTCGTTTCAACAACCGTTTTCTCAACGGCATCCTCGCCGCTGGCTCTAACCCAGCGCCACAGAGGGCAATTCCACCCGGCTTTGGTGGTGGTAATGGACAACCAATGCCTCAGTTTGGCAACCGCCAACCAGGACCTCCTCCTCCTCAGCATTTTCGCGGTCCAGGACCCAACTTTCGCAACAACGGCGGTCCACCACCACTTCCTTTTGGCCATCCTCATCCTCACCCTCAGCACTCTCATCCCGTCCAACAGGCCCCACCGGCACCGGTGTACAAAGCACTGAACATGCCACCAGGAGGTGGTAATGGCGGCGGTGGTGGTGGTCCTAAGTTCAACATGCCGTCCACCTTCAGTCACGCCCCACTGAACGGCGGAGGTGGAGGTATTCAGGAGTCGTACCACGTCATTGAGGAGCCGATGACCATCACGGTGCCCTCGGGTGGACAGGGACAGGGAGGACCACACGCCTCAGATCAGGCTGACATTATGCACTCCATCTCGGACTTTATCGGCTCATCGGAGAATGGTCGCATCAATAGCCTCAATGAAGGAGGTAAAACTTAGCAGAAAAAAATGATAATGACCATAGCTAATTTTTACCTTCTTACTTATTATTCAGACTTGGACCAGGGCCGACCGATGCTCTCTGCGCCGCCCTCCAACGACATCTGGCCCCTTTCTCAGCCGGAACTGCCCAAAATCGTCAACCTCGACGTGAAGTGCGAGAAGAACTTCATGAAGGTCTCCGTGGAGTTTGACCGCCCCTACAGCGGCATGATCTTCAGCAAGGGCCACTTCAGCTCACCACACTGCATTCACCTGGCGGCGGGCAGCGGTCGGACGCACATCTACTTTGACATTCGCATGGACAGCTGTGGAACTACGGGAAACATGGGCGCCAGCTCAAATGCCCTCGCCCCGGCAGGGGGCGTCAGTCCGGCAGGAACGTTCTTTGAGAACACGGTCATCTTCCAGTACGACCCCTTCCTGCAAGAGGCCTGGGATCAGGCGAGGAAGCTAAGGTGCACCTGGCATGATCAGTACGAGAAGTCCGTTTCTTTTAGGCCATTTCCGGTAGATATGGTCGATGTGGTGAGGGCAGACTTTGCCGGCGACAATGTTGGCTGCTGGATGCAGATTCAGGTAAGAGGAGGGAAGCTGAGAGTTTTTTATTAAAACCTTTCTAACTTTGAATATTTTTTACTCCTAGGTCGGTCGCGGCCCCTGGGCCTCTGAGGTGGCCGGTATCGTGAAAATCGGCCAGACGATGACGATGGTGCTGGCAATTAAGGACGAGGAGAATAAGTTTGACATGCTGGTGCGCAACTGCGTCGCCCACGACGGCAAGCGGCCGCCCATCGAGCTGGTGGACACCAACGGCTGCATCGTCCGCTCCAAGCTGATGAGCCGCTTCACGAAGATTAAAAACTTCGGTTCCAGCGCCTCCGTCCTCAGCTACGCCCACTTCCAAGCCTTCAAGTTCCCCGACTCGATGGAGGTTCACTTCCAGTGTACCATTCAGATCTGCAAGCACCGCTGTCCGGAGCAGTGTGACGCCTCGGGAGCGGCCTCGGGACTGCACTACTCCACACATCAGATTTCCGGTACGATTAACACCGGCGGAGGAGGAGGAGGTAATCTAGGCAATCACCAGATTGGTGGCGGTGATTCGCTTTATCTCGAGGGAGGACATGACGGGGCACCGCCCTCTCGAGGTGGTGATAGCTCAGTTCTGGCCCGCCCTCGTGAGATTCGAGATGTGAACGCCCAGTTGGCGGAAGAGGGCGTTTCGGAGCAGGTGAACAGCAGCTCACCAATGACTGCTCAGCAGCAGCTCTCCAAAGACATCGGCGTGAACAAGGTGATTCGGGTGGTTTCCAGCGGTGACCTCTCCTTTGCCACCTCGGACAAGCTCACCCAAACGGACTCCAGTGCCTCATCATCGGAGTCCACAAACTCCACAAACTCCAGCAATGGCAGCGGCAGCAGTCACCTCGATTCAGCCCGTTCCTGGCTCAGTGAGACCCTCCTCAAGCACAGCAGCGCCAACACCGAGAAGATCTGCATGTCCAGCCTCAACTTTGTGGTCTGTTTCGCCACGCTGGCCGCCCTCCTCCTCACCAGTGTCACCTGCTCCCTGGTACTCTGCTGTCGTCGCCGGGCCGCCGAGGGAGCACTAAAGGCAAAACAGTGCAGCTCCGCCAAGGAGTCCATCCTCACGGCGAAGATGGTCCTGGGGGCGGCCACCGCCGCTCAGCACCGCTCAGAGTACAGTGCCGCTCTTAGCGCCGCCCACCACGCCCACTACGGAGCGGGCAATCAGAGCAGTTCGGCAAACCAGTCCAATGGAGGAGGGGCTCTGCTCGCCGGTGCACACGCCTACCTCGGTTCATCGTCGGTGCTCAGTCCGCGGGTGCAGGCTTCCTCCAATGGAGCTGGTTCCAATCAGCAGAACGGCTATGCACACCACCGAAACTCTGATCTGTACCATTCATAGGCAAAAAAGGCAAACCTTATCATCATCACCCTCCCCCTCCCCTTTAACTAGCACACCCTAACCTAACCACAAAACTTCTCTCTCTTTTTTTGTATCACCTCTTTTCCTTGCTATTTTCCTTGCTCTCTTCCTCTTTCTTTCTCTTTTTCTTTTTTTCCACACTTCTGACCGACTGAATTCTGCAGTTTGCCAAATGTATCATCATCATCACTACAACATGGTCATCATCCACACTCACACACACACACACACCTTCACATCTTCACAGCATTCTAGTATTATCGTTTTCTATTTATTCCAAATTCTATTTATCAAATTACGACTGCTCTCAGGTGAATGTCAGCATTGTTGATTCCAATTGTCACTGGATTGACTATTTAGCCGTCGTTTTTGGTTAGATTCAGTCTAATCCTTCCGCGTGATTTGTAGCATCAACAGTTTCTGGCATTTTCATTCGGGAACAGTTTGACGGCGCCGTCTTTTATCTACTTCAGTTCAATCATTTTCATCTTCGCATTCTTTCATGTAAACCCTGTTCCTTAACTTCTCATAACTTATTTATTGACATGTACACACCCACCAGCCCAATCCCTCTTTTTCTTTTATTTATTATTTATTGCTTCATTTTTCATAACTTAAAGTCAAAGTAAACAACATTTCTATAAATACCGAAAAGAAGTGCAAGTCTTGTTGTTGTTGTTGTTAAGTTTAAGAGAAGAGCTTATAGGCAAAGATGAGAAACTTCCAGTAGAAGACGAGTGACTTGCCAAAAGATGAGTACGTGACTGCGCCCACCTTTCCATATGAAAGCCCATAGCGGTTGACAGTGCTGAAGTGCTGCAGGTAGGCGGCCATTTTCAGGCGGATGCGAAAACTGAACTTTAGGTTGCTTTGTAAACTTTCCAGGAAAAGGGTGGTCATCGGCCGGACTGGCCGGTGCACGGCAGTGGCCAGCTGTACAGAGAAGACGTGCATCAAAAAGATGATCATCTGCTGCTGGGCAAGCAAGACGACGACGGTCGCTTTAAAGGAGGTAGAGCGTTTAGTCTGTTGAACATCATCATCATCACCATTCTCCGGCCCTCCAACAGCAGACTCATCAGCAGGTGTGCGTTCTGCGGATAGGCGACCAGAAAGAAGCGGAAAACGGCCGTGCCGTACAGTCGATTGGAGTCGCCCAGCAGGCGAATGTAGGCGGTGTTTTGCGCCAGGAAGCGCCTCAGCCGGTGACACGTGCTGAAAATGTTCTGCTGGTGGCGTTTGCGTTTAATCTCCTCAAGGCAGGCCCACAGCTGTCGAGGAATGATGTACAGCATGGCATCTACGGAGAATCCATGCGTTCCAAGGAGGAAAAGCGTCAAAAGAATTCGGCGAGTGCCGGCAAACATCAGCCAGGCGTGGCCCTGAAAGAGGCCGTACAGCCAAACGCCGCCGTCAATCCTGAAGAGGCCCTCTGCGGAAAGTTCTCGAAAGTAGATGAACTGCATGTTGATAAAGTGAATGTCTACAAAAATTAAATCTTGTTTGAGTTTGCTTTCATTGTAATTCATTCTTTTAACTTACTTACACCAATGATGATCAGCTGCATCGCATTTCGGCTGATAAGAGCGACCAACTGAACTGTCTTAAGCACTGAATGCCTGCGTAAAAAGAAGGTGAATAATGGTGAGGGGAAGAGCCGATCGTCAAGCCTCTTTTCCAGCAAAACCTGCTTTAGAGCACTGTAACAAAGTCCGCCTCTATTCTCGTAGAACATAATTCCCAGGTAGCTGTAGGCGACCAGGGCGAAGCCGACAATCCACAAGCAGTTCACCCTGTCCATCCGTTCCAGGTAGAGAATGTTCACCGAAAGGAGGTTTACTAGCCTGCTCCAGCCGTCCTGGTAGAGGTAAAAAAGCAGAAAGAAGGCCCCGTAGTAGATGAGCAGGGCCCTCGGGGCGCCGATCTTTAGCATCTTGTTTGTCAAGTCTCCGGAAAAGATTTTCTCCACTGCCTGGTAGTACTCGCTGAAGTAGGTAATGTTGTACCAAAAAAGGTTTTTAGAAACATAAGTCCACTTTAGACCCATTTTTAAATGGTAGAAATAATTTTGCTTTTTTAAAAAATGTTTTGTTTTATAATATTCAAGATTTTTTTTACAACACTATGACTTTTTTCTTTACATTTTGAGTCTTATCGATCAGTGAAGTAATAAACAAAACATTAAAAATGCAAAATTCTTTCAAAAAGTACCCTTACCTCTTTTAAAAATTAGTTAAAATGTAAGGCAAATTTGAATTAGACACAAAAACCGATATTTTTTGCATTTTTATTTGTTTCAAAAGTTGTTCTGGTATTTATTTGTAATTGCTTTGTATTTTTACTATCATCGTTTAACTACTGAACAAAATAAATAAAAAACAAAACCGTTATTTTTTCTGTAAATTGGCTTGATTTTAAGAGAAGAGCTTATAGGCAAAAATGAGGAACTTCCAGTAGAAAACGAGCGACTTGCCAAAGGAAGCATATGTCACCGAGCCAACCTTTCCATATGAAAGCCCATAGCGGTTGTCAGTGTTGAAGTGCTGCAGGTAGGCGGCCATCTTTAGGCGAATGCGAAAACTAAACTTTAGGTTGCTCTGCAGGCTTCCCAGAAAGAAGGCGGTCATCGGCCGGACTGGCCGGTGCACGGCCGTGGCCAGCTGTACGGAGAAAACGTGCATCAGAAAGATGATCATCTGCTGCTGGACAAGCAGGACAACGAGGGCCAATTTGAAAGAGGAGGAACGTTTAGTCTGTTGAACATCATTTCCTCCGCCTTCCAACAGCAAACTCATCAGCATGTAGGCGTTTTGCGGATAGGCGACGAGGAAGAAGCGAAAAGTGGCCGTGCCGTACAGTCGATTGGAGTCGCCCAGCAGGCAAATGTAGGCGGTGTTTTGCGCCAGAAAACGCCTCAGCCGGTGACTGGTGCTGAAAATGTTTTGCCGGTGATATGACCTCTTCAGCTCCTCGAAACAGCTTCTCAGCTGTTGAGGAAGGATGTACAGCATCGTGTCAACCGGAAATGCATGCAAACCAAGGAGGAAGAGCGTCGAGAGGACGCGCCGAGTGGCGGCGAACATCAGCCAGGCGTGAACTTGAAAGAGGCCGTACAGCCAAACGCCGCCGTCCATCCTAAAGAGACCTTCTGCAGAGAGCTCCCGAAAGTAGATGAACTGTACGTTGATGAAGTGAATGTCTGCAAAAATAAAATTTTGTAAGCATTGAGTTTACTTTCTTTTTTAAATTACTTACTCACACCAAAAACAATCATTTGCATCACATTTCGGCAGATGAGCGCGACCAGCTGAATTGTCTGAACTACTGAAAACTTTTGTGAAAAAATGGTGAATTGAGGTGAGGTAAAAAGTCGATCGTCTAGCTTCTTTTCCAACAGAACCTGCTTCAAAAGTTTGAAACATGGTCCGCCCTTGCTTTTGAAAAACATAATTTCAAGGTAATTGTAAGTGACCTGGCAGAAACCGACAATCCACAGGCAGTTCACCTTGTCCATCCGCTCCAGGTAGAGGATGTTCACCGCAAGGAGGTTCGCCAACCGGCTCCAGTAGTCCTGGTAGAGGTAACAGGCCAAAAAGAAGACTCCGTGGTAGATTATAAGGGCTCTCGGTGCACTGATTTTCAGCACCCTTGTTTCAAGGTCTCCGGAGAAAATTTTCTCCACTGCCTGGTAGTAGTCGCTAAAGTAGGTAATGTCGTACCAGAAGAAATTTATTAGAAAATGAGTCCACTTTAGACGCATTTTAAAATGTGTTTAGTGATTTTAGCTAGAAATGATTTTGCTTTTTATTGGAAAACTGTCTTGTTTTATAGCTTGTTAAAGTTTTTTCAACATAACAAACATTCTGTTGTTCACATTTTGAGTCTTATCGATCGGTGAAAAAAGTAGACAAAACATTAAAAATGCAAAATGCTTCCGAATAGTACCCTTACTTCATTTGAACATTAGTAAAAATGTAACGCAAACACAAATGATAGATGGCTGCTATTTTGTTGCATTTTTTATTGTTTTAAAAGTCGTTCCGGTATTTATTTTTAATTGCATTGTATTTTTATTATCATCGTTCAACTACTGAACATAATAAATCAAAGACAAAACCAATAACTTTTTGTGTAAAGTGACTTGATTTTAAGAGAAGAGCTTATAGGCAAAGATGAGAAACTTCCAGTAGAAGACGAGTGACTTGCCAAAAGATGAGTACGTGACTGCGCCCACCTTTCCATATGATAGCCCGTAGCGGTTGACAGTGTTGAAGTGCTGCAGGTAGGCGGCCATTTTCAGGCGGATGCGAAAGCTGAACTTTAGGTTGCTTTGTAGACTTCCCAGAAAGAGGGTGGTCATCGGCCGAACTGGCCGGTGTACGGTAGTGGCCAGCTGTACGGAGAAGACGTGCATCAGAAAGATGATCATCTGCTGCTGGGCAAGCAGCACGACGAGGGCCAATTTGAAAGATGTAGAACGTTTCGTCTGTTGAACATCCCATCTTCCCGGCTTTCCAAGAGCAGACTCATCAGCAGGTGAGCGTTCTGCGGATAGGCGACCAGAAAGAAGCGGAAAACGGCAGTGCCGTACAGTCGATTGGAGTCGCCCAGCAGGCGAATGTAGGCAGTGTTTTGCGCCAGAAAGCGCCTCAGCCGGTGACAGTGCTGAAGATGTTCTGCTGGTGGCGTCGGCGTTTAATCTCCTCCAGACAGGTCAGCATCTGCCGAGGAATGATATACAGCATTGCGTTCACCGAAAATCCATGCGCTCCAGTGAGGAAGAGCGTCGAGAGTAGACGGCGAAGGGATGCGAACAGCAGCCAGGCGTGAACTTGAAAAATGGCGTACTGCCATAGGCCGCCCTGCTCATTTAAAAAAGACCTTCAGCATTGAGCTCACGATAGAAGATTATCTGAACGTATATAAAATGGACGTCTGAAAAATTCAAAATTTTTTAATTGAATCTATTTTATTTTAGTTTCAGTTTTACTTACTTGCACCAAAGATGATCAGCTGCATTACATTTCGGCTAATTAGGGCAACCAACCGAACCGTCTGAACCACTGAAAACTCCCCGGAAAAAAAGTGAACCGAGGTGAGGTGAAGAGTCGATCGTCTAGCTTATTTTCAAGCAAAACTTGCTTCAAAAGTTTGAAACATGGTCCGCCCTTGTTTTTGTGAAACATAATTTCTAGGTGATTGAACGCGGTGAAGCAGAAGCCGACGATCCACAGGCAGTTCACCCGGTCCATGTGCTCCAGGTAGAGGATGTTTATTGTGAGGAGGTTTTCCAGTCGGCTCCAGCCGTCCTGGTAGAGGTAATACGCCAGAAAGAAGGCCCCATGGTAGATGAGCAGGGCCCTCGGGGCACCGATCTTCAGCACCTTGGTAGTCAGGTCTCCGGAGGAGATTTTCTCCACTGCTTGGTAGTACTCGTTGAAATAGGTAATGTCGTACCAGAAGAAGTTTTTTGGAACAGAATAAGTCCACTTTAGGCCCATTTTGAAATGGTAGAAATGATTTTGCTTTTTTAGAGTTGTCTTGTTTTATAAGTTTTTTTAAGTTTTTTACACAACACTTTGACTTTTTTGCTCTCATTTTGAGTGTTATTGATCGATGAAAAAAATAGACAAAAAATTAAAAATGCAAAATGCTTTCAAAATTTGAACATTAGTGAAAATGAAAAGCAAACTCATATAACATTATTTGCACTCCCTATTGTTTAAAACAATTGTGCCAAAATTTTTTTGAATTGCTTTGTACTTTTATCATTATTTAACTACAGTTAAACTCAAAAATAAAAAACATAACTCGCAACAATTTTTTAAAAATTGACTTGACTTTAAGAAAAAAGCTTGTAGGAATAAATTAAAAATTTCCAGTAAAAGATGAGCGACTTGCCAAAAGAGGTATATGTCATGGCCCCCACCTTCCCATAGTTGACGCCATAGCGTTTGGAGACGTTAAAGTTCTGCAAATAGGCTGCCATTTTGAAACGAACTCGAAAACTGAACTGAAGATTGCTGTTCAGGCTTCCCAGGAAAAGTGTCGTCATTGGCTTCACCGGCCGGTGCACAGCGGTGGCCAGCCGTACGGAGAAGACGTGCACCAGAAAGATGATGATCAGCTGCTGGGCGAGCAGCGTGGAAATGGTCAGCTTGAAGGTGACAGATCGCGGCTGTTCAAGGCCCTCAAAGAGCAGACACATGATCATGTAGGCGTTTTCCGGGTAGCTGAAGAGGAAGTAGCGGAAGCTGGCGGCGCCGTACAGGCGGTTGGCGTCGCCCAGCAGGCGAAGATAGGCGGCGGTTCGGGAGAAGAAACTCCGCAGGCGGAAGCCTGTGCTGAAGATGTTCTGCTGATGTTTCTCTCTGATGTCGGCCAGTGAGGTCCACAGCTGTTTGGGGATGATGAAGAGGAGGGCGTACAGTGAGAGGCCGTGTGAGGCCACCTGAAAGAGGGTGGTGAAGAGGCGCAGCGTGGAAATGTAAAGTAAAAAGGCTATTGTTTGAGAGAGAATGAGGAGGTGAAGTGCTCTGGTGAAAGTTTCCTCAAAAACGCCCTCCCTGCTGAGCAGCTCGAAGTAGGTAAACTGCAATATGAAAGCGTAGACGGCTGGAATGCAAAAAAAGAATTACTTTAAACTTAGACTGCTTGTTTAAAACCGAACACTTACTGACTGAGACAATGATCAGCTGCATAACATTTCGACAAGTTAGCCCAAACTTTCGCACCACTTTAACCACTGAAAGTTCTCGTGAAAATGAAGTGAAACTTGGCGAGATGAAGTACTGCTTGAAGTACTTTTCGTTGCTGCTATTTACACCACTACCTTCTTCTGTCTTCTCCTTCTCCTCAACAAAAGTCCACCGAAGCAGGTGATAGGCGGGCCCGCTCCTGTTCTCGTAGTACATCGTCTGAATGAGCGTGGCGGCAATACCGCTGAAGCCGACCATCCACAGACAGTTGACCGGCGCTAGGTGTTCCAGGTAGACGATGTTCACAGCGATCAGGTTCACCCGTCGTGGCCAACGCTCCTGGTAGACGTACAAGGTCAGAAAGTAGGCTGCATTGTAGAAGAGGAGTGCCCGGGAGATGCCAATCTTCAGCAGCTTCTCTCGGCGATCTCCGGCAGCGATCTTCTCCACTGAACGATAGTACTCAGTAAAGTAGGTAATGTCGTGCAGAAAAAGGCGTTTCAGGGCAGGGGTGGGAATGATGATGATCATGTTTTGATATTTTAATATAAAGTGCTTTGAATGTAAACCTTTTTGAACGGTGTTAGTTAGTTGATAGCTTGACTCTGCTTTTTATTTTTAAGTGAAGAAATATATTTGCTATTGATTGGTCTCTTTCTTCATTTGCTTTGCTTATTACTACTGAACAGAAACGACTTCCCAAATACACAACAGTAAATTGCTGCTGTTTTGTTTTTCCCGTTAATTTGATTCAGAGGTAAAACACAATGACAAAAAAAGTAGTTTGCTAGTTTGGGCCAGGTACTTTTTTCCTTTTATTACTAATGTAATTAGCCCCTAACGGCTTGATGTTTCATAAATGCTAATTTTTTAGATTTTTTTTAATAGCACTCATTTACTGAAGCTGTAACTTTTGCAAAATAAAAAACCTACAAACAGAATAAAACATTAACATAAATGAAAAATTTTGGTTTTTGGAAAACCATACTTGCCACTGGCAAAAAAGGATGAAAAGAAGGTTGCGAAGAGGTGCAACTCTAGCAAAAAGCTTACCAATAAAAATGCTAGTCCATTTCGAACTTTGCTTTGGCTTCACCAAATAAAAGCCGCCGCACTTGCTCATTGTGTCTGTTCACTTTGCTTGCTCACTTTGCTTTGCTTTGGCTGTTGTTCACCACCACTTTTTTACGATGACTCTCACTTGCCGCTATCAGCGTCTGTTTGTCTTATTCTTCTTTTTCATCGATGTCTTTGCGTTGCTGGTGAGCGGCAGTCGGAAGGCGGCCAACCAGGCGGTGATCAACGACCTGATCAAGGGCGACCGGGTCGTCCTCGGCATGGGCCTCACCACCCGGCGAATGGTGGTCATTCTGGGCAGCGAGTACTACGAAAGAGAGGCCGACAATGTGAGTCTCTTTTGTTGTTATTGTTATTGTTGTCATCATTTCCTCTCCTCATCAGCTGTTCATCTACGACATGCCGCCCAGCAGCTTCCAGGTGAGGGAGCCGCTGATGGTGCTCTCCAACGGCGGCCCCGCCCGCAAGCTCTGGCCGGCCTTCCACCGGGCGGCCAAGGGACGAACCTTCGCCAATGTCACCGTGACATTGGAGGGGAAGAAGCACGACTACCTCTTCGTCATCTTCCAGCACCCCACCGACGTCCTCCTCTACAACATCGACGCGGGCCGCGTGGAGGCGGGCTACCAGGGCATGGAGGTCATCGCTAACATTCTCAACGACCCCCAATGGGGCATGAGGCAGGAGGTCAATTTCAGCGGCATCAGCACCTACCGCCAGGCGGGCTTCAAGTCGTACAATCTCTACCCCAATTGCACCGGCAACAAAAGCTGTCCACTGCAGAGTCGGTTCACCTTTTGGAAGTGCGACAGCGACTACTCGGGCGGCGCCGGCTCCCCGCCCGCCGACCTCGTCAGCTGCGGCCACCTCTCCAAAGACTGGTACTTCAGCATGTGCTTCGGCTGGGATTGGACGTACGGCATTGAACACTGTCCACAACTAGACACGCGGCAGGTGGACCAGATCTGGGGCGGCTTCACGGCGCCCGAACCGGATCCCTACGATGATTTTAAGAAGTACAAGGACATTGCCGGCCGACAGTTTTTGGTGCTAGGTGGGTCGGCATTCTCCGTTCTGATGATGCGCTCGCTGGAGCATGAGATCGAACGGGCGAAAGAGCCTTACCTCGACACCATCTACAATGCTCAGCCCGCGTACTACAACTTTAGCAACTTTTTCCAGGTAGGTTTTGTTTATTTATATATTGATGATCACCAATTCCTTCTCACCCTAGGCCGGCTTCGACGATCCCTTTGACGGCCGTGGCGGGAAGCCCACCTCTTCGGCCATCGTCGTCTTCACCATTCTCCTCATCATTCTCTGCCTCTTCTGCGTGGGCTGCTGTCTGGCAGGCTACTACTGCTGCTACAAGCAAAAGCGGGCGCAGAAGAAAGCGGGCGGAAAGGAAAGTGTCGCCGGAAAGGAGAAAATTGGCGCTGCTGGAGTGCGCATTGACATTGGCGGCGGCGGGAGCATCAGCAAGCAGACCACCTCAAAGACGGGAAAAGCGGCAGCAAGCGAAGCAAGAGCAAACGTCGACCAAGCAAAAGTTCGAAGAAGCGAGGAGGTTCCTCTTCAAAGCACCACCACCCTCACCGCCGCAGCAAGAGCACGCTGAAGAGGGGCGGCAGCTCGAAGCGAAAGATGAAGATGAAGCACACTTTGAAAAAGCATCATTCGAAGAAGCACAAGTCCGCCACCGGAGCTCAGTCGCCGCATCGTCACCCCTCGAAGCAGACGGTGAAGGTCACCGGCAAGGGCGGCTGGTGGGTGGTCAAAAATTGATGAGCATTGATAGTGGTCTCGGTTTTTACTCCCTTCCTTCCCTTTGGTCTTATGTTTTTTTGCACTGACGATGCTCACTGCGAGCAGGTTTACCCGCCATGACCAGCGCTCCTGGTAGACGTACAAGGTCAGAAAATAGGCTGAATAGTAGAGGAGGAGCGTTTGGGAGACGCCGACTTTTAGCAGCTTTTCGCAGAGATCTCCGGCGGCGATCTTCTCCACCGAGCGGTAGTACTCAGTAAAGTAGGTAATGTCGTGTAAGAAGAGGCGTTTTAGGGCACAACTGGAACTGATGATGACCATGTTTCGATATTTTAATAAAAGGTGCTTTGATTGTAAATCTTTTTGAACCTCGTTATTTAGTTGCTTGACTCTGCTTTTTATTTTGAGATGAAGAAATATATTTTCTATTGATTGGTCTCTTTCTTCATTTGCTTATTACTACTGAACAAAAACGACTTCTCAGATACACAGCAGTAAATTGCTGCGGTTTTGTTTTTTTCCACTAGTTTGGTTCGGATGTAAAGCACAATGACAAAAAAGTAGTTTGCTAGTTTGGGCCAGGTACTTTTTTCCTTTTGTTACAGCTGCCTAGAAAAGTAATTAGCCCCTAACGGCTTGATGTTTCATAAATGCTAATTTTTTTTAATTTTTTTTAATAGCATTCATTTACTAGAACTGAAACTTTTGCAAAATAAAAAACATACAAACAAAATAAAAATTCAACAAGGATAAATGAGGAATTTTGTTTTTGGAAAACCATATTCGCCAGAATACAAAAGAAAATTCGAAAGAAAGGCAATGCAAATACGAGCAAACAGAGCAGAGAACTTACCAATAAAGATGCTATCATTTCGAACTTTGGTTGTGTTTTATCAAATAAAGGCTCCCTTACTTGGCCATTGTGCCTGCTCACTTTGCTTGCTCACCTTTGGCTGTTGTTCGCCACCATTTTTACGATGACTCTCACTCCGCGCTATCAACGTCTGTTTGTCTTATTCTTCTTCTTCTTCATCGATGTCTTTGCGCTGCTGGTAAGCTGCATTCGGAAGTCGGCCAACCAGGCGGTGATCAACGACCTGATCAAGGGCGACCGGGTCATCCTCGGCATGGGCCTCACCACCCGGCGAATGGTGGTCATTCTGGGCAGCGAGTACTACGAAAGAGAGGCCGACAATGTGAGTGTCTCTTTTGTTGTTTGTTATTGTTGTCATCATTTCCCCCTCCCCCCCAGCTGTTCATCTACGACATGCCACCCAGCAGCCTCCAGGTGAGAGAGCCGCTGATGGTGCTCTCCAACGGCGGCCCCGCCCGCAAGCTCTGGCCGGCCTTCCACCGGGCAGCCAAGGGGCGCACCTTCGCCAATGTCACTGTGACGCTGGAGGGGAAGAAGCACGACTACCTCTTCGTCATCTTCCAGCACCCCACCGACGTCCTCCTCTACAACATCGACGCGGGCCGCGTGGAGAGTGGCTACCAGGGAATGGAGGTGATCGCCAACATTCTCAACGACCCCCGCTGGGGCTTGAGGCAGGAGGTGAACTTCACCGGCGTCAGCACCTACCGCCAGGCGGGCTTCAAGTCCTACACCCTCTACCCGAACTGCACCGCTTGGGAAGATTGTCCAATGCAGAGTCGGTTCACCTTCTGGAAGTGCGACAGCGACGACTCGGGCGGCGCCGGCGCCCCGCCCGCCGACCTCGTCAGCTGCGGCCACCTCTCCAAAGACTGGTACTTCAGCATGTGCAACCGCTGGGATTGGACGTACGGAACTGAAAGATGTCCTCTTCGGTTCGGTTCGTAAGCGGTTCACTCGGTTGCAGGTCCGGGGCGTGCAACTTTTTTTTGTTTCACAGGGACAGTAACGAGGAAAACTGCACTTTGTTGGCTTTGTTGACGTCAAAATCAGGCTCCGCCTTGAAATCTGTTTCAGCGGCTACCGGCCTTTACTGTACTGAAAAAACTAAATGTCTGCTTTTTGGGGGTGGAAACTGATGTTACGTCAACACGACCAAAGTGCAGTTTTCCTCGATATTGTCCTTGTGCGACGAAAAAGTTGCACGCCCTGCAACCGAGTGAACCGCTTACGAACCGTACTCCACACCTAGACACGTTTCAGGTGGACGAGATCTGGGGCGGCTTCACGGCGCCCGAGCCGGACCTCAACGATGATTTTAAGGAGTATAAGGACACCGCCGGCCGACAGTTCCTGGTGATCGCTAGGTCGGCCTCCCTTCTGATGATGCGCACACCGGAGCATGAGATCAAACAGTCGAAAGATCCTGACGTCTTCAGCATCTACCAGGCTGAGCCCGCGTACTACAACTTTAGCAACTTTTTCGAGGTAGGATCTGGTTTTTATCGATGATCACCAATTCCTTTCCTTTTTTCTTGTCTGCATTTTCTCTCTCTCTCTCTCTCTCTCTCTCTCGCTCTCACCCTAGGCCGGCATAGACGATCCCTTTGACGGCCGAGGCGGGAAGCCCACCTCTTCGGCCATCGTCGTCTTCACCATTCTCCTCATCATTCTCTGCCTCTTCTGCGTGGGCTGCTGTTTGGCCGGCTACTACTGCTGCTACAAGCAAAAGCGGGCGCAGAAGAAAGCGAGCGGAAAGGAAAGTGTCGCCGGAAAGGAGAAAATTGGTGCTGCTGGAGTGCGCATTGACATTGGCGGCGGCGGGAGCATCAGCAAGCAGACCACCTCAAAGACGGGAAAGAGCGGCAGCAAGCGAAGCAAGAGCAAACGTCGACCAAGCAAAAGTTCGAAGAAGCGAGGAGGTTCCTCTTCAAAGCACCACCACCCTCACCGACGCAGCAAGAGCACGCTGAAGAGGGGCGGCAGTTCGAAGCAAAAAGTGAAGCACACCTTGAAGAAGCATCATTCGAAGAAGCACAAATCCGCCACCGGTGCTCAGTCGCCGCATCGTCACCCGTCGAAGCAGACGGTGAAGGTCACCGGCAAGGGAGGCTGGTGGGTGGTCAAGAATTGATGAGCATTGATAGTGGTCTCGGTTTTTACTCCCACCCCGTCTTTGGTCTCATGTTTTCTTTTGCACTGAGAGAGGGAGAGCAACATTGACATTAACACACAGAAAGGTGGTGGTTGGTGTTGTTGTAATTAAACGCTGATTTGACTTATTGTTTTTACTGATTGACTCACGCGTGAAGTTACGTTCACTAACTGGATTCGAAGTTGGGAACCTGGAAGAGCAGTCAGACTGGGTTGCAATGCAACCAATTTACAAGTGTGTTTGCTTACCATTAAAGTTACTATTGATTTTAATAAACGGTAGAGTTGCCTGGGAGTCAAGCATTGTATTGCATTCGTTTTGAAGTTTAGAGGAATTGCAAACTAAAAAACCAACTCATAAGTGTTTGCTTACTTTTTGTTAGATTTAAAGGGATGCATTTTAATGTACATTAAAGGTTTGCCTAAATTACTAAATGCTACAAAGGCAACTAAATATCTGCTAATTACTTTTTTATGTAAAAAACAATGCATTTTAAAACTTACCTTTTTACCATTTTTTTAGTTTGTGTTTTATTTTTACAAACGCTTACCGAAACGGCAGTTAATGATGGAAGTTCGCTTTTTAACAACGTCCACCTTGAGCTAGCAACAAATGAAATCCTAATTACTAACACCATTCGACAGCAACATCAAGTTGAAAGTGTCAGCGACCATGAGCCACAGCTAAAAATGTTCATTTACGGCGCTGAAATTGTTGAGAAAAAGGAAAAAGCAAGTCGCCTTTTGATAAGCACAAATGGGCCACCTTCTACTATATCAATAAGGCTAAACCGATCACCATCATCTTCAGTGAACAGTTTCCTTAAAGAGTACACCTTCACTTGGTTTATTGGTAGTGGATCGGCAAGCAGTCTGTATTCAGTCTGCTTTCCGTACAGCTCACCATCTAAATTTGCCTGGTTTGGAAGCTTCATTGACAATACTCCCAGTAGTAAGCTACGTTACTCAAATTGGCCTATGGAGCAGTTTGCTGGTGATTCAGAAAATGAAAAAAACTCAAAATTTTTTACAGTTGGCGATGACTCAATGAAATCACCGCTAGTTGATCATCTACTTGTGAACACTCACGGATTTGCCATTCTACTTGATGACCTTCATCCGTGGCACATTGAGCAGTTGAAAGATACTGGAAAAAATTCGAATTTTTGCTTCACTCTACAGCCTACTACGTATTCTGGTGTAAATATGCCTCATGAGAAAGAATATTTCACCTATAAGTTTCGCATTCTCATGGGAAAAGACATTCAAGCGGTACACAAAGCAGCAACTGGAAACGTCTTTGCCTACATAAAACGGCCTTCAATTTTCGACACTACGCTGTTTAAAGCGTTCACATGGAACTTGGAAACGGTTTCAAAATTGGATAGCAAAAAGGCTACTGACTTTTTTTGCGATTCGAATAGCCAAAGTAAATTTATTCAACAACTTCATTTGTATAAACCGGAAAATTTTAAATTAATCGTAAATTCTGATGAAATATGGCACCAGTCTCATGATTACCTAAGTTTTAATGATGCACTTTTTCATCCTTCAACTCCTGATGAATTTAAAGAAAAACTAGCAAAACAAAACAGTTACCTGTGCCTATCCATCAGCCCACTGTTTCCCACTAGGGTGGACGTCCAGTTTGAGAACAGTATAATGAAGGCCGATTTTATGGCCAAAATAAATAAACTAACCGGTGAAAGGACAACATTTTTTAAGCTGAACAAGCAAAAGCAGATCTACCGTCCTACAGGCAATCAACTTCTCGCCAAGTATCCACACTTTGAGAAGACACTCTTTCTGAAGGCGATGTACACTGCCAACAATGGGAGTTCGCTAATTTCCTCCTTTGTGAGCAAGTCCTCCCAGTTGGCCATCTTCACCGTGCTGAATGTCGACAGTTCTACCACGACCAATCTCCAGCGGACTCTAGAGCAGATGCTCACCTTTCAATGGCCGGCTATCCGTGATTCTCCTGGAGCTGAAGGCGGCCGAGCAAATGCCATCGACATCAGCATTTCTACAGTACCTGCAGCTGGCCGTTACACGCCGGCGCTCTACCTCAACGTGCCCTACTGGAGCCTGGACAGTGCTGGACAGAGTGCCACCAAGAGCCTGCTTGCCGTCCACTCCAAGCTGCTGCAGCTGAAGCTTCACCTGGCGGAGGTGTGGAGCAGGACCGGCGAGCCCATCCTCCGGCCGATGTGGTACGCCGCCCCCGACGATGCCAAAAGTTGGACTATAACCGACCAGTTCATGCTCGGCCCTGATGTGGTCGTAGTGCCGGTCATCAAGGGGGGGCTTCTAGAGGAGACGCGAGAGGTGTACCTGCCCCCCGGCAACTGGAGCTACCGGGTGAATGGCACCGAGCAGCCCAACGGCTACTACTACATTCCGCAACGGGGGACAACGAACTGCACCATCAGGCTGGAGAAACTAGTAGCTAGTGAGACCTACTATTTCACTCGAGTTGTTCAAGGCGGTGAATAAATAAATAAATACGTTCACTGAAAACACACACATAGACACCCATCACCATCATCATCCGCAAAAGTAAACTACACAGCTGACACAGTTGTCGTGTTTTAGTAGTAGTAGTAGTAATGCGATAAGTAAAAGATAAGTGAAAGAGGTAGAGATTACGATGAAGTAGCCCAGTTAATCAATAATACATGCGTGAAAATGTGTTTGGGTGCGTGTGCAAGGGTGGTAAAACAGAGCTAAGTGTGGGCCTCTACTGAGAAAGGTACTACAGGCACACAAGAAGTGGCCTGGAGAAGAGTGGATGAAGAGATTGAGCGCATTTTCAGCAGTTTACCAACAAAGATATAGTCGACGCTCAGGCAGGCATTTGCTAATAAATTAACCAACCTCTTTTTACTCTTTCCCATTAAAAACCTGATCCGCTAGTCCTGATTGGGCCAGAAAAGCCCCCAACTAGGCGCTGATTGAGCTCACCTGTGCCCACTTCTCTACTTCTGCCTCCTTTCAGGCTAAACTGTCCGAGCAAACCGCTCTGGTGGCAGACGGCGTTCAGCACAATTGCGCCCTTTTTCACAACAATTCATTAGAGTTTGGATTGTAAACAGCAACATCAACAGCAGCAGCAGCAGCAGAAAGCACAGCAACTTTCAAAATACTAAAAGCAAAAGAAGAAAGAAGGGATAAAGCACAGGTGACACAGTTTAGTTGATAACACCGGGCGTCAGTCCGGTGCAAAGTTCCTGATACACGCGAGATTTTTGGCATAGATACTCAGTAGATATAGTGTGATTTTTCTACCAAGTACCAGATTTTTGCTATGGGACAATCAAAAGTTATCTTTGAAAAATCAACTTGTCGAAAAGGACATGTCACCGAAATTTACAAATGGTATAGCAAAAATGGCAGGGCTGACAAGGAATCCACCTAGGGAAATCATCGTTAGGAGTTGGGATGCCGACGTACGACACAATACTGATTTAAAGGCTGGTGCCATATTTCTTGACGATTGACTTGCAGTACTTCGCAAAATCGAATTTAAAAGTTTTATCAGTTGACAGAAAAAAAATTTGAAAAAAAGTTTCCGAAAGCCTTTACAAAAAACTTTTTGGCAAACTGTTTTTTCGTGGAAATGTCTTATCTAGCACAAAAATTTAATGTAAAATTAATTTTATTTAAAATTACTTTTAATTAAGTTGTCCCATAGCAAAAATCTGATACTTGGTGGTAAAATCCATCTATATCCCCTGAATACCTATGCTAAAAATCTCGCGTGTATCATGAACTTTGCACCGGGCTGACGCCCGGTGTAAGGGAGAAAATGAGGGAGAGAGCAATCAATCAAATAATAGTTTGTGGGTGTGTGCTGAACAGAAAGTGCAAAAGAGATATGAAGCACAGGCAAAAGGTGGCCTGGATAAGTGGAAGAGATAATGAAACGAAACAAGAGAGAAAGGGTAAGGTTGTGGGCAGTGAAAAGTATCTATCGGAAATGCAATCTTCACCTAGCCAGCACTAGGCAATGTCCTTGGCGAGCTTAAACTTCTTGAGCAGCGCTATGGCGTTCTGCTCCTGTCCCTGGCCTTCACTGCAGGCAGTCAGATCGACGGCGTAGGTGCCGCCCTGGAAGCGGCTCGGCACGACCACCACCTCGCGTCCCCGGGCAATGGACTTGAGCGTCTCCACGGCAATTGACTGCCACTTGCCGCTGCCGTACGGCGAGGTGATCCGCTCCAGACCGGCAATTAGAGCCTTCGGTGGCAGGCGCTCCAGCGAAAAGAGCGGGCTGAAGAGGGGACGAAGGGCGCTGACGGGGACGGAAACGGTAAAACCAAGGTCAATGGCGTACACTTCAATGTGGGCTGAGGAGGACTTCATGACCAGGCCGCGAAAGAAGAAGCGTTTAAGGGCAAAGACCACCAGTGAGCCGGGATTCACATTGCCGGCAAAGGGGCGCTCAAGGTTGCCCCAGTAGAAGAGACTCATGTTGGTCACAAGATCAGCTGCGCTCTCAGCGACCAGCGCAAAGCGACTGACGCAGGCGACGTAAATGCAGCGCAGCTTTGAGACGGAGCTGGTGGGCTCGCCCAGCTTCAGCAAGTGAACCGCGTGTCCGAAGAACTGCGTCAACTGCTGATAGCCTTCCGGCGAGCGTTCGTCAAAATTCTCCTCCGTTAAACCGGCACTGGTGAGGAAGTCCTTGAAGCAAAAAAGCTTGCTCTTAATAGTTTGGGGCACGGTGACACAGGTCTTGTCCAGAGGAACCTCGAGCAGCTCCTTCCAGTTCTGGCCTGCCCTAGTCTTCACCTCCACTGAGACTGGATATTTAGAGCCGTCGACCAGGCTCGGGTAAATGGTGACTCGGGCAGCGTCAAAGAAGTCAGTTGGCTCAGGAAACTTGTCGAAAGAGAGTATCAGCGTGTCAAACATGGCGTTACATTGATCCCACTTTCCTGCGAGTGAAAAGAAAAAGTGTGGGTTACATAAAAAAAATTGAAAACCAAGACTTACCGTCAATGTAGCAGTGCACTGCCATCGCCGGTTGACTGCAAAACTCTTCGTGGAGGGTGAAGATGTCGTCGGGCTGTACTTTCAGTCGATCGCCAAAGTCAATGTTGCGCACGAAAAAGGAGCCGTCGTCGTTGGCCTTTAGAATCTGACTTCGAAAGAAGCAATCTTCAGCCTTATTGCGGACACAGACCAGCTGCTTGACCGCGACATTGGTCGCCCGGAGCATCTCCGCCCGGGGCGGAACTTTCAGCTCGGCCTTGTATCGGCTGTCGAGTTGGACGTAAAATTCCTCCACTTGGGCGAAACTAACCGTGTAAAGGAAAAAGTCGCGCGAAGAGTAGATCACCGAGAAGAGCGCTTCATGGGTGACTTCAAGCATTGGCTGAGCAGGTATTAGCACCGGTGATGGAGGAGAAAGAGAAGACGGTGCAGGAACCACAGTAGAGGGAGACAGTACAGGGGCCAGAGTAGGCAAAGATTGTGTAGGGGCCAAAATGGGCGGAGATGGTGTAGGTGCCAGAGTAGACGGCGACGGTGTAGAAGCCAGAGTAGATGAAGACAGTCCAGGAGCAGAAGTGGGCAGAGACTGGACAGGAGCCAGAGTAGGCGAATACAATGTAAGGGCCGGATTAGGCGGCGACGGTGCAGGAGCAGGAGTAGACAAAATGATGCAGGAGTCAGAGTAGACGAAGACGCGGCAGGCGCAAAAGTAGGAGGAAACGTTCCAGGAGCCAAAGTTGGCGGCAAAGTCGCAGGTGCCAGAGTAGATGGAGACGATGTAAAAGCCAGAGTAGGCGGAGATGGTGAAGAGGTCAGAGTAGATGGAGACGGCACAGGAGCCACAGTAGATAGAATCTGTGCAGTGGCCAGAGTAGGCGGAGATGGTGAAGGAGTTAGAGTATGTGGCGGCGGTGAAGGGGCCAGAGCAGATGGAGACGGTGGAGGGGCCAGAGTAGGCGCCTTGATGAGCATCATCCGAATTCGATTGATCACCTCCCTCAAGTGCTTCTCCAGGTCGTCGATTATCTTGAGAATCTCCTTCTTCGCATTCACATCCATGGTTGATAGCGGCTCGAAGTTGGAACTAGAGGCCGGTGGCATTTCGATTTGGCGCTTTGACACTTGAGCAGGATAGTGTGAGAGAGAGAGAGGGAGAGAGAGAGAGAGAAGTCGACGCGAGCAGACGTCTGCTGTCACCAAGAGACAGAGGGCAAATGACCGGCGCCCAGCGCAAATGTGCGAGGCAGCGAAGCACGGCGAAGCAGCTGCTGCAAAGCTACTGTGGCGCCGCCCTGGCGGATCAGCTCCTACTACGCTGTGAATGAATGAGTGCGATTCACACATTCAAAGCTGACTCATTACTTTATCAATTTGGCCTTATCAGAAGAAGAGGAAGAAGATGGCCGATGGAAAGTGCTAGAAATAGATAACGGTCACACTCATCAGCAACTCATCGCGCTTCATCTCTTTTTATTATCATTTCGAAATCCTAGTGAAAACCGAATTTAATGCTTAGTGCAGCCGATACTGAAGAATGCAGTACCGAATATAGCGTACTAGAATCTGAAATAAAGTTAAAACACACTTTTAGCAGATCACAGTAAACAGTTTGGGTATGACAAACCCACCTTAAATGAAATGAAGGGCGTGATGACGGCAATGCCGCCAATGGTGATTCCCACCTGGTGGCCACCACTACTACCGTTGCCGCTACCGAAAAGGCCACCGGAGAGGTACTCGTACTGATGCAGCAGCTTTAGTCGTCTAAAGAGTTGCCTCTTTCGATTGGCGTCACCGAGGGGAGCAAAGAGAAAGAGGAGCAGCCGCCTGGCGGGCCGCTCCAGGCTGAACATCAGCCGATTGATGGCGGAGAAGTAGAAGGTGACGAAGTAGAAGGCGACGTGGCAGAAGAGTACCACGTAGGCCATCATCAGCTTGGCGTACCAGCTAATGAGGTGGTCAAAGAGGAGCATATTGGTGAGGACGATGCTGATCGGCGCAATGGCGGCGACGATGAGCAGAACCGGAGCTCGGTAGGCGGCTTCGATTTGGAGGATGATCTGATTGAGGGTGCAGTGGTCGGCGAACAGGCGGCGGAGGCGGGCGATTTGGCGGGATTTTTTGCTGCCCTCCGGCCCAGCGGAAAACATCCGCTCGACAATGGCTTCCGTCTTGAGCAGGAGGCGCTGGTGAATTCGGGCGGCGATGGCCAGCACCACAAAGTGGCTGCTGTTGAGGTAGACGCCCTCCAGGGCGCCCAGGTTGAAGTAGTAGAAGTAAAGCAGGTGAATGGCCAGCTGAAGGGGAAGGGAGTCAAAGTGGTGGCACCAGTTTAGGTACAGGCAGACGAGGGCCACCGTGGAGTAGGCGAATGCTAGCAGAAAGAAAACGTTTTAGAATTAGCTTTACACTATTGTTAGCTGTTACTTTCAAGAACCAGGATAAACTGCAGAATGCGGTGAATCCTTGAGGAGACGGTGGCTGCATCGAGGATTTTGTTTTCCCTCTTGCTTTGACTACCACTTCCAAAGTTGATGTACTTCTGCAGCAGCTGTACTGTTCCCTGCTGACTGTGGTTTGGAAAGAGCCGCCTGAAAAGGTCCAACCGGTCGGCCATCATCGCCATGATGCACTGCAGCGGTGGCGACCGTGACCAGTTGATAATTCGGTGAGTGACGGTGACAGCGAAGCAAACTAGAAGGACTATCACGTAGAAGCTAGTGGTGGCTCGCTTCGATCGGGAGTGAATGTGGAAGGTGAGGTCGATGAGCGGTCGAGTTTGAAGTAGAAAAGAAGTGGAACTGGAGCAGTCCTCAGGCAGCAGGAGACAAGCGGTAAAGTAGGCGAACAGGGCAATGTTGGCGGTGTAGAAGAGGCCATGACGGAGGCGGTAAAATCGCCGGTGAACTGCTGACAGTTGGGAGCCGAGCTGAGATCCGGAGATGAAGAGCGTTGTCACGGCGGTGAAGATGTTCCCTTCATAGCTGCAGCTGCTGATAGGAATGAGCGTCAGAAGGGTGAACAGTTTCGAGGTGAACAGATCAACTAGAAGTGATTTGCAGGTGCTTCTCAGCTGCCTGAACGAGAAGAAAGTCATTTTTTGGCAATAATGTCAAAGTGCTTCTTTCTCCTTCTTTTTTGTGCTGTCTAAACTTTTTTGACGCATTGAACAAAACACTTTTTATTACTGTTAGCCAACAGCAAACGCTTCCTTCCAATGCACCAAAAACTTTACAATTGATTGTTTTTCAGAAAGTAAAAAGTACAAATTAAATAAAAAAGTTTTCACTTGTCAGAGAGGAAGGAGAAAATGAAATGATCGAAGTTGTGTTGTTGTGAAACACACCGGCTACGAAATATTAGAGGCGAAAAATGTCAACCACCAAACATATTGAAATGTAGTTGTAGCAGTAGTAAGTTAGCGTAACAAAGAAAAGTAACTGAACTTAACAAACCTGAATGAGCACACACACACAGGAAGTACAATTAAATAGAAACCTTCTTCGCCAGCAGCACCAGCATGTACAAATTGTAAAGGACACTTTCCACCATTTTTCCCTTGTTGATAAGGTGGCCATTGCCGCTGGTGAAGCCCATCTGATTGCGCTGCAGAAAGTCCACGCAGTAGTCCATTTTCAGGTGGTACCTCAAGTCGTGGTA